>JAFCMP010000546.1:0-610391 GCA_017506865.1 Tribonema minus | reverse complement strand
TTTCTGTGCTCCCTGACCAGCGCCGTGCCGATGGGATAGAGTTGCAGCGCGCTCTCTCGGCGCATGCCAGCATCCTCCTTAGGTGTGGGCCTGATGGCATATGCCGGCAACCTTCCTTCGTTGCGCAGCTCATAGAGCGCGTGAAAAGCGTCTAAGGTCCATGGCGTCACTTCTTGCAGCATGTCATCCTCTGACACCCACGCATGTGACTTGCCATCTATGGACTGCCATTTGTACTGCCACGAGCCATTGGGGCCCGCTTGGCGGTCCAGAACTCTGTATAACTTCTCACCATCTGCTAGCTCCTCCACTTGTCGGGGCTCAGCATGGCGTGCACACCTGGCTCCAACATGGCACTAGGCCTCATGTGGAAGGGCTTCATGTTCTCAACATGAGCTGTGGTGTGTCTAACTCTTCTGCCATCATCCTGCAGATGAATGAGAGGCCTGATTCGCCTGTGCGAGCCTCGATCTGCCAAGGCCCCACATACCTGGCATCAAGAGCAGCCGACCTGTCTCTTTGCCTGGGTAGCCGTATCATGACATAGTCACCGACGGCGAACTTCACCGCGCGCTTAATAGCTTCATTGCGCTTGGTGATCTTCTGGGCGCGCACTTGCAGCGCCTTTGACACCACTTTGTCTGCAAGCTCAAGCATATCTAACTTGTGCTCAATCTCTTCGTGTAGGTCCAACTTCCTGCTGCCATCCTCGTGCATAAATGCATCATGTGGCAGTGAAGCTTCCCGACCGTACACACAGAAAAAGGGTGTTAAACCTGTTTCACCTCTGGGCGTTGTCCTCAGCACGAACTGCACAAGCTCTAAGCCCTCGTGCCAGTTGGTCTGTTGAGCGCTGACCCAGGATGCTAGTGCCTTCTTGGCACGACCATTTGCGTGCTCCGCCACACCATTGGTCTGGGGGTGGTAGGCACTGGTTTCTATGCGTTTCACTTTGAACGCTTTGCAAAGGTCTGTGACCACATTGCCTAGGAAGACCTTGCCCTTGTCAGAGCACAGCTCCTCCACTAGCGCGCCAATCTCAAGGAACACTGTCATGAGGTGCGGGGTAACATCGCGCGTTCCCTGGCCGTGCATGGCCGAGAGCCACACGAAGCCGGACCTTGCTTCCACTATGGTCAGGACATATCTGTGCCCTGCCGTGGACTGTATACCAGGCTCTGTGATATCTATGTTGAGCCGCTGCCACATACGCACGGGCTCAGCTAACCACTGTCTGTACTGAGTGGAGCTGGCGCGTTTGCGCTCGAGGCATGTCATGCAGCTCTGCACGTACGTTCGTATGTCCGCGCCCATACCAGGCCAGAAATACCTCTCGAATATACGCGTGTGCGTAGCGCCTATGCCGCAATGCATAGCGCTTGCGTCATCATGCCCTAGACGCATGACTAGGGTTCGTAGCACCACTGGCACGACCCACTGCAACAACACCATACCTCTCTTGGGGTGGCTCGTTGAACTGTGCACTAAGAGGCCATCTTCCTCGATGGTATACTGCTCTCTCTGTGCTAAGACGTGAGCGGCTAGCTCCGCGCCTTCGGGTATGTCACCCTCAATGAGCATCTTGCTCACTGCTTGACAGAAACCGTCCGCTTTCTGAACTTCAAGAAATGCGGCTCTGCTGAGCATTGCTGGCGTGGCAGGCGAGTCTCCCTCGGCCACCCGTTTCAGCAACTGCACTACTTCTGGCCTTGGCAGCGTCTTCTTGCGCTTGCCTAAAACAGCTTCGCCATCCGGTGGCTCGTCTGCCTCATCTGCATCAGCAGCAGCTTCTACCTCTGGAATCTCTCCTTCTTCCAATGAGTCTGCCGCCGGCTGAGCCGTGGTGACGCTGCACTTGGCCCTCTTTGAGCTGATGCTGCGTCGCCTGTCGCATGCGATCTGCCTTAAGAGTCGCTGCGCTTGGGAATGCTCCCACGAGCCGGTGTACTTATTGACTGGCTCTGCATACGCTGTGTTGATCTCAACTTCATCAACCTCAGCTTCCTCCACCGTGGAGTCATCTAGCCTTCTGTCCAACAACTGTGCTAGCTCCACAGCTGTCAGAGCGGCTAACCTAGCGGCCACCGCGCCTGATATGGCGACGGCCTCGTTGAACTTGAACGCTGGCCCGTAACGTGCGTCCGCCGTGTACCCACGACAGCTGTTCACGTCGGCCACTTGTGCGTTCTCGTGGCCTCGTCCGCAAAGCGCACACCTGACGGCGGTGCGTCCATGCTCGGGACTGCGTCTGGCCACTGTTCGTCTGCTGGCTCCGTAGAGCGCTCAGCATCTAACTCTGCCTGCTGTGGCAGCCTGGATGGGGCATCAGCATTGGCATTCCTTTTGCCAGGCCTGTGCTGAATGGTAACGTCATACTCCTGTATGCGCATGGCCCATCTTAGTAGCTTGCCGTTGTAGTCTTGTAACGTCAACAGCCACCTGAGCGCAGCGGCATCTGTGACCACTGTAACGGGGTTACCCCAAATGTAAGGCCTGAAGTGGTTGAGCGCCAGCACTACTGCCAGACACTCTACTGCCGTCGCTCCTAACTTCGCGTCGGGTTCAGAGTTCAGCTTGCTGAAGTAGCCAACGACTACTTCTCTGACCTCCTCGCCTTCAGCTATGCGGCGCCTGCCCGTGTGAGCATATGGCTGTCCCGCTGTTGCCCTTTCGACCTCACTCACAGGTCTGAACTGTGTAAGCACACCTGCCGTCGCCGTCTTGGAGGCGTCGGTGTACAATACGAAAGGCAAACTGAAATCTGGGTGCATCACTATGCGACTGTCGCACATGGCACTCTTCAGCCGCTTGAAAGCCCGCTCTTGCGCAGACCCCCAAACCATGACTGCTTTGTTCTTGGTCAGGGCTACTATAGGCTCTGATATCGCCCCAAAGTTGGGTACATATCGCCTGTAATAGTTAAACACTCCCATAACCACTTGTACCAACTGCTTGTCTGGTACCCCGCCTTTCAGTGGGGGGCTCATGTCAAGCATGGCCTTGACCTTGTCAGGGTCTGGTCTTGTTCCAGCGGCGCCAACTATATGGCCTAGGAACTTGACTTCAGCTTGAAACAGCTGACACTTTGGGCGAGATACACTCATGCCCGCCGCGCCTATGCGGCCAAGAACATCATCTAACTGCTCGATGTGCTCCTCGATGTCCGTGCCATACACCAACACGTCATCTATGTACACTAGCGCGTGGGAGCCTAAGGCATCTCCCAGCACTTGGTGCATCAATCTCGTGAACTGCGCTGGCAAGTTCACTAGCCCGAATGGCGCCACCTTGTAGTGCCACAACGAGCCGTCTGGGGCTCTGAAGGCCGTCTTGGCCTTAGCCGTCTTGGCCAGCGGGATCTGATGGTAACCCGCTGCCAGATCTAACGAAGATAAGATCCTCGCACCTTGCACAGCCCGCATCATGTCATCCATGTTGCCTAAGCCATGACTATCACGCTTCGTGACCGCATTCAACTTCCTGAAGTCTATGCAGAAGCGGATCTTGTCGCCTTGAACCACTAGTACTGGGTTGCTTGCCCACGCACTAGCTGATGGCTCAATCTGTTGGCGCTTTGCCATCATCTGAATCTGTTTCATGATGTACTCGGCTTCTTTGAAAGCCCAATGGCGTGCCTTGTCCGCCACCGGCTCGGCCGTCTGAGTGTCAACATCAATCTCAAAATGCTGAGTGACTCGAGGGTTTTTAGGGTCCTTAGCAAAGACATTCCTGTGCTTTTTTAGCATGTCAAGTGCTTTTGTTTTTGAAAGTACCCCATCTTTCCCCCTTCCTTGCAAATGAGGCGCAAGCCTGCCATCTTTCACAAGGATTTCCTCCAGCTCTGCATCCGTGCAGTTTTCTAGCTGGTCATTGTGGCGCTGGCTAAGGTCTGCCAGCCGTTGCACTTCTTGTGCAACCTCTTTGGCAGTCTTGCCTATGCTAGCAGCTAATTCTGCCTCTAACTTAGCATTTTCAGAGTGCCTTTTGGCCGCTATTACTAGCAGTTTGGCTTCTAGAGCCTGCTGAGTAGCTGTCTGCACTTCTAGCAGATCATCAGCCTTAATTGGAGTCACTTTTCCCCAATACGTGTTGCGGCGCACGTAAATCGGGTACATTGAAGTGTTGCTCAATGTAGCGTATATCGTGCCGCTGGCATTTACAGTGAGAGCGGTGATATTTGCCTTAACACCTTTGCCTCTCATCATTTCTGTAGTTACTGTTTCTTGTGGCATGAGCAATGCCTCATAGGGCTGCACGCGCTTTGGCTTTGGTAGCAGCGTGAGTTCCACAATCGTCTCCGACGATGGTGCCAGTACAGTGTTATATGCCATCCTAGCTGAGCACTGCTGAGGCTTGTCTGGTGCCTCAGTGCTCTCAGCGCTGCCATTGCCCTTGCAACTGGCTAGTGCTGCCGCATGCGCGTTCGCGTTGTCTGCGCGATTCTTGTCGTGCATGGGGCGTATGGCCACACCTTTTAGTCCCCCTGGGAAGAAGGCTGGGCTACCGCCGTGATACGAGACGACTGAGCCATGCGGGGCAAAGAAATCCGTACCTAAGAGTAAGTCCATGGGTGCGTTTACCACATAGAACTTGTGCAAGAACATCTTGTTCTTAAACCGCAGCCATGCATTGACCACACCACTGATCTGCAGCGACGTCTTGCCGTCTGCCAAGAGGATCTCAGTGTAGTCACCTTGCTGAGGTGTACATACATAGCTGTTGGGGAGCTTGTCTGCAATGCGCTTGCCCATGACGGTTACGGTTGCACCGCAGTCTACCATGGCGCGCACATAGAGTTCTTTGGGCGTCTGAGAGTTGCTTTGTACGCGTAACGACGCGGACACAAACATCTGCCCTGGAGGTACAACACCGGCTACTGGGCGTATGTACTCCACTGGAGCCTCCGACTTGGAGCGCTCTACCGAGCTAGGCTCAGGGGACCCTACTGCAAGGCCTACATGAGGTAACTTGACTGGTTCCCTCTGTTTTGTGATCTCTTCTGTGAGATTCTTAATTGTCTCTGCCACACTCACTGGTGGGGCTGTGTCTAACTTGCTGACACCTGGCACATGGTCTAATATGCCTAGAGACTGAGCATCAAGGCCAGCGCGCCTGAGCGCTGCCTTCAACTCACCTGGGGCAAGGCGCGGGTCTGTACCGCCGCCGAGCTTCTTGCGTGCCGCTGCGGCCGCAATGGGTGGAGCACTGATTTCTGTGTCAATGTCCATGTCGTCTGCGCTACTGCAAACGCTCATAACTGACTGTGAGTCCCACTCAGAGTCAGACCCTGAGTCAGAGTCATCGACTTCCACGATGTCAGCCATGCCGGGCTGCACCACAGCCAAGTCTACCTCTGGCTCTTCCCATGCACTGCGCATCGGAATTATGGGTACCTCTGCATACCCTGCATCATGCGCCTTTGCATGTATGCTACGCGCCACTGCTGCTGAGCAGTGTGCACTTGACGTGGGCGCTGCGTGTACCGCGGTAGCGGCCTGCACCAGCGAACCACTCTGACCAGCCAACCAAGATGGGGGCGGGCAGTCAACTGAATGCCTCAACGTAGAGTCTGACCTACGCGGCAAACGTACCTGTTGTTCTGGCAGTGTGCACAGGCCTGAGGCCTCAATTGCCACGAACAAGTGAAATGCCATCTCTGGGATGAACAAGTCTGCAATGTAACGCCGTACATCACTACTGCATGCACTCGCTGGTAATTCATGATAATACGTCATGAGCACCGCCATTTCCGCAAGCGACAGCAAGCGGGCAGATGCCACTGGGCCAGCGTCCTTTGCATGTGCAACATAACTCGCAGTGGGCCTACCAGGCAGTCTGCGCACTGGGCTAGGCAACAAGCCATCAGCATCCAAAACACCAGGGTGCTGAGCACTGCGTGGTTGCAAGAAGAATGTGCGTTCGGGGCAGCGCAAGCGAGAGCGAACAGATGTGGGTCTGCTGTGTAAACGCTTGGTATTCATTACCGCACCGAACCTCTGGAGCGCCTCACGTGAGTCCACCCCTGCTGGTACTATGACAATGTACACCCTCTGCCTCCTGCAAGGTACTTCAAACTCAGAAGCCTTTAACTTGGCAATGTACAGCATGTAACCCGCCGACTTGAGAATGCGTACTGCGCGTGCAAACGCGCGTGACACTAGCACTCCTGGCACATTCTCATACAACACCACCCGAAGCTTGGCCCGCACGATGAGCCGTGCGGCATGGACCGTGCACTCGGCAGCTTCGCCCTCGACCTTCTTGCCCTCTGCCGAAAAATCTGTGCAGGGCGGGGAGATGGTGGTGATGTCAGGTTTCTCGTCAAGAAGACGTGCAACAACCTTCGCATCAGTCATGCATGCAGTCATTGTGGGCACTTCTGGATGAACTTCATGCAGAGCCTCAATTGCCTTGACATTCTTGTCAACTGCAAGCACTGTGCGTGTTACAAAACCTGCTCTAGAGGTCAACTTACCCCCAGCTATGGCGCCTCCTAGCGCCCCACAGCAGATAGACGCGTGTTTGATAACTCTGGGTGGTGGCTCTGGCCCACCCTCAATTGCCGCCATCTGTGCGCACAAAGAGACATCGTAAACAGCGTCAGTGGCATGCTCAGCTACCTGTGCCGAACATGCATCTGCTCTAACTACACCAGGCAATTCACTGATTGCTGATGCTGAACTTGCAGCAGGCAAGTCACTTCCTACCAAGGCAGCAGACAACTGCAAGTGTGATTCACCTTGGCGGTGCTTTTCTGCCATCCTCTTTCGGTGCGCAATGCACTGAGGGCAGGTAGTCTTGTGCCGCATAAGTGTGTCCCAGTCTCCCTGGTTCACTCTGCAGCCAAGACACTTGAAGTTGCTCTGGGGCTTGGCTCCGCCGCCGCCGTTATCGCCTGCGGAGCTAGCCTTGCCCTGCGGCGCGCGGTCGCTGACTCCAAGCTGGCGACGCTCGTTAGCGCTCAGCCCCGCCAACACAGCGCGAACAGCCGAAAGCTTATTCTTCTTTTTATAGCGATGGTCGTTACTGACCACGCTCCACCCATCCTTGGCAGGGCGCTTGCCTGTGTCAGAGTAGGGGGGGGTTGAGATGTGTGCCGCGGCCATTGCAGACACAACATTTCGAGTCTCGCGCTCGTCAATAGGCGCTGCCTGCCACTTTTGCTGGGCAGTTGCCACGACCTTGGGAAAAGCGGTGTTCTTTAGATCCCAGGTCTCATACATGCCGTTTACTTCTTGACGGCAGCATAATGGCAGTTCATGAACGAACTTCATACGAACAATTTGCTGGTTGTCCGCGCAGCCGGCGTCGTGCGCGGCTGCAACTACCTCCCTGCCCCACACTTCGGGGCTGGTACCGGAGGTACGCGTGAGTTCATGATACTTTTGAAGTGCTATTTGCCTGGCAGATGTGCTATCGTACGCTGCCGTAAGGCATTGCACCATCTGCTCATAAGACAAATCACTAAACGCACGAGTTTCTAGCATTCCCGTGCGCTCATTGGTGACTGCGCTGGTCAGATCAGCGTACTGACTCTTGGTCAGACTCTGCAACAGCGCTTCTGAGTAGGCCGACTTGGGCACGCCACGCGTGTCGCAGCTACGCTCAAAAGCTCTAATGGAAGCTTCAAGCCTGCCTACTTGCGTTACAATGACGACGCCAGTGCCGCCGAAACCCCTCAAGTCAACTTTGGGTTTCCGCGCCGTCATGGCAACTGAGGAGTACGAGGGTTCTACTGCCCCCGCAGTCCTAATGCTCTCACCTAGAGCCGAAGCGCTGGTGGCTACGCCGGCCACTGCGCCATCTTCACGCGGACTCGCAGCTGCGCCGGCTGCGTCGTCGTCCGACGTGTCGGAGTGCCCGTCAGTGTTGAGGAACGGGTGCGTCACCAAGCTGCGCGGGTAAGTGTCCGCAGCTAGGCGCGCCTCCTCGGTGACCAGAGGCGTGTTCTCGAACTCCCTTAGCATTCGCCAGAGTTCCGCCTCCTCACCGTCGCCTGTGCCGAAGGCGAAGCGATGCCAACTATTGGACCGCTTACGGTGTTTACCTATGGTCAGCAGCTCGCCGAACTGGCTAGCTTTGAAGTCATGACCACGTTTTTCCAGAAGTGCAACATTATGCTTGCGCACCTCTTC
The DNA here is from genome assembly GCA_017506865.1 of Tribonema minus. NCBI lineage: Eukaryota > Xanthophyceae > Tribonematales > Tribonemataceae > Tribonema > Tribonema minus. The sequence goes on along the minus strand of JAFCMP010000546.1, from coordinate 602,256 downwards.
GGCCTGCTCCGCAGCGAACGTCCGCGCCATCGGCAGCAGTGAGTTCTTCACCATGTTCTTGCTCTCACTGGGAGCTCTGGTGACGCGAAGCTGGAGCTCGCCAAGGCGTTCGTAAAGGGCACGCTCGTGAATTTCGGCGAACGTTGCAGCCGTTTTGGCGGCCTTGGCAGCTCGCTTATGTGCCTCGACGCGAGCTTCGATGCCCTCACGCCACTGGTCATAAGCCTCATCTGTGCCCTCAGGATCAAAGGGCACACCACCCTCATCACCAGATGACTCAGAAGACTCGAGCAGTTGCCTAACTGCCCTCCGTCGCTCTGCCGCTTGTTGCTCAACTGGCTTTCGCGGTATGACGGGCGCGCTACGTGGCACAACTGGCGAACTTTGCATGACTGGCACGCTACGTGGCACAACTGGCACACGCCGCGCCTTACCACTTGCACCCCGACGCGGCTGCGTCACAGGCGATTTATCTGAGGCTTCAGGGGCCCTCGCTGGTGCAGTATAGTATGTGGGAGCCACTAGCCTAGCTGATGGCTTGGAGCTCTGAGGCGTCGGAGCCGCCGGTGCTACTTCAGGCGCCGCAACTGGGACCCGTGCACCGCGCGTAACCGACGTCTTGGCCGGCTGACTGCGCGCGACCTTAGGTGGGGCCACCGCGGGCGCAACCAGTGCTGCAACTGGCACTGTGGACTTTGCAGGTGCTGGCGCCGCAGACTTCGCGGGCGCTGCCGGCACAGCTGGCGCGGCTACCGGCACAACTGGCGCGGTTGTTGCAGCTGCACGCGGTGTCTTGCGTGGGCTTTTCGTTGGTGCGAGTTTTTTCTCAACAGCTGCACGTGCAAAAGCTTCTTCGCCTTCTGCTACCTGGGCTTCGCTAAGCATAATGCCCATTGCTGCAAGCTGTTCTCTTTTCTGCCTCAAACGTAACTGCCTTGCCACTATGGCTTCGGCTTCTGAGCCGCCACCGCCGGGCTCGTCGCTGGACTCAGCGAAATTACGTATAAAAGGAGGTGCGGCACCAGTGACTACTGATTCTGTGGACCGTACCGAGGCAGACGTGTCGGGTGCGCTAGCACCGACCTGGCTGGGTTGTGCGGACGCTGCCGCGGGCCGGGGAGGGGGGCGTGACGGCTTGTCACCCGAGCTTGGTGCGGGGCGCGTAGCGGAGCGCTGACCGCCCTTGTTGCTCTTAGCAGCAGTGCTGCCAGCAGGCCTAGCACCGCCACTAACACCTCCGCTGCGGCTTGACCCACTCGTTGGCTTCTTGGAGCCATGGTCAGTCTTGACCATTTATGGTGTATCCTGCACACGATTCACGCGCATGAAGCTGAGTGCGACGACAAAACCATGATTTTAAATTGTCAGCGCACGAGCCGTCTATGCCCCGCACGCCTCTGCACGAGGTCTGATGCTACTAGGGCACTCTGAACTGCAAGCCAGCCAGTTTGACATAGCAGTTGTACAGATCGACCGCGTTGTCAATTCTGCAACACAATTGCGGCCGTACAATCATGAAGCAAAATTGCATCGCTTTGCTCTTAAGCTAGACTCCTCTCCCCCTTCTTTGCAAAAAGCTAGTCATATCAGCTTTAGAGCAAATTACTAAGGAAGAGCATGCGGTAGGGTTTTTATTCTAGTCATAGGCAACCGTTACAGCCAGAAAAGTGGCAGCGCATGCCCCTTTGTGCGCTTATTCTCGAGACTTCTCGAGTGCAACCACTTAACACTGTCTATGACAAGTCACTACCGTTTCTGTGACTTCTGATACACAAGCTATCACGTGTCCCCCCTAAAGGATCTCCGCGCGTTCTCCCGGGAGACTCTGGTGCGTTCGTGACGTGATAGTGTACGGCGCGCAAGCTGGTGTACACAGCGCGCTACCGCACGGGTCTACCCTCGATGTCCTATATGGGTCCACGTGACCACGTTCATCAACCACAGATGAGCCGCAGAATAAGGCCAGCTAAATGAAGTTGCGTGTTCATTGCTGCTCAGACCCGTGCAGCACGCACTGCGTCGTTGACATCAAGGGGGCGGGTCACGACGTAGCGGTGCACCACTACGCCGCCCCGTCATAAGCATTCTAGTGCAGGAACCTAGCGTGATTAACGTTTAACTCGCTTCCCACGGCTGTTCTTTACGTATTGCTTTACGTAATCTGGGTCCTCGAAAGGCTTTGACACGATTCGAGCAGTGATACATTGGACAGCGATCACCACGCTGCTGCCCTTGCGGGCGGGGTTAGCACGAGGTAAGGACTGTCTTCGGGTGCCAAATTGAAGCGGCTTACCTTGTGATGCTGTCATGAATGCAAACAAGCAAGCTGGAAGAGCAAAACAAGTAGACACGCTTCAGAGAACTCAAATGAAATGTTATGCGAAAGGAAACGCGATGCGCTTACCGGATATTTTATTCTGCTGCTGAGAGACGGAAGGCTTGGGGCTGGACGAATGCTGGCACAGCAAGGTTCGGGCTTGCTGCTTGCAGGGGAGGTTCTGATGCTGTGCATGCTACTTTGATGTGCCCTTTGGCATGTGACCCAACTAGTTGCACCTGCCTTCAACTAAGGTCAGGCCAGCTCTCAATCACATGTCAAGGTCTACACCGACTACACAGGTCTACTGAGACCTGTGCCAACCTGTGAGGTGTAACTGCCTGTAACTGTCTGAATACACCCCCAAGCCGTATCATTTTTGTGGGATTTTGTTGGCGCCAGGCAGCTGTCCAATCTCCAACACACAGGTTTGCCGGGCACTTGGCGCTGCGGATGTTTACAAGCAGGCACCGACTTAGGGGCTTGCTGGTGCTGCATGAATGAAAGAAATGACGTGGTGCACTCTTGTCAAGGGGTACCAAATTGACCAATAGAGCTCGCGCATCGGTGCTTCCAGTACCATGCATGTGATCATATATTATGCCTTGTGCAGATGTGCCACTCCGTGCATATTTTTGTTGCATCAGCAGTGATTGAGTTCAAGAAGCCATGCATACTATAACAACAACAACTGGTGTCGCGCGAACCTCAAGTAGGCGCGTCAACTTCACTGTAGCTGACTTGACAACTTGCTCGAAAAGTGTTCATCACGTGGAAGGCAAGCAGCAATTGCAATGAGAAAGGAGTTAGGGAGCGAGCCGGGATCCGGCTTGAGCCATATGCCCGTGCACGATGGCGCCTATGTCAATCTTGATCTGAGCAGCTCTGTGTTGCCGATCATTACCGCCATAGTTCTGGCGAACTTGGTGACGCTGGCGATGCTTGGAATCCTCTACTCCAACTACTTGCTGTTCGCGGACTACTTCTTCACCATACTGTGGGTGAGTGGAACATGCCATGACGTGAAGCAGAGCCTCTTGAGACTGGATGAGGGTGTCTGATGTAAGCACTTATATCTGTAAATGTGCTGCCACATTTGGCAAAGTAAAGGATCTTACGATTTCTGTCAACAGCAGCAGGTCACAACTGCCAAAAAAGCAGAATGGACTGTCGCTCCTGCTGAAGGCATTGGGCACTGTTTTGCGTGACCACATGCCTAAGTCCGCGCCCGCCTGTGGGATCTGCCTACAGCCATTGCTGTCACTAGTTTTGGAGTCGCTGTCGGTCTCTCGTCATTAGCACAGTCCAAGCAGCAACTCTACGCATATGATGTGCCATCCATAGGTTTTAGCACTTCTCTGCTGAAGCCCTCGCGGACGCGGAACTTCAACACCAGTTCATTGTCAAACATCAAAGTTCACGCGTGTTTGGTGGCAACCTGGTGCTCTGTGCTTCATGACCGTTGACAGCAACATGAATTTGCTCTCAGCCGCCGGCAAAGCAGAAAACAGGTAGAGCACTGTTGCTCATTCACGTGACAATGCGGACAACAAAAGCTGGTGAACAGGCTTTCCCAGCAGCAAATGTCACCGGTGTTTCTGAGGATACGGACGTCAGATTTCATAGTGGCAGAACCGCCAACAGATGCATTCTTGTGCCGTGGCTCTGCTGTGGTGGTGTGATGCCCCCCAGCGAGGTTCAAAAGCTGAAGTTCAAAACCTGAAACACTAACTTCAAATCTGTTTGTTTATTGGCGGTGCAGGCAGTGCTCATCAGCGAGGCGCTGCAGTCCGCCAAGGGCGTGGTGCTGTGGGGCATTGAGGAGATCAGCTGCCCGGAGCGGCGGCCCAATACGTCTATGATTGTGGCTGCGGCACAGGTGCGCGTCATGGAAACGAATCAAAAGATCGTAGAGCTCTAGGTGACAAGGAAGTGTTTAGCCGCAAGTGCCTTCCTTCAATAACCGTGGTCGCCGCTGCTGCAGTCATTGGCCACGTAATGTTTGTACGCACCATGTGCTGTGAATCAGTGAGGTGGTTCACAAACGCTTCTGAAGACATCCATTCACAGAGAGGTTCTTGAGGCATGAAACGGCCCAACACAACCATGGTTGTGGCAGCGGTGCAGGTGCGTGATGATGTTATGCACGCACGTTCAATGAACCAGTGCAGTGGTACACATACGATTCACGGAAGCGAACTCCATTCAAAGCGCCCGATGCGTCAGCGGCCATTGCTGCCGAAGACACGTGTGTGACGCAGGCACGCGTACGTGCCATGTAGGTATTAGTGAGCCGTCTCTAGTGGTGCGCGTACTTTTTGCATTCATTGAAGTGATTTCGGAGCACTGAGGCTCGACTCATCGGCTGTGGCTGCGGTACCGGAGCGTCACGCGCCGTACGTGCTTAGGGTTAGGGTTAGGAGGGTTAGGGTTAGGGTTGGGGTTAGAGTTAGGGTTAGGGTTAGCGCATGACACGCGCGTTCGACCAGCGCACCTCGTGCTCCAACATTCGTCCACAAAGGTGAAGCACACATGACTCCCGGCAATCGGACAACGTTGCGGCAGCTTGACGGCAGCGACACGCCCTCTGCTGCTGGCCGTGCCTGCGCAACCTTCTGCGCCGCGCGGCACGTTGCTTGCCAAGCGCCATGCTGCGTGCGCACCTTGCGCTCCAACATTCATCCACGAAGGTGAAGTACGCATGAGGCCATTGCGGCAGCTTGACGGCAGCGACGCGCCCTTTGCTGCTGGCCGTGCCCGCATGGTCACGGGGCCGCGCAGCGCGACCTGCATACTGCGTAGCATTATTGGCTGATGAAACTGGATTCATGAATTCACGCCCATGAACTCACGCGTGCAGATTCGTTGCGCCGAGCGCTGTACTGCGCGGAGGCATGCTGGCAACATATCAAGATGGAGAAACCAGGGTGCTGCACCACAGGGAGGGCCAGAATCAAGGTCCAGACGGCCCTAATCCCAACGCAAAGACCACAGTGGATGGCAGCTGTATGCCTCCAGCGCCGTGCCGTGCTGGCGTGATTCCACTCAGCAGGCAACTTCATCTTTGACATAAACCTCAACATCAATCCTGTACAACTTCATCTCGAAACGGATCCCTGGCCAGTGGCCACCTCCACCCTCCCTGAACCACGTGCTACTTCCGAATGCTGCTGAGCCGACCTTTCCCGTTTCTTCATTCAAACGTCATTTGCCTCCTCGTCAGGTCATGAGCGAGGGGCCGCGCGCGCAGCCACAGGTGATACGGCAGCATTACAGCACGATACGCAGGCTTCAGCACACAGCGCCATGTGACACCACCACTGCACTCACCCCCAAGGACATCAGGTTTACTGCGCTGCTGAGCCGACGTTTACCCGTTTCACTGTTAGATGTCATTCCCTCCTTGTCGGGTCATCAGCGAGGGCCTGGCGTGATTCCACCCAACAGAAAACTTCATCTTCATCTTGAACATAAATCTCAGCATGCATTGTGTACAACTTCATCATGAACACCCAGTCTTCTGGCAACCTCCACCCTTCCTGAACAACGCACCTTTCCTGAACAACGCTGCTGAGCCGACGTTTTCCCGTTTCACCGTTCGATGTCATTCCCCCTCCTCGTCAGGTCATGAGCGAGGGGCTGCGCGCGCAGCCCGCCAAGCTCACCCCCCCCACCACCCCCCTCATGGCGAAACCGCCGCCGCCGCAGCAGCACCACCTCAGCCCGCGGCCGGTGCCCCCGACACCAACCGCAGCAACAGGGGGGGTGGGGGGGGGGGCGGCGGGGGGGGGGACGGCACTGGGGGTGCGGGCACTGGTGGGGCTGTCTGTGTTCAGCGGCGCGAGCTTCCTGAGCCTGCTGACGCACCTGACGCCGTGGTGGCTGCTGCTGGGGGGGCTGCTGGCGGCGCTCGTGCCCGCGTTGCTGCTGGCGTACGTGCTCGACAGGTGCAGCGCGCGGTCATTTTCTATAAGAAGTTATGTCCTGCCCAAAGTTGAAGTTCTACAGTAATTGCACCTGACGCCGTGGTGGCTGCTGCTGGGCGGGCTGCTGGCGGCGCTCGTGCCCGCGCTGCTGCTGGCGTACGTGCTCGACAGGTGCGCGGCGCGCAGCAACTCATCCAAGTTCATCTTCTTCACAAGAGTTTTTTGTCAGTTCAACTTGAAGTTCACGCACCTGACGCCATGGTGGCTGCTGCTGGGCGGACTGCTGGCGGCGCTCGTGCTGCTGGCGTACGTGCTCGGCAGGTGCGGCGCGCAGTCATTATCTGAAATCGATCGTTTGTTCATCTTTTTTTTTCCTGCTTGATGATGAAGTTTTACGAGAGTTTGTCGGTTCAACTTGAAGTTCATGGAGTGGCGAGCAGAGCAGCTCCTGTGGAGATTGCTGGCTGCAACCGTGCCCGCGCTGCTGCTCGCGCACGTGCTCGGCAGGCGAGACGCACTCGCACACTTGTCATCTACTTCAAAGCACTTGAAGCTCGATGCCACAGCATCATCTACTTCTATTTGATTTTGGATGACTCCTGGGGGCTGCTGGCGGCGCTCTCGTGCCTGCGCTGCTGCTGGTGTACGTGCTCGACAGGTGCGGCACACAGGCGTTTTCTCCGCTTCATGTTTGGTTTGTTGGCATTTTTTTTTCTCTGCTCCAAGAAGAAGTTAAAACAGAGATTGAGATTGGCATTTTCCGTTGAACTTTTGTGACGGCTCATGTGGGGTGGGGGCTGCCCCACGTCAATGGTTGCACATCACTTGGTTTTTAAACAACGAATACGGTACCGCATGGCTGATCATTTGCTGCACCGCCCCCGCGTGTCTGCTGTTGCTGACTGCGCGGCAGGCGCGTCTTCTTCTACCGGCGGTTCATATCCGACAACACGGTGGCGACGCTGGTGGTGATCGGCGTGTTCTTCCTGTGCTCCGGGTTCATCGTTCTGTTCCTGGGAACGGAGAGCGTTCTTGAGGGTCTCACCGTGGCGGAGCGAGCGACAAAGTGGATCACCAGGTATGACACATGCGATTGGTGCGGCGGTGGTGCATATAACGGGCGCAGATATCATGCTAGCTGCGCAAAACAACTTCAGGAACAATGGTTCTTTGATATTTCCGCAGTGCACTTGGGAAGACATGTGTTATAGTGCGACTGATTTCAGTCCATCTCATGTACTCTTGCATAATTAGCTGCAAACATACATACCAATGCGGCAGCGACAGCTGGTTCACCGCAATCCCTCCCTCGGTGCATACATTTGACACCATCATTGATATGCTCAAATGACAGACTGCAGCACTGCTCAACCGTCACGCTTACAGCGCGGCACCCAGGGTGTCTCTGGGGGAAGCGTGACCCCTCTCCACCGCAAGTGGCATGTCTCAGGACGATGACGGTTGAGCACTGCTGCAAGTGGCATTGCTCAGGAACAATGGCGGTTGAGCGCTGCTGCAAGTGACGTTGCTCAGGAAATTGACAGTGGAGCACTGCTGCAAGTGGCATTGCTCAGGACGAAGGCGGTTGAGCGCTACTGCAAGTGGCACCGCCGCCAGACGGCAGTTGAAAGCGCACCTGTCTTGCTTGAGCTCTTGTGCACGCTGCTGTGGGGCTCACCCTAACCCTGACCAACAACCAAAACCTCCTTCGTCGCCACAACGTCGCCGCAACGAAGGGAGCTGATGCGCGCAGCAAGCCCACCGTTCATAAGACGAGCACCAGCGAGCACATCTCTGCTGAGCACTGCAGTCATCGCCGAGCTCTGCAATCAGGCTTCTGAGCTTGTCTGATGGGTGCCGCCGCATCGCGTCGCCGCTCACTCCGCCGTGTGTCGCTTAGGGTTAGGGTTAGGGTTAGAATTAGGGTAAGTATGGACCCCTGCGAGGAGAAGATGGCGCTGAGCAAGTGTGTCGCCCCGCACTTGTACCCCGCACGTATTCCGCTGCTCATTCCGCCCGCCTGCCCGCCGCAGCATGATGGACAACCACGAGGTGAAGGAGGCGCTCAGCGAGCACATCCTCAAGGGCGAGCGCGCGCTGCGCGACGCGCTCGCCGGCATGCAGCACACTTACTGAGCACTGCCCCCAACCGCCAAGCGCTGCCGCAGGCTGAACTGGCTAAGCTTCGTGTTGCGGCGCTCTTGTGTCTCGCCGCAGCGTGATGGACAATCGCGAGGTGAAGGAGGCGCTGAGCGAGCACATCCTCAAGGGCGAGCACGCGCTGCGCGACGCGCTCGCCGGCATGGAGGCGACCTACAACGGCACGTTGTGGTGGGGGCCCGCGCGCGACGCCCTCAACGGCACCCTCTGGTGGACCAACAGGGACGCGGTGACTGAGTTCATGGAGGGCAGCGGGGGGGGGGGGGCGTACGCAGTGGGGGAGGGGCCTGGGGGGGCGGGTATGTACGCGCTGCAGCAGGGGGCAGGGGAGGGGGGGGAGGGGGCGTGCACAGTGGGGGGGTGGGGGGGGGCGGCGGCGGCGGGGGGGGAGCAGTGGGGGGGGCAGGCGGTGGTGTCGCAGGCGCTGTCGCAGCTGCTCGGCGGCGTGGTGAGCGAGAGGGGGCAGCCAATTGTTCTGCTACACCAAATCATGCCTGCCAGCGCACAGCGGACAGCCCACTTGTGTGATTCCTGTCTCTGTCAGATATAGGGTTAGATTTAGGTTTAGGACTAAGGTTAGGTCACGCTGCGCACACCCGGTGCATGCAGCCCTGCTGGCAACCTGAGCTGATGCTGTGGCCTTATGATAGGCGGTAGAGAGTCGTTCTGAGCCCGCAGCAGACGGCGCTTCTTGCACCACCAGACAGCGCACTGCCTCGGAGCAGGGAAAACCTGCTTGCGCTTTTGATTCGGTTTCTTGGTTTTGCCACGCATGGCATCCGCCAAGAGGCGTCAAAAGCATCTGCGGGCCGCCGCGCATGATCCAGACTGCGCTCCGTAGCGTGTGCCGGATGCGTGGCAGGGTGCTAGGTAACATAGGGCTAGGGTTCGGGCTGGGGCTAGGGTTAGGGGAAGGGTTAGCATGGGGGTAGGGTTAGGCTGTGCGCCACCGCGCTCATTAGCCCCCGCTGCACGCTCGTCCTTTGCGCAGGAGCTGGAGAGCCTGACGCCGTGGCAGGTGGCGCAGAAGCTGCGCATCATGACACTCATTGGCCCATCACACGCTCGTCTTTCGCGCAGGGTGCTGGAGAGCCTGACACGGTAGCATTTTAATTAAAAGCGTTGCATCCCTAGTCAGGGTTGGGCCTTGCATCGCTAGGTAGGGTTAGGCTGCGCTGCACTCATTGGCCCCCGCTGCAAACCATCCTTTGCGCAGGAGCTGGAGAGCCTAACGCCGTGGCAGGTGGCGCAGAAGCTGCGCGACCAGCTGGCGTCGTGGGAGATCAGCCCCGGCGACGTGCTCATGGCCATGGGGCACGCGCGCTGGGGCGGACAGAAGATGGCCAACATCTCGCTCAAGGTGAACCTGCGTGTGCCCGCACCGCCTGTAGCAACGTAACGTCAGCGCACACGAAGTCTCAGTGTTCATTGAATGTTTCAACTGTGCCGCCAAGCACTTACACTTGCACTTCATGTTGAAGATCATCACGGCACGTCACTCCCCGCTCTCCCTAGGTGGTCCAGTGGCTGCTGCTGGTGCTGGCCTTGCTGCTGAGCGTTGGGTTTGAGTCAACCGTTTTGTCACACAAAGTTTCAGTGTTCACTGGCAGTTGCCCTAATTGACATCGTCGCCAACTTCACAGCACACTCGCTCACTGCACCGCGCGCAGGTCGTTCAAGGGCTGGTATTGCTGGCCTTCCTGCTGAGCGTTGGGTTCAAGTCAATGTGTGCTGTGCCACTGGCACTTCATGTTGAAGTTTATCACAGCATGTCACTCCCCGCTCTCGCCACAGGTCGTGCAGGGCCTTCTGGTCGTGCTGTTGTTCCTGCGCAGCGTCGAGCCTAACCCTAACCCTAACCCTAAGGCGACCAGCAGTACACTTGCCACCAGGGTCTTTGTTTTGTCACCACGTCTCAGTGTTGTCACGAAGTCTCGGTGCTCATTGGCGCTTATCCGAACTGACATTGCCACAACTTCACGTCTCGCGCTCGCCACAGGTTGTTCAGGGGCTGCTGGTGGTGCTGGCTTTCCTGCTGAGCGTTGGGTTCAAGACGATTCTCTTCTTCTCCGTGCTGTGGTACGTGCTGAGCCAGGAGAGCCTCATCGAGCGCATGGTGCGCGACCTCCTGCCGATATCGCCAGACAAGAAGGTCGACGCCGTGCGCACGCTGCGACAGGTGAGCTGAGCACTAACGTGCCGTTTATCAAGAGTTAAAGTCAGGTCGAGCACATGGTGCGCGACCTCCTGCCGATATCGCCAGACAAGAAGGTCGACGCCGTGCTCACGTTGCGACAGGTGAGCGGAGCGCTGACTTTCTCTCTTTTTAGGGTTAGGGTAGGGTTAGTGCAAGGGTGGACGCGGTGCGCACGCTGCGTTAGGGTTAGGGTTGAACACATGTGACAGGAGAGCCTCATTGAGCGCATGGTGCGCGACCTCCTGCCGATATCGCCAGACAAGAAGGTCGACGCGGTGCGCACGCTGCGACAGGTGAGCTGAGCACTGGCGTGCTGTTCATCTAGGGGTAGGGTTAGGGTTGAGCGCATGGTGCGCGACCTGCTGCCAATATCCCCCGACAAGAAGGTGGACGCGGTGCGCACGCTGCGGCAGATGAGCTGAGCACTGACGTACTTTCTGTTGCAGGGTACATAGGTTTAAATTTAGGTTCAAGGTAATGTGGCCGCGGTGCGCGCGCTGCGGCAGGTGAGCTGAGCGCTGATGCTCTGTTATTGGGGTTAGGGTCACGGTTGAACGCATGCTGCCGACATCGCCCGACAAGAAGGTCGACGCGGTGCGCAAGCTGCGACAGGTGAGCTGTGAGCGCTGATGTGCTGTTTATCTAGGGTTAGGGTTAGGGTCAACACATTTAACAGGGAGCTGAGCACTGCACCCTCGCCTTGCTGACTTGCCCTGGCACACATGCCTGACGTCAGGTGTTCATCAATTATGTCTGGCAGCGTTTCGAGTTGTTGGGTCTGGAGGTGATCAGACACGTGTACAGTTTCTGGAAGTTGCCGCGAGGCGGTGCGCTTGTTGCGCAGGCGCGCTGAGCACTGACGTGCCCTCCATTTAGCGCCAGGGACGAGGGTCGAGCGCATGGCACGCGATGTCGCCCGACATAACAGTTGAACTTGGTGCGCACGCTCTGAACAGGTGGTCTACCTCCAACGTCAAGTCGCACTCCTGGGGAGTCTTGTTGGAACCACTGCTGTTGTAACCTCAATGTGGCGTATCATCATGTGCCTGACGAGCACCTTTCCCTGTCTTTGTGCAAGCGCACAGCGATTATCATACGCCGCCATCGCCCGCTGTTGTTGACTCACTCTGTGCAGTCCACAGAGGGCATTCCCGTACAGCATATACCTATTGCTTTTTGCCCATGAGACTGATTCTCCGCTCTTTTTTTGGGCCTCATTTACACAGCTCTTGCGTATGTTTCTGATCCATTCTGTGCAGTCGACAGAGGTTCAGCATTTCTTCAAGATGAAAAACAAATGCTATCTCACATCGGTGTCTACTGGCATTACACTTGCCTGACCATTCGCGGCTATTGCACTCATGCTCCTGACTCCTTTTGCGCACTCACTGCTATATTGCTATTCTGCAATTGACTCATTTTGTTGTGCAGTCGATGGAGGCCTGATGATTCACCGTTATTGCATTGGTGACTCTGACTCATTTCGTGCAGCCAACAGAATGTGTTTTTTCTTCAGCAGAGGCACCTTCTTTTGATCTTGCTCACGATCGCCTTGGGCCGCCATTGGTTTTGCCTGATCATTTGCCGCTCTCGCACTTGTGACTCTGACTCATTCTGCGCAGTCAATAGAGGGAGTCTTCTTCAGCATACCTACCATCGCCTGCTTCCACGGCATCATCACGCTGGCGTCCTTCACGGCGCTGTCCATTGAGTTCCCGTTCTTCAGCACGTTCCTGTCGGTGAGTGAGGCGCAGTTCACTTGAACTACAGTACATCATTCCTGTATCATATGTACTTTTTATTAATTCTCGCTCAGGGCGCGAAAAAGCCCAGATGATTGGCATCTAGCTGTAAGGAATCTACATGTTGTATGACAGTCTGAAAGTGTCGCAACGACAACCACTCAAACGCCGCCGCCGCCAAATGGCATCTCGGGGTCCTCCGCTACATCCTCCTCCCTGTGCCCCCCCCCCTGGATTCTGCCATGTGTGTCATGACACGGCCAGAGTACGCCATGTGGAGCGCTGCCGACAGTGCCGAGCGTAAGCGCGCCAGGGCGATGCCCTTGAGAGCTTTAGGGCGCGCTCCTCCGGGCACTGACATCCTGCTGGCATATCACATGTACTTCTACTGTGTATGTACAGTGTTCTGTGCCCTTCACGGCGCCTGTTTATCGAGTTCCCGTTCTTCGGCACGTTCCTGTCGGTGAGAGGCGCAGTTCACTTCAACCACAATATCTTGTGCATAATGTGCTTCAACTGTGTACTGTGCTGTACTGTACTGCTTCTTCGACACCATCACGCCAGCTTTCTCCGCGGTGCTGTGTGTGGAGTCGCCGGTGCTTTTAATTAGAAGTATAAACATGCTCCAGTTGGTTGCAGCCGCGGTTCGCTTCAACTTCATGTTTCCTCATTTGTGAATGTCACCAAACCTGGGTTTTGTACACTTCTTCATTGCGTCCCTCTCGGTGTGAGTTGTGTGTTGCACTTGCTCCACATCCTTTGAAACTTGTGTAGCTGGGACCTGCTCAGAACTATGTTGTTTGTGTACTTCAATGTACTGCTTCTTCGGCATCAACACACCTGTACCATGCTGTCCATTGAGTTTCCTTTTCCAACGTTCTTGTCGGTGAGTGGCGCGCTTCACTCATTATTTCATTTTATAAATGCTTGTTTTTCTCCTCTTTTTCCCATCTTTTGAAAGCAGCACGTCGTTAGAGTGTGATACGTCCATTGATGAATTTGCTGAGGTCTTTGACAGATTCGGCGCTTTGATTGTTGCAGGTTGCAACTCCATTGTCTTGCCTCTGATGCATAAGGCAGCTGTGCTCTCTCCTCAAGCCGCAATACACAAGAGAATGCATGCATCTGCACACACAACACTGTTGCCCCCCCCCCCCTGGTTGCACCAAGTGATATTCTGGTTGTTGCCATTGGCTGAGTATACCCCCCCCCCCCCCCCCCCCCCCCCCCCCCCTGTTGCGCCAGGTGATTTTCTCGTTGCTGCCTGTGGTAGACCCCTACTTGGTGTGCCTGCCGTGGGTGGCAGCGCTCATCATAGGCGGGGATCTGGCGCGGGGGGTGGCGCTGTTTGTGCTGCAGTACGTCGTCTCCAGTTTTGTCGCCAAGGTGACTTGAAGTGGAAGTTGAAGTATGAGTTTTGCACGGCGGAGTCAGATTTGAGAGAAACCTTGCTGCGTCGAGGATCCTGCAGTGTCCAGTTTTGTGGCCCAACTGGGTTGAAGTTGCACATGGCCCGGAGTGCAATTTACCAGCCATAATGCTTCAAATAGTCATGATCTGTCCATTGTTGGCATAATTGCAGTTTTTCGGTCTTGCTGCCTGGCTGCCAACCGAGGTTTTGAAAACTACACATACGACTTCAGTTTGTGTTATACTGCAATAACCTTAAAAGCATATTGTACGTACGCCGAGAAAATTGTTGTAAACGCAAGGTTCAGTGTGCAGGCAAAACTTGGAAGTAATATCTGCATGCTTCGTGCGCCCCTGCTCCGCACGCCTGCCCACGGCGCGCTGCCAACACGAACATGTCGCGCTCGACTGTCATGTTCTATATTGCCATACACAACAATTTAAGTGATTGTCACAAAGTCTGGGTTTCGTCAACACCCTAGCTGCGCAATGTCAGCTTTTGTTCTACCGCGGAGCACCTAAGTTAGGATCATGGGGTCCAGTCAAGCAGTTCTTATTCTTGTCACTTCTTGAAGTAGTGAAAATGCTCCCTCTTCTGCGCCGCCCGCAGTGCATCATCAACACGGGGGTGTCGCGCTTCCACGATGTTATGTATGATTAACGCGTTCAACAATTTGAGGTGATTGTCACGAAGACAGCGTTAGTGTTTACAAACAAAGGCCCTCCTTTGTTTTGCGTCGCCCGCAGCGCGTCATCAATATGGGCGTGTCGCGCTTCAGTGGCAGTATGTATGATGTACCCATACAACAATGTGAGGTGATTGTCACAAGGTCTGGGTTTCATCAACACCCTAGCTGCGCACTGTCCGCTCTTGTTCTACCGCAAGGTTTCTAACTGCAAGGTTCCTATCTTCAGATTATGGGTTCCGTTGAAGTATGTCATTGACACTCCTTGAAGTATAACCAAATGCCCCTCTCTTCTTTGCGCCGCCCTGCAGCGCATCATCAACACGGGAGTGTCGCGCTTTAACGGCTTCCTGACGTACCTGACGGTGCTGTCCATATTCATGGGTTTCGCCGTGTTTGGCGTGCAAGGCGTTTTCGCGGGCCCTCTCGTGCTTGTCCTGGGAAGGCTGGTCTTCCTGTCCCTGGACTCAATGGCATCGTCGTCCGAGGTGATGTGTTGCTTACGCTTCTTGAAGTATGACTCTGCTCAAGTGCTTTCACCTTGTACTTTATCATGTATATGTGGTTGCACCAGAAGCTGTCAAACACTCTGTTGAGTGGCTTTTCTGACATGATCAAGCGCCATGTACTGTCCCTCGACTCGATGGCGTCGTCGTCTGAGGTAATTGATTGGCGGGATGTGCTGGTCTTGAAGGTTGTTTTTTGCATGCGTTCGCTCCAAAGCGGTGACGCAGAGCTGTGCTAGATGCTGTCAAGCGCCCTGTTCAGCGTATGTTTCTGGGACGGCTAGACTTCCTGTCTCTCGACTCAATGGCATCGTCGTCCGAGGTGATGTGTTGCTAACCCTAACCCTAGCCCTACCCCTAAACCTAACTCTGACCCGTGGTGATGTGTTACTAGCCCTAGCCCTAAGCTTACACCTAAACCTAACTCTAACCCCAGGTGATGTGTTACTAACCCCAACCCTAACCCCAACCCTAACCTTGCCCCTTAACCTAATTCTAACCCTTTGGCTCTGCTCAAGTGCTTTTACACTGTGAACCAATTGCGTGTAGTTGCACCAGAAATGCTGTCAACCACTCTAGTGAGTGGCTTTTCTGACGTCATCAGGCGCCATGTACTGTAGCACGAAGACAGCCACGTTGCCGACTCAACGGCATCATCGTCCAAGGTAATTGATTGATGGGATGTGCTATTTGCGTAGGGCTCTGCCTGTGCGTTTTTGCGCCGAAGCAGAAAAGCGTAGTTGTGCAGAAACTGTTGCGTCGTCTGAGGTAGTTGCTTTACTTATGTGCTGCTTACAGCTCTACTTGTGCACTTGCGCTTCGAAGCAGTGAAGGGTATTACTATCGCTATTATTACTAGAAGCTGTGCTAGAAGCTGTCGAGCGCTCTGTTGAACGATTTTCCTGACATCATCAGGCGGTGTGTATTGTAGCAAGCAAGCGGCAGCATGGTTGAACGAGGCAACGCGCTGTTTGAATACGGCTCCGCGTTTCCATCCCACTGCGAAGCATTCAAGTGTCAGGCGCATGTACGAGGCGTGCTTCACGGTGCAGCAGTCAAGTGCAGTGCCTGGAGCCGGGAAACATTCAGGTGCCAGCATGACATGGCAAAAGTTAAGTAGCAACTGCGCACAGTGTTAGGGTTAGGGTTAGGGTTAGGGTTAGGGTTAGAGAAGCTCCTGTACACATTGCTAGGTTGCATTGGAGGCAAATGGCAGCTTCGAACAGACGGTATGATGGCTGGCTGCAGTTCCACCCGTTAAGTTTTGCTGAGCCATGCTTCCTGCTGGTTTGACCTTGAAGACTTGGACGAAGTATGTATCAAAAATTTTGGTCAGATTTCACGTGCAAGAACTCTCAGGCACTCACCAGACTCATATTTATTCTCATGTACTAACACCTGTTCTGCGCAGCCAGTTCTTTTCACCGTGAATTGCGAAACGCGTTCATTCTGTACGGCCCTCTACTGTAGTTTCACATACGCGGCCAACGCGACGTCACTCGCAGCGCTGACGACCAGCGCAAGTACAGCCCCTCGGCGCACCGCTCGTGGCGCAGGCAGCGGCAGCTCAAAGCCTTGTAGTCGTGGCGCTGCACAGCCACTCTAGTCATGTCTGCGCGTGCTGAGTGACGCTTGGCGGGCCTCATCACAAATCCGGCGCGGTCTGACTGTTTTGGGGCCATTCTGTACAGCCGGTTTCTGCGTGAACTCAGGTGAAAAACATGTCAAGACAGAGGCAGGGCCATTCTGTACAGCCGCTTTTTGCACGACTTTGGGTGAAACACGCGTCAAGACAGAGGCACTTTGCAGATGGAGTCACGTCGCCTTTTGGAGGGCCGTGAAGAACAATGTGAAAGTGAATGAATCGTAGACCAGCCAATCAGATCGCGCCGAACTCGTGATGAGGCAGCACGCCAGGCAACACTCAGCACGAGGAAACATGGCGAGAGTGGCTGTGTAGCGCTATGACTACTAGGCTTCGAGCTGCTGCTGCCTGCCCCACGAGCGGTAAGCTGAAGGGCTGTACCTGCGCTGGTAGTTGGCGCTGGGAGCGACGATGCGTTGGCTACGTATGTTAAGCTGGAACGCTGTACAGAATGCGGTGCACATTCTTCACGCCTGGATTTGCAGCGTGAAACCGGCTGTCAGAACACGTCCAAGTATTCGTTTTGACGTATATGAAGAGGCCCATCACTAACCTCAATCCCCCCCCCAACCCCGCCCTCTATTTGCGACACTTCCGATTGCGTTGCAGGCATCATGGCCGGAGCTCATCATTTGATCGATTTGTTCATCACAAATTTGCACAGACTGCACAATACAAGAGCTCTCAAGTACTCTTTCAGATTGTACTTTAAAGCGATTAGTTTTTTGAAAAAACGCAACTATGAAAAGGTCCATCAGTCAGTAACTCCCCCCCCCCCCCTATTTGCGACACATCCCGTGCCCCGCAGGCATCATGGCCGGAGCTCATCATGCGCTACCCCAGCATGCGCAACCTGCACAGCGGCCGCACGCGCTCCATGGGCAACATCGACGACTCATGACTGTTTCGAGAGCGGTCACATGGGTGCGAAGGGCAATGATCACAACCCTGAGATCCTTTGCAAACACGCGAGCGCAGCAGCAGCGCTCAACAGGAGCACAGCGCTCACGCCGCAAGCCTGGTGTCAGGGCAACATATGGGGGTTAGAGAGAGGCGGGGGCGTGTCAGGCCCTCTGGCTATATTGAAAAGAGGCTGAGCTACAGGCGTCGTACTCCGCAGCAATCATCGGTGCAAGGCTTGCCCACCCCCCCTCCCCCCCGGGCTCTGCCTTGCGTGTAGGGCTAAATGCTGCACGGCGGCACGCGGCCACTGCCGCTACAAACGTACTCGCCCTAGGTCAAGTACGGGTTGATAGCGGGCCCCTTGCCTCATATTCACCAGCAGAGCACGCCCATGCGCAGTACACGTACTGCCTGCATGTATGTACACATACGAGGGCAGGATGGTTCCATGATCGGGGCGGCGGGAACTTAGGGATTGCGCTCTCAAGAGATGCCGCTGACGTCAGCTGTAAGAGGCAGGTCGTTCACCCTCTAGACGTTGAGTGCGCCGTCTAGAGTCTTTGTTGCGTGGTGGAGCACCGCGTCGCTGCCGTCGATACACACGTACGCATCATTGTAATCAAGGGCCTGTGCGGCTAGACTTTCTTTGCTGCTCATGTTCTCTGCATGCAAGGTGCTTGTGCACTGCTGTCGCAAGTCAGCTGCGTGCTACGCTATGCTAAACGCAGCTACTGCACATGCACGCGCAGTTTGCAATTACCCAGGTGTGCAAGGCGCTGCAGTGCGCAACAATGCAAACTCTTGACTGCAATCGGGAAAGTGAGCATGCTATGCACCATGGACAGAATGCTTGGCGTCGACCGCCTATCAAATGTAGTACTTGAAGTATGTTTGCAGAAAGCCTTCATTTAGCAGGCTCTCGCAGCAAGAACCCCCCCATACCCCTGCTAACAGGTTACAACCGCATCGCGCATCCTCAAGTTGAACTTGTATACGGCGGCATCCAGGCATTATTAGGTACTGGTCGCCTGCCACTCGCATCATCGCCTCAGAGCTCATCACCGACTGTTCTCAGCAAGCAAACCTCATTTGAACTACCATGGGTGTGAACACGAGAGCGCCGTGTGCGGTGCTCCTTTGCACAACATCAAACTTGAACTACATCCTGCCCTGCCCCTTCCGCTTGCCGCGCAGCACAGGCACTGGCGAGCGCTGCTCTGGCGCCTCCGCTGCTGCTGCCGCCGCCGCCGCCTTTCGCGCTGCCACATCGAGCTTCGCCTCCTCTTTCTTTGCGCCGTCGCCAGCTCCCTGCGCGCAGATGATCACGGGCGCGACCTCAGAATGTTGAACTTGATATGCCAGTTTTTCAGAGACCAACACTTCAAGTACACAAAGTCGGACAAAGCTGGCAAGTCGCTACTAGTGTGGACTACCTACGTACAACGTGTGCATGTACGCTCACAAATGTACTTGGATGAGCAGGGAAAGCTTGGGCAGGAAAGCTTTCCCTGCTCAGGAAAGCTTTCCCTGCTCATCCCTCCCCCCAAGACTACCACACACATTTGCAGCATGAAAGAGTTGCCACAAAAGTCAACAGAGCTCGCAGAGGGTGCCCGTGCACCAAGCCCCTTGCGCTGGCGCCTGCGCATGGTGCGCCACTTTGCACATAATATATCTGTGTTTTGCTGCCGGCTGGAGCTGGCCTACCGAACACGTGAGACCTTTCCAATACTGAACACCCATGCCTCGAACGCTAAAAGCTTGCACACAGAAGTCTTTTTGACTGGTGGATACGGTGGTACTGTTTGACTCGTGGCCAATTGCTGCAGCAGCGGCGACCACGGTTATTGGTGGAAGGCACTTGCGGCTAACCATCCCTTGTCACCTAGAGCTCTACGATCTTTTGATTCGTTTTCATATCTGCCATGAAACAGCAACGCGCGCGCCTGTACTGAGCTCTGGGGACATACGCGCTCTGCGTGTGCGGGCCACTATTCAAAGCAGCTTCCAACAACACGCCAGACAGCTCGTGCACTGAGCACTGAGCACCACCCGCGCGCCGAGCAGCTTGTTGCGCTTGCGGCCGCGCTTGGCGTACGAGCGCTGCTTGCGCGAGGCAGCTTCCACAACACGCCAAATAAAGCTTGCACTGAGCACTGAGCATCACCTGCGCGCCGAGCAGCTTGTTGCACTTGCGGCCGCGCTTCGCGTATGAGCGCTGCTTGCGCGAAGTAGCTTCCACAACACGCCAAATAAAGCTTGCACTGAGCACTGAGCATCACCTGCGCGCCGAGCAGCTTGTTGCGCTTGCGGCCGCGCTTCGCATATGAGCGCTGCTTGCGCGGTATCCACCGCTCCGGGTCTGGCAGCAGCGCGGGCTTGGTGGGGTCGAGCTTGCCGCGCGCGATGAGCGCTGCCACGTGCGCCTCTCTCGCGCGCGCGCGGCGCTTGGCGCGTCGCGCCTGCGTGAAAAGTTGAAGTTTGTGTGGCAGTTAGCGGGGACACGATGGCTGTCCAGTGTACTGAGGTGTTGCTGGGCTCTAACATATCTCTGCGCCTCGAGGAGTGAGGCGATGAGCGCTGCCACGTGCAGTTCACGCGCGCGCGCACGATGCTTGATGAGCCAAGCGGCGCTTGGTACGTCGCGCCCGCACGCCAAAGCCGAGGTTGTCATGGCAGTCAGCGAGGACACGATCGACTGAATCTGAAGTAGATTGCATGTCTGGAGTACGTGGTCTTCAGTCTGTGGCACTTTAAAGTTGAAGTGTGCAGCAAGCGCCACCGCAAAAACACAGGCAGGCGAGGTAGCGCAAGGGAGCATGCTTCACTGTATGCGCTTCTGTGAGCATGCGGTACATGCGTACACTCCAATAGTCTGACAGTTGCCCAATGCAGAATCACTCAACACCAATCACGCACTCTAAGTCATGCAGTATACAAACAGCATCCCCATACAACAACGCATACATACCGTATTGCTGCTGCACGCCTTGCGCTCCGCCTCGAGCGCGTCCTTGCCCACGCCCACGCTGCAGGATCACTATCACTTGCCTAATTTAAAGCACTTTCACAAAACAGCATCCACATACAACGCATACATACCGTCTTGCCGCTGCGTGCTTTGCGCCCGCCTCAAGCGCTTCCTTGCCGACCCACCCGCCGCCGCGCTACAGAACCACTATCACATCAACTGATTCATACTTGAAGTAGCACTTTCCATAATGCAGTCTTCAACACCATCTAAATACAATGCTACATGCTGTATTGCCGCTGCGCGCCTTGCGCTCCGCCTTGAGCGCATCCTTGCCCACCGCCACCACTGGTCAACTCCAATAGCAGTAGTATACAAAGATCATCTACTACTTCAAAGTAGTACATACAACGCATACATACCGTATTGCCGCTGCGCGCCTTGCGCTCCGAATTGAGCACGTCCTTGCCGACCGCCACCAGCCGCCGCGCTGCTATATCACCATAACTTGAATTAATTCAAAGTACTCTCAATAATGCAGCACAGAAATAGCACCTATGGAATTTGAAGTACAATGCATACTGCAGAAGTACATACCGTATTGCCGCTGCGCGCCTTGCGCTCCGCCTTGAGCGCGTCCTTGCCGACCGCCACCAGCCGCCGCGCGCGCCCGCTGCGCGGCGGCTCCGTCGCCTCCAACTCTTCCGCTGCCGCCGCCGCCGCGCCGCCGCCGAAACCAGCAGCGCCGCCGCCGCCGCCGCTGCCGCTGCTCTCGCGCTTGAGCACCGCGAGCGTGCGCGCGGCGGCAGCAGGGTCGGATCGCGACTGCGCTAGCGTTAGGGAGGCTAGCGCGGAGAGGCGTGTGGCGCCGGTGAGAGGAGGCAGCGGCGATCCCTCCTGTCAGGGGGGGGGGGGGGGGGGGGGGGGGGGGGGGAGGGCACGGGGGGACGAGGGAGGGGTGAGTAATGGATTCCACTGGAGTGGATGCTTGGATTGACGGGGGGAATACGGCGAGAGGCGGGCAGGGGGGGAGGGGAGGGAGAGGCGAAGGGGCGGTGCGTAGCGTGCGCAGCTACCATGCGTACTTGTCTTGCGTAGGCAAACACGGGAAGCTCGCCCAACGCACTTGGATCGATAAGTCGCCCAACACACTTGGATCGATGAGTTCGCAAAGAAGAAGAGTCAAGTACAAGGAAGGCCCACGCCTCAAAGGCGGGTCGCGCCAACAGGCAAACGCTCACGGATTTTGCCTTAGGTTGGCGGCAGGACTAGCCTTGTTGTGCACACGCACCTCAGGAGACAGCAGCGCGGTAAACGCAGCGGCGGCGGCGGCGTGAGGAGCGCTGTGGCGGCGCTCACTGATTATACCTACATACCTCAGCGGAGAGCAAACGTTTACTTTTGTCATCAGGCTTGCGCAGAGTTTGGGGCAGGGCTACATAGCTACGATCATCGATGATTCTTACCTCAGAGGACAGCAGCGAGATCCTTTTCTCATCAAATTTACGCAAGTTTGGGGTCAGGGCTAGGCTTGTCGTTCACACCCACCGCAGGGGAGAGTGTTTTCTTTCCTCATCAGGTTTGAGTAGAGTTAAGGTGAGGACGGGGCTTGTCAAAGGTAACGACTAGGCTTGTCGTGCGCACTCACCTCAGCGGACAGCAGCGCGCTAAACGCGGCGGCGGCGGCGGCGTCGCGGCCGCACGCGAGGAGCACTGTGGCACAACGCTCAGTGTTGTGTTGGGTGAGGGTTAGGGCTAGGCATTCGAACCACTCGTGGTCATCTAAAACGGCCGAGTAATGTTTACTTCTCTTGGCAGATTTGCGTAGGGATACGGTTAGACTAGGGCTGGCTACGCTCATCGATTATTCTCACCTCAGGAGACAGCAGCGCGGTAACCGCGGCGGCGGCCTCGGCGTCGTGGCCGCACGTGAGGCCCGCCAACTCTTGGTCACCAAAAACGGCTGAGACATCTTACTTCCATCATCAGATTTGCGTAGGGTTAGCGTTAGACTAGGGCTAGCTACGCTCATCGAATATTCTCACCTCAGGAGGCAGCAGCGCTAAGCTCGTCCACCACTCGTAGAAACCTACAAGAAGCAGGGTAATCCTCACAGATGCTCTAAGATTCTTTACTTTTGTCATCAACCCTGCGTAAGATTGGGCTTAGGACTAGGCTTGTCTACCCCCTAACCCTATCCCTCAGCCAACTCGTCCACGACTGTCACGTTCACACCCACCTCAGGGGACAGCAGCGCGGTGAACGCGGCGGCGGCCTCGGCGTCGCGGCCGCACGTGAGGAGCGCTGTGGCGGCGCCGGCGAGCGCTGCCGCGAGGCGCTCCGCAGGCGGCGACGGCGCAAATGTGGGGGATGTAGGGGGCTGCGATGGGCGGCATATAAATGCAAAAACATGTTTGTGGTGAGTATGCTGCTTCGTATTTGAAGTTATTCACGAACGCGGCGGACGAAGATGGCTGCGACGAGTAGCATATAAATGCAAAAAACATATTTGTGTGGTGAGTATGCTCCTTTAGCTTTGAAGTTGTTAAGAATCGGCTTTGGAGCGTTGGCGTGGGGGGGGCGGCGCGAATGCGGGGGACGAAGGGGGCTGCAATCAGCAGCATTCAAATGCAAACACATGGTTGTGTGGTGAGTACGCTACTTCATCAAAGTTTGAGTCAAGGCGTTTCGCACCTCATGCAGGCTGCCGCTTATGTCCCTACTGCAATGGGGGAGCATTGAAGCGCAAACAAGTTTGTGTGGTGGATGATGCTACTTCATATTTGAAGTTGTTGAGACTCGGCTTTAAGAAAACTGGTGTGGGGGGCGGCGGCGCAAACGCGGGGGACGAGGGGGGCTGCCACGGGCAGCACTGAAACGCAATGAAGTTTATGTGCGGTGAGTATGATACTTCGTCTTCGAAGTTTGGGTCAAGGCGTCTACACCTCACTCGCCCGAGGGTGCCCATGGAAGCGGCGGGCGCGAACGCTGAGGACAATGGGGGCTGCAACACGCAGCACCGAAACACATACTTTGAAGAAGTACAATGATGATGATGCTGCTTCACTTTTGAGGTTGTTATTTGAGCTTGGCATGCAGGGTGGGTATGGTTCGATGCGGTTGCACGAGGTCGAATCAGGCGCTCCGCGGGAAGCGGCGGCGCAAACGCAGGGGACGAGGGGGGCTGCAATGGGCAGCACCGAGACGCAAATGGGGACCAGGCGTAGAATGGGTGCTATTTGCAAGCCCCTTGGGGAGCCGGCAGCGTGCCAAATCACGACCCGTGCTGACAGGCAGCCAACCAGGGTCAGGCACAGCTGTGGTAGAGGCGATAGATAGCAAGTGGGCAGAGTAGAAAGGGCAGCGCCGAAACGCGAACGACTTTGTGTGGTGATTATGTACTTCATCTTTGAAGTTTGGGACAAGGCTTCTGCGCCTCACACCAGGGTGCCCGTTAGCGTATGGTTTGGCGGCGCCACAGCGGATTATTGATCGCTGTTTTCCGGCAGTATCGCAAGGAAAGCTGCAGCGCGTGACGAGGAACTTTCTCAAACAATAATGCAAGCCACAGCTGGGGTCAGGACAGAGGGGGGGGGGGGGGGGGGATTCAACCAGGCACGTCTGTGTCATTATCACATGAATCCAGCTTTTGAAAACCCACATATGAATTGTATGTACCGTTGTGAACTTCAACGTGAAGTGTCTTGTTGAATCCACTTTTGCAAGTAAGCCATCGGGGCATGCGATCCCGCACAACTCGCCCCCACATGGCATGTACTAGTCTACCGCTCTGCTGATTTTTGCCGCAACTTCAATCAGGACTTCCCAACTTCAACTCACAGGGCAGCCACCTGAGCCGCGGCTTTCCCACACAGTGTGTACTGCGTCACTGTACTGACTCGTGCCTTGAACTTCAAAGTTCAACTTCAACTCACAGCACCCACCTCAGCCGCGGACGCGTTGAGAAACTCACATATATCGCACGCACCCCTTGTGAACTTCAACATGAAAACGCCTTGTCGTAAGTATCCCGTCGGGGCATGCGATCCCCCACCACAGCGTGTGCTACTGCACAACTTGAACTTCACCCTTGAACTTCAAACTCAAAGTACATTACAGGGCACCCACCTGAGCCGCGGATGCGTCGATGAACTCCTGCAGCACCGCCGCGGCCGCCTTGGCGTTACCGGCAGCCCTGAGCAGCGCTGCGCGCATGGAACTTCAAACTTGAAGTATATTACAAAGCACCCACCTGAGCCGCGGATGCGTCGATGAACTCCTGCAGCACCGCCGCGGCCGCCTTGGCGTTGCCGGCAGCTCTGTAGAGCGCTGCGCGCGTGGCGACTGCTGCCACAAAGCCCCTGACCTCCGCAATGGCGCCGATACCGTCTGCGGCGTTCTTGAAGTTGCCTTGCGCGGCGTCCACCTGCAATTGTTGCATTTCAATAGTAAGGTCATGAATTCTGAACGTGAGTGTTGAGGTTGGAGTTCCCTGATCAGGGCGGCAGTTACTGTACTTGGGTGCGATAATGAAGAAGGAGAGGTTGTCAGCGGCAACATTGAAGAAGGAGAGGTTGTCAGCGGCAACATTGAAGGTGGACTACCCTTGCACGACGTGCGCCTGTGGGTTGATGCGGCAGCTGTTACATTTTCACGACAAACAAGAAAAGGATGAAAGTAGCAGAGGCTGGTCACCGGCAACATGAAGTTGAAGTCGCCTTGTGCGGCATCCAACCGGCGCCTACTGCAAACAGAGCGCGTGACAGCTGTCGTGCATTTATATATATATATACATTGAATAAGACTCCAGAAGCATTTTCATGGCCTTGACCGAGGATAGCAGGCATGCCGTCGCAGCAGGCACACCCGCAGTCATGCATATGCGCGTAGCGGGCACGACCACTGTGATGCGCATGTGTATTACCAGTACGGTGCGTCGCAGCGCTGGATTGCGAGGTAACCCACACTTGGTCATGGAAACGAATCAAAAGATTGTAGAGCTCTAGGTGACAAGGGATGGTTCGCCGCAAGTGCCTTCCACCAATAACCGTGGTCGCCGCTGCTGCAGTCATTGGCCACGAGTCAAATAGTGTAATCATGTCCACAGTGGTCATATGCTTGCAGGCAGTTTTGAAATCATTGTAGCATTCTTGAGGCACAACAGATGGGACCGGTTGCTGGCACCAAAACGAGATGACCTGCGATCGCCGCAATCACATGTGCGGGTGCCTCAACCGAAAATATTCTTCAAGTAGCAGGTTGAAGTAGCAGGCACGCACCTGAGCAATCATGAGACCCAGCGTCACCGCAGCCTCGCCGTCCTATATAAACAGACAGCAACATTCGTATAAAACGATAACAATAATAACGACAGCAAGAGCACGTGTTAGCTGGGGCGTATGCAGAAAAAAGCGGCTTAGTCAGCAATGGGACATGAGTGCGCACATTCTTTGTGTCTTCTTCGCCTTTGATTCCGGTTCATTTGGCAGAGCTGTGATTGCGAGTGTGGGCGAAGCCTGCGTGATTTTTTTGTTTTGTTTTGTGAATGTGCCAGCTATTCATTGATGCTCGTTTAGGGCGCGACAAAAAAACAGACAGTTGCTGCCAAGCTTGCTGCCAGGGCCTACATATGCCTTGTGACAAAGTGCCTCAGCGAGCATTAACTATCACTCTCAAGGTGCTTCATATACACACCAACAACCTGGTACTTCATAAATGAGATACCGCGAGCAATGTGGCACATCTCTGCCTTTGCTGGCAGCCTGCCTGCGTTGTCATCATCAGCAGATACCATGAATCAGGCATCAAATGACGAGAAACAAACGCGAACAAACAAGCATTGTCCGCATGGCCTTGTGGGGCGTCACAGCATGAAGTGCAAGTCAGAAGAAAAAAAAAATTGAGTGATAAACCAAATTCAGAAAGTTCAAAACTTAAATCACAAGTTTAAAGAGCAAATTGAGTGGGTGTCACAGCGTGAAGTTCAACATGAAGCAACCGTCGCATGCTTACCGCAGTACCAACGCGTACAGCCACTCTCGCTCTGCCATACACACCTGCCAGCACCGCGCATTACCGTTTCAGGCACAACTTATCTTTGAAGTGCACCCCAAGGTCTGCACACACTGAATGAGGTGCACTTAGAAGTTTCGGAAAAGCACACACTTGAAATCAAAGTACACAGGTTAAGTACGACTTCAATACCTGAGCTGACAGCCGCTCCCGCTCCGCCGCCAGGGCCTGCTGGCACTGCGCGTAGCGCCGGGAGCGCAGGTGGAGCGCTGCCTCCACCGCCACGGGCACATACGACTGCAGAGTAAAGAGAAAATCAACTGAGAGGTCAGGGACGAAACCTGCAGATCGGACTGACCTAAGAGATCACTGATACAGGCAGAGGTGCATGGTGCCGTGAATAGCGTTAGGTTTCAGTATAGGGTAAGGCGCAGGTGGAGCGCTGCCTCCACCGCCACTGGCACATGCGACCGCAGCATCAGCACACAACAATCTCAGGGCCAGGGACGCAGCTCACATGGGCTGACTCATGAAAAAAATTGTTGTGCGTGTTGTACAAATTAGTGTGATTTGACTTGTTGCTTGAGCTGTGATTGTGTTGTCAACTACTAGTTGCCCTGGACAGAAGCGTTCACTGAAATAGGCAGAACTGCCTGAAACGCTGCCGGCACATGCGTCTACAGCGTCAGCACAAAACGATGAGAGGTCAGGGACAAAACTTGT
The DNA here is from genome assembly GCA_017506865.1 of Tribonema minus. Taxonomy (NCBI): domain Eukaryota; class Xanthophyceae; order Tribonematales; family Tribonemataceae; genus Tribonema; species Tribonema minus. Next base: position 575,058 of record JAFCMP010000546.1, on the reverse strand, counting down.
AGAGCTGACTGACCTAAGAGGTCGCTGATGCATGCAGAAATGCCTGGTGCCGTGATAAGGGGTAGGTTTAAAGCTCAGTTGAAGGGTAGGATCAGGTCTACAGCGCCAGCACACAACAATCACAGAGTCAGGGACGAAATTTGCAGTCTAGAGCTGCCTGACCGTCAGCACACAAAATATCGCTGGGTCAGGGACGCAGCTCACAAAGCCAGACGGACAGATCGCGGAAGAAAAAACAAAAACGTTGCCCCACGACCAGCGACGGCTCACCCTATAAAACACCTACATTTGACCCAAACCTAACCCTGCGGTGGACGTTGAAACTGGCGCTCCCAGTGCGCACACGACTGCAGCGACAGCAAAGACTGATTGAGAGGTGAGGGACGCCGCTTACAGCTGGCTCATTCTTTTCATTCAATCTTGTCCGCGCCGTATAGATTTGTGTAATTTGAGCTCTCGCTCGAGCTGTGATGGAACTGTTGTTACTATTCTAACCCGCACAGAAATGATCACTGCAATGGGCACAACTGCGTGGTGCCGTGGTTGCCGATGACAGTGAATGCTGCAATGAAGGATGGCACGGGCAACTGCAACTGCAACTGTGACGCTCCAAGCAGGGCATGCGACCCTCGGCGTCAGCAAAGCGACATGCAGGGGGTGCAGTCATTGCGCTGGTACGATGCTGCTTTAGCAAAGCTGCAGGACCAGCATGAAGCAAAGTGCTCTACATGCTTTGGCCCAGGCCAACGACATTAAGCGCACAGCTGAAGCAGAGTTGGAGACGGTTGGCTAGACAAGTGAGCTGCTGGCAGACAGGTGGGGTAAGTGTAGAGCACTTCTACTTCAAGTACTTGTAGTATATGTGCATCCATGATCAGCGACGATGACGATGGATGCTTCTGTGAATGAATGGCGCAGGAAGTAGTCGCGGCGCCCGGACTGATTTGACCTAATCCTAACCCTAACCCTAAACCCTAACCCTAACCCTAACCCTAACCCTAACCCTGGGATGCCGACGTGCAGACGACGGCATGCTGGCAATGGTACATGTTCAGATTTATTCATATAGAAAAACACATGAGTGCCAGTTTCTATGCTGTGTTGTTGGAGACCAGAAGCGTGTTGCTTTGTGGAATGTTCAGATTTATTTATATAGAAAAACACATGAGTGCCAGTTTCTATGCTGTGTTGTTGGAGACCAGGAGCGTGTTGCTTTGTGGAGAGGAGCAGCACCTCAGCAATCGCCAAACCGCAACGCTGCTGAGGCCACCTATGATGCACTACACGAGCGCGCTGGCCAAAGCGCAAGTTGAACGCCGACGCTACGAAGCTGTGCGCGCAAATTGGTTGCTTATAAAAATATAATGCGTCATGATACAAAATAATTGATTGTAACATATAAACTGCAAATAGCGTGGTCGGTGACGCTCCAGCGCCTCTGCTGAGCACTGACTGAAGCGTATGACTGACACGATGGCACTCTATAGTACGCAAGAATCGGCTTTGACACAGTTCAAGGTCATGTGCTGCCAATGTCGCTCCTTCACCTGTGGATAGCGCATTCGATGACGCTCCAGCGCCTCTGCTGCTGTACTGAGCACTGACTGAAATCATACTTCAAGTATATGATTGACACGGCCGCACTCTATGAAGTACTGCAAGACTCAACTTCAACACAGTTCAAGGTCATGAGCAGCCAATGTCGCTCTTTCACCTGTGGATAGCGCGATCGGTGGTGCTTAAGCGCCTCCGCTAGCACTGAATGCAGCATAAGGATGACATCGTAGCACTCTTACAAACTGCAAGAGTCATCTGACAAATTTCAAAGTCATGCTTTGCCTATGTCGCTCTTTCACCTTTGGATAGCGCGTTCGGTGATGCTCAAGCGCCTCCGCCGCCGTCTGTCCATGCGCGCCGACCGCCTCCTTGCTGCCAGACGCGTGATGCGTGAATGCTGCCCAGCAAGAGCACCAGGACATCATCAGTTCAAAAAGGTGAGTGAATAGAAAAGGTGATAGGTGAGAGCCAGGAGGGAAACGCGAACAGCCACGTCAGTGCCCAACCTTTTCAGTTAAACCCATGAGCTGATACTTTGAGGTTCGATGCGTTTGAAAGCACCGGCAGCGGGAGGCGTGGCGTGTGCATGCTCCCCAGCAAGTGCACCACAACATCATTATAATTCAAGATTGTGAGTGCAAGTGTTGTTAGATGAAGTGGTCATTGAGAACCGGGAGGCGAACGTGAAAGCCACGTCAGTACCCGACCTTTGTAGTGACTGTAAACCCATGAGCTGATACTTTGAGGTTCGATGCATTGGAAAGCATCGGCAGCGGGGCGCGTTATGTGCGAATGCAGCCCAGCAAGCGCAACAACATTGAAGTTGAAGTGATTGAAATGAGGCACTGTAAGATACACTGAAAGTCAGGGAAGCCCCTGCTTTTTCACCTCCGGAGAAGGGGGACAAAAAGAAACCCCCCAAGGCCAGCGACGTGCAGATTGGTGGTGGAAACTGCAGGTTGTCATGACAATGATAAATTTGTAGGATACTTCAATAACCAATCATTGTACAGCATCAGCAATGGTGCCGAGTATTATGCAACGCAAGGCCTGACGCACATGACGCTCATCTCTCATGTGCCAATGCACATCACACAAAGCGGCACTCACCGAGCGCGATGCAGCGCTTCGCGCTCGCCAACTCCGCCTGCGCCGGCAGCAGCCGACCCTCCTCCTCCGCACGCATATTCTGGGCAAGAAAGGCACATTGACCACTCCCAAGCTCTCGCGACGGACCTCCCTTCTCACCACACATATCTCTCACGTCCCGGTGCACAACAAATAAAGCTGTACATTACTCACCCAGCGCGATGCAGCGGTTCGCGCTCGCCAGCTCCGCCTGCGCAGGCAGCAGCCGCCCCTCCTCCTCCGCCCTCGCCGCCGCCGCCGCCGCCGCGCGCAGTCTCCGCTGCCCCTCCGCCCCCCCCCCGCCCGCCCCCTTCTTCGCCCCGCCCGCCGCCGCTGCCGCCGCCGCCGCCGCCGCCGCCGCCTCGCAGCGCAGCGCCGCCAGGTTGGCGGCGGCGACGGCGGCGGCGGCGGCGTCGGAAGGGCGGGCGGCAAGCACTGCCTCGAGCGCGGCGCGCGTCGCGGAGGCGCCGCCGCGACGCTGGCAGTGGCGCACGTACGCGCGCTGGATGCGGATGACGGCTGCCTCGTCGTCGATCTCCGCCTGAGCGTTGGGGGGGGGGGGGGGTAATGTCAGAGCCGCGATGTGTTGGAATGTAAACCACACATCATAACAAAGCGTACCTCCGTACAGCAGTCATCCAGAAGAGACCCCCGGCGCGCCCCCTCTGCCATACATATATTGAACAAATAAGATAAAAGCTATGCCTGGAAATATACATATAGAGCAAACAACCTTCCGTGTACCAATTATTACTACTCTGATGTCATTGCGTACATCAGTTACACATGATGCAAAGCGCACCTCCGCACAGCCGTCATCCAGCAGGGACCCCTCCGCCATGCATATACTTCAACTACCCATTAACTAGCAACTAATTCACACTCGTAAACCACACATCATGCAGAACGTACATCTGTGCAGCCGTCATCCAGAAGGTACCCCCTGCAAGCCCCCTCTGCCATACATAAGCATCAACCCTACACTGTAGTGCATGATAGTACTGTACTCACAGTCTACCTTCAAAGTACCTGGAAATGCATACACTTCCAAGTAGATAGCTTGTACAACATTTCCTATACAGATATCCACAGATATGGTGTACAACCTTCCCTGTACAAATATCACTGCTCTGATACATCATAGCAAAGCGCCCCTCCGTACAGCCATCATCGAGAAGCGACCCCCTGCAGGCCCCCTCCGCCATACGTGTGCATACACTAGTGCTTCTGATTGTCACGATATACTTTAAAGAACCCGATTATACATTTCCAACAAGTGCGCAACCTTCCCTTTACCAATTTTACTACTTCAGCGCCATCACAAACATATCATAGCAAAGCGCACCTCCGTACAGCCATCATCCAACAGAGACCCCTTACACGCCCCCTCCGCCATGCACATACACCTGGAAAAATACATGTATGTAGAAGCACACGACCTTCCAGATACAACAATTTCTATCCTGACGACATTTCGTACATCAACCACACATCACGCAAAGCGCACCTCTGTACAGCCGTCAGCAAGTAGAGACCCCCTGCAAGCCCCCTCCCGCCACACACATACTTCATCAAGTAGTATGGAAGACACACCCAGAAATGTGCATATATACGAACAACCATACAACCTTCTGTGTACAACTATGCGCTAGTGCTAAGATTACTCATAGACTACACTGCATGCACAGCGCACCTCCGTGCAGCCGTCATCAAGAAGGGACCCCCTGCAAGCCCCCTCTGCCAGTGCTTCCGATATGCTCACAATATACTTCGGAGAACCCGGAAATACATGTATATAGAAGTATACAACCTGTCCTATATAAATATCACTGCTTCAACACCAAGTAGACATGCGTATCAAAGTAACGCAAAACGCACCTCAGTGCAGCCGTCATCCAGAAGGGACCCCCTGCAAGCCCCCTCAGCCGCATCCAGCGCCCCCTCTGCGCCCTCCAGATCCCCCGCCGCCGCCAGCGCCGTCGCCGCGTTGTACAGCAGCTCGTGCGACGCGCCGCTGCGCTGCGCGGCGGCGCAGCCGGCGGCACCCGCTGCGCGCCGCGCGCCCGCCGCCGTCAGCGCCGCCAGGAGATTCGTCTGTGTCGATGTGCGGCGCAGCGGAGCGGAGGCGTCGCGCAGTCGTGAGGCGCGGGCGCAGCGCGTGGCGCGTTGGAAAGTGACACAGCAGTCGCCCGTGATGTCACCATGTCGTCTTCACTGCATCGCTGCCGCGATCGGCATGTCAGAAACTGCCTAGCAGCACTTCTTAAGGACCAGTTCCTCGAAGTATGTTGAGTAATCGAACCCGGACCGCCGGCCGTGATGCTCCGCTGCGCGGAGGCGCCACGCAGTCGTGAGGCGCGGGCGCGGCGCATGGCGCGCTGGAAAGAACAGCAGTCGCCCGTGATGTCGTCGAGTCCGTTTCAATGTGCGTTAATTCGTGCGCTCTGCTGCGTGTGTCATGCGCGCTGCTGCCGCCATCTGCGTGTCCAAAATGTATACTTCTGCTTTAGAGAGGTGTGTGCAGTGCATGCCAGGCCGGCGGTGGAGATGCTGCGCTGTGCTGCACAGCACACCCTGAGCGCAGCTTCTGCTATGCCTGGCTCGTTCCATTGCGGTGGCCAGTGGTGGCAAGGCCTTGACAAATTCGAACTTATTTGAATTCAGGGCTGGCACTTCATCTGGCTCAGGCAATTTCAACAAACCGACTTCAAAGCTACATCATGAGCTCGTTCCGTTCCTAAAGCTGCAATTTGCGAGGCCGGGAACAGCATCGATTTGTCGATTCAAGATCAGCAAAACTCAATGTTGAAGTTCAAGGACTGGAGTGTCACCTGGCTCGTCTCATCGTCCGGATTGCGGTCCACCATATCCTGGTACAAGGCAGCCGCCTTGTCGTAGTCTCCCAGCTTGTACAGGATCTGCCCCGGGGAAGAGGGGCGAAGCACCCGGATGAGAAGGTCACAGGAACGTGTACTCATAGCACATGTGCTTTAAATTATTTATAAAGTTTGAAGTGTACATATAATACTGATGAGCATGATCAGCAAGCGCATGGAGGGAGGCAGATCCTCTGCGTCTGGATCGCAGCATGTGAGTATTGCGTGTCTTGCGACCGCCGCTTGCGCATGGATGTGCGTATTACTGGATGGCGCGCACGCTGCGAGACCCCCGTTTGGTAGCGACGCGTCAAGCACAGTCACATCGAAAGCAGCCAGTCATCTTGTGCCGTTTAATATCCCGTGTAGGGTTGTGGGCGGTGAGCCCCCATCCATGCGCGTAGCAGCTGTGGTTAGCGCGGCGGCGAGTGTAAGCTCTGCCAGCGCTCACAGTATTTTTCGTGTTGACTATGTCATTGAACTTGAAGAAACAGACGAGGAGCGTCACCTGTGCTTCCAGGTGGATGACGCCGTCCGTGCGGTCCGGCGTCGCCTTGCACTGCGCCAGCGCGTCCTTGAGACGGTTGAGCCGGAAGAGGCAGTACGCGCGCTCGAACGCGAAGCTCTTGCGCACCTTGCCGGACGCCACGGACTCCATGGCCTGCGCGTACTTCTGCATCGCACACAACAATCAATTGTCAACATCAGCGCCACGTGAGCTGCTACATAAGTAGATAAGTGTCAGCTTGCCCCATGATGGGGGTAAGCTCCATGACAGGCGTGAGCGAATTGGTCGCCATGGCCCGCGATGCTGTGGCATGACACGGAACAGCTCAGGGCACTTTTTTGAACTCCTCTGGTGCTTCCATGACAAACATTTTCAAATGTATGCACAGTCTGAACATTCAAAGAATCATGCTCAAGCACGTGAACTGCAGAGTCGCAGGTATCAGAGGCCAACGATTGGGCGCTGGCATTGCACGATAGCAGTTCAACAAGCACACACCCAACAGGATTGTGCAGCGTCTGAAGCTGCTCGGGCCAGTATCGCTCGCACTCGATTAAGCACTCGCAGATGAAGCACTTGCCTGCAGGCGCATGAGGCACAGGCAGCGCACCCTGTGCGCATCTATATCGTCGGGCTTCAGCTTGAGAACTGCGGAGGTGAGGGCAACAAGCAGCGATGCGCTTGTGAGAAGTCAAGAGTGGAGGGTCTACAGTAAATGGAATTATTATCTGTGCGGGTGACGCTGTGACATGGATTACGTGTCCAGATCCTGCAGTCACAAAAGCTGCAGAGCTAGTGATGATTGCGCAGGCGTGGTCAACAGCTGATGCGTCTGCACTCTCTGTGGCATCACCTGCACTGTGTGCAGCTGATCTGTGGCAGCAGCAGAGAAGTGAACATCATGAGCATCTTCGAGGTGCCCGATGGGGAGAGCACTCAGCTTCTAATTTGCATGTGCCACCTGCAGAGAACCACAAACCTAGTCAACGCAAACCTAGTCAACGTGCTAAAAACATGAGACTCAAGCTAGCAGTACTCACTGTCTTCGCAGACCGCAATTGCTGCCTCATGGTGCTCCTCGCTCAGCAGCGGCTGCAGCTTGCGAAAGCAGCTCTGCAGCTGCGCATCCTCACTATCTGCCGCCATTGCTGCACGCTTACAGTTCCTCTTTTGGCAACCTGTCCAACTGCAACTTTGCGTTGAAGTTGGTGCAAACTTGAAGTTCACTTTGAAGTTGGTGCGAAAGCGAAAAAGCTGAGATGGCGTCGGGAGGCGGCATTCGCCAACACCACGAGGCTGAGCCGCACAGCCGCTATGTGGACCACACCTGCGTCACCCCATGGGAGGAGCTCATCCGGCGAATTGAGGTGAACTGACTGAACTTCAAAAAGCTGATGTGCACGCTCATCAGCCCGGCAAGCCTTCTGAATCATCTTGGACTTGGCGATCTTTGCCGTGCCTGTTGTACGTTGTGCAGCGCAGCTTCAAAGTCCTTTTGGGATATTGTTGAACCAGCTGCATGATACGTGTCATGTGAAGATGCTGTGCATGTTGCATCTGATTTGCTGCACCAGTTGTGCCTCTGGATCGTCTGACTCATGCAGTCATAGCTTGTTGCTCCTGCTGATTGATTGCTGATTGGAGTGTTGCACTTTGCAAGCCCTCGGGCAATTCATCGTCAATGTGCCGGCACTTAGCTCTTGTCTGTTCAAGTTCAAACCTGCCTGTTGCTCATCGATGCAAGCATAACACGCGCCGATCAACTGCCGCATCTATTTTCGCAGGATGTACTGCGGTCGTGGGGCCTAGACAACGCAGAAGCGCATGCCGATACAACCACTCTCGTTACCCAACACTCAAAGCAGCACCAGCAACAGCCCGAGCAGCGATGCCGGACGGTGAAGCATGATGAGCTGAGTGTGGACGGCATCAGTGGCACAGTGCACGTGGAGCTGGTGTGCCTGGCGCCTGGCCACGGAGCGGCAGCGGCGGCGCCGCACGGGGCTAGCGTGTGCTATGCTCCGGATGATGAGGCGTTAGACTTCGATCACGACCTGAGCTCGCCGGCACGGCTCTTCGGCATCGCGCAGTCATACGTCGCGGTGTGGCAGGTGCGCAGTAACGCGCGCTTTTCTAACTTTGAAGGCAATGGCGGCCTTGATTGCACCTGTGAAGGATCGTGCGCGCGTGTCGAAGTGCCAAGTCGATGTCCGTAGCGCATCTGAGGACGACAGACGCACCAGGCAAATAGATCGGGTGTGTGAGCACTGCGGCGCAACAGCAGTACGCGCGGTGAAAAACCATCCTTCGTCGCCGCCCGCACTCCACCACTCGCTGCCCGCAGGAGTCCGCGGCACTGCCGGACGCGCGCGACGGCACGCTGCTCTCTGCAGTGGCCACAGCGCTCAGCAGCTGCGGCTGCTCGCTGCCGCTGCTGACGCTGCTGCCGAGCAGGGTGCACTGGCACCTGCAGCAGCGCCTCGGCGGCAGCGGCGGCGGCAGCGGCAGCGGCGGCGGCGGCGGCAGTGGCGGCGGCGGCAGCGGTGGCGGCGGCGGCGGCGGCGGCAGCGGCGGCGGCGGCAGTGACGGCGCGGCGGGAGCCCAGCGGGAGGACAGCGAGGCGCAGGAGCGGGATCGGGAGCGGAGCGATGCTGCGAGTGATGAGCTGAGTGCTGCGCGCGTGCTGGAGGAGGAGCCGCTGGTAGAGATCAGGTGATGATGAGCGCTGTAGCTTATTGTGAGGCGTTCAGTTTGCAGAGTTGAAGTTGAAGTTGGAGTTCCATGGGTGTGGCGTAATATATTGTTTGCACGGTGCGCACCGCGCGTGCCAGGCTTCGACAGCACTCCCCCTAAACAAAGCGCTGCTAGCAGCGCAGACGCTGTATTTGCAGCAATTGCAGGTACCCGAAAAACGTCGTTTGAGAGGGCAACTCAATCTGCAGATTCACACCGACGAAGCATGGTTTCTCCCATACTCATTCGAGTACACACACACGATGCCGCCACGCCACTCACAAAGCCAGTCGTGATCTACACACACATGATGCGGTCATGCCACACACAAATACCAGTCCCTCATACTATACCGTATACCGTACATCTGCTCTGTTCTTTATGGGCAGGGGTCTCAGCGTGACGAATCCTGCGGCAGGCGTGCCGCTGGCCGTGCGCTTTGAGTCTGCTGCCAGCAACGCCGTCCCGCCCGCGTGCCTGTGGCTGGATGGTCTGATGGAGCTTTTTAAGGTACTTCTGAAAGCGCATTTTAGCAGATGCTTGCTCGTGGTACGAAAAAGCCCGGATGATTGATTGATGTCAAGCTTGCTACCAATATCTTAATGTACATTGCCTTGTGACAAAGTGTGTATCAATGCGCAGCAGCAATCATTTTCAATTATTGTCACCAAATTGTGCACTTGTACCTTTGACATCACAGCAGACCTCGCGGTAGGAGCATGATACAGCGCTCCAGTTGCTGCTCTGGTGTGCACGCAGCGCACGGACGAGTATGTGCACGCGACTTGCTGCGATGCGCGGCAACGAAGTGGGCGGCAATGGTGCTTGCTGGCATTGGTGGGCTAAGATTAAGGGTAGCGCCAGCGTTCGAGTAGTCTCAAGGCCAGCTTTAATGTGATGTCAGATTGCGCAGGCCTTCGTCACAGCTGTGCCATGTTACACTGCTAAAGTCCTGAGCCACCGTCGTGGCAAGTTTGCGACGGCAGCGAAGGGGCACTGACGTGATCTTTGTCGACGGTTTTTGCCGTCACACTGCTGGGATCCTGAGCCATCGTGCCCTGCCTGCCGCTTCGTGGCAGGCGAAGCTCGAGGGCAGCGGAGGAGCGCTGACGCGGCGGCACAGTGCCCTGACCGCGACGGCGTCGGTGCAGCACGTTTGGCGCTGGTCGGGGGACGCGGGTGAGGGGCAGACCTCCTACTTCAAGTTGAAGTTTGTTCTAAGTACTTCATGGCTGAGGATGGCACGCGTGCAAGGACAGCCGTACTGGTAGTATACTTCCAACGTGTACTGCCAGTGATCGATCAGTACTCCTGGCTAAGGATGGCACGCGTGCAACGACAGCCGTACTGGTCATATACTTCCAATTATACATTCATCGCCGGTGCTCAATGTGGGCGGTCAAAGGTTCCACGCCGCATGCGCCCTCCAAACCCCGGTCTGGTACTTGCGGCCGCCACTGACGCCAACCTGCAACTTGTGCGCCAATCTCACCCTCATACTCTCCACTCGCTGACGCTCAGTCCCCCGCTCATCATGACGACGCCCCGCGCAACCGCGCCCCAGCCAGCCGCGCTCGACACCGCGCCCCCGCCGCTGCCGCAGCCGCCGCTTGAAGTGCCGCGGCAGCAGCGCTCCGCCGCGCGCGCCGCCGCCGCGCAGTCGCTGCTCGCGGACCTCTCTACACTCGCTGACGCTCAGTCCGTGCTCTCCCTGCGTGACCGCACCGCGCAACCGCGCCCCGCCAGCCGCGCGCGCCGACGCGCCGCCGCTGCCGCTGGAAGCGCCGCCGCCGCAGCAGCAGCAGCAGCGCTCTGCCGCGCGCGCCGCCGCCGCGCAGTCGCTGCTCGCGGACCTCCGCGGCGCGCGCCGCCGCGGCCTGCGGCGCCTGCTAGGGGCGCACCTGGGGCTGAACGCGCCGCCGCCGCCGCCATCGGCAGTTGCGGAAAGCGAAACCGCCGCCGCAGTGGAGGGCGTCGTGCTCGCCGTGCGGTGGCCGCGCCTCGGCGAGGGCGGCGCGCAGGAGGCGGAGAGTCACAGCTCGCTGGACGCGATGCGTGACGGCGGCGGCGGCGGCTGCGAGTGGCGCGTGGGGGTAGAGTGGGGGGCGAATAGCGGCGGCGGCGGCGGCGGCGGCGGCGGGGGGGGCTCGCGCGGGGGTGCCGAGCACTGCTGGAGGCGTACGTGCTGGCGCAGGTGGGGCGAGGCCGGGATTGTGTTATTGAAGTTGTGGTTGAAGTTTAGGTTGAAGTTATGGGTTGTGCATGAGCTCTCGCGCTGATGTGCATATATCTGGGAAGGCCGCTGCGCAGCGCTCAGTCCTCTTGAAGTCTTGGATGGAGTGTCACCGTGGATGCCTTGCTGTTGCACTGCGTGTACGCAAGGTGAAGTTGCTCGCACGGTGACTCGCCGTGGTCGGCGTGCACTGCGCGCGCTGCTACCTGTGTGGATGCATGCGCGCAGCTGGCGCGATGCATGGCTGTGCCTCTGGGCTGTGGCCGACTTCATGCGCAGATGCATCTGGCTGTGAGTGATGCACAGGGGGCTTTTAGCGGGGTGCTCATTGCGCTGCCCTGTGCTGACTGTGCTGCTTTGTCAGATCAACAGGCCGCTGCCGATGAAACGCCAGTGCAAACCTGCAGGCCTTCCGAGTACATCACACTGGAGTGCTGACTAGATTGTCACTTGAAGTACATCTCGTGCAGATCCTGGTGGAGTCAATTTGAGGAGTCCTTCAGTGCTGTCTCAGTACCGTGAGAGTCAGCAGTGATCTCAACGTAGGCGATCATCATACCTCGGTCCACTTGCATCACCTTTGATCCTCCTCTCGCATCATATGCATTGGGTGCAGCGGGCTCAAAACAAAAACAAAAAAAAGGCCCTCAACAGCACGTAGCCTCCCCGTGTGAAAGCGCCCCGTGTTCCATCGCTACACGGGGGAACAGGCCTCAAAGAGTGTAGACTATTGTAAAGAAAGTGGGAGAGGCAGCAGCGTGTGCGGCACTCGTTGCTTGGCGTCGACCAGCAAGACCAGGCACACAGCTATGGCATAGTACTAGCTGGTAGGCTAGCATACGCTGCCTACCAGCTAGCATAGGCAGCGTACCAAATTGCAGCATATTTCAGTCAGCTGACATGGCGCCATGTTCTGCTGCTAAATGCGCAGGCTCTGGATGCGGCGGGCGTTCTCGTTGCGGACGTCTGCGCTACTGGCAGCCAGGTGCGTCACCTACTGTACTTCACGTGTGACCAGCGGCAGCGCTCACCCTTTCCATCTACCCCTCGGGGTTCAAAGCGTTGGCGCTCTTCCTGCCACAAATATCAGAGCACACATACTGCGGCTCTCACTCTGTCTATCACTGAGTGGGAGTATTGAACGCGTCCGCAGCTGAACAGGACCCCGACCGCCTGCAGCTTTTTTCCAAACTCCCACACTGTGAGCTGAGCTCTGCTATCATGCTAGTTCGCAACATGTCGCGAGTGCGTGTACACGTGCACATCCGAAAGCATGTACGCATTGATGTCGCTAAGCCCGCGCTCTGTATCAGCTGCATACCTTGAGCGGTATTCATGAAGCTGCAGGTGTGAGCTGCTAAGTGATGCTCAGCAGCAGCAGCATGCTCACACGCACGGTGTGCCACATGTCATGTAACTGTGTTTTGTGTGTCAGCAGAGCTCTCTGACACCAGAGCTGGCGGCTGCGGTCGGCGCCGCGCCAGCGGAGGGGTGGGTGGACGCAACAATCGATGAGCTGTTCAAGCACGGAACCGGGGGGGCGCACAGGTGCGCCACCCGCTTGACTATGAGCACGCGGCGCGTTGAAGTTGAAACCTACCCCTAACTCTACCCCAACCCCTGCCTCTGAAGAACCGTCTCTCAGGCGCTTGCTTGGTCTGTTGTGATGCTGCCTTCTGCGTGTCGGCGTGATTGAATGATATACAAGAGCGTACATGAAGTTGTGGCACATGGATCGCTGAGGAGCATACTCGCAGAAGTAGAAGCGGTGTACTATGGAGTGGACAGCAGTGGCATGGTCAGGGCTAGGGTTATGGTTAGGTTTAGGCTGAGGGTGAGCGTCACGGAAGTAGACTCAGTATACTGTGAAGTGGACAGCAATGTAGTATGGCGGACTGCGATCGGCACGGTTGTCCAATCACAGCGCAGGCGGCAAGGGGGGTGAGGTCTCCAGCCGTTCTTCAATAATCTGTTGAAGTGTACATTCATCACATGTCAGAGTGGGTATACTGCAAAGCAACATTGACGCTAACTTTCCCTCCCTCCCCCGTGCAGGCACACGTCGCCAGACCCCGAACGCCCCCCGTCCCCCCCCCCCGACCCCTCCAACGACTTGGAAGCACCAGCACAACAGGCCCCCCCCGTGCTCCCCCAGCAACACCCCCCACACACCCCTTCCACCTGGGCGCCAACCCCCCACGGAAGCGCTCCGATAGGCCGCCTCGTCAGCTTGCTCGCGCTGCGAGGGGCGCAGGAGGGGGGGTGCTGGCGCGCGCTCGCTGCGCTGTGGGGCGCGACCGTGCGGGAGCTGCGCGGGCACTGGGAGGGGGGGGTGTTCGTGCCGCGCATGCGCGCGCTGCCGGCGCTGGACGGGTGAGCACTTCAACATTGAAGTTGAAGATTTAATGTTGAATTTCAAGACTTTACATGTGACACTGGGAAGGGGGGGTCTTCGTGCCGCGCATGCGCGCGCTGGCGGCGCTGGACGCGTGAGCACTTCAATGTTAAACTTGAAGCTGTAGTGATCACATCCACAGTGTACGTACTGTCACCTACAGGGCGGGGCATACGTCTTCGTGTGCCGCGCGTGCGCGCGCTGCCGGCGCTGGACGGGTGATCACTTCAATGTTGAAGTTGAAGACCGTAATGTGTCACTAGGACAGGGGGGTACCGCGCATGCGCGCGCTGCCGGCGCTGGATTGGTGAGCACTTGAACGTTGAAGTTGAAGATGTGGCAATCAAAGTGTCCCCAGTGCTCGCCGCTCGGTGAACCAGGGCTGAGCTTCACCTTCAATTATTGCTCTCGCCCCCCATGATCACATGTAGAGTATGCTGACCACGCAGTTCATTCTGTTGAAAAGTGGATTTCACTCATGGTCCCGTGCATGGTTCAGCATCAGCACTCGTCGCTTGTATGGTTCGCGGTGACGTGGTTGCAACCACTGATTGAGAATGGCCTTTACATTACGGTTACACTTCTCTTGATTCTTCTCATAGCCACCACTGTCTGTCGTCCTGAACAGCCGTGACGATGCGGTCACTCTTTTTCTCTTGTTTTTCTACCAAAAACCACTCTTTGTGGCTGTGGTCTGGCGCGGCGTTTCTGTTCTTCTCTTGTTTTTTTCACTAGATACCACTGTCTATCGGTCCAGTCTGGCGTGGCGCCTGCGCTGGCGCCTGCGGGCGGCCTGCGCCTCTGCCTCTGTCTCCCTCTGCACTGCGCGTGTGCACAGTTCCTTTGCTTGTCTGCCTGCATTCACGCTACTGGCTGCTGTGACACAAATGCGCCAAACGGTCAGCGCCGCGAATTTTCGCCCCAGGCATGAGACCTTTGTATTTCTGCCCCCCCCCCCCCCCCATTCCGACAGCCTGCAGCAGCTCTGCACTGCGTGTGTGCACAGTTCCTTCGCTTGGTCGCCTACATTCAACGCTACCCCCCCCCCCCCTCTACCCGCAACTTTTCAGGCAGAGCATGCTGGACCCCATGGCGACAGGTCAGACGTGCGGCGTGCAGCACAAATGCGCCAAACGGTCAAAGACAGAAATTCTCTCCCTAGGCATGAGGCCTTTATATCCCTGCCCCCTTCCAACCCCCCCCCCCCCGCCCCCCCTTCCGACTCCGACTGTTTCAGGCAGAGCATGCTGGACCCCGTGGCGACAGGCCAGGCGCGCGGCGTGCAGGCGCACGCGCGCGGCCGTTTGCGCGCCCCCCCCTCGCACCAGACGTACCCGGACATGCGCCTCTGCCTCATTGCTCAGAAGGTGCAGCTGCTCAACTGCTGCATCGAACAGCGGCTAGCGCTGCTGCTGGCGCCGCCCGATGGCGGCGGCGGTGGCGGCGGCGGCAGCGGCGGCAGCAATGGCGGCGGCGGTGGCGGCAGCAATGGCGGCAGCAGCGGCGGCAGCGGCGCAGGTACGTACGTCCCCTGTAGCCAGACGACATGGCGCTGTATGTGTTTCGGTTCCACATAGTTGAAGTTGGGTAGGCACACTTGTAAGATTTGGTTGCGAGCTTCAAATCGTGAGCTCGCTGCTTGTGTGTGTCTTAGCTGGGGTTTACATGCATGCGCGCACCGGTCGGCGGAAGTTGAAGTTGACGCTCGAGCGTGTACGCGACAAATGGCCCTGTTGCTTCAGCACGACCGATGTCTTTTGTGCGAGGCGGCAGCGGCAGGACACTGACTTCCATTGAGCACGTCATTCATTCAGCGACTGGCAGCTTGTGTGGCTATTGCGCTGTACCTGGGAAATCGTCAGCGTGCACTGCGGATGAGCAGACCTACTGCAGCGACTAATGCTTCGTCATACTGCAATTGAGAAGCCTTTTTGGACTGCTTCAGTAGCTACAAGGCAGTGCACCATTTATAGAAGCATCTGCTTGCATGCGGCGGTATATATTTTCCTGCGCCTGAGCCAGCTGTTGTGGTTGGCTCGTCAACTGTTGCAGTTGCGGCGCCGATGAGCCGCAGGAGCAGCGGCATCGACGAAGACGAGTTCTTTGACTCGTACGAAACTGGCGAGGAACGCTCCGCGAGGGACCATTCCAAGGAACTTGCCACAGAAGAACGGTCCTTCGCGCAAGCGCAGGCACCCGCGGACGGCGCCCCCGCCGCCACACACGCACCCACACGCTCCCCGGAACATGCTCCGGAACCGTTTTCAGCGGAACGACGCACGGAGGAAGACGCTTCTGCGGAACCGCGCGTCGAGGAGAGCTCTTCGGACGCCGACACGCAGCACGCTACGAAGCGGCCGCGGTCAGCGCCGCCGCCGCCGCCGCTGCCGCGCGCTGCGTGGGTGGCGCCGCGACTGGCGGCGCTCACGCCGCTGACAGCGGACATGCTGGCGGAGCAGGAGGCCATGGCGCTGCGGCTGCTTGCGGCGCTGGCAGCGGCGGACGCCGCCGCGTTCCGCCGCGCCAACATGCCCGCGCCGGTCGACTCCGCCGCTGCTGCTGCCGCTGCCGACGCCACTGGCGATGGTGATGGCGCTGCGGCGGCGGAGGTCACCGGGACCGGAGAGGGCGGCGATGCGGCGGGGGCTGGTGAAGCGTCATCTGCGCGCGCTGCCGCCGCGCCTTTGGCAGGTGATGCTGCGGGTGCTGATGGCGCAGCTGCTGCCGCCGCTGCTGGCACTGCCACTTTTGACACCGTCGCAGCGGCAGGCGCTCTGCCAACGGCTGACGGTACCAGCAGTGCTGCTGAGCGTAGTGATACCGCTGCGGAGCCAGTGGCGGCTGCTGACGCAGCGACAAACGGCGCTGCTGCCGGTGCCGCCGGTGCTGCCGCCGCTGCTGCTGCCACTGTGCCAACAATTCATGACTTTACTGAGTGGTACGCTGCGCACGGCGCCACGGACATCAGGGCGAACGCCGTTGTCGCTGCGGCGGTGGCGGACGCGTGGGCCGGGAGCAGCGGTCGCGGCGGCGGCGGCGGCGCAGCTGTGCGGCAGCGGCCCGTGTTCGACGTCACGCAGGAGGCCGAAAAGGCGCTGCACTACCTGGTGAGTGCCGGTGACATATGTACGTGTGTGCTGTGCGCAAGCGTAGGCCGCGCGCTTGCGTGCAGGGCGAGATGCTTGTGGAGCTGAGCGCGTGCACGCTGCGCTGTTGCTGTTCATGCCTCGCAATGGCTCGTTTTCAGCTGAAGGCGTGTTCTGCCCTGTGCACATATCGGAGCAGCAATGACGCGCTGTTCCCACTTTGCTCGAATCATGCGCGCGCCCGCCGCCATGGCCTGGGCTGGTGCCTCTGCCAATCTGCTGGCATTTCTTTGAAGATTGCGTTGGTATCTGAGCATGCCTTTGTCGCCACGCCATTAGACAGCAGGCAGACCTTTACAAGCATTGCAAAGTGCACGTCCCATCATTGACAGGCAGCCAGACCGCAGCAGGTACTACATGCAAATGCGCAACGCACGGCAGTTCTGTTGATCGGAGGCCACACTGCAGTAATCACACATACAGTGTACACAAACTGCACAGATCAGCAGCAGCATTGCTGAGCACTTTCACACTCTCCCCCCCCCCCCCCCACCCACCCCACCGGCACCCATGTAGGAAACCATCACGCCCGCCGCGCTCGCCAGCCAGCTGCTCGCTGCCTACCTGCCCGCGGCGCGCTTTGTGCTGGCGGAGGGCGAGCCGGAGGCGGCGCGCCTGCCGTCCGTGGCAGCAGCGCTCAGCGACCTGAGCGCTGCTGCAGAGCGCGCCGTGGCAGCGCTCGCGCTCGCCCAGCGGCTGCCCGGTACCGGCGATGGCGGCAGCGCCGGCAGCGGCGTCGCTGGCGGCGCCAGTGTCAATGCCGGCAGCGGCAGCGGCGGCGGAGGCAGGGGCCTCAGCGGCGGCAGCAGAGGCAGCGGCGGCGGCAGCAGCGGCGGCGGCGTTGGCGGCAGCAGAGGCGGCGGCGGCGGCAGCAGCGGCGGCGGCGGCAGTGGCGGCAGCAGCAGCGTTGCGACAGGCCCGCTGGCGGCATGCGAGGAGGCGCGGCGCGCACTGGAGCTGGCGGAGGCGACCGTCGCGCGCGGCGCGGCGCTGCTACGTGCGCTGCCGCGGCAGGCGGCGCTGTGCGAGTCGCTGCTGCACGCGGGCTCCGGCGCCGCATGCGTGAGTGCCGCTGCCGCGCGATGACCGCGCTGCGCTGCGCTGCCGGCGGTTTTGAGCGTGAAGCATGGGCATGCAGCACGCAGCGTCACTTGCATGCCGTCCACCTCCTCGGGGGACTCGTGGTGTACGGCAGCGACGACGCGCGCTACGGCGGCTGGCACGCGTTGTCCTTGATCTTTACAGGCGTGCACACCTTGCAAGGCTTTCAGACAAGGCTTCCAGGCATCTCTGCCCTGCTAGACAGCTGCGTAGTTTTGAGCCTCACCACCTCTCGCCCGTGCGCTTGCCGTCCGGCTGCGTGCGCGTGTCAGGTGACGGACGCGGAGCAGCGCCACGCGCTGTGCCAGCTGGCGTGCGCGGCGCGAGAGCATGAGCTGGTGAGCCTCGGTCGCAGGCGCAAGGACGACTGACCTGACCCTAACCCTAACCCTAAGGCGTGTCTTGCGCTGCAAAGCAGAGCGCCGCCCTGCCTGACCGTCGCCACACGCACTGAAAGAGTCAAATGTGCCGACCCCATGAGTGCTTGCGCATGGCGCTGCAGAGCACGAGCTGGTGAGCCTTGGCTGCATGCAAGGAAACGGCCACCATCATTTCGGTGTGCATAGCAAAACCCCGCTTTCCTTTGCAGCATCCTGTTGCTTGTGTTCAAGCGCCTGGAAAACAGGCGTGTTGTGGCAGCCGTTAGAGGTGGCATCTGATCATGAGCGCTGAAGGCTTCACGGCTGCAGAGCACCCTTGTCTGCTCGCAGTGAATTGAGGCTTTACTGGACATGTGATGCACGAATCGCGTGTGACACAGGCGCAAACCATGCTTCTGCGGCAGCGCTCAGCTATCGCATGGCACTCGCAAACTGCCTTATAACGCCGCTGCGGCTGCGACTGCACATCGCCGCCGACTGCTGCCGCCGCTGTACGTTGCGTGTTGCAAGGCTTTGTGAAGTGCTGCGCTGTTGTGAGTATCCGCAACCCTTGAACCGCTATATCCACCACTGCAGCACACACTTGACCCAAGCCAACCCCAGAAGAGCGCAACACCTCACGCTCGTTGCCTCCGTGGCCTCGTGCGACACACAGGCGCTCGCGGGGGGCCCCGCGGCGCCGCTGCTGCCGCTGCCGCGCATCTACGCGCAGCTGCCGCCGCCGACGCAGCGCGAGTACGTGCTGCGCGCCGTCGCGCCGCGGAGGCAGCGCTCGACGCGCAGCAGCAGCGCTCAGTCCGCAGCTGCTGCATGGGGGGATGGGGGGTGGGGGTCCAGGGGAGGGGGAGGGGGCAGCGGCGGGGGGGCGGTGACCCCCGCCAGCCGTCTGTACGCGTGCACGGACGGCACGACGCTGCGGCTCGCGCTGTCGCTGTGCATACCGGACGAGTGATTTGGAGTAGTGAGTGAGTGAGTGAGTGGGTAGGACGAAGGGGGGCTGCGGCGGCACATTTGGCCAGGCGCTGTGCGTGCGTGGACTGAGTTGCGGACAGAGAGGATGGCCAGGGCCGCGCAGGCACGGCCGTGCCATGGCTACTGTGGTGTTGCAGCTCGCTGTCTCGGAAGATGGCGGCAGCGACGGTGTCAATCTGGGGCGTCTACTGAAGGCACATCAGTGCTCAGGCGACGGCGTGTGCATCATGCGCCGTCGATGATCGCCGAGTGTAGCGCGCGTGTTGAAGGCATATATGTACACCTGTAAGTAACAGTGCAACAGGGCAGTTACATGCCCAAGCCTGCAGGCGCCACATGCATTGAAACTTGAAATGAGCTACTTCTTGAACAATCTTGGTGCTGCTTTTGGCACTGTCCCTGTGCCCGCTGCATGTGCAACCTTATTGCAACGAACCGTTTGCGCAGTGGCATTTTGTTGATGTATTGCAGCGTGCTGCGCCCATCCGATGCGATGTCTGTGCTGAGTGCAATGGCCACAATGCTGTGCAACATCATTGAAGATTCCTTCTAGTAGAAATGCGACTGTCAACGCATGATATGTTTCAAGTGCCAATGTGCTCGCCACAGCTGGGAAAAGCTCAATGAAGCAGTGAAACATTTGCACTTGTTGACACCTGTGATCTGCAACATCTGCCACAACAGCAAGGAGACGAAAGCCAGGTTTCTCACCGTGGTGTCAAGGGACTGGCAAGCCTCAATCCTCTCAGTTGTTGACGCACGAAGCGTCCTATGGACTGGAAACGTATCCCATGATATAAATGTGTCATATGCAAAACAATGCTATCGAAGAGGCCACATGCTGCAGGGACTTCGTCTCTTGCTGGCTGGTGCACAAATAGATGGCACATCCTTGCAGTAGTATGTAGGCTGGCATAGGGTTTGACGCAGAGCGCCACCATGACACAATGCCACAGACGATTCATGGCACTCATATCTGACAAGGCACTACACTGCATGATTAAAATGCGCAGCAGCAAAATGCGTGGCACCACGCAGCCTACAAAGGCGACAGACAAACTGACATCTGCAAGAAGAATGACTTCAAATTGCAGGCTCGCAAACTTCAGGTCTTCTAGAAACACTCAAGACCCGACTCCGCCTAGGCTCAAATTGCATCGAGCGCGCTTTAAATTATGGGCTCAGAGGATCACCACACTTCAACTGGCAAGCAAGCAAGGAATACCACATGCACACAAAATCCGCGCACAGACACATGCATGTCCATTATGCATCGCAAGGTGCAACGAAACCACACCGCTGTGGCTTCCGCACAAAACGCGCGCATGCAACACACGCACTTGTGAAATACACCCGCTGCAGCAGTCTTTCGCTACCCCTCGGCACATCTGCACAGTGTCAACCTTCCCCTCACCCCCTGACATGCAAATCACCCCCTGACATGCAAGGCACTGGTGCGCATCTGCGGTGCCTGTGCCAGAATACAACCTGCCCTGTCCTCTCGCCCACCCTCAATGCTATAGAACCTGGTGCAATAGCAATCTGCACCTGTCGAGCCAACATGTGTACATGCCAAGCATCTCTCATCTCGCTACCGACTGCACCAGGCCTCACACACCTCCGTTTTGCATTGCTCTCTGTGTCTGTCGCGGCTACAAAAGCTGAACTGCAGAAGGCCCGAAGCGCTGCTACGCCCCCCCTACATGAGAACATTCGAGGAGGCACTAAATAACAGCGTTTGGGGGCAAGCGCACCTCTCACACAATGCGCGCGGCGGCACTACTCGAGCGTACTTTCGTGCCGCCGTCGCCGCTGCGCGCACGCGGAAGCGCGCCCCCCACCTCCTTCAGAGACTCCCGACTGCAGAGTCAGGTTCAGCGGGCGCCCACCTTGGCGCCACCTACCTAGAGCGTCATGGCGGCGAACGCGACCACGGGCGCGCCGCCGGCTCCAGCCCTGCAGCGGCGCATGCGGTTGCTGCGCTCCTGCAGCCACGCGCGGTGGCGCGCCTCCCACGCGGCGTACTGGCTGCAACGGCCGCAGCTTTGCATGCCGCACCTGCCGCCGCGCCCGCCGCCGCCACCGCCGCAGCCGCTGCCGCCGCCGCTGCCGCCGCCGCCGCAGCGGCGCATGCCTCCGTTGCCGTGAGCGCCCATCCTGTGAGCGCCATGGTGGCCATGGAAAGCGCCCCCCCAGCCGCCCCCGGTGCCGCTACGGCCACCGTGAAACCCGAAGCTGGGGGCGGTGTTGCAGCCCGTGCCGAAGTTGGGCCCAGCAAAGGGGCCACCCGAAGGTCCGCCTGCCGCTGCAGGCGGCTTGGCGATGGGGATGTCGATGCCACGGCGGAAGAAGTGGACCTCGTTGAGCAGCTCGTGCTCGGGGCGCACAGCGTCGAGGTCCGCCTTGGAAACGAGTCCCTTCTTGACGAACATGCTAGGAGGAGTCTGAAGGGCGGTCAGCAGAGCGGCCATCTGGCGGGGGGGAAGATCGACGCCGTGCTGCTGCAGCAGCGAGCGGATGGGGCCCACGTTGGCCGGCTTGTCCTCAAACGCCTTCTTCGTCTCTCCGTCGACGACAACAAAGTCCTTGCCATCGGAGGAACCAGCTGCGGCATCGCCACTGCTGCTGATCTTCTGCGCCACCATCTCGGTCCTCATGGCGTCGTGCGACACCAAGCCTAGCCTCACGAGGCGCCTGGCGGGGAGGTCCAGCAGCGTGAAGAGCGTCGCCAGCATCTCCGGAGTGATGTTGCGGAGCACCCTATCACGCGATACCAGAGTTTTGGCGGCCTTGGCGTACAGGGGGCTCTTGAAGGCTGGCGTGACCAGGCCAGGAGCTGCAGCAGCCTGCGCCTTCATCTTGTTGCCGTGCTTCATCATAGTTCCGTTGTGCCAACGGTGTGCAAGATGATTCATGCGTGAAGTTGATTTGGCCGCCGAAGTGGACGCGCCTGTGTTGAAGTTGCATGACCTGTTGACAAAATCCTGTGAAGCCACAATAAGAGCTTGCTTTCAGCCTGAAAGGCGACTGGTGTGTGGGACGCAGAGGCACGCAGCTACAGCTGGTGCAACTGGTATAGCGTCTGAACTTGTTGCAGACAAAGCTTGCTGATTCTAGGTTTCTAGGTTTCCTCACAGTTCATGTAAAGTGGTACAGGCCACACAGCAGGTGGCAGCTGCGGTGGAAGGACGCAAAGTCGCACGCAGGCTGAAGCCAGCACAGTAATGCCGCAGCATTATCAGGTAAGTTTCATGTAGGCCAGACATAGAGTCAGCGCGCTGAGTGATTGCGCAGTTGCGACAGCGCAAGGCCTGATTCGTGGCGGTTGCGAAGAAAGCAGGGGCTCGTGCCGACCCATCTGAGACCTAGACGCACCTCATCGAAGCTGCTTCTCCTGGTCGGTAGGAACGCCTGCTATGCACCTTCGTAGGCACGATGCTGCAGGCACTGCCTGCGATATATCTGCAGCCCTCGCGCGCGTGCAGGCTGGTCCGCGTATGCATCTCACTCTTCACAACTTTCACACACGTTGTTTGATCAGTTCCAATTGTTTGTACGTTTTTAATCAGGACATGGACATCTCAAACCCCACACAGAGATTCATCTTGGTTGGGTTTCTGTCGCTGCCTACGACACGGCCTGCATCCCCTCCCGTCATACTCTTCGAGTCAGAGCGCATTGACAACATCTGGTCTGTATTTCACTCAAACAGGCGCACGGGACGGTTTACAGGCGTGATCTATGACCGCGAGGAGGACAGAGTGACTTACCAGCACAACAGTGTCATCAGCTACAGTGCGACCCTGACAATTACCGTTGTGACTGCTGTGTCCATGACCTTGGCTGCCGATTATCTAGGTGTCTTTATTTTTTGTTTTCCCATCATTATTATGGGGTGTGGCTGGCTTTGTTTGCTCGCTGGATATAGGATCAACTCGACCTTTGTTGTGGATCGACGGCTGCGAATCGCCATCGATCATGCAGTCAGCTTCCGCCTTGCAGGGCCTGCACAGCCTTAATCGCCACGTTATGATTTTGTCATCTCATGCGGTGCACCATTTGTACCGCTTCACTTTGCTGCCGTTTCCCTGCCCTCTTGAGCTTGCGAAGGCCTGATGGACACACCCAAGCTGCTTTGTTTGCATCAAATCTGTGCGCTGCAGTTTAGTTTTAAAGCCCTTTGGCCCGATTTCTATTGTGCTGATTTCTTGATTTGTGTAAGGCTCTGCGTACAGTCTGGCAAACGAACCCTTGTTCCGAGATGAGCCACACATCCCAGCAGTCGATGAGTCTAACAATGTTGTCACTTTGATTTACTGAGTCATAATAAAGTTCACAGCCATGACATTGGCACCCACCTATTGTATACACTTTGGGGAGCGTCAGCCCGGCCTGAGTCTCCTCAATACTTAGTGACACACACCGACAACACAGGAGTTCCGCTTTTACTGCAACTGCAGCCATAGCGAATATTGAAATGCCACACTGGAACTCATAAACTGAAACAGCATTGTACACCAAATATCCAACATGCATCATTGCAACTGATAGGGATTGGCAGTACAGCACGGCAAGCGACTGGGCAGTTGCTGAACATGTGCACATCTTCACAAGTACCACTGGCTAGGTTTCCATTATCGCATGTTGCATCAAGTCAAATGCTGCAATACGAAGCCGCGAACAATCTGGCTGAGAAATCACTCTTGCCACTGCTGTTGTGTATTGCTTGATGATGCACAAATTCAGTGTGAAATTTGATGTTAATTCCGCATTTGTCAAGGGTTAAGACCATTTGCATAGAATGCACTCCAATCATGAGATGGTAACTGGGTAGTGTGTGAGAAGACATTCTGTTGACTGCTGATCAATGCGAACCTCGCTAATGAGCCCAGCACATTTGCAGATATGTTTGTCGTCACTGCTTGTACGTCAGGAGTGGCATATGCTCTGCCGCATTGGCAAGGCTGCACCAACCCCAATGGCATTCCAGAGACAGTGAGGTCAAGGGATGCCATTGCACTGCGTTCATGATGTTGTTCGGGGCGACCAAACATGTAGCACGCAACTTGAAGTAGGTGCAAGCCACAACTTCAAGACACCATATGTCTCTGTCATACTCGAGGCACAATGCATGCAGACGAATGTCATGCCAAACATCTTTTCTGGCCAGATATTGCATGCATAGTGACCACACGCGACAATTCCCAGGTGCAGACAAATGCGTGTAAGGAGCACGCAACATGAGCCAGGACTGCACAGTCATAAGCAACAGCAAGTCAGAAAGAGAGACTCAGTGTCTTCATTGTTAAAAGTGCAATGTCATTCACAACGCCCACAAGTCTCTACACACACAACTCCGAGAGTGCAACTCATCCTACAGTTGCGAACGAACTCGCGCGGACTCCTACGCATGAGGCAGCAGAAGCAATGTGCGCCTGCTGCAGCCAGGGAACAAAGTGCATCAGCGCTCCCTGCTTTTGCCCACTCTTCTTCCGGCGTGCAGCGATGCGCAACGCCGCCGCCGCGACAGCATCGCGCCTCCCGCCAAGCCTTGGTCTCGACACATGCGCAGCAGGAGAGAGGGGGCACAGGCAAGCAGAGCAGGGGGGCGCGCGTCGTCAGACCATTGTGGCAGTACATGGTTGCAGGTGGCAGTTACATGGCAGTTACACCACACGACGCGCGCAGAGGACGCCATCAGCAGTGCAACAACTACGGGCACAACTCAGCAGTGCAATATACATGCGAGCCGCACTGACCTGCCCCCCCTGCTGGGGGCAGACGAGCGCTGCCGCGAGCGCCGTCGGCGGCGGCAATTGTAGACGACGGGGGGCAGAAGTTGAAGTTGCAGCGCCTCCTCGTCGCTGCTGGCCTGCACGAGCGCGCAACAGAAAACTGCAACACGACGCACTTGCCAGCACGGCGGCGGCACGTAAAGGCGCACAAACATGCAAGCCAGCAACCCTGCGTGAGTGCTATGTACAGCAAACGCGACGAAGCGCGATGCGATGCGCACGCGGCGGAGTCTCGGACCGCGTCTTGGAGCGCTGCGCGCATGTGGGTGACGCATCTTCAAACTTGACATCTTGACGCCGGCTCCGTGACGGCCATGGGGGCCCGCGGCTTGACACGCCGGTGGGGGCGGCGGTGCGAATGACGCAGAGCCAGCAGCACCCCCGCGCATGCGCCGCCCGCTGGCGCCCCCGCTCCCCCCCCAGGGACTCCGCACAGGTTGCGGGCCACGAAGCGCCAGAGCAGGCGTCGACACACAGAGCGAACGTCGACGGCTGCTCTGACGGTTCTGCCCCCGTGTCCAGAGCAAGAAGGCCGGTGGGAAACATCAGCGCCCTACAGCGCGGAGCGTTAGCCGTGGGGCGCGCATACTCCAGTAGTAGTGAAGTATGTACGCGACACCACTGCCGTTAGCTAGACTCGTGCTGTCTGACACCCACTCGCGTGACCGACTTCAGTGAGACCCATGCACGAGTATCGGGGACCCAAACCGCGGGTGTCGCTGCTCCTCTTCGGCGAAGGAAGGGCTTCGTGATGGTCTGGACCCCTCGTGTGCTTGGAGCAGTCTTGGCAAGAGTCTTGCTGGTGGTCTGTCGAGGTGGGTTGCTGGGTTTGTTGCGCGCACACAAAGCACGCCACGCACCGAGCAGCGGGCTCATTACGCAACTGCAGAGCACATCGTCAGCTTACACTTACGTCTGCTTGTTGGCAGCCCCAGCGCCGAGAAAGGCTCTCAAATTTCGAGGCTCCTCCAGGCACCACGCTGGCCTCGTCAAAAAATGTCTGGCTGACCTGCAGCTCCTTGCAAGGACGGGGACAAGTCTCAATTCGCTGCTTTGGGTGACCTTGCAGATTGCAAGAAGGAGCACGGTGCACCAAGAGGACCAAGCTGCTACCTCAGCTGCCACATCAAAGCACCAACGGGTAAACCTTGTACCAAGCGCCCCTTGCTTCCGTTCGCGGACAATGCGGGACAGCCGGCTTTGGCCCTGCTCATGCAACGCCAGACAGCCGCTCTTAAGGCGCAGTTCCTCTGTCCTTGTAGATGCTGGTCTTGCGCGTGTGTGGAGCCGGTGTGGTTTCCTGAATTTCTTTGCCAACTGACTGACAGTTTCAAAAGTGACGGACTGTTTGTTAGCGCCCCGCCGCTCTTCGTGTGCAGAGACAAAATGCCAATGTGGCAAGAACAAACGTAATAACATACTTACTAATGGCTCTTTGCAAGATGGGCACAGCAGCCGTCGCGCGCGGCGGTGGTGCCCGTGACCCTGAAATTGCCGACGTGTCAAACCGTTTCTTTAACGGCCGTAACGGCCCCGCCAACTGTCACTTTGAAGTTGCGCATGTGCATGTGAAGCACACAGGTGCATGTTCCAGCGCCCGGCACACCACTGTTGAACTGCATTGGAATCAGATCCACTGTAGCAGGCTCGTGCGCACCGCGACAGGGGCGTTTGCAAGCGCGGCACGGCGGCAAGGTGTTCGTGATGGGAAAGCAGGAGGATGTTGAGCCCGCTGGAGTGCAGCTGGCTCCTGCACGGCCCGGACACATCGGTGAGTACGGCTATTGATGATGCGGTAGCAAGTCAGCACGTAACGTCTTGTTCGGCAGCTGGCGCTTGGACGCTGTTGCGCGTGTGAGCATCACGCAGAGGGCTCGATAAAGAGTGGCTCCATCATGATCAGTAGCGTTAGGGCGGCGTAGAAGCTGTTGACGCTTGCCCAAGCTGTTGCTGGTGATATGATGAGCTTGGCGTTGCCGTCATGCACCTGAGATGCATGCATTGCGGCTTCTCCAGCGCACGGTGGCTGAGCACAAAAATGCCGAGAGGAGGAGCGAGCCGATTCCGGCCACGATGCCGCTGCTTATCATTGTGTGCGACGACATAGGACAAATATACACTACAAAGCCAAGTAGCCTCACGAACATGTGCATGCACTGCAGCGTGCAGTACCCTGATTGGTCAAGTCATTTCGCAGGCCAACTGCCGCCTTTTCGGATTTTCAGCAGGTCTACGAGAATGAACCTCACCAGAGTATGATGATGCTCAGAGTAGTGACATCACAACCATTGCACAGAGAAAGACAACTGTAACACCCTGCATGTAAAACCTCTTTTCTACCAGCATCCAAGTCAGCTTATCACTGTCATCCTGCTGCTCGCTGCTCTCTTGAGGGACGTACTTCCAGTTCACACGACACCGCCATGTGCAGCAGCCTAGGCCGCACAAGATGTGCCGGCTGTCCCATCGTGTTGCACTGTACTCCAAGTGTGACTCAACCAGCCTTTGCACCTCCAAGTGGCGAAGACATGAGACTATGTTGAGCCTCTTCTCAATGTGTGCCATAGCCTCAATGCTGATTGGATGACTTCTTCGTGTGCAGGCGCAGTCGCTGCAACCGCACCGCCGCCGCCGCCAGCTCCGCCGCCGCCACCACTGCGTCCAGCGCTGCCAGCATCACAGCCGCTGCCAGATGCGCCGCCGATGCCGCCACCGCTGCCAGCAGCTGGGCGACCCAGACCCCCAGAATTGCTGCAGGGGCTGAATGCGCAGCGGGGCAGGCCGTGGAAGAGCATGGCGCAGCTCAGCCGCGAGTACTTTGAGGTCGCCATTCCCAACACAGGCCGTTTGAGGACCATCAAAATCCTCCAGCTGGGGGAGGACGCGGCAGCCGCCTATACAGACCGCAAAGCGGGCGTCACGGCGCGCAATGAAGTCATGTGGAGTGAGGCCCTGCTGCCGGTGGAGGCTGCAGAGGCGCGCCGCAACGAGCTGCTGCAGCAGCGGAGCAAGTACCGCCTGAAGCAGTCAAAGCACAATGTCAGTGATCAGGAGCTGGACGCCGCGGCGGCGGCGCTGGCGGCTGCAAAGGCGGGCAGCGTCGCAGTCAGGTGGCACTGCGTCAACCCGCCGCGGCCTGGCCGTTCAGCAGACAGGCTGGTGGAGATTTGCGGCGAGATACAGTTGGACTTTCACAACCAGGAGTGTGCGGTTGCTGACGTGAGTGCCCCGCTGCATGTTGACGTGGGTGCTGTCGAGAGAGCTGCTTGCCGCATCAAGTATAGACACCAGGTGCACCTGCAATCAGGTATTGCTTAATTCACAAGCCCACCCTCTGTCAAGCTTACACGCTCTTGCCGAGATGCAGTTTCATGGAAGCACGCTATGTTGGCATGAGCGATCTATCAGAGTGGTGAGCTTACACTGTCAGGTCAAGGCTTACAAGGTGTACATCGGCGTCAACTTTTGTGAGCAGGTGGCCAGATCGTGACATCACCTAAAGAAGAAGAGAAGACCAGGCCATGCGACTGTCAGCATGCGTACATGTACTTCAAATTGTCTGCATGTACTTCAAGTTAGCTGCATGTCCCAACTTTCCTGCAGTACTTCAAGTTACCTGCATGTATCTTGCAGCCTTTCTGCCCCTTTTCCACAAGCCGAGAAGAACCCATGATAGGGTCTGAACAAAAGCATGTCATTCCTCCACGTGACCCGCACAGGTCCTGTTGCAGGAGCACATGAACATCCTGATACCGGCCTATCCGGCCGTACGCGTCATCTGCGGCAAAAATGAAGGCGGCTTTGCTGCGCTCGGCACCAGCATGCGCAGCTTCATCAGCGGCAACAAGTACCAGGAATCCTTCCAGCAGGCAAACCCATGGTTTGCAAAGGAGCGTCGCCGCCAAGGCAAGAAAACGCCGCTGGAACTGTTCTGTGTACAAGACCAGGCTGACCAGGGGTCGTTCCTGGTCTGCACCAAGAAACATGGGAGATCCCGCTACCCGCACTTGATGCCGAAGCGGCGCGAAAGGCGTCGAGGGGCATTTTCAAGAAGTCCCTGCTCCTCGGACGACAGCCGGCTTCGTCGCTCGCCGCCACCACGCGGCGCGCGCCACGACAGTCGCGACGGCAGGCGGGGCAGAGACCCGTCGCGAGAGGCCCACGCGCCGCGCCGCGCCGACCCCCTCGCACGCGGCCGCCAGCCAGCGCGCAACGCGCCGCGCATCGGCGTCAGTCAGACTGCGCACGACCGCCACCGCCCTTTGCGCGACCATCGCAAGCATGGGTCACAGAGCAGCGCGCGGCGCGGGCGTAGCCGCCAACGGGACGCGCAGCAGCAGCGCAGCTCCTCCCGCGGCGCCGCGCGCCGCCGCCGCCGCCTTTCGCCGTCCCCCGCTCCACGCGCGCACAGCCGACCGCAGGCTCAGCGCGACAGCCACGACGGCAAGCGGGGCGGGGAGCGCCCGCAGGCCCACGAGCTCGTGCGCGATGGTCAGCGGGCAGGCGACGGGGCGCACGCGCGCCGCAGCCGTTCGCAGCGCGGTCGCCGCGCTTTGCGCGATGGCCGTGGCCGCTGGGCGGAGGGCGGCGCGCGGCGCGAGCGCAGCCGTGACGGGACGCATTACCGCGAACGTAGCCGAGACTGCACGCGCGAGGGCGGGCGCAGCTGCGACCGGCCGCTCAATCACGCCGGAACCGGTAGCAGCGGCATGTGTACTCGCCTTGGTGAGGACAAGCATGCGCGCAGCGGCGGCGGCGGTGGTGCGGTCGGCGGCAGCGGCGGCGGCAGCGGCGGCGGCAGCGGCGGCGGCAGCGGCGACGGCAGCCTCCGTGGCAAGCTGTACCCTAACGACAGCGGCAGCACTGGCGAGCAGCATGCCCGCAAGCGCATGCGGCCACTCTCGCCATACCTCAGCTGATTCAGAAGCGCTGCCTAGCATTCAGCAACCCTCACTGCTGCTGATGGAGGAGTCGCTGTCTTGTGCCATTTTAATACTTGCGCGATACAGCAAACTCAGCACCGTCCAGTCCCAGTTGCACACACTGCACACGAGCAGAGAGCTGATGAAAGAAGGTGCTGCAGGATGATGTTACATGTGACCACAGAGTGCATTATGTACAGATGGCGTAATCGCACAGGAGTGATTGGTGCTAAGTGCAGCAGAGCCACACAAACGTGGCCTTGGTATTCATTGCCTGTTCGTTGGTTTCAAGTGACCAACAACGTGCGATGCTGGCTGCACAGCACCAGCAAGGTCATTGGCCCGAGAAAATGCAATACTTCGTGCCTGTGTTTATTTCATGTTTCATGAGTTGGTTGTTGCCTGTGCTGCTGCAACTGCGCTCATCTGCATGACCTCTAAAGGCAGATGACTTCGATGAGTGCTGATGTTTGTGAAGAAATTCACCTGCGTTGTCGCCTTGTTGTGCAGGGAGCAGGCCCTCTCTGATTTGCATGCATGCTTTGCAGAAAGCTGATCAAAGCCGAGTGCATGCATTGCCTCTCATGGTTGTGCGTTACCTCACATGGTTGTTGGTTCGCAGCCCTCGGCTCACTGCAAGGCTGATGTGCCGTCACGACAATTTCACAGTGTTCATTGATGCGTTGCGATATAAAACGATGCATGCAGCCATATGAGGGTCTGAGAAGAGCGACTTGTGAGTGTATATATGAGCCGGCGCGGTGCAAGCTGGGCAGCAGCTTTGCTTTTGTATGTACAGAGCTCATTACAGTCGCAGCCGCCGAACAGAAACCACGCTTACAAACACAGGATGAAGCCAGCAGGATGCCAAGACACCCGACCGCCCTTGCTCGACCTGCAAGCTTAAAGTCCCCTCTACACAGCTATAGCCCCGCACCAGCACTCGCATCCATGCGTGCTACGGCAGCCGCCAATCGCTGTCTGACATGCGTACAAAGTCCCCATCTTCAGCACCACTGCCACCGATTCAGGCGCCGCCGCCAACAGCTGACGTTCGCCTGACTGTGCCCGCGCCATCGCCGCCAACGCCGCCGCCGCCGCCGCCGCCACCATTACGCTCCGTGCCACCGTCGCCCCCATCGCCGCCGCCCGCACCCCCGCCGCCGCCAGCAGCAGCAGCGCTGCCGCCAGCGCCGTCGGCGGCAGCGGTGGCGGCAGCGGCAGCAGCGTCCACAGCGGCAGCGATGGCGGCAGCGCTCGACTCGGCCACCACGACAATGCGCAGGTTTGCGGCCATCATGTCGCGCGTGAGAACGGCCAGCGGGCAGCCTGGCTGAGCGCTGCGCGGCTCGCGGCGGCGCCCCATTCTGCATTCGAGAAGCACCAAAATAGCGGACGGGCGCGATGAGGGTGGTTGTGCCGCATTAGCAACAAGGCTTTGAGGGTGGAGAGGTGCAGATAATATGCTTGTGCATTCATATTGCGCATGCACAGCGGAGAGCGCATGCACAGCGGAGAGAAGAACCAGTCCAACGAAATAACAGTGCAACGTGGCGGCCTTCATGAGATGCAAGCCCATCTGATGGTTTATGCACTCGATTAACGTGCGCAATCCAAGCAGGGCGGGCTTGTTCGTGCCCCAGGCAGAAGCAAATACAAAGTACAACTACTTGGCAATGTCGTCCAGAAGTGATCACCGCCGCGCGTTGGGCCCACTTTGTCCCAAGGTGCTTGAAGACGCTGGTAGCAAGCTTGACATCAAACATCTGGGCATTTTCGAGCCCCGAGCCAGGCTCAATAACGAGCATGTGCAGTACACAACTGAATCATGCATTGTGAGCACACGCATTTCACGAGCTTTGGAGCTGCACATATTGCAAATTTCATGGGGTGTACGCCCCTCAAGAGAAGGTCAACAAAGTACTTATTGTGGGGTGTTAGAGGTAGTGTGAAGAGGGGGAAGCCTTTTTGCGATTGAGTCCCTCTTCGGACAAGGGGTCCTGCGTCAAATGCATTGCAAGATAAGTGGACTGTTCGCGCCCCATTGGCAAGCGAAGTTGATAGAAGTATGAGGCCCTTGTGAAACACAAGTCGCCTGATGGTGCGTTCACTCGCTTGGTCGCATTACGTTCGCAATCCAAGCAGCCTTGTGTGCGCAAAAGCGGGCATACTCAAAACAGTACATCTTCTCCTCAAGCAGATCATGCGCGCGTACATGCAAATCGTACCTCTCCAATTGACGGTAGCGCGTCGATGCGTCCACGCCCTCTGTGACCTTAGACACAGCTCCGAGCGCGCCGGCAACGGGCGCGGCAACGGCGACCACAATGCCCTTGGCCATGCCAGTCAGGAAGCCCGCAACGCCTTCCTCCTGTTGGGCCGGCAGTGCAGTTTCATTATTATACTTAGACACGTGAGTCCAATGTCGTGTTTGTGCTTCGCATGCACTATATAGCCATATAATGACTGTGTGTCGTGTTGAAAAGCGAGCGGATCTAGTTTATGCGGTGGTTCAGCCTATCGGGGCCTTCGTTAGGCACTGAGCCGTGGAGCGAGGCGCGCATCGCGATGCACATGCGCCGAGTGGAAGCTGTGTAGCAACACCCGCCCGATTGTGCAGCAGCGCCAGTGTCTGAGCTTTTTTGAGCAGCTTTACAAAGTCCCTGGGCTCCTGCCAGGTCCGGTTCGAGCCATACCTTTCCCTTTCAGTTCCCTATTTTCCCCAGAACAATCAATCAAAACATTGACAATCTGGTATCCGTGCCCAAACAATATTCTTGTTCGCAACACAAAAAGTCTTCAAAGCTGTGCGCTCTATGGATTGTTGTGGAGCGATCGTGCGTGCAGCCAATGTCAGCCTTTGCTCCGAGCAACATGATGGAGAGCTTCACATACTTGATGAGCATTGCCGCAATTGCACTGCAAGAACGAGCCTTTACAGCACTGTGCACTTTATTATCCCGATGTTTAGGGTCAAAAAGATGAAGGATAAGCCGTGTTCACCTTTGCGCCTTCCATGGGTCGGTCCACCAGTCCCGAGATGCCCTGCTGGATGGAGTCATACAGCACCTGCGCGGGGCAGTGGCGAACAATGAGTCGCATCAATGAGTCCGATTCAAGTGCCGATCGGGCAAGCTTGAACGCGGTGCCACACACGCCACATTACAGACACATCGCAAACCAGCAGTGCTCCCAGAGCACCAAGAAGAGCTTGTCACACAGTTTGGTTGGATTAGATGCTTGTCGTGGCGTGTCTGCATTAGGCCATATGCCTGCAGTCATTACATGTACCTCAAAGTCAAAGAAGAAAGGGAGAACGTACAGTGCACATAAGAGCACATGCTTTGAAATCCATGCCGGCCCCCCTTTGCCCCCCCGAATGCCATGCGGAGTACTCTGTGAAATACATGCTTTGAACAACATATCCCCCCCCCCCCAAGCTGTACGAAGATTGTATGAACATTTGAAGAGGTACACACCTGCCCCCCCCTCTGAAAGCTGTGCTTGAGGTGGCGCATGCGCGTGTCATGCAAAGAATAAACAGAGCGCATCTACCATGAACACAACAGTACATGTCCACGTACATGTTCTCGCAAGAGACACATGCACGAACCACACCGCCTCTGAAGGCCATGCGCAGTATATTCATGAAGCGCATACCAATACATGCTTTGACAAACATATCTGCCCCCCCCCCGTCTGGAAGCCGTGCTTGAGGTGGCGCACGCGCGTGCCGCGCCCCAAAAGAGAATTGATGGATACCTTTTGCGCCCTGGGCGCGAATCAAGCACAAGTGCATCTTCCTCAGCGAGAACTGGTACATACAAGCGAGAATTAATACATACCTGCCCCCCCCTCTGGAAACCGTGCTTGATGTGGCACACGTGCGTGTCGCGGCCACATAGGAGCACATGGTTTGAAAAACATATCTTGCCCCCCCCCCGGAAACCTGTACAAAGCACTGATTTATAGCAATCAATGACGCACATAAAAGCACAAATGCTTTGAGATACATACCTGCCCTCCCCTCTGGAAACCGTGCTTGAGGTGGCGCACGCCCCCCCCCCCCCTTCCCCCCCCACACACACACCCCTTCTCTGCTGTACAAACCATACATAAGTAAAGCACATAGAAGTAACTGCTCTGAGGTACATGCCTTTTCGGGCCGTGCATCCTGAGCAAGAATTAACGAAAAGCACACCCCTGCCCCCCCCTCTGGAAGCTGTGGTTGACGTGGCGCACTCGCGTGTCGCCGCCCAAGCGAGAATTAATACTAATATACATATATAATGATATAAATAATGATTTGCGCCCTTAGCGCGAATCAAGCATAAGTACATACCTGCCCCCCCCTCTCAAAGCCGTGCTTGAGGTGGCGCACGCGCGCGTCGTGCAAAGAATGAACAGAGCATCTACCATGCGCATAACAGTACGTGTACGTGTTCGCAAAAGGCGCATGCACGAGCGATTCACCTCTGAATGCGGAGTATTTCGTGAAGCACATGAAAGCACACGCTTGAACATACCTGCCCCCCCCTCTGGAAGCCGTGCTTGAGGTGGCGCACGCGCGTGTCGCCGCCGCCCTCCGCGTCCGCCACCTCCGTGCCGCTGAGGCCGCGAATGACGTCTTCCAGAGACCCCGCAATCTTGGCCGCGCTGCCAAAGGCGCCGCCAACAACGCCCGAAACTAGCATGCGCGCGCCCGCACCAAACGTGGGCTCCTCCCCCCTGAATTCCGCCTGCGATGAGATTAAAGGGGTTACGAGTTCATGTGGTAGTGGGGTTGTAAATGGGGGAAGCGGCGTTGAGATGGATTCCTGAAATTAGTGAGGTTGTGACTTTGGTTTTCTGGACATCAGCATGCGCGCGCCGGCGCCGAACGTGGGCTCCTCCCCCCTGAATTCCGCCTGCATGGAGGGAGATGGGTTTACAGCTTCAAATGGTATTGGGGTTGGTGTATGGGGGCAGATGCGTTGAGATAGTTTTATGGTGTTGGTTAGGTTGTAAATTTGGGTTCATGAATAGCAGCATGCGTGCGCCTGCGCCGAACGTGGGCTCCTCCCCCCTGAATTCCGCCTGCAAAGGGGAAATGAGGTCACGGCTTTTATCAGGGTTAGGGTTAGCGGCTATGAACTGCCTGCGCGCGCAGCAATGCGCGTCTCTCACAGCGCTGCTGACGAACGCTGCTGACGAGCGCTGCTGTGCTTGGCAGACCCCCGGTGCACCGCAGTTGGTGAAATGGCGCTTTTGACCCGGCAGCGGAAAATTGCACTCAAACATGAACAGTTCTGCCAGAGAAAATTGCCACGGTGCGGACACACACACACACACAGGAGAGCGTTGCACAAAATGCAGCTGATGGACAACGACGATGGCGTTGCAAGCGTCAGTTCAGACTGGAGTACACAACTGCACTGCAGACAAGAGTACAGGAGCCGAAGCGCGCCATCGCCAAGTGCAGCGTCCCCAATACTAGCCCTCGTAAGTGCCACGGGGTCACTGCACAATATCAGCTTCGCCACTGGCTCAAAACCTGGAGAGCTGTAGGTACGTACGCTAAGTACCAGCAGATGCAACAAATTCTCATGGGACCTGCACAGCAGCATTGTTCGCAGGCACGCTGCTGCCGAGATTGTGTCACAGCACTACTAGTAGGCAACTGCGCAGTCAGTGGGCGCTGAAGAGTGACGAGGCGCAATTTGGCGTAGGCGCGTATTCTCGCTTTTGTGAAGTTGCACTTGAAGTCATTGAAGTTCAAACTTGAACTTGGCGCATTGCGCACCTGCGTCGTGCGCAGGAACTGCAGCACGCTGTCGCTGAGCTTGTTGACCAGCGCCAGAGGGTCCCCCAGCAGCTCCATGGAGCCCACGACCTGTGCAGTCGTCGATAAGCAGAAGAGTGTCAAGAGCAAGGCAAAGTGGTCAGACGTTGGCCACGGTGGCGAGGTCAGAGTGTGTGTGCTGTCTGCAGTGATGTATCTTGAGTTGTTATACATTGACAGCAGTGTACTTTGAAGTGCCCTATCAAAGGCTAAGCAGCTGGTGCGCTCCGAGACACTTAATCAACTGGCAGCTGCATGCAGTTGCAAAGCAGTTGCAAAGCCATGCTCGCGCCTGCACAGGTGCCGACTGACGAGAGTGCGTCAAAAAGGACGGATTGTTGTCTTTTGAACTTGATCCTGTATGCGAGGCCGCACCTTATAGCTCCGCTCGCTGCCCGGCTGCGCGAGCGCCGTCGCGAGCCGTAGCCCTGTTACTAAACGTTACTCTCGTGTAAGGGGCCACACCCTGTACCTATGCACAGCGCCTTAATCATCATACATACCCAACTTCAACCGTCAACCATCAAACCTGACTCCAACCTTCAACTCAATCTCAATGCAACAGGCAGAGCGCTTTCACGAGCTCATCCTGACCCTGGATTTAACCACAATTTAAGGTTGCACGTTGTACCCCTGCGCGATGCCCTGCTGCACGAGGCCCCTCACTTTCGCCTCCGCTAGCTCAGCGGAACCCTTACGTTCATCAAATGATTATTCTCACAACTAAATTGTTGAAACCCGAAGGGGGCGCACCTTGTACCCCTGCGGGACGCCCTGTAGCACGAGGCCCCGTGCGAGCGCCGCAGCGAGCTCGCGCGCGCTGCCAGAGTAGTGCATATTTAACTTCAACGCAAGGGGACGCACCTTGTACCCCTGCGCAACGCCCTGTTGCACGAGGCCCCGCGCGAGCGCCGCGGCGAGCTCGCGCGCGCTGCCAAAGTAGTGCGTCACCAGCAGCTCGTCAAAGACGAACGTCGGGCTGATGCGCGCCAGCGTGCCGCCCAGGACGCCCACGGCGCTCAGGAAGCTGCCGCCGAGGACTGCCAGGCCACCCGCCGCGTCGGGGTCCTCGTTGGCCAGCGTCTGCGGCATTTGTTCAAGTGAAAAGTTCAGTTTTCTGTTGTGTCTGATGAGCCTACCTTGTTGAATGTGAGTGAGATCTTGCGGTAGAACGGAAGAGCATGAGCTTGTGCTGGAACGAGAAGCGAATCAGTACAGCGGCATCATTGGAAACCGCCGCTGAGCATTGCCAGGGCACCTGCCGCGTCGAGGTCCTCGTGGGCCAGCATCTGCAGCGGCGTTTTTGCGATGCAATGCCAACATTTATCTTGAGAGTTGAGAGAGCGCTTCATGCGCCTCATGCGACGCCGAGCTATGACAGAAACCTGCTGCCAAGAATTGCCACGCTGCGCGCCGCATCAGTGTCCTCGATGGCCGGCGTGGTCTGCGGGTGAGCAATTGCACAGCGTGCGCCTCCTCCTAACCCTTACCCTAATCCTAATCCTAACCCTACCCCTAACCCTAACCCCGACCCGAGAACCACCAGTCGCGTGTCGTCTGCGGGAGCAACGGCGCAGCAGCCACAAATGCGCCACAGAAATGCGGCTGCACGCACAGCGTCCGCCGACCGCCAGCAACGCTCACTGCCCCCTCCGTGTACAGCATGCACCTTGAGGGACAGCACACAGTGCCCTACATATAGTTCGAGCCACGCTCAGTATCAGGGTTAGGCTAAGGGTTAATGTCAGGGCTAGCGTCAAAACCAGGACAAGCGTAGGGGTAGGTATACGACTGCAAGCACAGCGCGCACTGCCCCACACGCAGCTCGAGCAGCATTAGGGTTGCGATCAACACTAGCTTCACGATGAGGATACGGGTATTGATATGTATACGAGCGCACGAACGTGACTCGAACGACTGTGCGCTCATAGCTCTGGCCACCCTCAGAATCAGGGTTAGGGTGAGGGTTAGGTTTAGCATCACGATTTCGATAGGGGTAGGGTTAAGTATGCGACTGCACCACAGCGCGCGCAGCCCCACGTATAGCTCAAGCCACCCTAAATCTCACGGTTAGGCTAAGGGTTCAAATTAGCATCACGATGAGGATAGAGGTAAGGGTATGTATATACGAGCGCGCATACATACCTCAAGCGACAGCGCGCACTGCCCAACGTACAGCTCGCGCGGCACTCAGCATCAGGGTCACGCTAAGGGTTGAACTGAGCATCAAGATGTGGATAGAGGTAGGGGTCTGTATATATGCAAGCGCGCATACGTACCTCGAGGGACAGCGCGCGCTGCCCCACGCCATAGCTTGAGCCACACTCAGTATCAGGGTTACGCTAAGGGTCAGGATAAGCATCATGCTATCGGCAGGGATAGGGGTAAGTATACAACTGCGACACAGCGCGCGCTGCCCAATGCGCAGCTCAAGATGCAGTACGGTTGGGGCCACGTTGAGGACATAGGGGTAGGGGTATGTATTCAAGCACAGATACATACCTCAAGCGACAGCGCGCGCTGCCCCACGTATAGCTCGAGCTGCACCGCGATGGGCGCGTGCCGAAACATCTCCAGGTACACGAGGGAGTGGTCGTGGCGCGCGGGCGCGGTGAGCGTGTGCCGCAGCGCCTGCTTGGCGGCCGCGCTGCGCAGTAGCGGCGGCGGCGGCGGCGACAGGGTGGGGGCAGGTAGGTGTCAATTAGCCGATAATAAGCGCTTCAGCCATCAGTAGGTAGTCGTGAGTACTTTCAGCCACCATTCACGACAACGTCGCTAGGGGTCGGTTGGTGAGGGTGCGCCGCAGCGCCTGCTGGCGGCCGCGCTGCGCAGCAGCAGCAGCGGCGGCGGCGGCGGCGGCAGCGGTAGCGGCGGCAGCGGCGGCGGCGGAGGGGCGCGGGTAGGCAGATATTTGTCAGCAGAGTCAGCCACCAGTAGGTACTTGTGATCACTTTCGGCAACTAGTCGGGACAACGTTGCTAGGGTTAGCGTCTGGTGGGCCGCAGCGCGCTCAGCGAGCCGGAGGCAGGTAGGTATTCGCCGGCACTAAAAAGGACTGGCCATGTTGATGGGCGAGGGTTAGGGTTAGCCCCCCTGCTGACCTTGACTATAGCGGGAATGTAGGTAGTAGATTCGTGACAGCGGGCGCGCTGCGCCGCCTACGCTTGCGCACATGACGCATGCTGAGCACTGCGCTTGCCACAGACAATGGGGCGAATATGGCAAGGCCTCAAACCACAACAAAACACCCTGCATGCACATGGCAACGCTCATAACATGGCAGCACAATGGTTTGAGTACACAAACGTTGACGCGAATTAAGGGCTCAGGTCAGAGGCGAAGTGCGCCCAAACACGGCTGTGAACGGCGCGCCGTGCATGCGTCGCAGTAGTGCCACAGGATAGCGCTTCAGGAGCTGCACATGCCGATATGCAACGCTGATGCTGAGGCGCCCCTTCCCAGCACTGCGCCTCATGCTTATTCTTAGCCTAACCCCGATTGCAACACTAACCCTGCCCTGACCCTGAGCCAAAACCTAACCCGAACCCTAAGGCGCGTGCGCGGAGCGCTGCTGATCACAGCACGCACGCGCGTCACAGCTCGCTCACCGCGACATCTTGTCCAGCACGGCGGAGTCCGTAAATTCCGGCAGCACGCGCGTGGCGATGCTCAGTATGTGCAGCACAAAGTCCACGTCGACGCGCACGCAGCACTGCTGCAGCGCCACCTCGAAGGACTTGAAGTGCGGCATGCCGAGCGTCGCCACCTCGCGTTCGTACTGGATGCACACGAACGGTATGGCGGGGGGCACCGCGGCGGCGGCGGCGCCGCCGCCTGTGCCGCCGCTGTCGCGCCGCCGCATGTGACTGTTGTAGCCTGCACAGGCGGTTGGGGTTGGGGTTGGGGTGGAGGTGATGGTAGAGGTTGCGGGGGGTGCGACTTACTTTCAGTGTGTTGTCTGTGTTGGGGGGCTGGTGCATGAGTTAAAATGAGATGCTCAGGCGCTGCTTGCGCGGAGGAGCGTGAGAGCAATTGTCAATGGTGTGGGGGTTGCAAAGCTTGCAGTACTTCACAGCGCGGCTGGTGTTGCGAATCTGGCATCCTGTAGGGAAGTTGGATCGCATGCAGTGGTGACAGGGTGTCGTACGACAGGAAAGCATGCACATCGCACACACGCAATCATGCACACACCAATGGTGCAGCTGAAGGTACTTGAGATTGTACTTGAAAACACATGCGCAGAGCGGGCACACCCAATTACACAAGTGTATAAGCACATCTTATGTATTTGCAGCTGCTCGTATACATAGCACGTAAGAAACTCCAGCACGTACTGAAATATTTCTTCTGTTTCAGGCAATCGACGGTCTGACTTGGAAACACACTCGCAGACAGAGCGCAGGCAGCGCTCACCGCTGTCGACGGGCTGCATGACAACGGGGAAGCGCGCGCGCGGGCGCATGTCGTCCAGCTGCACGTGCAGCACCGACGCGACCGTCCTGTCGCTGCGGCTGCGCTTCGCCAGCGTGACGCCATCCACGTGCAGCGACACCAGCTGCGCGGCGGCGGCGGCGGCGGCAGTGCGGCACATTGCGATACATTATATTGTGAGACTATGGCGGCAACAGGAAGAGCATCAGGTCAGATCATCGTCCACCTGCCCGTGCAGCACGGACGCGACGGTCCTTAGTGCAGCAACACCAGCTGCGCGCAGCGGCAGCGGAGGCGACAGCGGCGCACAAAGTGAGTCTCTGGCAACATCAGACAGTGCATGTAACAAAATACATGCGCTGCGGCTGCGCTTCGCCAGCGCGACGCCATCCACGTGCAGCGACAGCAGCTGCGCGCGGCGGCGGTGGCGGCGGCGGCGGCAGCGCGGCACAGGGTGAGACTCTGGCGGCATCAGACAATGCATCTAAAAGCATGAGCTGACTCTGAGCCTATGCCGGCTCGGTGTTATTCGCGTGCAGAGTTAGCAGCTGCGCGCGGCGGCAGCAGCGGCGGCCACAGCGCGGCACATTGCGAGACTATATTGTGAGACTATGGCAACAACAGGAAGAGTATCTGGTCAGAGCGTCGTTCGCCCCAGGCCTGAAGATAATGCTAACACCAGGCCGACCTCTTTGCCGGCGCGACGCTGTCCACGTGCAGTGACAGCAGCTGCGCACGGCTGCGGCGGCGGCGGCGGCGGCGGTGGCGACAGCGGGGCACAGGGTGAGCATCTGGCAGAGGAAGCGCACCAGGCTCATAACCATTGGAAAACCGGGGGTGCGCAGAGAGAGAGGAGAGCAGCCATGCCCGGGCCGCAGGCCGCCCGCAGGCGCCTCGAGCTGGGAGAAGAAGAAGTGATATTATCGCTGACACAAAACAAGGGCCAGCGGCAACCTTCCGTTCCGTAGGGGCACCAGAACCTTCAAGAACTTGCTAGAACTTACTGGAGAAATCCTTAGAACTGGACCGTGCCCTACCCCTAGGGTATGCACGAAGTACTGAACCTTCTCATATTCCAACAGGCAGCATCAGGCAGTGCCTCTGGATACATTAGTTAGCTCTAAGCGCTCGCCAGCGCGACGCCGTCCACGTGCAGGCGACAGCAGCTGCGCGCGCGGCGGCGGCGACGGCGGCGACAGCGCGGCACATTGCGAGACATATTGTGAGACTATGGCGGCAACATGAAGTGCAAATGGTCAGATCGCCGTCCACCCCAAGCCTGAAGGTGATCCTAACACGAGCTCAAACTCTTCGCCAGCGCGACGCCATCCACGTGCAGCGACAGCAGCTGCGCGCGGCGGCGGCGGCGGCAGCGGCGCAGCACAGGGTGAGTACATGGCGGCATCAGACAGTGCGCTTCAGTGCATGAGCTGACGCCGCGCCTTTGCCGGCGCGATGATCTCCACATGCAGCGACCGCAGCTGCGCGCGACGGAGGCGGCGGCTGCCGCAACACCGCAGCGCAGGGTGAGACCACGGCGGCGGCAGGCGTTGCACCCTGCTGCTGCACACAAGGGTTCATGCTCACGTACGCGAGCTCGGCGCCAACATTGACGCCCGTGCGGTGATACAGCGGCCGTCAGCGCCTCAAGTGCACCTAACCGCAACCCTAACCCTAACACGACGATAAAATGGGCATGAATCCAGTTTCAGTGGCACAGCAACACGCTTCCGCTTGAGTTGCACCTAACACCAACCCTAACCTAACACGCCGACAAAACAGGCGTCAATTCAAGCCAAGTGGCATAGCAACTCACCTCGGCGTCGGCTGCGCCTTCCCCACCGCCGCCACTGCCGCCGCCACTGCCGCCGCCACTGCCGCCGCTGCGCACCAGGTTGAGGCTCATGCCGGCGAGCGCGACGCTGATGTCGAGGCACGTGTAGAGGCGCTTCATCTGCGAGAGCGCGTCGGCGTACGCGCCGCCGCCGTGCGCGCCGTGCGCGAGGCGCACGTCGCCGAAGGACAGCACACGCGTCCTGCCCTCCGCGCGCACCTGCGCGCGGCACGGATTTTGTATACTTTGAAGTATTTGTAATCGTATACTTCGTAGTTTGGAGTAAATTAACCGTATACTTTAAAGTAAATTGCTTCTCGTGCGAGAGCGCGTAGGCATACATGCCGTCGCCGTGCGCGCCGTGCGCGAGACGCACGTCGCCGAAGGACAGCACACGCGT
Source organism: Tribonema minus (assembly GCA_017506865.1). Lineage (NCBI taxonomy): Eukaryota > Xanthophyceae > Tribonematales > Tribonemataceae > Tribonema > Tribonema minus. The sequence goes on along the minus strand of JAFCMP010000546.1, from coordinate 532,826 downwards.
CCTGCCCTCGGCGCGCGGCAAGGAATCGTTCACATCTTCCTAATTGTTTCTCATTCTTAAAGAACAGATTAAAAAAACGGAGCGGAGCTGGCGGGCGGCGCACCGATGGCGGCAGCGCAGCCTGAGGGGGTCCAGTTGGCATGGCCATGTGGACTGCCGCAAGTAGGGTTTGTGGCACCTAGTCAGTATGACGCTTGATCATGAGGCGACGCTTTCGACCATGGGGCATCATGCGTGCAGTAAGCGTCCTCAAATACTCCTCATGACGCTGTCCTCGTGCCGCAATGCGTACCGCGAGGCGCGCTTCCAAACTGCCGAGAGGCGCTGCCTCAGCGCCCAGCTCAGTATCCCCCCCCCCTGACACCCACCCGCCTCTGTTTTCATACTTCAACATGCACTTCAAACAAGCTCAGACGACGGCGTACCTCAGCGTACAGCTTGGTGACCCCCGCCCCCTGCCCCCCGCCGTAGAGCGCGCCGGCGCCGCCCGCGGCGAAACCGCCATCGTCGTCCGCGCCCAGTTTTGCCAGTGCCTGCGCTTAGGGTTAGGGTTAGGGAAGGTTAGGGTCGGGTTAGGGCTAGGGTTAGGTTACGGCTAGGGTTAAGGAGATTGCCTGCACAGCCTGCGCTTAAGGTTAGGGCTAGGGCAGGTTAGGGGTAGACTAGGGTTAGGGTAAGTGCCTGCGCGGCGGCAGAGGAAGGCGACCGTCGCCTCAGGGGCATCAGCAAGCGCGCAGGCACGCATTTGCGTTGACACTGCGAGTTCAGACAAAGGACGCGATACGTTGGCGCGCGCGTGCATACGCGCTGGAACTGGAGTTAGGCTTAGAGTGAGGGCGGCGTCAACGTCATTTGCCAGGGCAAGCCATGCAGTTCACGCCAAGCCGCACTTTCCGGTACAATACCTCACAGACCGAAGCCTCTTCTTCAATACTGAAGTGGACCTTAGAAACAATAGGTACAGTACACATCTGCGCAGTCTGCACCTGAGTAAACGCCGTTGCCGCCCAGTCCGCCGCCGCCAGCGGCTCCAGCTCCCCGATCCTGTCCAGCCGGTACGCCATCCAGTGCAGCGCCGCGGCGCCGCCGCCGCCGCCGCCGCCGCTGTTTCCAACTTCAAGTCCCTCCCCCCCGTCCGGCGGCAGCAGCGCCACCCACACCTCCTGCGGCCTTGCCAGATCGTCCCACACAAATGAGTGCCACTGCAGCGGCAGCAGCGTGCGGGCGCCGGCGGCAGCGGCGGCGGCAGCGGATTCCGCGCCAGCGGCGCCGCCGCCGCCGCTGCCGCCGATTGTGGAGGACGACGCCGGGGCCTGCCGGTAGAGCACTGTCGCGGTGCTGCTGCGGTTCTCGATGCGGTATGGTGGGTAGCGTGCGGCATCGGAGAGCGTCATGTGCACCGTGGAGCGCTGTAGGGGGGGGGGGGGGGCACGGGGGGGGGGGGGGTAACGCTCAGGTGAAGGGTACACAAAGTTCGCGAGGCAGTGCTCCGCCGCTGTTCGCACAATGCCGCCAGGGAGTACACTAGTACGCATAAGAAGAGTGCATGTGCACTCAAGTACATTGGTGTGCCCTCACAGGGAAAACTGTACTGTGTAAATAATTGCTTGGGTGACAGGCACGAGGCGCACACCGGCCGCAACAAGGCTGTAGCTATCACATCTCTTTTTGCGCACGCCTGAAGTGCGACGGCGGCCGCCAAAACACAACCGTTTCTATGTTGCCGTTTGCTGTTCTTTGCACGGCCTCGCCTGCAGTGACACGCCAGCTGCCACAATAAAGCGGTTATCTTGGCGTGAACATGCCTGAAGTGACACTGCCGCTGCCACGAGGTAGCGCCGCCCGCAGGGGTCCGAGACCCGAGTACACGTCAAGTACCCCGCGCGGCGTGTGCACACTTACCTCCAAGTATTACATTCTACACATCACGTGCACGGACGGATGGCAAGCGCTCGTCTGCCGCAGCAGCGCTGCCGCTTCTAGTAGAATTGTGATACTTGACCGGTTGACTTCCTTTGCGCGAGCTTACCTGAAGTGACACGGCTGCTGCCACGAGGTAGCGCCGCCCGCAGGGGTCCGAGACCCAGAGATGTGTTGCCCCCATCTTCTCTGCCGACGCGGGCTGAGAGAAGGGGACCCCCTCCTGCCTGTTGTTGTCGTGGGCAAGTGGGGGGGGTTGAGAGAATACGAGTGAGTGAGATCCCCCCCCTGCCTCTCAGGCAGACGGTACGATTGACAGAACGACGTTCTGCTTGCTGTCGTGGTGAGCAAGTGTGAGCGGAACATGACATGACATGAGTGGGAGACCCACAGGTGCGTCGCCCCCATCTTCTCCGCCGACGCCGGCTGAGAGAATTCCTGCCTGTATCGCAGTGAGAAAAACGCAGGCAGACAAGATGATTGAGAAAAGACCCCGCCTCCTGCATGTCGTCATGGTGAGCAAGTGTGAGCGGAACATGACATGACATGAGTGGGAGACCCACAGGTGCGTCGCCCCCATCTTCTCCGCCGACGCGGGCTGAGAGAAATCCTGCCTGTATCGCAGTGAGAAAAACGCAGGCAGACAAGATGATTGAGAAAAGACCCCGCCTTCTGCATGTCGTTGTGTTCCAATCATTGGGGGCAAACAAGGCGTTTGCCCCCCCCCCCCCTCCCGCCCTGTTGCCAAAACTGAATAACAAAGGCAAACGACAATATGAGAGAAGGGGGCCTCATCCTGGCGTTAATTCAGAAGGCTTTGTAATGGGCAGTGCTGTTCCTTGCACATCACCTCTCAACATGACCTCACTTCATCTACACACGCACGACGGATGCCTGTGCCTAACCGTCACTCGCCTGCTCGCGGCTTCGTGTCGCTCGCTGCCACCGCCCAGTCCCCCCTCCGCACCCCCCTCAGCTCCGCCACAGTGCTCCGCTGTTGGCGCCGCAACAGCGCGCAGCAGCAGCGATCGACGAGGCGGATCGTTGTCGCTGCCGTCCCCGCCGCTGCCGCCGCCGCCGCCGCTGCTGCCGCTGTCGGTGGTAGTGAGCGCTGCTGCCGCAGCCAGCGCGGACACAGTTGGAAAGTCGTAGATGATGATGGAGGACCCCGGGTAGACAGGTCGGACGTAGGGGGACGGGCAGAGGGGGGCGGGGGGGTCGGCGAGGCGCGCTGCTGCCTGCATGGCGCCCTCCTTCGACTGGTGACGCACCAGCACCGGTGCCAGCTGCGCATTAGGGGGAGATGGGAACAGCTCTGAGGTGAGAATGAGGGTTAGGTTAGGGTTGAGGTGTAAAGATCTGCTGGTCTACTTAGTGACATGCTTCTTTACTGTTCGCAGTGGTTGACACGCACAGTCGCTGGTTCGCACGTCCAAATACCAAGCACGCCACCGTCAGTCTGTCTGCAGCAGCAGCCAGCTACCCTGACCCTATTGATGCCCTGACGCTGAGGACTGCGACCCGCAATCAGCACGCAAGGGGACTTCACTCGATTGACGTCAGGGCCAGGTTCAAGAGGGGGTTTCATGCAATCAAAAAGCATGGAAACCGCCGCGCATTGCTGCTCAGCTCGTGGCCGCCGCTGCAGCAGCAGCGGCGCACCATCAGCTGCACGCCGAGGTGGGACGCCGGGGCTGTCATGCAGTCAAACAGCACGATAACTGCCGTGCATCGCTGCTCAGCGCGCGACCGCCGCCGCAGCAGCAGCAGCGGCGCGCCATCAGCGGCAGCGCGCGCGCATGCCGCCGCGCGCATGCCACTGCGCGGACCAACCTGCAGCAGCACGAGGTGTGCCGCGGGAGCAGTCATGCAATCAAACGGCACGACAACCGCCGTGCAGTGCTGCTCAGCTAGCGGCCACCGCAACAGCAGCAGCAGCGGAGCCACCATCAGCGGCAGCGCGCGCGCGCGCCGCCGCACGGACCCACCTGCAGCGGTACGCCGAGGGGCAGTCATGCAATCAAAGAGCACGACAACCGCGCATCGCTGCAACCCCGCAGCAGCAGCAGCAGCAGTGCACACCATCAACAGCAGCAGCGCGCGCGCGCGCCCACCCACCTGCAGCGGCATGCCGAGGTCGTTGCGCACGACGAAGCGCGGGTACAGCGTCACGACGCGCGTGCGCCGGAACAGCCCCGGCAGCGCGGCGATCGCGACGCCGAAGTCCGCGCACGCCGCGCGCAGCTCGCCCGCCGTGCTCACGGCGTCCACGCTGAAGCGCGGCGACCACGCGCGCCCGCGGCCGCGCTCAAACGGCACGCGCCCCTGCGCCGGCGCGCCGTTCGCGGCCGCGTCCCAGAACGGCGCGATGCGCTGCAGACCGGTCCCGGGACCGTTCCCGGGACCGTTCCCGGCGCTGGCGCCGGCGCGCGCCGCCGTCAGCGCGCCGCCCGCCGCTCCTGCCGCCGCCGCGGTGCCGATACCGGCGGCGATAGAAGTTGAGGTTGACAGCAGCGCGCTGCTGCTGTCGCCGCCGTGCAGCAGGAAGCCTGTGCTGGAGCCGGCGCGCAGGAGGCGCGGCGGCTCGGCGGGCAGCGCCGTGGAGAGTTCCTGGAACCCTTCTGGTTCTGCGGAACGGTCTGCAGAGGAAGGTTCCCCCGCGCTCTCGCCGTCCGCTGCTGCGCTGCCTTCAGCGCCGTCACAGGCGTAGACGAGTACAAAGTACGCGCGCTTCGCGCCGGGCGCTCTGCGCGCGAGGACGTGGTGCAGTGCGGGTGGCGGCGGAAATCTTACGCCAGTTGCTCTGCTCGGTCAGAGTACGGTCAGGGTGAGGGTCAGGGTATCTCAATCCTAACCATAAGGATGCGGATGCACGTGGCGGCGGACAAGGGTCAAGTTGTGCTAGAGGTGGGGTTAGGGTTAGAGCCCGACGCGCGCGTGAGAAGGGTCCCATGCACGCGTACAATAGCGCAGATATGCTAGATGTGCTCGTCTACATCAATGTTGAAGTACTGTGTCGGAAGCGCCACTGCAGTTTCTGCCCGCCGCAGGTGCAGATTAGGATGAGGCGCGTTTGATTCACTTTGCACTACTGGAGCGGACAATATTGTGTCACAAACATGCGGCGCTGCAGAGGCCTCAGCCTGTTCTGTTTTGTTGCGACAAATTTTTGTCACTGACTTTGGTGTGTTTTCATAGAGTCCTCAGCCTGGTCTGTTTTGCTACCGCCACCCCAGCAAACGCGCACCTGCTGCCGCCGAGCCAGACGACGCCCCTCTCGTAGTAGCGGCGCCACACGTTGTAGTGGTAGGGCACGCGGTACTCCACGCCGGGAACCTGTTTCAACATGATGTTGAAGATTAAGTTGAAGATGGTGTAAGCGCATATTTGCAGGCATGAGCACATGCATCTAAGCTGCAAAACAAGACAGTGAGAACAAAACAGTGCGCGCGCACCTGCACACTCTCCATCTTACTGAAGCCGTTGCAATGCGATAAAATTGCAGCTCAGAAGAGCTGATCACGACTGCTTCTTGCAGCAGCGCCTGTCATCACTGTACACTTCAACAAAAATCTACTGAATTCCAAACGAGTTAAGAGGCTGAACAAATCGTAGCGGAGCCTGTAATCATAGATCTAGTGCACTTCGACGAGTTCTATTAAGTTTCAAACTAACGAAAATACTGGAATTAAGACAGTGCGCGCGCACCTGCACCCCCTCCATCTTCCTGAAGCCACTGCGCGCAGTGATAACGAAATCACATCATAAGAGCTGCTCAAGACCAATTCGTGTAGCAGAGCCTGTGGCCGCTGCACACGATTGCAGTGCGGATACTGACCGAATTGTCGCAAAGCCTGCATCACCGTGCGCTTGAGCGAATCCTACTCAATTTCAGTGCAAAACAAAAAAAACGATATCAATGTACTTCGAAGTATAACGATAAAATCCATGGAAATAAAATGGTGCTCGCGCACCTGCACCCCCTCCATCTCTCTCAAGCCGCTGCGCGCGACCCACGCGAAGCCTGTAATCACTGTACACTCAAACGAAATTCACTGCACTTCAAACCATCAAAAATATGCGCGCACCTGCACCCCCTCCATCTTCTTGAAGCCGCTGCGCGCGACCCCCACGCAAAGCCTGTAAACACTGTACACTTCGCGACGAACTCTACTGCGCTTCAAACTATCAAAAAAACTGAAAATACTAAAACAGCTCGCGCGCACCTGCACTTTTTGAAGCCGTTGCGTGCGACCCACGCAGGCGTCTCGCGCGCGCGCGCATGCATGCTGGTCAGGACAAATTTTTGCAACGGCACCTGAAATGACTATACACTTCAACTGAATATATTGCAACTCAAATGGTCTTCAAGTAATCAAAGATACTGGAAATAAAACAGCACGCGCGCACCTGCACCCCCTCCATCTTTTTAATAGACCCGCTGCTGGCAATAAATGTAAAGTGCTTCAATGTACAGCTCAGCAGGCCGATCAGGACCAATGTGTGTAAAAACACCTAAAATCACTGTGCACCTCAACGAATACTACTGAATTCAGACTCTCAAAAGCCTCTTTTTCTTTTACAGTATGCGCGCACCTGCACCCCCTCCATTTTCCTGAAACCGCTGCGCGCGACCCACGCCGGCGTCTCGCGCGCGCGCGCGTCCATGCACAGCAGCACCGCCGACCTGCGCAGAGCAGGCAGCAGTGCTCAACTGGTCAGGCAGAAATTGCAAGTTTGTGCCGAAACGGCCACACAAGTGACGTGCGTCGCTCCGCATTAGTCCATGCACAGCAGCACCGCCAACCTGCGCAGAGCAGGCAGCAGTGCTCAACTGTTCAGAGCCGCAAATCTGTGCCGAAACGGCCACACGAGTGGCGTGCGCTCCGCATTAGGCGGCAGCAGCTCGGCAGGTTGAGCAGAATCGCATTTCGCAGCTATGTGTTGATGCACAGCAGCATCGCCTGCGCAGATCAGGCAGCAGTGCTCAGTTGTTCAGGCAGAATCGCAGCGCTGTGGTTAAAACACTTGCGCTGAACCGGCGGCACGAGCGGCGCGCATCGCTCCGCGCTTGATTGGGAAGCAGCAGCGCTCGGCTGATTGGGCAACCTCATGTTGAAGTGGCGGCATTGCTCAAATCTCATGTTGAAGTGGCGACACGAGTGGCCCGCAGCGCTCCATGGTGAGTGCGAGGCAGCAGCGCTCAACAGACGGAATCGCAGCGCTCAGCTCTGCGCTGAAACGGTGGCATGAGTGGCCTGCGGCGTTCCGCTGTGAATGCGGTTGCAGCGGCGCTCGACTGGTGAGGCAAAATCGCCGTGCTTGACTTCGGCTGCATCAGTGAACACGCAGCGCTCCACGTTAAAAGAGATGCGAACGCGCGCAGAGGCCTGAAACGCACGCTGGCGCGGCGATGAACGCTGAGCGCTGCCTCTTGCACGAGAAGCCATCTACTGACCTCACCCGCACCGCATGACCGCCTTCTGTGACCGTGACCGCATAAAGCTGACCCTACACGTGAACCTCACTCACGTACTCCGACTCTGACCATAACCGCCACTTGACGCGCCCGGATGAGGCGCATGTGCTTCTACTGCACAACATGGCAGACGCATTAGCACCGCCACAAGCCTAGAACATGCGCTGAGCACCACTGCTGAGCACTGCTGCTGACCTGCGCGCCAGCATGAAGCCCAGCAGCCGCGCGCGGCTCGCGCGCTTGTCCGCCTGGCACGTCTGCACGCACGTGAGCCGCCGCGCGCGCAGCTGCGGCGGCAACGCGCCGACCTTGTAGTCCCTGTCGGAGTACGGCGCGTCGCCGGGGCCAAAGTCCGGCAGCACGGTGCAGCGCCCGCCGCCGGCAAGCAGCGCGCCGCCGACGTCCCTGTCCAGCGTCGCAAAGCGCACGTCCGCCGCCGGCGCTTCCGCCTCCGCCGCCGCTGCCGCTGCCGCCGCCGCAACAGACGGCGCTGCTGCTGCTGCTGCTGCTGCTGCCTCCGCCGCTGCTGCCAGAGGGCCGCCGGGCGAAGCGCCGGGGGTGGCGGCGGCGCTGCTGCCGCCGCTGCCGCCGCCGGCGGCGGCAGCAGCACCGCCGGCGGCGGCGGCGGCGGCGACGTGCGGCGCGCGCCGCGGCGCCGTGAGGAGTACGGCGTAGTGCGGCAGCAGCGGCGGCACGCGCGGGCGCGCGCCGAACTCCGCGGCGACGGCGGGCGGGCCGCCGAGGCACAGGCGCGTGCGGCCGCGCGCGAAGCGCGCAAAGACGCGCAGGCTGAGCGCGGGGTCCACGAGGTCGACGCGCACGTCGCTCGGCAGCAGGCGGTAGCCGCCGCGCGCGAGCCACGGCGGGACGCGCGCGGGGACGAGGCGCGCGTCCACGCACACGTGGACGTCGCAGTCCTCCGTCACGAAGAAGGAGAGGAAGGCGCGGTTGTCGGGCGCGGGGGGCTCGGCGTATGCGGGCGTGATGATGCGCGCGGCGACGGCGGCGAGCGCTGTGGGCAGCGCGTAGACGGCCGCGGCGGCGTCCGCGAAGAGCGCGTCGCCGACCGCGAGGCCGGACGCCGTGGAGTACCTGCATGCGGGTGGGTTCACAAAATGTACTTCAAGTTGAAGTTCACCTGAAAGGGCGCCGCTGTGTGGGTTGTGTAAATGTGAAGAGCGTGTCACCAACCGCGAGGGCGGATGCCGTGGAGTACCTGCTTCGTCGTGCGGGCGTGGAAATTGGTTTGTGTTGAGTGGACGCGATGTTCTTCAAGTTGAAGTGTAGTAGAGGGGACGCCATGGAGTCCCTTTGCCGTTAAGTGGGTTGCTCAAATTTTCCTTCAGCGGTCAAAGAAGTTCAACCGGTATGGCATGTTGAAAGCATGCCAAGTTCATCTGTACACCGGCACGCATATCATTGAGCTGAGTCTATGCAGTTTGACTGGGGAGTGGCCGTAGCGTCTCGCAAAAAGGTACCTCAAAAATCAAGTGTAGCTCATGAAAGTTCCAGGCTCAAGTCGAGTGCCGCAGCGGGTGAATGAGTGAGAGGGAGTGGCGCCCTTAGGGTTAGGGTTACGCTTAGCGGTCCACCCTAGCTCACTTTTGTTACTCGACAGGTCACTGTGAAGGTGCTAAGAGAGGCAAGCAACGCTTTTGACCACTGCTGTTCAACATCTGCATGAGCGCCTTGTTAGGGCCTGCCCTCAGTGACGTCTGCAGCACTGAGACTAAGAGCGCTGCAATGGCACGACACCGCAACACGCGTACCACACAGTGCACTTGCTCCAAGTGCTACGCCGCACCTGTATCTGAGCACGCTGTCGACGTAAACGTCGCAAATGCAGAGCCGAGATCGAGTTGCCTTTCTAGATTAGTATTTCAACATGACATGAGACTGCTGCATGCGTTCGACGCAGCGCCGACGTTAGGCGAGCTGCCTTTTAAACACCACCGCACTACGCCGCACCTGTCTCTGAGCACGCTGTCCACCTGAAGGTCGCAGATGCAGAGCCGCCGATCCGTCGCGTCCGCCGCCATGGCGTAGGGCATCACCTTAAGTGACAAATGGGGGGCAGCAGCGGTTAGGGATAGGGTCAGGGCTGAGCATGAGATACGACATCACTATAGGTGGCAATAGGGGGCGACGGGCAGCAGGTGTTGGTGTCAAGGTTAGGGTTAGGGCTGACCAGGGTGTACGGCATCCCCTTAGCTGGCAATGGGGGGCGACGGGCAGCAGGGTTTAGGATAAGGGTTAGGGCTAGGGCTCACCATGGCATACGGCAGCAATCTAGGTGGCAATGGGAGGCGACGGGCAGCAGGGTTTAGGATTAGAGTTAGAGCTAAGGCTGACTGTGGCGCGTACCACATCACCTGAAATGGCGAGCATACCGTGACGGCAAACTAACCTTGAACCTACTCACCTTAAGTCAAGCCCGGCATGCGACATCGGCGCGCATACCTGTATCTTTTATGCGGGACACGAGAGCACCGCGGGGGCGTCTTGCCACCCTAAAAACAACCCTGACTCCAAGCCCAGCCCTAACCCAACCTTGTAGAAGCATGTTATACCCGTGGCCATACATACCTGTATCTTCTTGGCGGGGCACGACAGCATCACGGGCGCGCTCGCCCCCCCCGCGCCGAACCCCTCGCCGAAGAACTGCAGGTTGAGGCCATCGGAGTAGTAGCTGGCGTCCAGCATGAGCGCATCCGCAGCCAGCGTATTGAGGGACTCGGCCGCGGAGCTGGTGGCCTGGTGCTCCTGCGCACGCGCGCAAAATAATAAATAAAAACAGCCCAAAATAAAATCAGCAGGGAAAATCGATGATGCGCAGTGTGGTGACGGTGCGCAGCTGGTGGCGCTGGCGCTCCTGCGCGCGTGTGCGGAGGATTGGGGCATTGCTCAGCGATGAAGGACGGGCAGCGACTCAGCGGTTCCCAGCGGAGAATCAACATGAGCGCAATTGCCGCCAGCATGTAGAGGAACTCCGCTGTGGAGCTGGTGGCCTGGTGCTCCTGTGCGCGAGCGCGCGGAGAATAGGGCAACGCTCAGCAACGGAGGACAGGCAGCTACTCAGCAAAATCAGCGAAGAATCTGCAGGAGAAATCGGCGATGCGCAGTGACGGTGCGGAGCTGGTGGCCTGGTGCTCCTGCGCGCGTGCATGGAGAATGGGACGTTGCTCAGCGACTGAGGACGGTGAGTTATTCAGCAATGCTCAGCGGAAAATCAGCATGAGCGCATCCGCCGCCAGTGTGTTGAGGGACTCCGCCGCGGAGCTGGTGGCCTGGTGCTCCTGCGCACGCGCGCAAAAAAAATCAGCGCACAATGAGCAGGAGAAAGCGACGCTGCGCAGTGTGGTGACAGTGCGGAGCTGGTGGCCTGGTGCTCCTGTGCGCGCGCGTGCGGAGTATGGGGCAACGCTCAGCAATGGAGGGACGGGCAGCAACGCAGCAATGCTCAGCGGCGAATGAGCAGGAGAAAATAGCGATGCACAGTGCGGTGACGGTGCGGAGCTGGTGGCCCCGGTGCTCCTGCGTGTGCGCGCAGAATACGAGGCAGTGCAGAGCAGTGCTCAGCGGAGGACGGGCGGCCACTCAGCAAGAGTCAATGGAGAAGCAGCAGCAGAAATTGGCGCTGTGCAGTGTAGTGACGAAGTGGAGCTGGTGGCCCTGGTGCTCCTGCGGAAGTTGGGGAGAATGGGGCAGCGCTCAGCAATGGTCAGCAGTGCTCAGCAAAAAAGAAGCAGGGGGAAATGAATCGCCGATGCTGAGCAAGCGGTATGTGTGGAACTGATGGCCCGGTGCTCCCACGACGCACGCGGAAGGCGAGATAATCACTCAGCAGTGCCCAGCAACGCTCTGCGGAGCATGGGCAGCGCGCGGCGATGCTGAGCTGTCCACGCACACACACATTGAGTCTCTCGATGGTGCGTTTGAGGGCGCCCCTCAAATACCTCAACTCGACCACCACCTCCGTAAGATCCGTCGGTTTGCATGCACTTCAAGTCGTCGGTTTGCATGCACTTCAACGTTAGTTTTCAAGCGCCAGCGCTCAGTGGCTCCCTCACCTTGATCTCTGGCAGGGGCGCGGATGCTCCGTCGCCGCCGCGTTCCGGCGTGGCGGCGCCGGCGTCGTTGCGCCCTCGATCGGCCCTGCGCAGCAGCAGCAGCAGCAGCAGCAGCGTGAGCGTAGCACATAGTCACAATGTTTAGAATTAGGGTAAGGGTTGGTCCATAACCGTTAGGGTAGTCCATAATTCTAAACCTGACCCTAGATGGCCCATACTGGCGCATGTGGCACAATGCCATTGGAGGTTATTATATAGCTACATTCAGCTGAAAGCGAAGTGGTGTTGGACATCGCAGAAGTGAACAGCAGGAAGGCAGTGGTCTGCTCACTTTGTCGAGTGAGGGAGGCTGCTCATCACAACGAGCAGCTTAGGCTAGCAAAAAGATACGTGCTTCGCACAACTTTGATTGACATGTTGTAACTTCAACAGGTAGAACAAAAAACGATGATGAATCGCGTGTGTCCGCTGTGGTGTGGGCACCACTGACCTATGTCCAAACCTGAATCAGCAAGCCCTGCTGTCAGATGCATCAAATGCAGCCCCGCGCAATCGTCACCTACTTTTCACAGAAGGATCAGGGTTACGGCTAGACGGCTCTTCCCGATCGCACAGAAAGCAGTCCCGGCGCAACAAACGCTACCACCCTGCAGCGCCGCTTTAGCAATGAGGCGCTTGCGCTCTGGCAGCTCTACGCCACTTCCGGCGCAACGCTCGTCACTGCTGCCGCTGCGCGCGGGCACTACAGCGCGCAGCGTATTGAGTGCAGAGTACAGAGAGTACAGAGCGCAGAGCTGACGCCGGCGCCAGCTACGCGGCCCTCCTCAACCTAGAGAGTACAGAGTGCAGCGAGTCCAGAGTCCAGAGTACAGAGTACAGGGAGTACAGACGCGACCCCCCTTACCGCGCGACGTCCCCCGCGTTCACGCGCTCGCGCCGCCCGCCGCGCCGCAGCGTCTTCGCCTTGTACCACAGCGCAACGCCCGTCTTGTTGATGACCCAGTACTCGGCGTACAGCACCGCGCGCCGCGGCGCGCCGCGCCCCCACGCGCGCGCCAGCCGCAGCTGCGGCGCCGCCGCCGCCGCCTCCGACCCCGGCGCGCCCCACGCGACGTCCGCCGGCGCCGCAGCGTTGTACGCCGCGCGGCCGCAGCGCGCCGTCGGCGCGAGCGCGACCGCCAGCGACCAGCGCGCGCCGTCGGGCTGCGCGCCGCCGCCGCCGCCGCTGCTGCGCGGCGGCGCGGCGACGCGCACGCGCGCCCACAGCGGCCGCTCCGTGCTGAGCCGGCCGAGGCGCGCCTCGTGGCCGGACTCTATGCGTCCGCGCCAGATGAGGACGACGCCATCGTCCGCAGCGGCGCCGCCGCTGCCGTCCTCCTCCTCCTCCTCCTCCTCCTCGGCGTACGTGCGCATGAGCGCCGCGCCTGCCGCCGCCGCGGCGCCGCCGCCGCGCCGCTGCCGCCGCGCGTCCGCCGCCTGCAGCGCCGCCGCAGCCGCGCGAGACTCTTCGTCGGCCACCGCCGCCCCGCCGCCGCCGCCGCCGCCGCCGCTGCCGCCGCTGCCGCCGCCGCCGCCGCCGCTGCCGCCGCGGTCCACGTCGGCGGCGCCCTCCACGGACTCTGGCAGGAAGAAGAGGTCGTGGGCGGGGTCGCGCGCAGCGGCGGCGGCGTCCGCACGCGCCCTGCGCGTCGTCTCGAGCGCCGCCGCCGCCGCCGCCGACGGCTGCGTGAACTCCACCTCCACCGTGCACGGCAGCGCGTTGGTGACGATGTACGAGGGGTGGATGGTGATGACCCAGTCCGCCGCGGTGGCAGTGCTTGTCAAGGCGGCGGCGGGGGCGTCTTCGACGACATGGGGTTGCGTCGGCGGCGGCGACTGTCGTGGCGGAGGGGGGGGGGGCAGGGGGGGGCAGGGGTTAGAGCACCGCATGTCAGACAACTTTGGCTGTGCTTGAGCAGTTGCACGCAGTCCTCATGCAGGCGTACAGCAGAGCTACTAGCGCGGGTGCACGTACCGCCAGTGTGAAGCTCGCCCGGTGCGATTCTCCGCCGATGCTGCTGCTGCCGCCGGCTGCAGCCGACGCTGGCGACGGCGGCGCCACCGACTGCGCACGCCTCCGCTGCTGCGGCCGCGCGGGGGAGGCGGCGGCGGCGCCGGCGCGTGCAAGCGACGACGCGTGCGCCGCCGCCGCCGCGGAGCGCTGGTGCAGGTGCAGCGAGTTGATCTCCATGGCCTGCGGTGAGGGTTAGGTTTAGGGTGTGCGCAGCGCTCAGGCGGTAAGCTATCACAACCAATGAAAACCGCAAAAATTCCAAGAGCTAAACCAAAATCTTCAATACAATAAACTGACATCGCTTCAATTGCAGCCTTTCTTGCTTAGAGCACGGGCGCAGTGCGCAGCGGCAAGTGCGCATGCGCAGAGCTCAGAGCACGTGCGCGCGGTGAGCCTGCCCGCGGAGTGTGACGCAGCGGCGGTCTGGACCGTGGCGCCGGCAGCGTGCGGCGAATGCAGCGCCCGTGGACGCGCAGATGTCGCGATCGGCGGCGCATTGCGGCGACACGACGCCTGCCAGAGGGAGAAGCAGGTGCTCAGCAAAGCCCTCGTGTTCACCACGTTATGGGCCACAACTACCGGACAACGCGGAGTACGTTGCAATGCGACCACACCGCGTGTGACCTGTGGCGAGGCGTGCTTCATGACCGCATCAGGGCCCAGCGCGGCACCATGAGGTGCCCGTTGTGTGAAGCGCTTGGGTACACACGAGAAACACCAGCGCTACAGTGGGCGTGCCTGCAATGCAGCGCCTTGAGATGTCCGCCCACTGCAGAGCTCGAAGTGCAATGGAGCACAGAACCGACACAAGTGCCCGTCGCACAAGGTACCTGCGTGCGCCGCAGCGCCGCGGGCGTTGCAGGGTCCAGCAGCGCGGGCGACAGCGCGATGGGCTCGCGCCACGCGCACGTCGCGTCGCCGGCGACGCGCAGCGCGCGCCGCGCGAGCACCGGCAGCGGCAGCGGCGCCTCCTCCCCCGGCAGCAGCTGATACGGCGCCGGCAGACCGACGTCCACCTCCGCGCAGCCCAGCGCTGTGTTGCGCACGCACACGTTCGTGCGCAGCACCACCGACAGCGCGCCCTGCTCCGCCGCCACCGCCGCCGCCGCGCCGCCGCCGCCGGGCGCCGCGTCGGCGTCGGAGCGCGACACCACCACCACCAGCGCCAGGTGGCCGCCGCCGCCGCCGCTGCTGCCGCTGCGGCCGGCGCGGGCGGCGCGCGGCGCCGCCTGCGCTTGCGAAGCAGTGCTCAGCGTCTTCCTCTTCCCGCCGCCGCCGCCGCCGCCGCCGCCGCCTGGCATTGGTGACTGTGAGAACTGCGTCGTCGAGTCGCTGTGCAGGCCATCGTCGGTGACTGCGTCGCCGCCGCCGCCACCGCCACTGCCGCCGCCGCCGCCGCCGCCAACGAGCGCGTAGCTGCCGTCGGCGCCGCCGTGCGCGCTTACGAGGCCGTCTTGTGTGGAGGCGAGGGACGTGCCGGATGGCGTCTTTGGCAGCGGGTTTCGGCTGGCCGGCTGCGGCGGCGCGTCGGCGGCAGCAGCGCTCAGCGAAGGCGCGGCAGCAGCAGCAGCCGGGCGCGCCGCCTCCTGCAGCGGGTACGTGTGGATGCCAAGGGACGCCACCTGGCCACGAGGAAAAATTGCAAACAACGGGCACATGGAGGACTTGAATATGTTGGTAGTTGACAATTGCATCATGTGGTGGAGGCAAACGCTACAGCGATCTCGTACTCAAACTCCGAACTTTTAAGTCGCAGTCGATGAACTGCCTTATACGTGCTGCGCAAGCGCACCGCCCAATCTGTGCTGGCTGCCACGAGCAAGGCAGTCGCTGTTCGAGTCCCTCACTAATACCATCAAGTTCAATGGTGTCGGTTTCGTTCTGGGTTCACGAGGCAGAAGCGCATCATGTCTATACCACTTCGAGATACTTCCAAGCAGCAAACAAGGACCAGATGACACACACTTCTAAGCAGCAGGCATAAGCGCACCTGAACGCCCGTGATGGGCTTGTACCCCTGCACGAGCACCGTGACGGTGCCGCCGCCCTCGGGCAAGGCGCACCGCACGGACTGACCCGGCGGCAGCGTCAAGCTAGGGGCGTCGCCCCGCGCGCCGCCACTGTCGCTGCCTGTGAGTACAGCCATGGCACTTGAGGATTAGACGTCAGGACACGAAGCGAGGCTGCGACACAAGCAGCGGCTGGGTCAGTGGCAGGCGCCATGCGCGGAGTTCCATGACATCTGCCGCGTGTCGTGTTCGCCGCTGAGGCGTGTCGCCCTTGCGGTTCGTAGTTGCACTTGACCGCGCACAGTACAGGACAAGATACTCGCCAAAAGTATAATCGATGTTGGTAAACTCCCAGCTACGTACCGCCGTAACGGCTGCCGCCGCCGCGGCTGCCTCCGCCGCCACCGCCGCCGCCGTCGCCGTGCTCGCGGCGGTAGTGCAGCATCAGCGCCTCAGGCGACCCCAAATCGCGGAGGCAGTCAGGGCACAAGAAGCCCTCCTGCCAGGGCAGTGCCCCCCCCCCCCTCCCCCCCCCACCCCCCCCCCGCAGCGAGGGGGACGCCAAGCCGTGCTCGGACCACGGCGCCGCGCCGCGCAGGAGCACGCCGGCGCCGAGGCTGTTGGTGATATTGAAGTTGAAGTTGAAGTGACGCTCGGTGGACGGCGCCGCGGCGGCGGCGCGCAGGGGCGGCTCGCGGCGCTCGCGGGCGGCGGCTGCGCGGGCGAGGGGTGGTGAAAATGGGGGTTTACGAGCGGATGGCAGGAGACATGCAGCCCGCGCTTCCATGACAATCATGAAGACTTTGTTGCGCAGGTGGCCTGGACGCCGATGCATGCAACTCGAAGTAGTGCGTCTACGTATGGTACGTACATACGCAAGCCCAGTCAAGGATTCGCTGCATGGTCCAGAAATATCAAAATCAGCAGCTGGTCACTTGAAACCCTCCTCGCTCACGCCTGTCACCATCCTCTCCAAGCGGACCGTGAAACCTCATTACCTCGACTCATGCCACCCGCAATACCACACTCGCAAGCACTCCCAGACTTCCACAACCTTACGCCGCCACCACAACACTCACCGCCGCCATCGCCGCCGCCGCCGCCGCCGCGCCCCGCCGCCACCGCCGCCGCCGCCGCGCCGCCGACCGCAGCCACCGGCTCGTACGCCGCCGCCCAGCGCTGCGCCGCGCGCGTCGCAAACGCCTTGAGCACCTCCACCAGCCCCGTGCTCACGTTCACCACGGCGTGGCGCGGAACGTGCAGGCGGATCTCCGTCGTCGCCGTGTCAGCGCTTGACTCTGCTGTCGCCTCGCCACGCGTCGGCTCCAAGAAGTGCTCTACACCGTCGCCGCCGCCGCCGCCGCCGCCGCTGCCGCCGCCGCCGCTGCTGCCGCCATACGGGGGAAGGGGGCGGCTGCCTTCGACGGCGTAGGCGGCGCGAGCGCGAAGGCTGTCGGGGCGGCCGAGCCAGTCACCCGGGTGCAGGTGCTGGAGCTCCAGGCGGAGGCTGAGGTCCCAGAGGTGAAGTTGAAGCTGGGGGGGCGGGGAGGGGTGGGGGGGGGGGGATCAATAACGCGTCGGGGGGGCGAGGGGAGGGGGCGTGTGTGTGTGGGGGGGGGGAGTTGAGGCAGCTTTGTGTAGACCCCGCGGTAACCGAGAACGTGGGTGCTGTGGCACGACGGTTGACGCCGATGTCGGGCTTCCCAAATTTGGTGGAATGCGCAGTTGGTCTTGTAGCACCCTGTCGGCCGTAGTGCATGTGCACAGTCAAGCACTCCTCTGGGATAGGTCCATACCACTTGTAAATCAAAGGACTTCAAAGCACGAAAAGTGACAAAGCGGAGGTGCACCGTTACATTACATGAATAGCAAGTACTCAATGCAACATCATACTTCAAGTTGAAGTTCCAGGACCCGGCCTCGCCTCGCCTCGGCCTCACCTGCGCCGTCTGCGGCAGCGTGGTCCTGTCCACGGCCTCCAGCACGATGCCACCCACCTCGAGCGCCACACAAATGGTTACCTCAATTTTAAGTTACCGGATATATTGGCCTCACCTGGGCCGTCTGCAGCAGCGTGGTCCTGTCCGTGGCCTCCAGCACCACGCTAGTGCCACACAAAAATGTACCTGAGTACTTCAACTCGAAGTAATCGGATATGGCCTCACCTGCGCCATCTGCGGCAGCGTGGTCCTGTCCGCGGCCTCCAGCACCACGCTAGTGCCACACAAACTTCCGTACCTGAATGCTTCAACTTGAAGTAATCAGATATGGCCTCACGTGCGCCGTCTGCGGCAGCGTGGTCCTGTCCGCAGCCTCCAGCACGACGCCCCCCACCTCGAGCACTACACGGAAAAACATTACCTGGATACTTCAACTTGAAGTTCCAAGACGCGGCCTCACCTGTGCCGTTTACAGAAGCGCGGTCCTGTCCGAGCCTGCAGCACCTCCAGCGCGCCACGCGGAGACCATATACAGACACTTCAACTTGAAGTATGTATCTGCGGCCTCACCTGCGCCGTCTGCGGCAGCGTGGTCCTGTCCGCGGCCTCCAGCACGACCCCGCCCACCTCGAGCGCGACGTTGTACTGCATGCGCACGGGGGGGTGGTGGTCGCCGGGCACAGCCGCCGCGCCTGTGCCTGCGGCCGCACCCGCGGCGCCGCCGCCTGCGAGCGTCCGCATGATGCCGCCCTGACGCGCCAGGGGTACGTGCACATGAGACGGGGGGGAAGCGTCGGAGTGAGCACGCTGTGCGAAGCGCGCGTGCGTGAGGCCGGTGCTGTGGCCGCGTGGCGCGAAAAGAGGTGACTTGTGGTTTGCGCCGGGGCTGTTTTTCGCGGCGTGCCAGGGGTAAGTATTCGTGTGGAGGGACGCGTCGGCGTGAGCACGCTGGTGCGAGGCGCGAAGCGCGCGTGCGTGCGGCTCAACCCAAACCCTGATCCTGACCCCGACCTTTATATTTTGACCCTAGCAAAAATTAGCCGGCCACACGGCGCGGATTAGTGGCTGGCGTGGCTGGTTGCGCCGGGTCTGGCGCTGCGATGCGGTGCCGGCACGCGCGCATGCGTCTCAGTGAGTGTGCCCTAGGTGACCCTCGCTCTAGCCCTGACGCTCAATCCATTGCCAGCCTCGTCCTCAGTGACAAGCAAGGCATGCAACAGCCAGTAGGCCATATCACTTTCTGATAACTTTCCGTGCAGGAGGGCCCCGGCCCTGTCCCTCGTGCTGACTTTCATTTCAAGCCCTTGCCCTGACCCTCACCCCAGTGCCGCATGTTGGGGTTAGGGTTAGGGTTAGATTAGGGTTAGGCGCCTGTCCATCGGCCCTGACATGAGCATCCCGGACCACACGCGTGCGAGACCATCTCACCCTAGCCCTAACCCTGACTCTAACCCTACCCCTTAGCTGTCATCCAGCACCGGGTTGTGCCAGCCGCGTCACTGCGAGATAATGCATTTGTACGCAGGCAGTGGGGGATAACTGTCACAGCTACCAGGCAGCATCGACTTGTCAGGCCCTCCAGCTGCGTTTTTTTTAGGGTTAGCTCACCCTGACCCTTACCCTAGGGCTCTGCTGCACGTGCGCGTCGGGCGTTGCAGGGCCTGTGCCAGCCAAAGAGTCGGCAACCGATGTACGCACTCTGCCGCTGCTTACCCCGAGAAGTCTCCACGAGAACCTCACCCCGCACCGCGCGATGCCCACTCCCCCATCACCTATGAGCGTCGCCCTTGCGCCAATCACAATGGCGATGCTGAACGCCATCTCTCACGCCCCCCCCAACATCAACGGGCCACTTTGTTACTCGTATTCAATTGCTTCGTACGGTGACCGATGATAGTTCTAGCAGATGTGCGCTGCATCAACACAGCACAGAAGTATAAAGAATCGAACTCTATATATGCGCAACATCCGCCTCCTCGTCCCTACCTGTCGGCGCGCGCGCGCGGCGTCGACCAGCGACCCGATCGCCTGCGCCAGCGTGATCTTCCCCCCCGCCAGGGACGGCGGCCGGAGCAGCCAGTAGGGGGTCACGGCGCCCCCCCCCCCCCTCTCCCCCCCCCGCTGAGCCCCGCTCCCCCCCTGCCAACCCCCTCATGCTGCCGCCCCCGGGGGGCAACTGGGCCGCATCGGCACGGAGGCCACTCGAGGCCGCGCCAGCGGCGGCGGCGGCAGCGGCGGCGGCGGCAGCGGCGGCGGCGGCAGCGGCGGCGGCGGGTGTCGCGTCGTCGGTAGGCGTGGCGGCGGCGGCGGCGGCGTCGGTGTCGCGCGTGAGGAGGATGAAGTAGTTGGCGCAGCCCTTGCGCCAGCCCTCGTTGGCGCCCAGGCGCACGACGCCGGGCGCGTAGCGCTGCTCGGCGGCGGCGGCGGCGGCGGCAGCGGCAGCGCAGCGCGCGCGCATGAGGGACATGCGGCAGTTCACAGCGGGCGGCGTGAATTGGGGTCCGCACGGGGGACGCGCAGATGCAGATGCGACAATTCTGAGCAAGTGCGCGGTGTGATTCGTGGTCGGAGCTTGCAGTAGCTGTCACAGCGTTGAGCCGTGAGCCGGCACGGTAGTGTACACGCAAGTCCATGCGTGCACGCGGCGTAGACGCCGCTGCGTGTGTGTGGGTGCAGAAAAGACGGCAGCGGCGGCTACGCGACAGGAGACTTCCCCTCCCTAACCCTAACCCTAATCCTAACCCTACGCCTACACTGACCCTAACCCTCACCCTAACCCCAACCCAACCGCGCGGCGCATCTGCGCTTACGACGTCTGCAGTGGCGTCAAGCGTGCTGGTGCTGAGGGTTTAGCCAGCGGCAGGAGTTGAAAGCGTCACTGCACTTGCGCTTGCGCAACGAATCACTCTTGCACGGGATCTGGTGGTGGGTGTCCCCCTTGGGCTGGAACGCCCCATGTTTCAACAGTTACAATGTTTGAGGCCGTGTGGTTCACCACAAAACGAAAGCAATGCAGATGCATGCCGCAACATTGCATGGTTTCAAAGTACCAACAGCAAGCCACCCCCCCCCCTCCTAACGCAACGATGCAAGCGCTCGCCGCAAGCTGTCCCCCCACCGTCAGAGGGGGGTGAGTAACCCCCACCCCAACCCTAATTTCAAACCTCATTTTGAGGTTGCCCTCGCGGAGCGGTACCCCTAACCCTAACCCTAGGGTTACTGAACCCTGGTCCTATGTCAGGGCAAGGGTTCCTCACCTTCACCCAGACCTGAAAGTCGCTCTCGTTTATGCGCACGACGGCGTTGGGGATGCCGGGATTCTGGCCCAACCCTTACACTAATGTCACTGAACCCTAGTCCTAGGTTAGAGGCAAGGCTCTCACCTTCTCCCAGACCTCGAAGTCGCACTCATTCGTGCGCACAACGGCGCCGGGGACGCGCGCAAAGTACAGCAGCCACACGGGCTTCTGGCACAACCCGAACACTAGGGTTAAGGGTGAGGGTTGGGGTTAGGGTAAGGCAAGGGCTCCTCACCTTCTCCCAGACCTCAAAGTCGCACTCGTTGGTGCGCACGACAGCGCCCGGGACGCGCGCAAAGTACAGCAGCCACACGGGCTTCTGGCGCAGGCGCGCGTCGTGGCACACGTACACGAGCGCCGGCGCCGTGAGCATGAAGCTCAGGAACGCGCGCACGCCGCTGCAGGAGCGGTCCTGCATAGAACGCACGCGCACGGAAGAGGAGAGTTCTTTACGGAAACCTTAAAGTTACGATCATTAGGGTCTTTGGCAGACTTGGACAGAAGAGGGGGTGGCGCGCGTTGGGGGCCGCCGCTGCGCTCACGTGTGATGCCGCGTACTGCCATGTGCAAGTGCCATGTAGGTCTCAGGGCTGCGCTCGATGGATCTCAATATGTATATGGGGGGCGCGGGGGGGGGGGGGGGGGGGGGGCGGCTGTGTTCGTGCCTGATGCCGCGTGCAGGCGTGTGCAGGCTCGCGCGTAGGCGTCAGGGTTGCGCTCGATGGGACTTCAGTTATGTATATGGGGGGCGGGCGACAGGGGGGAGAGATGCTGTGCTCGTGCATGTTGCCTCGTGGCGTCGTACAGGCGCGCTCATAGGTGTCAGGGCTGCGATTGATGAACAGTTGAGTTTTGATGTGTTCGAGTGTGTGTGTGGGGGGGGGGGGGGGGGAGGGGCTCGCAGGTGTCATGGCTGCGCTTGACTTGTAGGTGTCAGGGCTGCGATGATGTACAAGTGTGGCGGTGTGTGTTTCTGCTCGCGCATGTCGCCGCGCGGTGTCAGACAGACAGCATGTGCGCTTGCAAGCGGCATCACGACTGCGCTCGATGCAGATGTATACAGTGCTGCTGCAGGCATGTGATGCACGCGTCTGCTCACGTGCGTCTCCTGTGCGCGTGTGCAGGCGACTGGCGTGAGTGACAACGGTGAAACGGGATTATCCCTCCCAGGCGCATGCGTCAATTGCTCTCAGTGTTCAAGTACTTCAAAAACATGTAATTGATGATACGAGGTGAAGACGCGTGCCAAGGCACACTTCAGAAACGCTGCACTACTAGCCCTCACCCAGACCCAAACCCTAACCCTACATGCATGTACACATACGAATCTTGCAGTGCGCCATGATGCCATGAGCAGCCGCCCCACAAATCGCAGCAGCAGCACCGCCTGGTTCACAACACCGCGACTTTCTCTAGATTACAAGCCTGCATGGCTACTAATTGCAACTCGAACCCTACACCTACCCCTACATACATGCACACATGCATACGTACATATCATACCTTGCGGTGCGTTATGATGCCGGTGAGCAGCCGCCTGCGCAGCGCCGCCGGCAGCGCGGCGATTGGGATTTGCGGCTTGTCGAGGTAGTACGCCTGCGTGTCGACTACCCGCAACTCCAACCCTAACCCTACCCCTACATGTATGCGCACACATTACATACCATACCTTGCGGTGCGTCACGTGCCCGTGAGCAGCCGCCCACGCAGCGCCGCCGGCAGCGCCGCGACCGCGAACTGCGGCTTGTTGAGGTAGCACGCCTGCGTGGCCTCTAGCCGCCACTTAAACCCTAGCCTCAAGCCCTCCCTACATGCACACACATTACATACATACCATACCTTGCGGTGCGTCATGATGCCGGTGAGCAGCCGCCCGCGCAGCGCCGCCGGCAGCGCCGCGATCGCGAACTGCGGCTTGTCGAGGTAGTACGCCTGCCCCACACCCACAGGCGCAGGCATCATCGCATACTGCCGCTCGGACGCGGCGCGGATCTCTAGCGCGCGCGGCACACCAAACGCCGCCGGCACCACGAGGTGCCCCCACGCCTCGCGCGCGAAGGCGTAGCTGCGCAGCGCGCGCACCATGCGCGTCTGCAGCGCGCGCGCCCCCTGCCCCCCGAAGGGGTCCCCCTCGCTCCCCCCCGTCTCGCGCGCGTGCAGGTCCCAGAAGGCGCTGAGCCGTGCCCCCGCGGCCGCGGGCAGCGACGCGAGCAGGTGCGGGAGGGAGGGCGCGCGGCCGAGGATCGCGCGCGCGACGACGGGCGACGCGAACTCCTCGCAGCGCGCGGCGACGTAGCTGCATGATCACGGGGGGGGGGGGGGGGGGGTCAGGGGGGTTCTGGGGCAAGGGGGGCGCTGAGGCAAAGGCTCTGTCAATAAGTTTTGTGCAAGGCATACAAGACCAAAATGCTACAGTTACAATGAGGATGGCGCGCGACCACGGGCGACGCGAACTCCTCGCAGCGCGCGGCGACGTAGCTGCATGATCGCGGGGGGGGGCGCGGGGGGGGCAGCGACGCTGCATTGAGGGCGCTGCGGCAGATGGAGCGATGCACACCCCTGGGAGGAACACCGCTTTACCAGCGCCGTTTTCAATCACACGGATGGTGTTGCAGGGAGGCTCGGAGCTACTCAGCAACTTAAGACATATTGGCATTGCGCAGGGGGAGGTATTCATGCACTTTGAGCAGGTCCACACGGCACGGCGCTCACTCTTGCAAGGGGCGGTTGCGAAGCCATGCTCAAAGCGATCCTGAACAACGCTAGGCAACTGCAGGTCAGGCTGACGGCAGCAAGACGCCGCTCCACAACGAGGCTACGAGTTTGTGGTCGGCGGTACGTCCGAAACAAGGGGCCGGTGCTGCACGCAACTGTGTCCGCCGCGCTGCCGGCTCCACTTCCGCACAAGCGCACTTTCAGACTCATCCTGACTTCGACCGTAACCGCGAGGCAAACGCAGCCTGCGGCCGCTTGGGCTCCCTCTCAGCGCCCTGCCGCTCGACACCCACATGCACACCCTCCGATATCCAGGTACCCTCGATAACCCCCATGGAGTCTACCCCTGATACCTCCACATCCTTGATGCATACGCACCCCGCGTGAGGCTCCTCCTCCATGAACCGCTGCAGCGCCGCGATGAGGTCCTCAACGGACACGAGGAGCGTGTGCGCGTCCCCGTCCCTCCCCTCGCCCCCGCTGCAGCTGCCGACGCCGCTGCCGCCGCCGCCGCCGCCGCTGTTGCCGCCGCCGCTGCTGCCGCCGCCGCCGTGCACCACGCCAAAGTGCACGACCAGCGCGCGCTGCGTGCGCATTGTGCGCCGGCACAGGGGGCAGATAAACCCCTGCAGTATGCCGCTGCCAGGGCCCGCGCCCGCGCCCCTGCCGCCATCGCCGCCGCCGCTGCCGCCGCCCGCTGCCGCGTCTAGGACCGTAAGGAAAGGCATTTGGGGGCAAGAAATAGTGTTGGCAGAAATGTACACATGTGAAATTTTAGAACGCGTTTTTACATTCTCATGCATTCGTGGTGGAAATGCATTAGAGTGGTGTCAGAGAGCATGACGAATCACAGCGACATGGATCAGAAATGCACGGTAAATACATTTGCCTCTTGCCAATTGCATTTCCATCTCTGCCTACCAGCTATCGCCTCTTCGGCAGCTGTGCCTTACACTCGTTGCCTGCGTGTCAGCACGAGGTGTGATCTGGCACACTGCCGGCTTCCCCCGGGGGCTTGCAGAAAGTACCCATTCTACGCCTGGTCCCCTTTCCAAAGAATCTACTTCTAAACGAGTTTCTCAACTTCAATTGCTGACCTACCTAGACGCGGCGCCGCCGGCCTCGCCGCCTCCGCCGTGTCTGTAATGATGGCGATGAACTGGTCCACCTCTAGCGCGATCTCGCTCTCGGTGAGCGCCTTCTTGCGCTCAAAATCGCGCAGCAGCTCGATGACGTCGCGCAGGTCTACGAGGTCGCGCCCTGGGCCGGCGGGGGACCGCGCTGATGCCTGGAGGGGGGGGGGGGGGCGTGGGGGGGGGGGGGGGGGGGGGGGGGGGACGGGCAGGGGGGGCGGCGGGGGCGCAGTGGCGCGTTCATGCCTCAAGCGATGCTGCAGGAGGTGGTAGAGTAGCCCAGATGGTGCAGCAATGCATGTCGGTATCGCTAGCCTAGCCTGATGTGCCGCAACCGACAGCAGCGTTCGCACGACGGGTTGAGCAAACCAGTTTATTTGTGCTGTCCCGCCTATTTGCCGCGAGACCGCAACGCTCCGCTTCTGAGTGAATCCAGCTACTGGCAACTACACATGTATACACGCTTTGGGGCATTGCTGGCGTTTCCTCTAAGTACAGGTGTGCACTGCAAGTGTATACACGCATTGAAGTGGTTGTGCCGTTGTCTTGTGTACATGCCGCGAGTACTGCTGGTATTACCCTCCTCATGGTTCCACTGAAACCGTACGGTCTACTTCTGTACCGTGATCACTGCTGGTATCGTGGTTATGATACCACTGAAACAATACAATGAAAACCGTAGTGGTCACACCTGGAACGTCGCGCGCAGCGCCTCGATGCGCGCCTGCCGCGCTGTCTGCGCCTCGTTGAGCAGCCGATCGCGCGTCGCCTCCGCGTCCAGCTCCTCGCTGCCGCCGCGTGCGCCGCCGCCGCCGCCGCTGCCGCCGCCGCGCGCCATCGCCCTCAGCGACTTGGCAACGCCCAGCAGAACCACCACATCGAGGTCCGCTAGGCGGAAGACGAAGGGGGACGTCACCAGCGTCGCCTCACGCATCACCACCTGGGGTCGCGGGGTCACAGCAGAGCTCAGGTATTGTCGGCATTCAGCAAATGGTGCTGTGCCCTGAGCTCAGGGTGGGCGCAAGCAGAGGCCGAACTCGTGCTGCGCATTGAGCTCAGGTGTTGTCGGCATTCAACCAGTGGTGGTGCGCGCTCAGCTCAGGTATTTGTCAGCTCAGGTGTTGTCGGCTATCAGCCAGTGGTGCTGTGCGTTGAGCTCAGGTGTTGTCGGCACTCGGCCAGTGGTGCTGTGTGGTGAGCGCGCGTCGCACCCTTGTGCTGCCAAGTGGTACGGGGTGCGGCGGATGCGCGATGCTGCTGGCGCTTCATGGTGGAGGGTGCGAATATGGAGTCTCAACAAGTTAGAGACTTGCTCTGAGTATGCACCCACGTGTAACATACTTCTAGTGTCAACGCTCAGGACCAGCCTGGCTGCAGAGCAGGCGTGGCAGGGTTAGGGCTCGAATTGAGGGTTCGGGTTGGGTCAGGGTGACAGTTGCGGGCGCGCGTTGCTTGTTGTTTCAGCAAGAAAGGAAGTGCCTCGTGCACGAGGCATGGAACCGTCTCCAGTCAGCGGGCACGTCACCACTTGCAGTGCGCAGATGACAGGGTTAGCTCTGCGATTCAGCACATATGTGGCGGCTTCTCAAGGTGTTCTGGCCAAAGCATTGCTCAGAGCTGGTCTGACCCCACCCCTAACCCCACCCCGACCCCACCCTAACCCTGACTCAAAACCCTATTGACCCTCACCCTCGGTTCTGACCCTGACCCTAGCCATCAACACGACGCAGCAGCAGCAGCAGCAGCAGCAGCAGCAGCGCTGCTCACTCTTGGATGACGCGGTGCGCATGCACCCGCATATTGGCAGTCACAAAGGCATGCGCTCTTACATCCACAACAGCTACACCAGTCCCCCGCGCCAACTGCTGCCGCCGCGCTACGTCGCGCTAACGCCCAGGCGGCAGTACGTCGGAGCTCAGCACACGTGCAACGCGCGCGCAAGACGCCGCGCTCCGGCGCTGAGCAGTGATGCATAACGTCCACAGCGCTCAGCACCGTCGGACCGCCGGCGCCGCTTGCCCCCTTTTACCCCCTGAACATACCCCCTAAACATACCCCCCACGGGGGGTCCCCTGGCACCCCCCTCTACATACCCTCCATAGGGGCTGAAGAGGGGAAAGGGAGGGGCCCGGGGGACAACGGAGAGCGCTGCCACGCACCTGCTCGGGCTCCGGGTAGTCCTCGGCGGACGCGACGTCGCGGGATACGTACATGCCCCTCGCCTCGCTGCCGCCGCCACTGCTCACACGCGCGCCAAGCGCCACGCTCCGGCGCTGAGCACTGATGCATAACGTCCACAGCGCTCAGCATCTTTGGCGCTGCAGTATCGATTGCGCTGCGCAGCGAGCGCGCTGCCACACGCACCTGCTCGGGCTCCGGATAGTCCTCGGCGGACGCGACGTCGCGGGATACGTACATGCCCCTCGCCTCGCTGCCGCTGCCGCCGCCCCTGCCCGCTGTGCCGCCGCGGCCGTCCTGCTGCGCGACGAGCGCTGCCGCTTCGCCCGCACCCGCGGCGTCGCCCGCGTCTGCCGCTGCGAGCGCCTGGTGTGGAGAAATGCGCGGTGTGAGCGACGAGAAGCGTGCGATTTCTGCTCGTGCTCGCTGCCGCCAGCCGAGGGGCTGGTTTACGCTCGCGGCATTGAGCATGTGATCATCGCGTTGCGCACGCGGCTGGTTTAGGCTTGCTTGAACCGCGCCTGTGCGCTTGCATCCGCCGCCGCGAGCGCCTGGTTTGGAGAAATGCGCAGTGCGAGAGGTACGAGAGCGTGCGCTCGTTGCGTTGTGCACGCGGCTTGTGTAGGCCTGCTTGGACGTCCCCTGTGCGCTTGCTTGGACCAACTGAACGGTTCAGCATTGCTCAGACCGAGGGGGTAGTGCAGTGCGTAACAATGCCCAGCCAAATGAGCTGTAATGCAGCGAGTCAGCAATGTGCCTGGGTACCATCACGCCTACAGAATATAGGCTGCTGCGGACGAGAGTGCCACGCTGCAGACGCCAGCCGCGCGTGACGCCGGCATATGGCGGCGTTACCTCAGCCGGCGACCTCCGCTGGCTACCGCACCCCCGGCCCGCGCGCGATGCGCCTCCGCAGAGTTGCAAAGACACAGTGCTCAGGATACTTTGCATGCATGCAGCGCAGAACATCATCACTTGCCCCTCATACGCTAATAATGCAGTTTTTTACCTCAGCCGGCGACGGCGCCCACTGCAGCTCCAGCTGCACCTCCCCCGCCACCCCCCCGTTGGGCCCTCTGAGGCTGTGCCAGTCCGTCCCCGCCCCCTTGAGGTCCGGCAGCAGGGGGATGTCCACCGTGCCGATGACCTCGTCGGACATGCGGCCCCTGCGCATATGCATGAACATACATACCTTCAAAGACACCGCATTCAGCTTCAGATCGACAGTTTAGGACAGACCTTCAGGGTGTGACGTGGATACATTTGAGGACGCCCTTGTAGCTGACAGTTGAAGGCATACCTGGAAGGCTTTGATGGATGCATATGAGAACAACGCGTTCAGCTTCTATATTGACATGCAACGACAGGTCTTGAAGTTTTTAGGTGGCGTTATGCGCGGCGGCGTGTGCTGGGATCCAAAACGACATTCATGGACAATCCTGACAGCTTCAGGTTCGTGCAGAACAGGGAAGGGCGTACCTGTCCATGACGGCCACGCTCACTGCCGCTGCGCCGCCGCCGTTGCCGCTGCCGCCGCCGCCGCCGCCAGCAGCACCGTCCCCCGCGGCGGCGGCGCGCGCTACCCCCGGCTCGCGCGACCGCGCCAGCGGGCTCAGGTGGAAAACGAACCGCTCCTTGAACACTGGGTCCAGAGGATTGTTGGACACCTTGGTGCGCGAAGACTGGGCGCTGGCGCTGCCGCCGCCGCCCGCAGCGACGCGCACGAACGGCTGCACCGGCGCCTCGCCGCCGCCGCCGTCGCCGCCGCTGTAGGCAGGGGCGGCCAGGTGCCGGCAGCGGTGCACGGTGACCAGGAGGTCGGAGGGCGCCCACTGCAGGCGCGCGAGCACTGCGCCACCGCCGCCGCTGCCGCCGCAGCTGTCGTCGCCGCCGCCGCCGCTGCCGCTGCAGCCGCCGCCGCCGCTGACGCCGTCGCCGCCGCCGCCGCCGCTGCCGCTGCTGCCGCCGCTGATGGCCGTGGCGGCAGCAGCGCCGTCCGGCAGGGGCGACAGGCGTACCGTCTGCCACTCCTCGCGCGGGGCGTAGTCCACCACGGCGGAGCCGAGGCGGCGGCCCGCGGCGTCTAGGATGCGCAGGTCCGCGTGGACATCGGGTTCCACCTGACGCAGAGCGGCAGTCACCAACAAATGACCTCAGCGCGATGCTCTGGCGTGCTGGCTGGGCTCGACTCTGCAAAGCTGCGTCTGCGGCGTTGCGATCGCGCGGAGCACCGCACCGGGGCAAAGCGCACAAACCACCAGCACTGTACTAGTGATGCAGAGGTCCGCATAGACGTCCAGCTCCACCTGACATCGGGCAGCATGTATCGAAAGTCGGCTCAGAGCGATGCTGCAGCGTATCCGCTGGACGTTACGGCGTGTGCGCGCTTCTCTGCAACTGACTCTGTGACACTGCGGAGCACCGGGGCGAAGTGCATACACGACTGACGCTGTTTCCAGCGCTGAGTCAGGGTCGTGCGAGTGCGTGGCACCGCAAAGTGCCAGCGCCACTGTTTTCAGAAGGCAAACAATATGTCTAATAGCGTCAGTGTCATGCTGTGGTAGCTCACCGTGCCACCCTCCACGAGGCACACGCAGCGCAGCGGCAGCTCCACGCGCGCCTGCGGCGGCGCCGCGGCAGCGGACGCGGCGGCAGCACCGGCGGCGGTGGCGGCGGAGGCGCTGAGCCGTCGCATCGCGAATCGGCTGCGCTGCGTGACGCCGCCCGCGCGCACCTCCACGTACGCCGGCAGCGCCGCGGACGGCGACGTCGACGAAGTCTGAGCGCCGCTGCTGCCGCCGCCGCTGCTCACGCTCACGTACACCGTGAGCATGCCGCTCTGCTCCACCTCCTCCTCGCCGGCCGCCGCTGCTGCCGCCGCGGCGTCGGCATCTGTTGCGTCCTCAGCGCTCAATACGGCGAGCGCTGCCGCGTCCGCAGCCGCGCCGCCCTCGCCGCCGCCACCGCTGCCGCCGGGCTCCGTCACCGCCGTCTCGAACTTGGCGGCGAGCGTCGCTGGCTCGAGCAGCGGGCGCTGTTCCACGGCGCTCAGGCCCTGCGCCAGCCACGTGCGCGCCAGCAGCGCCGTCTTCATGGCGAAGCGCGGCGGCGGCGCCCACGGCCGCTGCGCTGCCGCCGCCGCCGCGACAGCGGCGCACGGCCGCAGCGCCACCTGCGTCACGCTCAGGTTGATGGCCTCCGCGGCGGCGCCGCTGCGCACGCTGAGCACGCCCGTGGCGCGCAGCGCGAGCGCGTTGCCGCCGCTGCTGCCGCCGCCGCTGCCGCCGCCGCCGCCCCACGGTACCGTCGGATCCTGCAGCAGCAGCAGCTCCGCATCCGTGAACATCAGCTCCGCCTTGAGTCTGAACCCGCGCAGAGCCAGGTACTGCCACGGCGGCCTGCGCTGATGAGCGCTGCCATCTATCGCCTGCTCCTCGGCAGCAGCCGTGCCGGCTGCGCCGCCAGCGCCGCCGCCGCCGCCGCGCACTTCCGCGGCCTCCGCGCCTTCGGGCGCGCATTCATCCGGCAGCGCAGCGGCAGCGCCGCGCCGCGCAGCCGCGCCGGCGCCGGCGCCGCGGTCGAGGTCGTCGGCGCTGCCGGACCGCTCGAGCGTGCGCAGCGTGCCTGCGGCGATGGCACTCGTGTCCAGGTCCTCCAGCGCCTCGCGAAAGCTCGTCCTGCGGCTGGGCATGCCGCGCGCTCCGCCGCTGCGGCCGCTGCCGCCGCCGGCAGCACCGCCGCCAGCGCCGCCGCCGCTGCTGCCCCCGCGAGCCCCATCGGTGCCGTCCGTGCTGCCGCCACCGCCGCCTGGAGCAGCATCAGCGACGCCGCTGCTGCTGCCGCCTTCGCCATCGTCGTCGAAACTGGTGCTGCCGCCGCTCCGTTCGTTCTGCGGCACGTCGTTGCCGCCAGAGCTGGAGCTGGCGTCCAGGTCGCTGGCTCTGCTGGCATCGCCGCCGTTGCCGCCACGGCCGTGCTGCGCTTCCAGCTCAATCGTTTCGGAGGGCTCTCCGGTGGTAGCGTCAGTCGTGGGGGCGGCGTCGGCAGTAGGAGTTGAAGTCGATGAAAGGCGACGCTCCTCCTCCAGCATGTGCACGCGCGGGTCGCGCCACTTGGGGTACTCGCCGCCGTCGCGCCAGCGCCTCCTGAACGCGTCTGCGGTGGGTATGTACGTATGTGCGGCCATGAAATGGCTAGTTCCCCGGCTGGCAATGTCCATGTGCTGAGGGACTTGCATAACATCAAAACGCCGACAGCATCGAGAGCAGGCGGCAGGGAAAAACGCGAGCTCGACGCTGCCTTGACAAGTCGCCGCAGGCCGTTCATTTCTGTCAATCAAGCCCGCAATTTCAGCTCCACGCATCTGCTGCGATGCACGCTGGCTGCGAGCAGAACAGCACGTACAGCAGGCCACAGTTCTCCAGCAAACTGCACTTTCAAAACCGTACCAAAATGGACGCCTCAGGTCTCTGCATACAAATGAGGCGCAGACACTATGTACCTGCGATGATCAAGATGATCTCCAGGTGGGCCGGCGGGATCACCGCCGCGCGCACCTCCTGCGCGCTGACCGCCGCCGCCAGCGCGTAGTCGCTCCACATCTGCACGCGCACGGTAACGTGGGGAACCTGCTCCGCACCATCACCACCGGCCCCATCACCGCCACCTCCAGCAGCAGTAGCAGCAGTAGCAGCAGCGGCACGGGCATCAGCGGCGTCAGTGCCTGGACCAGAGTCAGCGCCAGCAGAAGCGCTTGCAGCAGCGCCAGCGCCATTGCCGCCTCCCACGCCACCGCCGCCGCCGCCGCCGCCACCGCAGCTGCCGCCGCCGCTGCCGCCGCCGCCGCCGCCGCCGCCGCCGATGCAGACGGGGTCCACGAGGCACGCGGACGACGCCGCGTAGCGCGCGCGCCGCGCCCAGTGGTGGTCCAGCACGACCGGGTGCTGAGCGCTGATGTGCGCGTCCATCCACGGCAGCGCGGGCTCGCCGGCGGCGCCGGTGGCGTCGCGCGAGTGCGCGCGCGCGCTGGCGGCGCTGCGCGCGAGGAACATGCGGAAGCGCGCCTCGAAGCGCTCCGCGGCGACGGTGGCCTGCGGCGGCATGGACCGGGGCGGGGACGTTGTACCTCAAATGAGCGTGCGCCATGATTTTTGGAGGCTGTTGCGGCGATGAGTGATGGCGCCGGGTAGCGGATCGCAATAGTGCGCGGCGGCTCGGCGGCGCGCGCTGCCGGGTGAGAGCCCCTCACGCAAAGGTGCGCACGAGAGTGTTAGGTGCCGTATCTCGTGAATTGCGTGCGTGTACGCACGGAGGGCTCACAAGTTCCAATGCGCTTACTGTGTGTCCATCATCTCAGCGGGCCACTGGCGTAGCGTCCACTCGCTAGTGGCAGCACTGCGGGGCTGCCAGCCAGCCGAATTCCGCCTGATTGCGGTCCTCATTCGAATCCAAACACTATCAAGAACCCAAACCCAGCATCCGCCATCTGCAATACAGCAGCCAAAATCCTTCGTGCGCAACATGCAGGCAAGTCCTACTTCAACGCCAACCTCAACCGACGCACCTGCACGGGCGTCGCGAACGCGTGCGCCTCGTCGTCCGCCGCTGCCGCGCGCCGCCGCAGCCGCGCCGCCGCGCCGCGCACGCAGCAGCGCTCCACCCAGATCTCCCGCAGGCACGTGCTGCGCTCCCACGCCGCGAGCTTGAGCGCCTGCACGCGCCGCGCAAAGTCCACAGCGGCGGCGCCACGGCCGTCGCCGCCGGCGCCGCTCAGCAGCTCCTCGTCCGCGGGCGCCGGCGACGGCAGCGGCGGCGGCGGCAGCGGCGGCCAGCGCCGCGCGCGTCGCCGCAGCGCGACCATCTCCGCGTAGCTCATGTGGCGCTCGAGGCGCGCGAGCGCGGCGGCGCGCGCGGCGCGGCGGCGCGCGGCGCCGGGCAGCCAGTCGCGCAGCGGCGCGGCGGCGCCGCGCGGCGCGTAGATGCCGCCTGCCGCGAGCGCCGCGTCGAGGTAGGCGGCGCGCTGCCGCGGCGTGAGGGGGCGGCACGCGCGCGCGTCTGCCTCACGGATCGCGCGCTTCCACGCCGCGTACTTGCCCGGACAGAAGGCGCCGAGCGCGGAGAAGAGGAGGGTGCGCGACTGGTTCGGCTGCAGCGTGACGCGCGCGCCCGTGGCGTCGCAGCGCAGGCGCAGGCGCTTGCCGCAGCCGCGCGGCATGACGGCGCGGTTGCGGATGAGCGTCGTGAAGATGTGCGGGAAGTCGACCAGCAGCGTGGCGCTGTCGATCTGGGGTGTATGGGGGGGGTGGGGGGGTTGGGGGGGGGGGGGGGGGGGCGCTGTGGTTTGCGGTCGTCGTTGCGAGCACGGATGTGGAATACGCTGGGCTCTGCTGGTGCTGTGTACATGGACCAAATGTACCTGCCCTTGAATAAGTACAAAGTCCACAAAACTAGCTCGTTTCATAGTGTATTTGAAATTATGTAGAAGCACATAATATATCCCATCCATCTTCATACATGCATATACACCGCTAGTGACGCAACTGGGTTCAAAGTAGTTTGTCCGGGTTTTAGTTGCCTTCACTGAAATGAACTCATATTGACAGGGTGGTACCAGGGTAGGTACGCAAGTCTCATTTTAATCTGATGTGTCACAAAATCACAAAGCGGCCGCAGCAATCGCCACAGCAAGCATGACTTCCATCTCGGTTGCTATTCAAAAATGCTAAAAGCGTTATGCGGATGTACCACAGATTAACCTCGTCGCACCTCGAGCACGGGGCACTCGGGGCTGCACGACAATTAGGGCAGGGCTCAGCGTTAGGTAGGGCTAGACCTAGTAAGCAGCGTCAATCGTACCTCGATCACGGGGCACTCTGGGCTGCGCGATGCGTCCATGTGCGTGCCCGTGTAGCACACCCTGTTTTACAAAAAGGTATAACCCGTTGCATTCGTTGCACCAAATGCATTCGAGGCACTTGGGGGGCTGCGTGACGCCTAAGGTAGGACTCACCTAGGGTCAGAGTTAGGGTAAGTAGGGTTAGAGTAGCGCAAGACCTGGTACGCAGCATCAATCGCACCTCGAGAATGGGGCACTCTGGGCTGCGCAATGCGTCCAGGTGCGGGTCCATAAAGCACACGCTGTTACTGCAAAGTACCACACCATAAATAATCAATTGCATTCATTGCACCAGCTGCAGTAGGTTCCGCATGCGGCACTGCGCATGTTGAACAGTTGGATTCAAACGTTAGGCGGACGTGCTGCAGATGAATCCAGGCAGCGCCGCCGCACCTCGAGAATGGGGCACTCGGGGCTGCGCGATGCATCCAGGTGCGGGTCCACGTAGCACACGAGTCGTGTCGCCTCGGTGTGCCGCGTGACGGCGCCGAGGCTGGCCGTGTCACCCGGCTCCGCGCGGCACGTGTAGCGCGCCACCACGATGCCAAAACTGTGCCCGTTGGGCCTGTCCTCGATTCTGCGGGGGGGGAGTGGGGGGGGGGTTGGTGATGGAACGCGTGGGCGAAGTGATGAAATGATAGCGGCACGTGTAGCGCGCCACCATAATGCCGAAGCTGTGCCCGTTGGGCCTGTCCTCGATTCTGCAGGGCGGTGCAAGTCGCGGAAAACGTGCGATGCGATGAGGCGTTTAGCGTGAGCACGCAGCCGGTCTGCGGGGTTACGGTCGGGGGTAGGTTAGGGTTGGGGTTATGCTGCGTGCAGCGTTACTAGGGTGCGCGTCAGTGAGATTAGGGTTAGGATTAGGGTTAGGGTTAGCACGGTCGCGCAGAGCGCTGCGCGCGGAGTGTGAACGAGGAGCGGGGGCGCGGCTGGGGGTATCTGCAGCAGCAGTGCGCTCAGGGGTGCACTGAACACTGCTGCCTGAAAACGCTGCGTTGAGCATCGTGCACAGTGCACAGCATCTCAGTGCTGGTGGTGCGTGAGGCGATCTCATGGCGCGGGGCGGGCGCCGCGTCGTGCGACGGTGTCCCAAGAATGAGCGCTGCCTCGATGACACAACACAACACATCAATGGAAGCAGTGCTCAGTGTGCAGTCACCCGCGCGCAGCACGGTGGTGGTGGTGGTGATGGGGGGGGAGCTTTGTCTGGCACAGAATATGGTACTTCGAAGTACATCAGAAACCAGACAGCTGCAAGACGCCGTGCATGCCCGCTCACTGCTTGACGCGCGGGCGCAAGCCTGCAGCCGTATGACTGGCGTAGGGTTAGGGCCAGGATTACTTAACCCGAAGAGAGTCCTCCCTGCCTCTCCACCCCCCCATCCCCATGTTCATGGCGCTGCAACGCGACGCGCAGTTGTTGATGCGCCATTGGAAAGGCTCCGTGCCTTCGTGCAGAGTGATGTCACGCTCGGCGTCACTGCACAAGCAGCGCTGCCGTGAAATAGTGTAACCGCACGCCCTTGCGCGTCACACTTCAAGTTGAACATCAAGCTTTTTACGCGCCCGACCAGCACCATGCAAATCTGGACTCGCTGTGGCACCCGCAGAGAGCTGCCTACCTCAGGTGGATGTCCGAAACGTCAAACTGGAAGTTGTTGATGAGGCTGTCCACCGTGCTCATCCACCACCGCAGCTTCCGTCCGAACGTCCCTTCCACAAGCGCCTGGCACGGTCAGCGAGCAAGAAGGCCGCATACACACCGTAGGATTCACATCAAGGAGTTGGCGAGCGTTGTGAGTGGCATTGTCAGTCCACCGCCCCCCACGCATTGCAACATTGCTCAGCAAAGAGGATGCGGACTATGTGTGCGAGTGCGTTGAAGAAACTGTTGCGACGCGCAAGGCAACATGAGCATGCGTACACAGAGATTCCCTCGACCAGCGCCCTGGCAGCGACTAAGCAGCACGAAGTGCCATGTTGCTGGGGGGGCAAGGGCCAGATTAGGGTTAGCAGGAGACGGACCATGCCAACGTGGCGACTTAGGGTTGGAGTTAGGGTTGGGTCAGGCCATGACCCGAACCCTGAACACCCCGAGCTCAACCTGTAGGATGATCTTATCTCCGGTCCTCTGCCATAGACGTCAGAGTGCCGCGCACAGTAACCAACGCGCGTGATGGCGTACGCCAACGGTCCGAGCCGCTCCACCTGTACATAAAGTGCAGTTCACCGCCTCCGCCAGCTGTCTGTGCTGCGCACAGCGCGCAGGGATCTCGTGTAGTGTACAGTGGGGTGCAGACGGAACACAGAATGACATCAGGCAGCATCCTACCTCCGCGCGATCTGCCGTCCACCGCCGGTACGCCACCGCGCCTGAGCCAGGTCAGCGACTCGTCCCGACCGCCCTGCCTGGCAGTGCCGGGCGCGGCGCCGCGGCGCGTTGTTTTGGCGTACAATGCAGCGCACACCAAAAACCAGCGACTGAACGCGCAGCGCCCTACCTGCACGCAATCTGCGGTCCACCGCCGGCACGCCGCCGCCTGAACCTAAACCTAGGGTAGCTCGCCCTCGTCCCACCGGCGCGCCGCTCTGTGCGCATGCAGTCGCTGCCGCACGCTGCGCGCCCGCCACTGCCGCGCGCAGCCCTCAACGTATCATGCGCAGTGCGGATGGCGGCGCACACGAATGATGCGCGTGACAACGCTCTACCTGCACGTAATCCGCGGTCCACCGCCGGTACGCCACCGCCTTTGCGAGGTAGACTGCCTCACCCCACCCGCCCCCCCCTGTGCGCACGCCATCGCCGCACGCAGCGCGCCCGCCAGTGCCGCGCGCAGCCCCGATGTCATCGTGCGGAGTGCGGATGGCGGCGCAAACAAACGATTCGCGCAACAACGCTTTACCTGCACGTAATCCGCCGTCCACCGCCGGTACGCCACCGCCTTGGCCAGGTAGCGCGCCTCGTCCCACTCGTCCTCGTGCGTGCGCCGCCCGGTGCTGCGCAGCCCCGTGGCCTGCGCCGCTATGCTGCCGCGCCGCCACGCCGCCAGCGGCAACAGCGGTATGCGCACCGTATCGAACGAGATCGCTTCCACCTGCACGCCGCGCATGCAGATGGCATTATGACCCAGCTCGTTGGATGCGATCACCGCTTGCAGGTCCAAATGCATGTCAACTTCAAGTGTGAGGTGGACACTGCCTGAGCCCACGGCAGCAGGGTTGGGGGCTCATCGGTGCCAGCGATGCAAGCATAGAGAGCGCGCGGCACAGGCCTGGAGGACGCGCACCGCTGGAGCGCCGACCACCGCTCACACTGCGCGACGGTGTTGCCGTCAATCAGAGTCGCATGCACACTTTCCCTTGCGCGCGATCCCGCGCTCAACTTCAACTTGGCACTCACCTTGGTGGGGATCGGGCCGTGCATGTAGTGATTGATGAGGTTGATGGCGCGCTCACTGGCCTCGCACTTGTCCATCGCCAGCACCGGCCACCACGAGCTGTCGTCATCCCACAGCAGCGAGACGTTGGAGGCCGTCGCCATGCCAGCCCTATCGAAAGCCTTGCGCACCGCCAGGGTCAGGCAGATCCTGTGGATCCCCGTGAGCCGAGCCAGCGCGAATGAGCACAGCGACAGCAGAACCAGGATCGCCAGCCACCATGACGAGACGCCAACTGTGGTCAGCCGCAAAGACGCTACTGCGACGGCAGCGGCGGCAGCAGAAGCGGCGCAGCCGACGAACACACGATCCAAGCCTTGCATGTTCGATGGTCAAAATCGTCCACAGGGGGCGGCGTGGTGTATCATTCCGTCATCGGATCTAGAGCCCTTGACGCAGCTAGGCCTGCATCTTGAAGCTTACACAAGCCTTAACAGCGCAGATGCCAAAGTCACACGATCCACAGACAAGGTTGGTTGTGTCTGGCAAAGATCCGTGCTGCTGTTGTTACTTCAAGAGCTGTGCAGGTGCGGCCGCAGCTGAGCCGCTTCTGCAACTGCACATCGTGCAGGCTTGCCAACAAAACATGCGTGTTCTCCATCGTCAACTACAACCGAAAATTGCGCGTGACTCGCCTTTCTGGAAGTTGCAGAAAAAAAATGTGTAGTACTTCATCGACTGTGGTGACTGACATGACTGTGGTGACTGACAGCTGACGCTGACGCAGTTTCCACCTCGTTTGATGTAGGCAGTGCATTCAAGTACATGATGTGGGCCTGAGGCACTCTATGGTCTTCTGTGCCATTCTGCCGTTGTGATCTGGTGCTGCCATACCGTACTGCTTGCATGCATGTTTTAGAGGATGACAAAGCCTACTGTTGGAGGTGCATTGATCATTTGCTGCAATTTCACAGTGTGTGCATCGAGGGATTTTCAAAACCGAGTCTGACTTTGCGCGCCGCGAGGAACCGCCGCATCCCAGACTTTTAGACAAAATTGAACCGGCCGCTGCCAACCTGCATCCGCCAAACACGGCAGCAGCTACCACCTGAGGAGCACGGTGCCTCTGCCTGCATTTGCGCGAAACCCAATATTGGCATCGAACCCAGCTTCTTCGGCACGAGGGTCGAGATCCTTCTTTACCGGCTCAATATTGTTGCGAGAGCAGCGCTGTAGGGACAAAGAGTGCTGTGCAGGGCTCGCGCAGCAGCTGGTAGCTCGACGGAACGGCAGAAGCAGTCTCAGTCAAAATGCGCACGACGGCGTTGCTGGCGGTGGCCGCGGTGGCGTGTAGTGCCTGCGCGGTGCGGGCGCAGGTGCTCACAGCTGGCGAATGTGGTGGCACTGGTATAGTGGGCTTGCTATCCGCAGATTGGAAGGCGTGCTGTCCGCTGAGGTACGTTCGCAGATGCGTGTTGAGTCTTGACCATATTGCGCTCAGTACATGCAGTGTAGTTCCGGCTGTAACCTCTATAGATCCCCGCCACTGCACGCAGCACTTGCTGACAGTCGGTCGGTTGTGCGTTTTGTGGGTGCGCAAGTATTGCACTGCTTGCTGCACAGAGTTACACGCGCTGCACGTGCCAAAATGCGAATTCTCACATCACAAGCGTAGAGGAGCAAGCCATCACTGTTTACCAGCTGCAACCGGCAGCCGCAGGTCGGAATCAACGCGTTTATGCCTGATTACGTGCGAGCTGCAGTTTGCAGTGTTGACACCAACTTCAGCATGATATGCAGCGCACAATGTCCAATTTGCCAGGCTTTTCCACATCAGATTCGATATGCGGCTTGCTGCTCTCGGTTTGCGAGCGATTTCATGGCCTTGTCTCATGCACTTTGCCGGCTGTGTTGCTTGCAGCTGCGGTGTGTGCGACGGGCCAGATTGCGCTGCCAAAGGCGCTGCGAATGAGTGCTGTTACAAGCAGATGCTGGAAACAGCGCCCATCTGCACGCGGGGAGGGGAGTCGCCCTGCATACCCTACGCAGCCAGCAGCCTCAAAGCTGCCGACAAAAGCTTCGACATCACCCTCCTCCCCATCGGCAAAACGCCAGCAAAGTACCACAAGTACTTTGAGAAGGCCAAGAAGCGGTGGGAGGAGATTGTGGTGGGCGACATGATTGGCTACACGGCGAAGGAGGCCCCTGACTCGGGCTGGTTCGGGGGGTACTTCGGCAAGGGCTCGGACTTCCACGGCGCAGTGGACGACATCGTGATCGGCTACAAGATCCGCGCGATAGACGGCAAGAACAAGGTCGTCGGCAACTCGGAGATCATCAAGGAGCGCGCGGGGCGCGCCGCGCACAAGGCGCGCCAGCAGCAGACGCCCATCAGCGCGGTGATGGAGTTCGACTCTGCGGACGTTGACGACCTCATCAAGACGGGGTACTTCCAGACGGTCGTCCTGCACGAGATGGGGCACGCGCTGGGCATCGGCTACGCGTGGCCGACCCCGCGCGCCAAGTGCGGCGGCACGTGCACCGCGTACCAGGAGGGCGCCAACTGGGACTGCGTCGCGGAGCTCAAGTTCCGCCACCTCGTGACCTCGCGCCCGGACCTCAAGATCGACATCACCGGCGGGCTGCAGCTGGAGAACACGGGCGCCTCGAAGGCGGATGGCACGGCCTGCGAGCACTGGAGGTGCGTGAGGCGCACGCGCCGTTGTCTGCTCACGCCTGCGTACAGTAGGTCGTGGTCATGTAATGGCTGGTGTGTGCTTTGTTGGTGGAAATGCGCCATTTCTCTTCTGAATATTCTGTCTAGCTGCATGACGACGGGCGGCTCGCCAGATGCGGCGCGAGCATGAGTCATCGACAGCCGGCTGTTGCCAGCTTGCTTGCCTTTCCTACCTTGCTTACCTTCTCACTTCTCTGGGCCACTGTTGTGCCTTGAGCCAGGGCACCATCCATGTGCATCTGTGCCATGCAAAACCCTGCTTGTTATCGTCGAGGCACAGTCCGGAGTAAGGTCGCGAGGGAATTCGATGCCATGGAAGCGCCTGCTGCACCGCCACATCATCTGCATTTGACTGCGCGGCCAGGCTTGTCCCAACAGAGTGTGCGCAAGTTGCCTGTGTGACATGTTCGCAGTCTGATCATCTTCACCCTTTCCCACTGCCGTGCAGCGAGACGCAACTGGGAGACGAGATCATGACAGCCTACATCAGCTCCACGGACAACCCCATCAGCATAGTCTCGGTGAGTGAGCTGGCCTGACATGTTGTTTTTTCCGCATTAGATCAAGTGTTGGTCATGCTTTCAGACCAGCTCCGCCCGAAGCAGGGCCGCCAGCCGCGGCAGCATGTGAACAAACAGTTCAAATGCGGCAAACTTGTCATGGGAAGTGATGCCTCAACTGCCCCAAAGCCGGTGACGTTTGAGTCTTTCAAGCAGGTCGACGGCAACCAGAAAACTGCACTTCCGATGTACTTCCGACTGCAGACCTGTTTGCTGCTATCCACATTGCAAATACCCGATGCAGCCAACATTTGCTGAATGCGTGCATGCATCCATGGTCACGCCGCTCGCTGCCCCCCATGTCCATCCGCAAGTGGCAGTTG
Source organism: Tribonema minus (assembly GCA_017506865.1). Taxonomy (NCBI): domain Eukaryota; class Xanthophyceae; order Tribonematales; family Tribonemataceae; genus Tribonema; species Tribonema minus. Next base: position 492,138 of record JAFCMP010000546.1, on the reverse strand, counting down.
ACGTCTGCGTCGTCGCAAACTCTAGCGATACGTTACCGACTGCTTCAGGTTGTGGTACTACTCATGCATGCATGCGCCCCCCTAACGCTAACCCTAACCTCACCCTAACCCCCGAACCCTAACTTTGCAGGTCGGCGCGCTAGAGGACCTCGGCTACAAGGTCAACTACAAGGCGGCCGACACGATGAAGAAGGAGCACCTGCCGCAGTTCAGCAGCCGCCGCTCGCTGCGTGGCGGTGACAACGCTCAGCCGACGCGCCTTCACATGGCGTCGCTGCCGCGGCGCATGGTCCCCGAGGGCGTGCTCAAGCTCGAAGACCGAGGCGCCATCGTCGACGACGACGAGACAGACGACGAAGAAGACTGCGCCCAGACTTGACGGCAGCTTCCGAGGGTGCTGTCGGTGCACGCGGACGTCCGCGCGTTCGCTCGCTCGCGCGCTCGCTCCCCCCTCCCCCCTCGACCCCTACCGCTTTCCCCGTACTCCCTCTTGACGCATTCATTCGGAACAATTTTCTTCCCTCCCGTGTCGCTTTTTTGGGCCGTGCTGGCTTACGGGGACTAGTCCCGGCGCCATCGTCAGCCCTGGTGCTGGCGCTGCAGTGGCAAGGAACGGCAGAGCCAGCTGTTCTGACAACGCCCTCTTGGCGGCGTGTGAGAGCGGTGCCCCCGCTATATCTGTACTTGCCGGTCGCAGGACAGCGCTGCCTCTGGTATACATTCTCCCTATAGTTCCGTGCACTATGCCCCCCCCCCCCCTCCCCCAGTGTAGTGCCGTCTCTCTCGTTCCAGCGCGCTGCAGCGCCCAGCGGGGGCAACCTGCCGCCGCTGCCACTGCCGCTGCGGCGCTGAACGGAGAGCGGCCAATATCCATTCCCTCAACGCTCAGCGCATGGCCCCGCCGTCACGGGTGGTCAGCCCTGTAGGGCGCCACCGGAGGCTTGCCACGCGCAGTAAAGGAGCATGCACAGTCCCCCTATGGCTATCGCGTCCCCCTGCTTCGGTCCGTCACAGATTACACACATGAGTGCGCCGTTTCTCAATGACATGTCTGTTGCTCTCCTCTCCTGACTGGTTTGTGTGTGCTGTGTGTCATCACTGTCATGGACTGTGTTTTGATCTTGTGCACTGTGACGCATACACTGCATGGGGTGGTCGCCACTGCCAATGCGCGGGGCGCATGTCATTTATCCCACTGGTCTTGATTGATCACATATCCAATGTCTCCCCCAGTGTAGTGCCGTCTCTCTCGTTCCAGCGCGCTGCAGCGCCCAGCGGGGGCAACCTGCCGCCGCTGCCACTGCCGCTGCGGCGCTGAACGGAGAGCGGCCAATATCCATTCCCTCAACGCTCAGCGCATGGCCCCGCCGTCACGGGTGGTCAGCCCTGTAGGGCGCCACCGGAGGCTTGCCACGCGCAGTAAAGGAGCATGCACAGTCCCCCTATGGCTATCGCGTCCCCCTGCTTCGGTCCGTCACAGATTACACACATGAGTGCGCCGTTTCTCAATGACATGTCTGTTGCTCTCCTCTCCTGACTGGTTTGTGTGTGCTGTGTGTCATCACTGTCATGGACTGTGTTTTGATCTTGTGCACTGTGACGCATACACTGCATGGGGTGGTCGCCACTGCCAATGCGCGGGGCGCATGTCATTTATCCCACTGGTCTTGATTGATCACATATCCAATGTCTCAGTGCGTAATGCCCAAAACAGCCTACATAAATGCAACGCGCCAGCAACACACCTGTTTATTTGACCTCGCGGCATGCCATCGAGAGACACGGCACTGCGTGACGGCAGCGTCAGGATGCGGTCTGGATTAGTTTGGCCAACAGCTGTTATCTGCGTTGTTGACGTGCTGCTGTAGGACACACTCGACACACTGTAACTTACGCTCTGTAGAGTGATGAGCTTGTTGAAATGGGCGCGCTCGAATTTATGCACATGCCATGGTCACACATCAGAGCTGCAACACGAGCTGGACTTTGAGTTCAGGCTACGTAGTATACCAGCGCTCCCCCTTCAGCACCCCTTAATGCTCGCCCTTGGCTTCCGCCCTCAGACCAAGGGGGTCTAGACCCTTGCCCTTGCCGCACCTTCCAGCCAGTGTTCGCAGCCGTTGGGGTGGGGGTACATGCGCATGCGCGTTGAAAGCCGACCACGGCTCGGGCAGTGAGCCTGGCGCTGGCATCAGCATCTGCAGTAGCCAGTAGTAGCCAGTAGTAATGTGCTGTACCTGTACACTGTACGCGCCTGGCTCATTTATTGTGATCATCATGACTGCATACATCGCGAACGTCAGGATGGGCTGAGCCAGATTCGAATCGAGAGCAGTAGACATAGCTGTCATTGCATCGCCCTAGTGCATAGGTGGCTCCACACGTTGTACAAGCCCACTCACCCACCTCGTTTTCTGGTCTCATCAAACTTCAAGCAAATGCTGAAGTTGTTGGTGGATGTAAAGGAAAAAAGTGGCGGGGCATCACGTGCAGGCCTGTCCTATCGTGCCATTGAGTGTGTTTAGGGAGGAAGTGAGTGGAGAGGCACGCATCCCTATACATCGCAGGTCAGGCCTCTTGCGAGCGCACGTTGCACGGCCAGGTGGCTCTCTGTGTGCGCAGTTGACCGGCCTTGTTGTACCTCACCCCTGTTCCACTGCACGCGGGAGAGAGGGTCTGCTGCACATTCTGCCTCACCCACACGCCATCATCTTGGCTTTAAGGGCCGACACCGTCATCAGCACCACCCAGCTCTTGTACCTCCACGATGGTGTCAGGGCGCAAGCGCCCTCATTCCGCACTCGCCTCCACCGACGATGATCTGGAGGAGGGTGAGCTTCCCCCCACTGAGGAGGAGGCATCTGAGCGAGCTGAGAGGCGCAAAGACGCCGATCTGAGAACGCCTGCCGAGCGTCTGGCCATGATTGTGTGTAGCGGGCTGCTGCTGATGACGTCCCGCCTGGATGATGACAGGCACCTTGTCGTTTCCGTTGACGATATCACCTGTCATGCCAGCGCGTACCAAGAGAACGTGCTCACTAAGCTGTTGCAGACGGACGGAGGGCCCACGGCCCTCTTAGTGGGGCTTCCCGGCGGGATCATGTTGTCCGGCAGGGTCCTTGGCATTCCCATACCGCTTTTGCTGAGGTGAGCTTTGTTTCGAAACGACAGCATGGCTGTCCCTAGAAAACCTGCACATTCATGCTGGTACTACGTCTTACGCAGAAAAAACATCACAACTGAAGTTTTATGTCAACAAATTCCAAGTACGTGAAGTACCTGGCTACGAGATAACAGCTAGCCTCGCTTGACACGCCTGACATTGAGTCTGATTTGAGTTTGAGGCCTTGAACACAATCATCGGAGGGTTGAGGCCATCGATGATATGACTTACTTGGATCTGTCATTTGGATGCTACACATATCGTGTGTTACTTGTGTATATAGATAGCGTCGGTCACAGCGAGTCAGAGCACGGCTGAGGGAGGCAGTATGTATGACGTGCAGCATGTACACCCTCTGGAGAATATCTTCACCACAACGCGTAGCTGCTCCTTGCTCGTGGGTTGTGTGTCCGTTGAGCAGCATAACCTCAACTTACACTTACCAAGTACCCAGTTCACGCCCCTCGGCGTTCTGCCGTCACTCGACCAGTCGTTCACGACGTCAGCCACCGCTTCTTTGTTGCTGTAAACATCTCCAGCACAAGGTTTGGCTGGGACGTCTGGACTTCTCGAGCAAAGGTTCGGCTGGGACGAGCGTTAAGTGCTTTTGTCACTTTTCCTACCCTTGTGTATAGCTTTGCGGCTTTGGCCGGCCGCCCATTCCCTGCACTCCTCGCATGCTACTGTACCCACGGTGATCACCACCACCCGTAGTTTTGTTTTTTGGTAAACCAGCCTTTCGACTTCTGGTTACACGCACATGCACCGTGCGCTCACTCACCGGTGAACGTTCACGTGTGCGTGCCGCGGACGCGTCTTTTTTCATAAGGTAGGTATGGTACGATGTACGTTTTTGGGTATGTACATAACATAACGTATACGATGTGGTGCGCCACACAGCCACCAATGTGATGCAGCTCATTGCATCAATGAGCTGGTGCCACTGTCTGGTGTGGTCGAGGTGGTGTGCACCATGAACTTCAAGCGCGTGCCGTGCAAACTTCAAGCGTGTGCACGGCACGGGCCGGAGCCAGTCAATTGCTGCCACATATCTGCGCTGCAGCATATTGATTCGTTGTTGCACACATCTGGCACGCGTAGTGGTACCGTCATGTCCAGCAGTTCGTAGTTGAGCACTGACTGCATCATTCTTCTTGTTGGCGCCACCCATGTCAAGTTCCTGGTAGCGTTCTGTGCATGGGCTGCCTCGCGGTTGCTGTGTGCCGGTGCAACGGTTCTTGCCCTGGTGACTGTTTGGTTCAACAGAGGGCATTTGGGACTCCCCCCCCCCCCCCCCCCCTCCCAACTCCCCCTCCCCGCGGCGTCCCCATCATCCTGGATTCCTGTCTCACTTTCTTCATCAAAGTGCACCTTACCTCGCGTGGCATATACGCGCTTCAGTGCAGGTCTAACCGTGTCACGCATTGCACTACTCGCGCTTGCCCTTGAACAGTGTAACTAGACATGATCCTGCGTTGACAGCAATGCCATAGCAAAAGGCACGTACGTGATTTCGCGTGCAGCTCTGAACACATGGCGCTTCTCAACTGGAGCAGTGCTCCGACACGTCAGCATAACGTGTCTTGGTGTCCCGTGCTGACTTGTGTCGTTGTGTTCGCTGATGCCAATGATATCCATTACCATCAATGATCTTCGATTTCCACAGCTGCCAGAGTGACTTGCCCATGCGTGTGCACATCACTTCACACTCACCGTTGAAGTTTGCTTCAGGTTTCACTTCTTTGGTTCTGCGTGCCCACTGCATGGCGCGTTGGGATGGCTGAGCGGTGGCTCAGCGCGCACTGGCCAACTTCAACTGCAACTGGATCAAGTTCAACATCCTGCAACAGTATGCACCGCCGACAGCGGTGTTGTCATCATGAATCTCCTAGGCGCTCGACGTTGCTCTGTTGACGCAGTAGCTGATCCGGTCAGCGATTCGCTCCCGTGTACACATGTGGCTGGTCGTGAATTGCGCAGGGTGGAGCGTCTGTTGAAGTTGAAGAAGATGGAGTCGTGGACCGACACCGACTACCGCCTGCGGTCCGTTCAGGGCGAGTCGGCTGAGCTGCTCGAAATGCTCGGCCGTTCGACCATCATGGACTTGCTATTCAGCACCACGTGCGAGCTAGAGGTGCGCGCCGCATGCCATCATCGTCGCTATAGTGCTCAACTGATCCTTAATGTACAGCGGTTGTATTCATACAGGTCGATGGCAGCAAAACCTGAATGCTCCAGAGGTGTGGGGTCATGGTGCGTCACTCATGTAGTAGCTTACCTCACAAACTTCAACATACGGACTGGAAGTCATTTGACTCTCTTTGGCCACTGTTACTCCTTTTACTTTGTCGATGTTAAAGTCTTATGCTGGTACAGTGGCTGAAGTTGCAGTATTTTCTTGCATGAAAGTAGATTCATCAGGACGGTTACGAACATTAGAGCCTGACTTGTTCGACTGACATGCATGATAAGTAGTTTGCAAAGGTCCTTTTCCGCAAACAGATGGTCTTCACTCATAGTATGCCATGCACTGTTCTCATACAATGACCGTATACGACACAAGTAACACTTACCAGCGGTCACAAGTACTTGTGCTGCACCAACAGCTCGTGAACATTCATGCAACTGCCTACATTAAATCATCATCATCATCATTGCCGGACGTGCTGCTGTACTGCAAGTACTTAGAGTACAATGCTTTGCCAGCATCGCCGCTGCTGCTGCATGCCTGCTTGCTGAGCACTGCTGCGGTGCGCACTGCATGTGTACATCACTGGCATGCACAAATGCTGCTACGCTGAACACCATCTGGCTCACCAGACGTTGGCGCCTGCGTGTCTCTGCTGCTCAGCACGGTGCTCAGCTGTGCACCTCCGCTGTGTCATTGCCGCCGTCGCTGCACTGCTCGCTGCGCTGAAAGCAGCAGCGCTCAATCTTCGCATTGCGTCTGTGCTGCGCCGATTGCATGCAATCGAGCCCGGGCAATATGTTTCTCCACACTCATTTTTGCGTCATTTAAGTCTGGTGTTGTACTTGAAGTTGCATTTCTGTCGTCTAGGAGGGTGCAATGTTTCATTATCATGGATTAGTGTCGTGCAATGGCGTCTGCAGAGAAATTTTCATTCACGCAACTCTGCCCATCGTGAATGCTATTTGTGGCATGACGGAGCCATGACGTTGTCTTGTCATGAGGAGATTATCCCCCTTGTTGGTTGCAGCAAGTCCCAAGAGTAATCGCTCGCGACGCCAAGTCGCAGCGTAATGTGTGCCGGCCCATTACCAGACGATGGCAACTGTGTCTGCGGGTCATTGCGCGCATGAGATTATCGACATATGCTGCCATATGGGCCGATAAATGCATCAGCTGAAGTTGATGGTCGGTCTTTTGCCGCGGGGGAAGTGGGGGAGGGGGGGGGGGAGGGGAGTGAGGGTGATGTGTGGTCCTCATGTCGCCGATGGTGCAATGCCTTGCTGCCGACATGCACTGCAGCAACGCTCAGTGAGTGGCAGTGCTCAACATGCAGATGCCTAGCTGTACGCGGGCATGCAATGCAGCGTGTGCAGGCCAGCTGCTTCGAAAGCAGTACTCAGACAGGCGCACAGCATCAGCGCTCAGGGAATGCGAGCCTTTGTGCTCAGAAACGCAAGCCTCCCGCGGTTGCCTGTTTGGGGCTCCGCACAGTAGCCGCTGCTGGTTGTTCCAGTGTGCCCATTAGTGCGCATTGTGCTTTTATTTATAATTAAAGTCAACATGTGTATAGCGTCTGGCAGATGATCACGATGCAAATGACGGTGCGCCGTCCCCATTGATGGGGCTCAGGTGCGGCCGCGATGGTGGGAACGGGGGTGTGCGGTGCGCGGAGCAGAGTTGGGCCGCACGCCCTGCCATGATGTAGTGTGTCTGTCAACGTTAGAGCGCACTCTGCGCGAGGTTGTTGCCACCTGATGGTACAAAGGCAGTCAGTCGCTCACCCGCCAGGCGACCTAGGTAGGGTCTAGTGCAGGGTTTCGGTCCTCATATTGCGTTTCCCCAATTCGTGCGCCGCAGTATCTCAACACTAACGATTTAACGCAGTGGCCACATGACGCTGTCGGTCGCTGCGCGGATGCTGCAAGTGCCAAGCGCTGCTGCTCTGCATCCAGGCCGCACGCGTGCGCACCTGACGGCGACGCCTCAAGCATGACAGTTACGCCCACCGTTTGTGTCCATGTTTAGGGTTAGGGTTAGGGGTAGGGCTCTCACCACGCCGCCTCCGCGTGCAACAATGCGGGCGTGTAGGCACGGGTTTGTCGCTGCACTGGTCCCCCCTCTGAGGTCACTCGGTGGTCATTTTTCGCGGTGCGCTAGACGCGACGCGTCACCGATCCGCTGAGCGTGCGCGCTGTGCGGCCGATCCGGTGTGTGTGACTGCTGCTGTAGAGCAGTGTGGCGGGGTGGGTATCAGCCGCTTATGAGCGCAGTGATGCGTCAGTGCTCAGCCAGTTCTGGGACCTAACGTAACGTTGCACTCCCTACGGCGCGCGCGCATTCTGTGTCAGAGCACTACCTGGCCGCTGAGCACTGTGCTGTGTTGGTGACTCTCCTCGTTGTCTGTGCGGAGAGAGCTGAGGTGCATGGCTGCTGCGCTGACGCACGTTGAGCACTGCTGCTGCAGCGCAGCGCGGTTCTGCTGCCGGTCGCAACAGGGGCGCTGGCCGTAACCTCATATCTCGTGGTACAAGTGACGTAGTTGCGCGCTTGATGCAGCTCTCATGGTGGTAGCAGCAAAAGTGTTCAGAACCTCTCTTCCGTGAGTTTTGGCGCGAATTCAAAGGCACCGAGGAGCTGCTTTGTGATCGGTGGCACGTACTCCGCATGTCAACGAACATCACACGCACCTCTTCTAGCGCCTCTACGGTAGGCGTGCTTGCCTTGCGCACAGAGCACTCTCCACAACGAGCGCATCCCGACACCAACAACCAGCCTTTTTCGGTCGCCGTGACGCATGCTGCGTCGCGCCAGGCCGTTCCCCGCCCTCGCAATGCGCGGTACCTGGGCGCTGCCCTTCCTGAGCGCTGCCCCTTCCCTAAGCACTGCCTCTGTCCAGCGCTTCCGGTTACTGAGCACTGCCCCTTCCCCGGGCACCGCCCCGATCCTCATTGCTGCCTTCTTCCCGAGTGCTGCCCCCCGTCTGCAAGTGCTGCCCCGTCCCTGAGCGCTGCCCCTTCCTGAGCACTGCCCCCTTGCTCATCGCTGCCGCTTCGATAGCGCTACCCCTTGCTGCTGCGCGTTGGCTCTTCTGGCGTGCTGCCCCCTTGCTGAATGCTGCTTCCTGGCTGAGCACTGCCTCTTCCTGAACGCTGCCACTTTCCCAAGCGCTGGTACTGCCTCCCCCCCCCCCCCGCTTCTGAGCGCTGCCCCCTCCTGAGCGCTGCCCCCTCCTGAGTGCTGGCCCTCTCTGAGCGCTGCCCCGGTTCAGCACTGCCAGTCGCCCCTCCCTGAGCACTGTTCCTCCAGTGCAACCCCCCTCCCCCGCTTCCACAGCGCTGCCCCCCTTACTGAGCGCTGCCCATTCTGAGCGCTGACTCCGCACTCTCTCGTGCGGCAGCGGTCGTTTGTGCTCATCGTGGCTGTTCCGACACAACACCCACCCTGAGTGCTGCCTCTTGTGCGGCAGCAGTAGTACCTGGTCAGCGTGGTCGATCCGACTCACCAGCGCTCAGCAGCATGACATCGCGGTTCAACACATGTGGGGCCTATGGCCTCGTCATGCAGAGCTGCGCATCCCTACTCCCAATGCCAATTCCGCGCGGCGGCGGTGGACGCCAGCTGATGCGCACTGCGCGGTGCCATTCTCCGCGCCTCTTTCCTCTGCGAGCTTCTGCTGACTGCTTTTCTGTCTGCAGCAGAGCGCCCGACGCTCCTGTGTCCGAAGCCTTAAAACGTACTCTAAATGAACTTATCAAAACGTACAATGTATCTAATCACATGCAACTTGAGGTGACCATCAACGGCGTACGCAGCAGCCGACATCGCGCGCTGCCTCTCGACGCCGCGCACTGACCCCTCGCGCACACGCCGCCCACCGCCCTTCTAAACACCATGCATCGCGCTGCCTCCTCAGACCGCTACACACCATATATCACGCTGCCTCCGAACACCGCTCGCCGCCGCCCTCCGAGCGCCATTCACAACAGCCCGCCTCCCTCGCGCTCTCTCTCTCCACGCGCCGTTCATGCCCCGCTGCCGTCTCTGCAGGGCGCCATGTCGCTGCTCTTTGAGCACCCTAACGGAACAGCCCCTGCTTCGCGCGGTGCGCACCGTTCCCCACTGCGCTCATGACAGCCCCCCCCTCCTTCGCGCTCCCTCTCTCCGTGCTCACCCCCCCCCCCCCCGCCCCCCCCCCCGCAGGGCCTCATGTCGCGCCTCACGGGCGCCGCCGCCGTCATCGCGGCCGTCGCGCAGGCGCACACGATCGTCTGCGGCGCGGCGCAGTTCGTCAAGTTCGGCGCCGCGCTCAGCGTGCACGTGTGCGCGCCGCAGCTGCGCGCCATCATCGAGGCGCTATCGGAGGAGCTCGAGCCGCCGGGCAGCAGCGGCGGCGGCGGCGGCGGCGGCGGCAGCGGCGGCGGGCTGTTGGAGGAGGACACCAAGGTCGTGGGCAGGGCGTTCACGCAGCTCGACGAGGTGCTGCGCGTGCTCGAGGGGTGGGACCAGCGCCAGGCCGAGTTCCGCTCGGTCGTCACGATCAAGTCGGGGTGAGTCATTGAGTGAATGAGTATAGTCATGGAGTAAATGAGTCATTGAGTGGTGCTGCGCGTGCTCGAGGGGTGGGACCAGCGGCAGGCCGAGTTCCGCTCGGTCGTCACGATCAAGTCGGGGTGATTCATTGAGTAAGTGAGTATCTGAGAGTCATTGAGTAAATGAGTATCTGAGGCGCTGCGCGTTTTTGAGGGGTGGGACCAGCGCCAGCTCGCGTTCCGCTCAGTCGGCACGGTCAAGTCTGGGTGAGTCATAGAGTAATGTGAGTCACAGAGTAAATGAGTCATGGAGTACACGAAGTCATGGAGTGCTTGAGTGCGCGAGGTATTGGGCTGCACCGCTCAGCATATTCGTCATTGTACCGTGGCTTCAACAGCTCTGATGTCAATAGCCCTTGCCCCAAACCCAAACCCTAACTTCTACCCCCCATCCCCCCCCCCCCCCCCCCTCCCCCCCTACCCCCCCGTGCGAGCAGCGAGACCGTCACCCTCACCGACCTCCTCCGCCGCCTCCTCAACGCGACGCACCAGAAGTGGAAGCCCATCATTCGCGTCATGCAGGTCGTCGTGCCCACTGCGGCGCCTCCCGCACCGGCGGCGGCGGCGGCGCCCGCTGCCGCGTGGCCCCCTGCTGCCACCCACCTCGCCCCCCCCCGCCCGCCCCCCTTCATCCAAGTCATCAACGTGCCTCAGGCGCAGCCCCCTCACGCCGCGGCGGCGGCGGCGCAGCAGCAGGCGACGCCGCCGCCGATGCTGCTGCCGGCGCACCTGCCGCCGCCGCCCATGCTGCCGCCGCACATTGTGGTCAGCGGCCCGCTCGCGGCGCGCCAGCTGCTGCCGGGGCAGCTCGCGCCGCCACCGTTTGTGCAGCTGCCGCACGCTGCTGCTGCTGCTGCGGCGGCGGCGGCGGCGGCGCAGGCGGCGGCGGCCGCAGCGGGCGTCAAGATGGAGCCCAAGGCCGAGCTTGTAAAGGCGGAGCTCGTCAAGGCGGAGGAGGAGGAGCAGCCGATGCCCAAGTTCAAGCCGTTCGTGCTGCACGCGCCTACGCCGCAGGTGAAGCAGCAGCCCGTCGCGGCGGCGGCGGCGCTGCAGCCCAAGCCGGAGTCCCCCCCTATGCAGCCCCCCGTGCATCCCCCAGCTCAGCCCCGGCTCTACCCCCCGTGCTGCCCCCTGCTCAGCCCCCTGCGCAACCCCCGCGCAGCCCGCCACTCAGCCCCCTCCGCAGCCCCCTCCGCAGCCCCCTGCGCAGCCGCCCCCTACGCAACCCCCCGAGCAGCCCGCGCCTCAACCCCCCGCGCAACCTGCAGGGCCCCCTGCTGGGCACCCCCCTGCTGCTGCGCAGCCCCCCCCCCTTCAGATCCCCACGCCCGAGCTTCCTCGCGCCGCCGCCGCCGCCGCCGCGCACGAGGACCATCTGCTGCCAGAGCCCGTGTACTCGCCCGCGCATTCCCCGGCGCGCAGCGACGGCGGCGGCAGCGGCGGCAACAGCGACATGGAGGTGGACCGCGATGCGAAGCCTGCTGACGACGACGGCGGCGGTGATGATGACCGGAGCGCTGACGCGCGCGAGAACGGCCTCGAGATCGTCGACGACGAGGGCGCGCCGCCGTCGCTTGCCGCGACGCAGTCCTCGGCGGCGGCGGCGGCGGCGGCGGCGCGCGGCGGCGCGCGCCGCGCGCCGCGCTTCCGCGCGCGCATCACCGTCGCGTTCGTCGACGCCAGCGCCACGCCGAACGACCTGGCCAGGGCGGAGAAGCGCCTGGAGGAGCTCAAGCTCGGTGCCAACGAGCTGGCGAGCAGCGCCGCCGCGGACGGCGGCGGCGGCGGCGGCGGCGGCGGCGGCGGCGGCGGCGGCGCGCCGGCGAAGGACTGGGAGATCTCCGCGGAGCAGCGCGAGGCGGGCGCGTGCGGCGAGCACCGCTTCCGCTACCGCAACGTCAGCTCGCCGGGCTGCGCGCTGTGCGAGCGCGCGCACGTGCCCATCTGCAGCGCGTGCTCGCGGTGCGTGCGCTGCTACCGCGAGGGGCAGTTCGGCCCCGCGTGCCGCGACGCCGCGCTCGACGAGAGCGGGCGCTGGAGCCCGCCCACGGACGCCGCCAGCAGCGGCGGCGGCGGCGGCGGCGCTGCGAAGGGGAAGGCGAAGGCGGACGGCGGCAGCGGCGACGGCAAGGCGCGCGGCATACTGCGCAAGCCCAAGCCGGAGATCGCCGGCGACGCGTGGCGGCCGGGCGGCGGCAAGCGAGACGGCGGCGGCGGCGGCGGCGGCGGCGCGGCGGGGGGCAAGCAGCACGCGCTGCAGGGGCGCGTCGACCGCGCCATCTACGCGGCCTTCACGTCGGACGGCAAGGAGGAGAGCTTCGCGGCGCTGCTCGCGCTCCTGCGCCACAGCGCGCTGCACAACTACCGCCGCCAGACGGGCGAGACGGCGCTGCACGCGGCCGCGTACCACGGCGCGCTGCGCGCGGCGCGTGCGATGCTCGACGGCGGCGCGGCGCCGGGCGCGGCGGACTCGCACGGCAACACGCCGCTCGACCTCGCGCGGCAGCGCATGCACGCGGACATGGTGGCGCTGCTGGAGCACAGGCTCAGCGGCGGCGGCGGCGGCGCGTCGCCGCCGCCGCAGCAGCAGCAGCAGCGGCAGTCGCCGCCGCAGGTTCAGCAGCAGCAGCCGCAGCAGCAGCAGCAGTTTGTCGACTACTCAAAGCTGCCGCCGCCGCGACCGACGCTGCCGATGCCGCCGCCGCCCAACATCACGCTGCCGCCGCCGCCGCCGAATTTCCTGGCGGGGATTGGAGCCCCGCATGCCCCCCTGGCGCCTGCGGGCAGCGCGCAGCCTGCGCCGCAGCTGGGGCCTCAAGCTGGAGGTGCCGGCGGCTGGCCTCAGCAGCCGCAGCAGCAGCCGCAATTGCAGCAGCAGCAGCTGCAGCTGCTTCAGCCGCCCGAGCTCGTACGCAGGATGTCAGCGGAATCTGCGGAATGGGCCAGCAGCAGGGCCAGCCCTCCCCTCGACGTGCAGCAGCGGCAGCAGCAGCAGGCTGCCGTGTCGCGATCGCCGCCTTTCGTGCAGGCTGCGCAGGCGGCAGTGCAGCAGCCGCAGCCGAGCAATGGCGCGCCGCAGGGCGTGCTGGTGGCATCGCCGCCACCGCCGCAGGCTGGATTCATGGCCATGGCACAGGCGAGTGCGGCGCCGCCGCCGCCGCAGCAGCAGCAGCAGGGCATGCCACACCACCTGCAGCAGCTGTCTATGCAGCAGCAGCAGCAGCTGTCTGCACAGCAGCAGCAGCAGCAATGGCAGCAGCAATGGCAGCAGCAGCAGCGGCATGAGAACGGCACATATGTGCCACCAGGACAGATGGTAGGCATGGCTCCGCATCAGCAGCAGCCGCCGCAGCAGCAGCATGTGGGGCAGCGCCGCAGCGGCACAGGCATCGGCTCGCTGGCGGAGTTCTCTTCCATGCCGTCGCAGCAGCCGATACAGCCGCAGCAGCAGGGGAGGGGCGCTACTGGCGCTTTTGCGCAACGGACTCCACAGCAGCCGCCGCACCAGCAGCAGCCGCTGCACCAGCAGCAGCAGCAGCTGCCGTACCCCCATGATTTCATGGCGCAGCAGTCGGCGGCAGCAGCGGGCGCGCTGCACCCACCGTCCGCTGCTGCTGCAAGTTCCGCTGCGGCAACGCCCAGCGCGGCAGCGGCGGCGGCGGCGCCGCAGGCTGCCTCGCTCGGACAGCCGCCTGCGCAGGACCGGCGCTTCGATGAGGCCGCAAGTAGTCAGGAGCAGGCGCAGCTGCAGCAGCAGCAGCAGCAGCTGCTGCTGCAGCAGCGCTCAAATGGTGTGCAGCCCGCGCTGTCGGGCGGCAGAGGAGGCGCGGGCGGCGGCGGCGGCGGCGGCGGCACCTGGGCAGGTCTGCAGAGGAGCTTCAGCGATGCTGGCAGCAGCGACGGCGGCTTCGGCGGCGGCGGCGCTGGTGCCAATGACAACAGGGGTGGTGGCACTGGCAGCGGCAGCTCTGGCGGTAGGCGCAGCCCGATTCTTGTGGCGGACGGCGGCAGCGGCGATGGCGGCGGCAGCTGGCGCGGCGGCGGCGGCAGCGGCGGCGGCGGCGCCACGGAGCGCAGAGCCTTTGACATGGACATGAGGTGGGGAGTGCGCGTGCGAGAATACGCATTTATGCTTGTGCATCTGTAGGTATGCCGCGAGCATCGTTGGTGCATGCGCAGCTGCGCGTCGCTGCCCGCCAACCCGTCAGTATCACGCGAACTCGATGGACTCACGCATTCGCTGCCTCTCCTTCTGTGGCGTGCACCGCTACAGCCCCTCGCCCTCCCCGACAGACGGCAGCGGAGGCAGGTTTGCCAATGGCAGCGGCAGCGACCCTCATTGGCACGAACACGAGCGCGGCAGCGGCGGCGCCTCGGGGGCCCCGGGGGACGACTGGATCACAGGCGCAGGGGGCATGGGCCAAGGTGCCTTGCAGGGCAGTGGCCATGCAGGCAGCCGTGGCGGCGTGCGTCCCATCGCTGACCCCCGCCGTGCTAGAGCCGTCGCCGGCGCTAGCGCTGATGCGGGCAGCGGCGGCGGCGGCGGCGGGGGTGCTGCCGGCGGGCTGCGCGGCGATCCGCGCTTTGTCATGGAGCGCAATCGCGGCGGCGGCAGCGCGCTGAGCGGCGGCGCTGCCGCCGCGTTTGACCAGCGCGTCCCTGACTGGGAAGGGCGGCCTGGCGGCGGCGCTGGCGACGGCGGCAGTGGAGGCAGCGCACGTAGCCTTGCCGGCGACGAGCATATGTGGGCAGAGCGCGGCGACGTCAGCGGCAGATCGGCACCGGGCGAGGGCATGGTGGACGAGCTGCGCGGCGGCGGCGGCGGCGGCGGCGGCAGCGCGCAGCGCGACCTCTCACAGCGCGACATCGCTCAGCACGAGGTCATGTGGGCCGAGCACGGCCGCGGCCCTTGGCTGGAGCACCCTGCAGCGCGCGAACCTAGCTTCGTTGGTGACGCCTGGAATGAGCGCGGCGGCGGCGGTGGCGGCGGCGGCGGCGGCGCACACGGCGCGATGGACACCGAACGCGATGAGCCGGACTGGGCTGAGCACGATGGCGGCGGCGGCGGCGGCGGCAGCGGCGATGGGTACGGCGGCGACGGCGGCGGCGGCGGCGGCGGCGGCGATGGCTATGGCGGCGGCGATGTCTACGCCGGTGACGATGGTTACCCGCAGCAGCAGCAGAGACTTGACTGGGGGGCGGGGCGCAACCTCGGCAGGGGCGGGGGCGGCGGCGGCAGGTGCGGAGGCGGCAGGGGTGACCCTAGGGCGCGAGGGGGGGGTAAGGGCAGGGGTAAGAGGGGCAGGGGCGCCGCCGCTGGCGGGTGGGTCGTCATCAACAACGTGGGGCGATAGCGCGCGCAACGCTGGCGGTGACGCTAGCATCAGCCGATAGACGCAAGAACGCCGCGATATCCATTGGCTGCCTCTCGGTGATGCTGATGTCCTGGCGGCAACGGTGCCGGCGACGGCGGCGGCGACAGCGGCAGCATCAGCGGCAACGCAGGCATAAGCGTACTCTCTGCCCCAGGCGCCATGTACTAATGTGCTCACAGAGCACAGCGGCTGCTGTCATACACCCATTTCTTTCTGCATCCGACCACCAGAAGGCAGGCGTCGCACGTTAACGTGGCCCGCTCCTTTGCAGCGGCGCAATGCGCACAGAGGCCCCTGATGACGCCATGTTTTACTCGATGTGCTGCCTGCACCCCAGCACTTGCCGTCGGTGATGTTAAGTGAGTGCCCCGCAGTTACATGTTGCCATCTGCAGCCACTGGGGTTGTGGCAGCTTTTTTCGCCGTCGCTGGCACAGCGCCTCTGAAGGCGAAGCACGACTCACGACTCACAAAGGTGTGCCCAGTGCTCATCGACAATGCTGGACGTTATGCGTGCGCGCCCTGGACTGTGTTTGTGTGAAGCGGGCACGGGATACACATCTATACTGACGTTATGAGAACGCAACATCTTTTTTAAATGCTGCATTTTTGTCTGCCGATCGTGAGCTCGACTTGCAAACCCTGGCGCTCTGCTTGAAGTTCAGTTGAATATCGGGCGGGGGGGGGGGGGGGGGGGGTGCTGGTCATGTACCCCCCAAGGTGTACCTACCCCCTATGTCAGTAGCTCCAACTTTGCCCACAAGATTTAGACTCTAAGTTGCTCCCTTTCTCAAGTAGTGACTCGGCGATCCTTAGGTTGAAGTAATCTGAACTCTTGAAAGAAGGCTTGCCGTTGGTGTACAGAGTTCTGAGCGGCGCAGGCCAGGTGTGCGTGCTGCTGCAGTACAATGAGGGTGGCAATCGCTACCCTTGCGCTGCTGCTGCACCTAGGCACTTGCGGCGCCCTCGTTGCTCCTATTGCAACTGAGGCAGGAGCTCGCGCGTCCTGCTGCAGCAGCTGCAGCTACAGTGCGATACGCAGCGGCAGGCGCTATCGAACTGTCACTAGCCTTCTGGCAAAGGCAAAAGGCGAAGCGCCAGCTGCATCGGACGAGGAGAGCGCTAGCAGCAGCCCAGCTACTACAGAAGCAGCTCCGGCAGAGTTCGATGTTGGTACCGCTGCTGCAACAGGGGCAGCAGGCGCTTTTCTTGGCTGGGCCCTGGCGCGGTCGGTGGACTTGGACATTGATCTGTACGGTGCTGTTGTAGGCACAGTTCTAGGCTTCTATTCAACGACACTGCAGGGCACCGCGGGCTCGACCTCCAGAGCCGTGGGGAAGGTTACCCGGGGTGCTGCGGAGGCGGCGGCGAAGGTGGTCAATGACAGCAAACTGGGGGACAAGCTGCTGGGAGCGGTGGGGAATGAACTCGTGGATGTGCTTGAGCTGACCTCTGCGGCGGTCGCCAAGGGCGTGCAGGCCAGCAAACCGCCAGAAACGGAGGTGAGTGATTGCAGACGATGAACCACCGGCATGCTGTGCATCTCGCGTGTGTGAGCAGGCACGGCTCACAGGCGGCAGTGCGGCAATTACAGCGCACCTGTGTGTTGTTGTCGGTCATGTTGGCGACCGCCATCAAATTATGCCTGTGATTTACGAAGGCTTGCTCGCCGTACGGACATGGTGCTGGAGAGAATGCAAGAGGCACTGCGCGCCCCTCAGTGAGTGTAGAGCACTGCCAACATTACTCACATGCTGCCATGAACAGCGAGGCAGCGCATGGAAGCGTTACAGAGTACGCTGTGCCTGTTGGCGTGCATGCGTTGCTTGCCTCCAGTCTAAACCCTAACCCTAACCCTACTTGCAGCACGCACACCTTCCCGCCTTGCAGCTCCCATCACCACGCTCACTTCTGTGCCAGTTGTGAATCTGTTCAAAGTAGGAGCTCGCAAGAGCCCAGATTATTGACGTCAAGATTGCTACCAGAATCTACGTGTATTATGTGACAGCTTGACGGTGTTTCAATGCGCATTGACGATCGCTTCAAAGCGACGTCGCTAAGTCTGTTCTATCAGCAGTACACCAGCAGTACACCAGCAGTCCCCAGTACACTTGTTCTCGTCAATGTAGGTATGGGTATACTGTGCCCGGCCAGCGTGCGGCCATACGTCGGTGCCGGCACCGGCCCATGTCACGACGAAACATAAGGCACCAGGCAGCAAGCGTGACATCGACCTTCTGGTCGTTTCGAGCCCCAAGCGCGCATCAATGAAACGCACATCGAGCGCCCGTGCGCTGTGCCGGCGTCCGTAACCGACACGGCACCGCTCGACGCCCCGCCCGCCCGCCGCGCCCCCTGACTTCATGGAAAACAAGTTGCAGCTGTGAATCCGAACCAATGCACATTTTTTTGAATTTTACTGCATTTAGCGAACTCCGGATACGATACCAATTCAAGAGCAGAAAGACCCACGCACGCGGAGGGGCTGTCGGCGCAGGTGGAGCGGCAGCTGGCGCATACGCGCGTGCGCAGCTGAAGGCAACGTTCAGATGTGCTTCAGATAAGGGGCGCCTTCTGCGCGCTGCACGCAATTGCAACGAACTCTTCTTGCGCCACATCATCGAGGGTGGGAGCGGCAGCTGGCGCAGACACGGGAGAAGCTGGCGGAGGCGCGCGCGCAGCTGAAGGCGGCGCGCGCATATTCCCCTTGAACTTTCACAAGTACAGCAACAAGTGGTAAAAACATCGATGTAACATATTGACTATGTACTGTGGATAAGATGGCACTGTCGACTCATGGCCAACGACTGCAGCAGCGGCGACCACGGTCACTGGTGGTCGGCACTTGCGGCTACCTCTCCTTGTCACCTAGAGCTCTACGACCTTTTGATTCGTTTCCATTCTACAATATTTATTTCGGCGCAGGTGGAGCGGCAGCTGGCGCAGACGCGGGAGAAGCTGGCGGAGGCGCGCGCAGAGCTAAAGGCGGCGCGCGCGGCGGCGGAGGACGCGCAGCGCGAGCGCTCATTCATGGCGCGGCGCGTCAAGGACGCGGGCCTCGCGCCGGAGGCGCTCAAGGCGGAGGGCGCGCAGCTGGAGAAGCTGCAGTCAAAGGTGAAGTTGCAGTGGAAGGTGAAGTTGCGTGGTGAAGTTTGGCGGGCGGGGGGCGGGGCGGGGGGGGGGGCGGCGTCTGCCGCGATTGTGTGTGCATGCGTGAGGTGAAAAGCGCTCAAGGCGGAGGGCGCGCAGCTGGAGTTAGGTGAAGTTGCACGGAGGTGTGGTCTCTTTGCGTAAATGGTAGCACACGCCTCGTGCATTGCGTATGTGCGTGCACGACCAGATCGACGAGGCAAAGCGTGCGACACCCAGTCACCGGAGCGCTGACACGGTGCTGCGCTGGCGGATGGCGCGGCGACGCGCGCATGCCGCTGAGTAGAGGCGGAGGCGTTCACCACAGCTAGGGAGCATGCATTGCTGTTCAGGACCACAATCAACCAGCACCCAGCTGGGGAACACAACCTCAACTCTGCTTTAGCAGAAAGCTGTTGACGCAACACTGCGCCGCGCGGCGGGCGTGCGCAGGTCGCACTCCAATGCAAAGCCCCTCAACATCAATGGGGAGCCCCAACCTCAACATCAATTGGTAAAGCGCTGACGCAGCGCTTTTTTGTACATTTGGCGCACGCGCGTGCAGGTCGCCGACATGGAGGCTCAGCTGAAGAGCGCCAAGGCGGACGCGGCAGCAGCGGAGGCGCGCTTCAAGAGCGAGATCGCGGCCGCCAATGAGGAGGCCAAGCGGCTGTCGGCGGAGCTGGCGGCGGTGAACAGCGATGCGCGCGCGACGCTCGGACAGGGCAAGAAGGCGGCGGCGGCGGCGCAGAAGGAGCTCGCGGAGGCGCAGGCCGCGGCGCAGGCATGTCACCACTTGAAGTTGTTGAACGTGGTGTGTGCAAAAGTGCAAGTATGAGGGTCGGTCGAACTTGAGGTACATGCTTTGAAGGGGGCTCCCTTTGTGAGGCCGTGCGGTCTCGGTTTAGCGGACAGGGCAAGAAGGCCGCGGCGGCGGAGCAGAGGGAGCTCGCGGAGGCGCAGGCCGCGGCGCAGGCACGTCACCACTTGAAGTTGTTGAACGAGCGCAGCAGCTTTCATCGCATGCAACGTGCAGCATTCGGTGTGCCGCTGCGTGGCAGCGTTGTTGATCATGGATGCTGCGTACGTCAAAACCCACTTTTTCTAGTCCGAGGATGAGGGTTGGTTGAGCTTGAAGTACATGCTTGGAAGGCCGTGCAGCTGCGCGTCGGCTGCCGGGGCAAGGAGGCCGCGGCGGCGGCGCAGAACGAGCTGGCGGACGCGCAGGCCGCGGCGCAGGCACGTCGCCGCTTGAACTTGTAGAACAACAACGGCAGCAGCAGCAGCTTTCATCGCATGTGCCGAGTCTTAGCGGCACAGGAGCGTGAACGCTTCCGGTCCTGCCGCGTTACGGCACTAATGGACCGTGCGTACGTCGAAGTCTGGCTTCTACTTCAAGTATCAGAGTTGGTCGAATTTGTGGTACATGTTTTGGGGGCTCCATCCGTGAGTCCATGTGGTCGCGCGTCAGCTACCAGGGCAATAAGGCGGCAGCGGCGGCGCAGAAGGAGCTCGCGAAAGGCGCAGGCCGCGGCGCAGGCACGTCGCCACTTGATCTTGTCGGGCATCCAACAGCAGCAGCAGCGTTCAGCGCATGTGCTGAGCCTTAGCGGCGCAGGCGCGTGAAGAATCTGGCGCCGCCGCGTTTGCAGCGTTGGTGGTCATGGAGCGTGCATATGTCGATCTCTGCGACAGTGGGTCGCACATGGCTTGCAGAGTTGTTGTTTGATCATGCTGACTGCCTGAGCGAACTCATGTTCGTCATGCTTGTTGAAAGGAGTACAATCTTTGGTAACGGAAGGCAGACGACGGCAGCAGCATGGGCGCAGCCAAGGCAGCGGCGCA
This sequence comes from Tribonema minus, assembly GCA_017506865.1. NCBI lineage: Eukaryota > Xanthophyceae > Tribonematales > Tribonemataceae > Tribonema > Tribonema minus. Next base: position 471,847 of record JAFCMP010000546.1, on the reverse strand, counting down.
GCCAACGCGCTGAAATGCATTGCTGGATGCTGATAATGAAAACGAATCAACAGATCGTAGAGCTCTAGGTGACAAGGGATGTTTAGCCGCAAGTGCCTTTCACCAGTAACCGTGGTCGCCGCTGCTGCAGCAAGTGGCCACGAGTCAAACAATACCACCGTATCAACCAGTCAAAATGACTTTTGTGTGCAAGCTTTTAGCGTTCGAGGCATGGGTGTTCAGTATGACGGCTACCCGCTAATGGCGACTAAAGACGTGACGTGAAGGCGCGCACGGCCGCGCTGAGTTCAGGCAGGCATCAAAGACTTTTTGACAGTCATCGAAGATGTTGAACGAGCACTTCAATTGATCATCCCGTCACAGAGCTCCAGGAATTCGAACCTAGGCTTTCGAGACCTTCTGCAGCTGCAAAATGGAAAATTTGACTCACGTAACGGTGACGCTTCAAGGCTAAGTTCCGTACACACATGGGAGGCAAGTCAACTGCAACCAACTGTTGAAGTCCAGCAAGGGCGCGACTACGCTAGGCCACAGACAGGTGGCAATGGCGGCAATGGCAGCGGCGGCAACGCCCCATCCATGGACCCCTTTTCCATCCGATTTCTGCAACAAGCACGCGTCCGCAGTCGAAGGCCGTGCGCGCATCGCGTCGCTGAGCGCTGCCTTGTTGCACATTTGCGCCATCGCTCGCGCAGGCAGCGGAGTCGGACGCGGCCGCCGCTGCGGAGGCGGCGCAGGCGGGCGCGCGTGAGCGGATAGGCGGCCTGGAGTCGCGGCTGGCGGCAGCGGCGGCGGAGGCGGCGGCGGCGCGCAGGCAGGCGAAGGAGTACGAGGGGAAGGCCGCGGAGGCAGCCGCTGCGCAGAAGACGGCAGGTATGTATGCATGTGTGTGTGTTAGTCGGGTATGTAGGTATGCAGAAGACGGCAGGTATGCACAGAGTCGCGGCTTACGGCGGAGGCGGCGGCGGCGTGCGGCCAGGCGAAGGAGTACGAGGGGAAGGCCGCGGAGGCCGCCGCTGCGCAGAAGGCGGCAGGTATGCATGTATATGTGTGTGTGTGCGCTAGCCGGGTATGTAGGTATGCAGAAGACGGCGGGTATGTATGTTGACACACTGGCCAGGTATGTAGGAACACAGGATACGGCAGGTACGTAGGTGAGGTGCTTGGCTGGGTATGTCGGTGTGAAGAAGACGGCGAGTATGTATGCATGCACACTAGCCAGCCAGGTATATGTAGGTACAAAACGCTGGGCAGGTATGTATGTCACTAGCCGGAACGTAGGTGCACAAGCCTCGCTGCGCTGTTTGCTGCGGTGCTGCGAATATGGCAGAGGCTGGCGCTGCTACGACAGCGGCAGCAGCACTTGCACACTACACCACTTCAAAGAGCAGCATTATGTGCTTCCTTTCAGTGGGCTCATGCTGTGCCGCCGGGACGGGCGCCACACATCGCCGCTGCCGCCGCCGCCGCGCAGCTGCGAGGAGTTCAAGGTGGCACAGTCGGCGATGGCGCCGGCGCGGCGTTCCAGCAGTTGGAGCTGACCTTGAAACTCCACGCTACGAGTAGTTGAGCAGCCATTTTCTATGTGCAGCAGGCTGATATATCACGCCGCCGCCGCCGCCCCCCGCGCCCCGCAGCCGCGCGCGCCAAGACCCTGGAGGAGGAGCTCAAGGCGGCGCAGTCGGCGGCGGCGGCGGCGCAGCGCGCGCAGACGGAGCTGACCTTTGAACTCCACGCTAGTAGAAGCAGCCATTTTCTATTTGCAGCAGGCTGATAGATCGCGCCGCTGCCGCCGCCGCCACTCCTCGCTCCCCGCAGCCGCACGAGCCAAGACGCTTGAGAAGGAGCTCAAGGCTGCGCAGTCGGCGGCGGCGGCGGCGCAGCGCGAGCAGACGGAGCTCGCGCGGAAGCTCGCCGCCGCGGAGGCGCGCGCGGCGGCGGCGCGGCGGCGGGCGACGCCGGCAGCGCGGACGCCGCCAAGAAGGTGGCAGCGCTCAGGGCGGAGCTCGACGCCGCCAAGCAGGATGCGGCGAAGAAGGTGCGGACAACGCTGCGCCGCCATCGTGGTGTTTGCGGCGCTTGTGCGGAGTGTGTTCAGGCGCATCTTGCACGAGGTTTCATCGCCGCCGCACTTGAATTCTTGTCACCTGCGACGCTCAACTATCTATGATCAGCACTGTGAACGCACAGTGGCTGACGCGGCGGCTGGCATGCAGAGGTGTTGGGGCGCATCTTGCACGAGGTTTCATCGCCGCCGCACTTGAATTCTCATCACTCGTGGCGCACAACTAGGTATAAGAAGCAGCATTGTGAAGGCACTTCTACACGATGGCTGATGTCACGGAGCACTCAGGTCCAAGCCGCATTTTGTTGTGAGTTGCGATGAAACAACAACATAGATGCACCTTGCAGGCAATCATGGCAGTCGATCGCAGTCAGCAGCAGCAAGCGAGCACCTCCATTCCGACCGCCACGCATAGTCCTCAGCGCCTCGCCAACTGCAGGTGACGGGTCTGGAGGCGGCACTGGACGCCGCGAAGAAGGACGCTGCAGCGAGCAAGAGCGCCGCTGCAGCGCCGCCGTCGCTGCCGGCAGCAGCAGCGGCCAAGCCAGCACCGGCAGCGCAGCAGCCGCCTCCAGCAGCCGTCCCAGCAAAGCCGGCGCCGCCAGCGCAGCCGGCAGCAGCGGCGCCAAAGCCAGCGGCAGCAGCGACTACGGCGCAGCAGGATCCGCCGGCAGGAGCAGCAGCGAAGCCGGCGCCGCCCACCCCTCCGACGCCGCCGAAGCCCGCCGTGCAGCCCGCAGCGGCAGCAAAGCCTGCGCCGGCGGCGGCGGCGCCCGTGGCGGCAGCCAAGCCGGCGCCGCCGCAGCAGCCCGCCGCGGCGCCACCGGCGGCAGCGGCGTCCGCTGCAAAGTCTTTCAGCGGCGGCACCAGCGGCGTCAAGATGCCGTCGCTGCAGGTGCCGCAGGGCTCCGCCGCGGCGGCGCCGCCGCAGTCCGCCTCCGCGCCCAAGGTGCCCGCCGTGCCGGGCAGCGTCGCCGCGCGCGCCCCCGCGCCGCCGGGCGCGCCGGCAGCAGGCGGCAGCACCGCCGCGGCTGCGGCTGCGGCGAAGCCTGCTGCGGGCGCGGCAGCAGCGGCGTCGAAGCCGGCGGCGGCGGTGGGGGGCGGCGACCTGACCGCGCGCACTGTCAAGGACCTCAAGGACCTCTGCAAGGCGGCGGGGCTGCCGCAGACGGGCAAGAAGGCGGAGCTGATTGCGCGGCTGGAGGGCAAGCGTGGCTGAGCGGTGCCACACCGCTAGGACGGCGCCGCTGGCAGCAGCAGCCGCGGCGGATGCGCGCGTGCGCGTAGCGCCGGCGGCGCTTGCGGGGCGCGCTTGCGTGCGGGGGGGGGGGGGTGCGGCTGTCACGCAGCTGCGCGCATGAGCGGCACGGCGCGTGCTACATACAGTCTCGAGCGAGCGGTGGCAGCAGTCTCTGTCTCAGCTCAAGTTTCGGCGCACTTGTTCTCAGAGTGGGAGTTCTGGCGCCGCACGCACGCTTGCGGGGGTGGGTGTTTTGGCGCTCCTCTTGTCACGCAAGCAGCGCAGAAAGTGAATCACAGCTGGCGCGGCAGGGTTCATAGCTAGGAGCCCATGCAGTGCGTGCTGCTGATGTGGGAATCTGTTGCGTGTAGGTAGTGTAGGGCTAGGGGGGGGGGGGAGCAAGATTATTTGCGCTGCAGTATCTCGCACCTGCCGATTTACACTACAGCGCCTTCACGGCTGCGAGACAGAGATAGAAAGTGGAGAAGCAGCTGAGCGTGCTGTGTCGCTCGCACGCGGCTGGATGTGTTGAGTGAATGCATGAGGTCTATGATGTTATCTTCCATGCTGTAGTGGGTGGATCCTGTCATCGCGTGTGAAAGCTTGAACGAGGCTGCGAAGGCAACTATGCAGGGCTTCTGCAGGTTATCGCCGAAGTAAGCACAGCTTTTGTCGCGCTGCCCCCCCCCCGCTTTCATTTATTCCCATACAAGTATTTTCTGAAAGGAACTACCCCACCTACCTTTTTTAAATAGGAACACACAGCAGCGCGGGGGGCTCAAGGAGCGTCGACTTGTGACTGTGAACCTCGCAGGATCGATGCCACCGCCATGGCGAGCGGCGCTGGCAGCGATTCTAGGAGCAGCTTTATTCACTCAAACTCATGGGCAAGCATGCGATCTCAACACATGGTGCGCAAAGCTGCGCGTGTACCCTATCGGAGGGGGCGAGCCACTGACTGGCACCAAAGGAGCTGCGGGCATTCCTTTGACCAATCCAGGCGGTGCGGCGCCGGCGTCGGAGGCGCCTGGCGCAGCAAATCTTCCCACACCTCGCGAGGCAAGTGTGATTGACACGTGCAGGGGCGTGGGGAGTGAGAGAAGTTAAGCGTGGAACTTTTTTGGTGGCTAGCGTACTACCTACTATAATCATCCTGACGATTACGCGCGTTGCATCAATTACGCTCCGCCGAAGCCTCATGAAGCTCAGCCGTCACAATGATGCAGTGGTTTGCAGTGTCCAAGTATCACTCACGCGTGCAGAGGCGCTTCACTATTAGTCCGCCTCGACCGCAGTACTGGAGTACATGCTTGTTTTTGTCAATGTCTTCGCGTCATTGCGTCCCCGCGCTGTCGGCTCAAATTGGGCATTCACGCTGTCGAGTAGGTGGTGACTCAGGCAAGCCCGCCAGCACTCGCGATCACCAGCTGAGAGCATACTTTGATAAAGTCTTCGTACAGCAGCAACGGCATCAGCCAGTTTCAGTGAGCAAGCGACATTTCAGATTATGGCAGCCTGGGGCAGGCGTTGGCTGCCGTCGGCAATTTTCACATGGAGTTGAACTTGGGGATGCTCGCACACCGCGGCATTCAATGCAGATTGATATGCTCGCAGCAGTTGAAAACCCATGGCTGAGCGTTTTCAACTGTGCATGGCAGTTGGCGGCAGCACTTCCACTCAGTGCGCAGAAGAACTGGTCAGCACGCACTGCTGTTGCAGCCCCTGAAACACGCGATGGCAGCGACAGTGCCGCGCTTGCATGGGCGATCACCCCGAAGGAATCAGCTGCCGCTCATAATCATCACACTATGAGCAGCAGCAGCGCTCGACAGTAGCGAGTATGTACGTATGCTTATGTGTCGATGCACACTGTAGCAGTGGGGGCACCCAATCCTCGTAGCGACCTCATGTCGCCTCCAGCGCACTCGGCGCCTGCCATTGGAGCCGCCGCAGCATGCTCACAGACCCGCGTAGCCGACATAAAGACGGGTCGTCATCGCAACCAAAAACGTGCATCAGGCATGCGGCCGCTGGCACGGGCTGCACACGTCACACGTAATAGAGATATCGTTGATGTCATCACGTGGTATTGGAGATGACACGTGGCGTGCCTGCGCTGACGCACTGATCATCACCGCCGCCAAGAGGCACGGCTGAACGTGCAAATATCGTTCTGCTGTGGTGACACTGGATGGCAGCGGAGGCATGGCACGATGGCACGATGCAGACGCACAACACGGCACAGGCCCTCTGACATGTTATGCCATGGCTCGCAAAGCAGTGCTCAAACACCACTTCATGTTTTGTGCATTTGTGACTGTAAATGCGGACACAATGTACGGTTGCGAGGGGGCGGCGGGCACGGGCATCGGCATTGCCTTGGCTGCTCGCTAGGGTTTGGGTTAGGGTTCGGCTAGACTGTGCCGCGGCGGTTCAGATGGGGACATAATGACAACTGCATACCCTAGCACGGTGATAAGTTCCTTGCACTTTGCACGCAAGGAACCGCTGAGGGGGGGGGGGGGGGGGGGGGGGCGAGGTCGAGGTTTGAAGGGAGGTTGCGGCACCTGCTGGCCTGCCTGCACATGCCGCGTGCCACGTACCCGTTATTTTACCATAGCAATACATACTTACTGCGCCTGCAAATGCCGGCGGAGCAGCGGCCGGCAGCGCGCAGCGCCAGCGCCACGGCCGGGACTCTCTGCTGGTCTCTCTGCGGCGCGATCATGCTGCAGTCCGTGTGCGCTATTGTGCGGTATCCTCCACGTGCTGTGCTGAGTCAGTGGCGCGTCGCGGTGCCGTGCCGTGCATAGTGCAGTGCTCTACACGGCGGAACCTCGTGGCCGCGCGGCGCTGTAGGTGCACGACAGCTGGGTCACGCCCTGTGTGCGCTGCGTGACAGTCGCTGACGGCGCAATGTGTGTACTGTACACTGTCTATACTACACAGGGTTGTTCGCCTCTCAAATGAAGAAATAACGTACAGGACAGCTGTTAACACAATTTTTGGCCATGGTCTTTGTTGACGGGAGCGCATTCGCACACACCCGAGTTCAACAGTTACACTGCCTGAAGTAGTGCTGCTTCACAGCCAGCGCCAGCTGGTGATGGCGGCAGACGCGGCGCTGTCATGAAGAAAGCCACTGCTGCATGTAGACCATGCGCTCACAAGCCGCAGGACCACGCAGTCGAACAGATTGTGAGCGCTGGCGTGGCAGGGTCTGAGTTCATGGCTCGCGTTCATGAGTACGTGTCAGTGCTCACAATCACTGCAGGCGGCCACTTCAAGTAGCCGCAGTACATGTGTACTGGCGTCGGACTCTGCTGCTGCGCGTGGCCTCATGCCACTTCGCTCGTCAATGTGTATGTGTGCGGGTGCTTGCCAAGCGGCGGCGACAGGGGCGTGTGCATAAGCACCCTTTGTCGCTCACTGAGCGTTGTCACACCTCATGCACATACCTACCTTGCAATATGATCCAGACTACTACGTTAGCTTTGGGGCTGGCGACCGTGCTGTTCTCGCAGTATGTAGGCTTACGGTTAGGTTTAGGGTTAGAGGCAGGGTCAGGGCTAGACTGCACGCTTGACATCATCGCACGCTGATGCGCTTTGTGCGCCTGAGGATAAGGCCAGGGTTAGGTTTAGGGTTAAGGTTAGCGTGTTGTGTGACAGAGGGGGTAGGCGTTAGGGTAAGGACGTGCCTGTGTCACCCGCCGTCACTACACGATGCGCAAACTTACGCGCTGCATTATGCGACCCCTTGCCGCACCGCACATATTACATCAAGATATGACACGCGTATCCCTGACCAGGTTTTGGTAGGTTCAGCATTAATTAGGGTGAGGGCCAGGACGGCGTAACAGGGCCGGGGTCTGCCTTCACTGCATGGTGTATTGCCAGGATCTGCGTTATGCGGCCGTGTCACACCGCTGCACATGCTGTGTCAGCGCTGCAGATGCACCATCGCTGCTGCGGACGCTATGGCCGCCGCGCCTGCGGACCGGAGCGGCGTCTTCAAGTTATGATGGCGCTCGCAATCAGTCCCGCAACAGTACTCGGAAGTATGACTGTGATGATGGTAACTGCAACTTGGCTGAGCTTTCTATAACGCAAACGCCACAAATACCTTTATTTCCCTGGCTATCTATCACGTTTGAGCACCGTTGCAGAGGCTTGACCACGCTGCGTTGTCCCGCGCCTCGTTCGCCACAGATTCTACGCAAGCTGTACGTGCAGGATGAAACGCCGCCGCTCTCGTCCTTTGGCATCAGTCAGGTGGGGGATGCCGTTGCGTGGCAGCGCTCCGAAGTGCTGCGTGCACGGGCGCTTGAAGTTGAGGTTGGTGTTGCGATCGTTCGAAATAGCGTCAGCATCAGGTTTAGGGTCGGGGTCGAGGAGCGTGACGTGCATTTGAGCCGTTCAAGTCGTTTAAGGATAAAACGCCGCCGCTCTCCTCCTTTGGCATCCGTCGGGCGAGACGTGACGCCGCGTGGCAGCGCTCCGAAGTGCGCGCGCGCGCTTTGAGTTGAGGTTGGTGTTGGGGTTGGAACTAACGTCAGGGTCAGGGTTAGGGTGAGAGTCAGGGAGCGAGACGCGCATTGGAGTCGTTTGACTCATGTAAGGGTGAAACGCCGCCCCTCTCCTCCTTCGGGGTCAGTCAGGTGAGGGATGACGCCCCGTGGCAGCGCTCCGCATGGCAGCGCTCTGAACCATCGTTGCGGTGTTGCTTGCGCGGGCGCACAGAGTTTAGGACCTCAAGTTGAGGTTGGTGCTAGGAGCGGAAGCAGCGCCAGGGCCAGGGTTAGGGACAGGGCATGTGACGTGCATCTGAGTTGTTGCATTAGCCTTCGTCTGTGACCTCAGAAATTCAACTCCATCTGTCGCTTCAGAGTTCTCCTGGCGCACTCGGCCCCGCGGCGCCTCTCCCTTCGCTCTTCTTGCTGAGTGCCCTGCATTTGAGCACTGACACAGCTCGCTTCGCTTGGTCTGCCGCGCGCTCTGTGTCTGAGCCCTGACCCAGCAGCTCGCTTTGCTTTTTCCGCTGCGCGCTCTGCGTTTGAGCACTGACACAGCTTGCTTCGCTTTTCTCCGCCGCGCGCTCAGGCGATGGTCTACTGGGGCCTCTTCGTGTATCACGACATGTTCGACACATTCGATGCCGTCGGCGCGCCAGAGCAGGTACAGAGCACAATGAACTCGTAGTGTACTGTGTTGCCGGTCGCTTTTGTGTGCTCAGCTTCAAGTAGAGACCAGCCACAAGGAGAGGCAGTATGATTTAACTGGCGTATCTGATAAGGGTTATAGGCGAGGGACCCTTCAGGGCGCGAGCCTTCTTAAGTCATGGCGCGCGCAAGCCTCCGCACTACTGATGCATCTGGGCGTGCTGATTTTTGCGGCCCGTGCGTATGCCGTGCGTATTGCTGCAACCGTTCACCAATCAGCGCGCAGGGGTTCTGTTGCCGCTCCCAGCGGCAACACCCTCCGGCAACATCCAGGAAGCTGCCAGCTGATTCTGGCTCTGGCTCTCCAGCTCGCTAGGTGTTGCTGCACGGGCGGCACTGACCGCATGCAGCGTTGTGGCACTTGGCATGTATCGCATTGCAGTATCAAGCCCGCGGCCACGCTTCGCGGCCTGCAGAGCTCTCGAGGGCTCACGAGTTTCTACTTTCGATCGCTACTTCAAAGCCGTTACGCGCAACTTCACTTCCTGAAGCACTAACCCTAACTTGGGTTAGGGCTACCTGTAGGGCGAAGGACAGAAACCCCGTTGGCGCTGATCGCCAGAGCGGTGGTATACTGATGTGCTAAGCGTGGCAGGACGGCTTAATGGCAATGCAGATGTAATCCCGCACCATGTGCATAAGATGATCTCAATGCAACAGAAAACATGAGGTGATGCACATGTTTCACATTCAAGCAAATGTTGAGGTGATGACCTGCTTTAAGCGCAACTTACACAAGAGGCTGTCTGTTTCCGGGTCACTCGCCCCCCATTCCTTTAGGAGGGGGTGCTTTCTTGTCGGTGGTGTTATGTTCCGGGCTCATTGTGTTTCATGACAGGATGGGCACGTTTGAACACTGGAGCATGTACACACAAAAGTGAACTCGTGGTGCACTGTGTATGAGCCTTGGGGGGGGGGGGGGGGGGGGGGGGGGCTCTTTGTGCATCACGACACGTTCGACGCCGTCGACGCGCCAGAGCAGGTACAGTGATACACAGTGCACGTGAGTACACTGAGAGACACGGTACACTACGAGTTCAGTCTCTCTGAGTGTCCTCACAATGTACCCACCTGAACCGAGCAGAGTCCAGCCATCAGGCGGAGAGGCAGATTCCTTCCTAGCGCCTGTGGGCAGGTCCTCTGTGCTGGTGCGTTCTGGGATCTCACTGCGTGTCACAATGTGGTAACCACGCCTGACGCCGTTCACGAGTCGGAGCAGGTACACGGGACAGTGGACTCGCATTGTACTGCGAATGTACTGTGACTGCAAGTGCAATGGCAATGGAGGGTCAACCACCTTGGCACAGATTGTGTGAATCTGCGCCATACCTGCGGAAAGCATACAACCCCCCATCCCCCCCCCCCCCTCCCCCCCCGCCGCGGGCGCGCGTTTCTCTGCCACGTGTGCTGACAGCGTACAACCCCCCCCCCCCCCCCCCCCAACCCCCCTGCGCGCGCGTCTCTGTGCTTGCCAGATCCCCTGCGACGACGGAGTGGCGGATCTGCAGTGCCCCAACGTCAACGAGTGCGCTGCAAACCCCCTGATTCAGGCAGAGACGATACCGGTGCCGCCGACGCGAAAGGACCCCAAGACGGGGCTGGCGCTCAATGCCGCCACCGCCTTTATGGACCTCGACGGGTGAGACAAGGGGATAGACTTTGTTTTTCTCTGAAAGCAACTATGGTTCCTGTTGGATATCAGGCTCGACACCAGCAGCAGGGTAGGTTAGGGTTAGAAACAGGTTGGGGTTAGGCGCAACGCTGCCGCTCATCAGTGCCACGTTGTTGTTCTCACGAAACAGCTCTGATTCCTGTCCAGAACTGAGGCTTGAAGCCAGCAGCCAGGTTTGCAGCGCGACGGACGGCGCTGCCATTCATCAGTGTCACGCGTCAGCGCCGTTGTACATTTCGAAGTTTGTGAAGCAGCAGACTTTGCAGTGATGGACGTCTGCATGCGAGGTTTCTCGTTGCAGAACTGCAAGGCATCACTGTATTGGTCGGCTGTCCGCTTTGCTCCCGCCAATGCACCGCGAATGCGCCGCGGGCGCCGCTACGGCACTGCGCTGCGTGCCTGTGCGCACGCGGCACACGCAATTTGGCGCGCCTACCGCTTCATCGCAACGCCGCAACGCTCAGCCACAGCAACCCGCTCTCCTACAGCTCATAACCCCTCTGTCCGCGCGGCAGCATGATGCCGGCACTGTCTCCGCTCATGCTGATTGCCACTCGAACCACTGCTCCTCTGGTTCAGCGTGCGCGGTGCGCCCTCTTGCTGACTGTCGTGTCATACCTCAAATGTGCCTGGGAGTCGTCGGTGCTCGTGCTGAGCATTGCTTGCGCACGCCGCCCGCCTTCGCCCGCCCGCACATCTTTCCTCCTTTTGCCCCGTCACCATTGTCCGCAGCGTCTTCAAGCGCGCCGCTCGTGCTGTCAATCACACGCCTCTTGGCTGGCACTTCCACGTGTGTTGTCTTCGCTTGCGCGATGGCACATCCTCCCCTGATATCTCCCCCCCCCCCCTTCCCCCCGCCGCCCCGTTCCCTCGCTGTGTGCAGCATCTACGGGCGCATCACCGGTGCTTTCTATCACACAATGAGATTTATCACTTTCTTCTAGCTTCAGCGCGTCTTGCCCCCCGCTTTGCTGACCGCCGCTCTTGCGTGCGCCACCCTCCCTCCCTCCCATCGCACATTCCCCCCCCCCCCCCCCTCCCCTCTCCTCCCTCGTTGTTCGCAGCGTCTACGGGCGCACCGCTCGTGCTGCCCGACACACACTTTAATCCTTGTATTCCATTTTTTTTCCAGCTTCGGCGTGTCATGGTGCCGCTTTTGCTGAGCATGGCTCTCACGCGCGCCGCCCGCCAACCCTCCTGTCGCCCCCCCCCCCCCCCCCCCCCATCGTCCTCGTCGTCCGCAGCATCTACGGGCGCACGCAGGCGGTCGCCGACTCGCTGCGCACGTTCACGGACGGCAAGATGAAGCTCGCGCCCTCGGGCCTGCCGCTGTTCGACGCCGCCACCAATACATACCTCATTGCGGACCAGCGCAACGCTCAGCTCCCCGGCACGCTCGCTCTGCACGCGCTGCTGCTGCGCGAGCACAACTGGCGCGCGGGCAACCTGACGGGGCCCGTCACGATTGACGGCACGCCGTACGCGCGCTACGTCGATTACGTGGAGGACTGGCTCGGCTGCACGCCCATCCCGTGCACAAAGGTATATATGAGTGTAGACCTACTGGTTTGTTAGCGTAGTACTCTACGTGTGGCAGCGCGGCGGGGTAGGTATGCTAGCCCTGACGGTACCCGTCACCATTGACGGGACGCCGTACGCGCGCTATGTCGACTACGTCGAGGACTGGCTCGGCTGCACGCCCATCCCGCGCACGAAGGTATGCAGGGGGGTGGCGGTGGACCTCGTCATGTGTGTGCACAATCGTGTGACCGCTTGTACTTAAGTGCTCGTGATTTAACTATGTTCATGATTTGTGAACATGTTCTACGACTGGTCTCTCAAGCGCTTCCAGGCGATGCGCCAGTGGACGATCGCCGCCTCACGGCCGCCTCCTATATCGGGTCTGCCGCTGTCTGCGAGGGCATACAATCAGGCGCTCACGCTGCTGCTGCTGCTGCTGCTGCTGTCGCCGCCGCCACTGCCGCTTTTGCATTCCAGTGAGGTGAGGAGGAGACCTTCCAGGCGGCGCGCCAGTCAGTGATCGCTGTCACGCAGCCACCAGTTATTGCGCGTTCCGCTGTCTGTGCGGGCAATCAATCGACCTCTCACGCTGCTGCTGCTGCTGCTGCTGCTGCTGCTGCTGCCGCCGCCGCCGCCCCCGCCGCCGCTGCTGCTATCGTACTCCGCTCAGTGAGGCGAGGAAGAGATCTTTGAGGCGGCGCGCCAGTGGAGAATCGCTGTCATGCAGCCGCCTTCCATCGCGCCTGACGCTGCCAGTGACGGCGACGACTCGACCGCTCACGCTGCTGCTGATGCTGCTGCTGCTGCTGTCGCCGCCGCTGCTGCTGCTGCTGCCGCTGCTGCTATTGCATTCCAGTGGGGCGAGGAGGAGATCTTCCAGGCGGCGCGCCAGTGGACCATCGCCGCCGCGCAGCACATCACGCTCCACGAGTACATACCGCGCCTGCTGGGCCTGCCGTCGTCGCTAGAGGCGTCCAACTCGTACAGCGCGGCCGCTCCCGCGGACCCGAGCGTCAGCATCGCGGCCGCCGTCGCGCTGCGCTGGCCGTACTTTGGGTTCGGCCCGGTCGACCGTGTCCTGGACGAGGCGTGGCAGACTGTCCCCGATCACGACTACAGGTACAGTAGGCATTACGTAGGCGTGGCTCGCTGCGCAGCACTGTCGCTCCAGCACTGCGAACGTGATGATGTGTTGGCGTTTTGACATCTGGCGTACATACGCATTGCGGCCGCCGTCGCGCTGCGCTGACCGTACTTGGGCTTCGGCCCGGTCGACCGCGTCTTGGACGAGGCGCGGCAGACTGTCCCCGATCAAAATTACAGCTACAGCAGGCATCATGTAGGTGTGGCAGCGTTTGACACTGCGCGCACCGGCACCGCGGCACATCGCCAGATGCGCTTCCGCACCGGCCCTCACACGTGACGATGACATGCGGGTCGACCTGGCTGCACGGTTATGGTGATGTGGTCTGCGTCCCTGGCGCGTCATGCACTTGAACTCGCACGCCCGCGTCAGCACCTCAAGTACCTCGTGGAATCCGCGTCCTCACCGCGCGGCGCGCTTGACCGCCCGCAGACGCGAATGCTGCCCTGCTTCTCGCTTTGATATACGCTTTAGCTTATCCCAACAACTCTGCTTGGCCTCTCAAACTACTCATGACAATCTTCTCTGTCTTCACCTGCGCAGGCCTGTCGGCACGGTGTGCGGCCCCGCCGCCGTGGCAGCGCTCATCAACGACGTCGGCATCGAGGCCATCATGCGCGGCATGATGCTTGCGGACGCCAGCGCCGTGGACGCGTCGCTGCCGCCCTACAGCGACACGCTCACGTGCATGGGGCAGCCGGTGCTGGACGTACAGGTGGACTGCTCGCCAGCAATCAATGCAATCATGGCGCGATGTTGATTGCAACGCGATGTTGTGGCGGTGCCTCCGTGCTAGGTGTACAGTGCGACACGCCGCGCTGTCGTGAGGGCTGTGGCTGCTTGATGTTTTTACCCGTAGGGTCTGTTGTGCACCAGCGCATTGTGCATGTACAATGCACAAATGCGGCGCTGGTGCCGTACAGCGACACGCTCACGTACATGGGGCAGCCGGTGCTGGACGTGCAGGTGAGCGCTGCTGCTCTCAAGTGTTCGCTGAGCGCTGCGCAGCGCAGCGCTCGCGTTGCTGCTGCTGTGATCAGCGGCGCGCCCTTGCGTGCATGGGCAGCTGGTGCTGGACGTACAGGTTGGGGGTTGCGCAAGAGCGGATACTGCAGTTGCCTGACCTTACCCTAATCCTCAACCTCATCCTAAGCAATGCCAGGTGTTCAAGTAGGGTTGTACGCCAGACCGCACAGTGCACGTACAGTGCACAAATGCGTCACTGCCGCCCCACAGCGACATGCTCACGTACATGGGGCAGCCGGTGCTGGACGTGCAGGTGAGCGCTGCCGCGGTCTTGTTTTGTCGAGCGCTGCTCAACGCAGCGGACGCGGCGCCGCCGTCCGGCAGTGGCGCGCTCGCGTGCACGCGCAGCCAGCATGCGGTGTCAGGTGAGGTATGACGCGAAAAGGTTGTTGCGGCGCGCACGAGCCTCCACACTAGGAGGCATACTGACGGCGTTGCTCGGCCCTGCTACGCTTTTCGTTGCGCGTCGCGCCATGCGCCTCGGCCTGCGCGCGCCCTGTAGACGTGATGCCGGCCAGTCGCAAGAGCCTGTCGCGAAAATGGAGGGAATTTCATTTCCACATCACTCTCTGAAGTCAGCCAGTCCGCCCCTAACCCTAACCCTAACCCTAGAGCCCGTCAGCCGAAACGGCAGCACTACCTCCACCTCACCCCCCCTACCTGTTACCGCCGTGGGTAGGCCCTTTTTCGGCTGATCGCGACGCGCTTGGACGCTCCCTTTTGCGGAGATCACACGCGAGGTAGGGGTCCCCCTCGCACACCGACGCGTGCGCCTCTTCCCTCTCATTCACCGTCGCAAAGAGATCCCTGCTCACGCCGTCGACGCTCTCTATTGAGCACATTGCGCAGGACATGAAGCCGCCTCTCTTTTACCGCTGCGCCCGTCTTGTACCGCTGCGAGGCGCTGATTACAAGCTCCCGCGCTCCCCCCCCCCCCCCCCCCGCTCCCGCGCTCCCCCCTCCCCCCCCCCCCCCTGCAGGCAGCACGCGACATGGGGGCCGACTCATACAACGACGCGCGCACCCCCCTCTCATTCAGAGTCGCACAGAGACCCCTGCAGTGCTCCGCGGCCTTGTTCATCGACGCACACTCTTACCTCTCGTTCTCCGCTACGGGAGGGTCTCCGCTAACAGCTCACGCCTCACTTCACAGCTCACGCCCCACTTCGACGCTCCCTTGGTCGCACAGACAACACGCGACATGGGGGCCCCCTCGTACAACGACGCGCGCGCGGCGCTCGGCCTCCCGCGCGTCGCCACCTTTGACCAGATCTCCGCCAACGCCACCGTCACGGCTCAGCTGGAGGACCTGTACGGCGACGTGGACGCCGTTGACCTGCTCGTGGGGGGTCTCGCCGAGGCGCTGAATGCGTCCTCCACGTCGCTGCTGTCGCCGACGCTGACGTGAGTCGTCCGAGGTTGGCAGACGTGTATTCATTGAAGGAGTTGTGTTTGTTGCGGTGTATCTTCTACAATTGTTCATCAATTTCGTCGACCTGCTTGTGGGGGGTCTCCTGCGAAGGCGCTGAATGCGTCATCCACGTCGCTGCTGTCGCCGACGCTGACGTGAGTCGTCTGAGGGCCGCTTTGTGGCAGCGCCGCTCGGCAGATGTGTACTTGATGAAGGCGTCGCGTTTATTGTGGCATGTCTGGTTTAGGGTTTGGGCGGGCGTCCTTGAAGCGCCTTTGCTGTCCTCAATGCTGACATGCGTACGAAGGCATATCTCCGCCGCTGCGCCGTCAAGGGGGCGTGACCTGCCTACATAGGCGCCGCATTGCAGTTATATGCCGTTGCTGGGGATCCGTTCCATGATGCGGCAGACTCGGCTCGCTGAACAACTCACTGCGCATTGGCACCACTTTGTCTGTAAAAGCGATCTTGCTTTTTGTCTTGCCCACCAGCTAAGCCGTCACCTCATGATCTCCGTCCGCCCGTGTCGGTCATCATCAGCAGGTGTTGCACGCTTCTGATGCTCACCTAGGAGTGTCACTCTGCGAACTTTTGCATCACACTGCGTGGCGTCTGTTCCTCAACGCTTGCATTGCGTAACGCCCCGTTCCCTGCTGCGCGCTCTGCTGCCCGCGTGCGCGCGCATGCCATTGCCACGTGCCTCACAATGTCAGCCTGCGGCGGTCATCAGCAGGTGTTGCACTGCACTGCCGCTCGCCCGAGCATCACTCTGCGAATATTCGCATTGCACTGCGTAACGCCTGTTCCCCGATGCGCGCTCTGCTGCCCCCGTGCGCGTGCATGTGCGCGCGGACGCGTGCGACTGCAGCACTGCGCTGTGGCCGCTGATGATCAACATGAAGCCCTCGGATCCGCTGTGGCACGACCACCGGGTGAGCGTGCGAGTCGACGGCAGTGCTTTGTTTATTGAGCTCAACAACAGCTACTTCAAGTACGAGAAATCACATGCTAGTGCGGCATCTGTGGCCTGTCGCGGTGTGCACGATGCACCACCTCAAGTACTTCAAGTTGAAGATGTAAACATCAGCGTGTGTTTTTTATGCGAGTGCCTGAGCTCGCGCAGTGCGCTTTCCGGCTCGCATTTGAGGGCGACCAGAGCTGCATGGAAGTGTAAGCTATTGGGCCAGCCTTGGCTGGTTGTGGCGTGCATGGCGTGCTACCTCAAGAACTTGAAACTATGAACATACCGTGCTATTTTTTGCCGTCGCAGCAGCGCCGTGTGCTTCTGCCACTCGCAGCTTCAACTGCTTGCTGAAGAATTGCGCGCCGTCACTCTGTCACTTCGCCTCCGTCATGCGCAGTGCTGCGCCATACGAGGTGACCGTACAAAGCGCATTGGGGGCCAGGCGCAGACGACAACACATCAGTGCTGTCTTTGTGCATCGCTCTGTTCGTTTGTGCCCTGCCTGCTACTGCTATCCCGCAACACATGTAAAAGCTCAAAATGTGACTCTCCCGCTCTTTGCCGCAGGACGTGTTCGAAGACGTGCGCAGCACCAGCCGGTGCAGCAGCTCAAAGCATGACTCTCCCGCTCTGTGCTGGAGCTATGTGGAAACTTTTGTCCCGAAATATATACTTAAAGTAGTTGTTCTTTGGTCCCAATTCTGGTTTGGTCGACAAATCTCTGAAGATGTTCGCACCACCAGCCTGTCCACGCTGCTCAACTTGTGACTCTCAACTCTTCGCCGCAGGACATATTTGAAGACGTGCGCACCACCAGCCTGTCCACGCAGTTCAAAATGCGATTCTCCCACTCTTTGCCGCAAGACGTGTTTGAAGACGTGCGCACCACCAGCCTGTTCACACAGTTCAAACTGTGACTCTCCCGCTCTTCGCCGAAGACGTGCGCACCACCAGCAGTCCATTCTGCCCATCATGTTACTCTCCAAATGTGACTCTCCCACCCTTTGCCGCAGGACATCTTTGAAGACGTGCGCACCACCAGCCTGTCCACGCTGCTCAACCGCACGGCCAACAGGGACCAGCCGGGGTTCTTCCCGCTCGTGACGTGAGTGCGGCCTGTCGCGCTTTGGTACAGCTTTTATGACACTACAGCAGTGCAGCATGTAGATCCGGAGGCTGCGGCGAGTAGATTAACATCAGCAGGCAGCTGAGTAGTTTGAGGGATGGCGCCACTTTGCTTTTATGACACTACAGCAGTGCAGCGCATGTGTGCGGACGCCGCCGCGGGCAGAGTGACATCATCAGGCATCTGAGTAGATTCGGTGACAGCGGCACCGTGTCTCCAATGCTCGCGCTAGCAGAACGCCAGCATGTCAAACAGAGGCCTGATGGGGGCATCTCCACGGCGTGAGTGACCGCTCTGAGAGTTGAAGATTAGGCTGAGGTTACAGCTTTAGATCAGCGGCACGTCGTCGCTGAGAGGGAACCTTGATAGCGGTTACTGACGTCGCGGTAGACAGTGCCCTAACACTAGCCCTAACTTCAAGGCCATCAGGCATCTCAGCAGTTTTGGATCCTGGCAATCAGCCGCGATGGATGCAGCCTGCCATTGGCACGTTGACAGCGAGCCGTTTCTCCACTGCGAGTGATAGAGTTGATCATCAGGGAAATTGCCACGTCGCAGTGCAATCACGAGTAATTTTTTTTTCTGACTCTAGGCCCTGGCGACACAGTGCAATCACGAGCCATTGTCCTGACCCTAGGCCCTCTTGGTCGTGCGTGCGCATGTACGTATGCATGCAGCGAGGTCGCCTCGGACTCCTATTCTCTCGACGTTAAACAGCACACCCTACAATCACTCTCGAAGTGAAGCGCTGTCTGCAAGTAGGTGGTGAGCAGCACATTGGTCGCTGAGAAAGGCTGCAGCTGCAGCTTTGTGTCCACATTACAACATCAAGCTCGTTCAGCAGCATGCTCAAAGGGTCCCGCAAAATAGCACAATGGCGGCCCAGGAAGGTGCTTGAATACAAACACCTTCATGTGCATGGTTATGTGACGTTACGACGGCTGCGCGCGCGCAGCTGTCTAACCCTAACCCTAACTCACGTCGCAGCGCCAGAACCAGCCTTCATTATGCAAGTAGGCCCTCCTTGTTGCGATATGTATGCAGGGCGATCGCCGCGTCGCAGCGCAATCACGACCATTCCTGTGACCCTAGGCCCTGGCGACACAGTGCAATCGTGAGCCATCATGACCCTACACCCTCTGTGTCGTGTGTGCGCATGCATGTATGCAGGGAGGTAGCTACGGACTCGTACCCGCTGGACCCCTTTTCCGCGGCGCAGTTCTCGATGCTCGCTGCGCCAACCGCTGACACTATCAAGACCATCACCTTCGTCCAGGTATGCACATTTTGTTCGACTTTGCAGTACATACATGCCAGCATTTCAGGTACGCGCATTCCGTTCAGCTCTGCACTACATGCCATCGTTAAGATCATCACGGTTGTTCGGGGACGCACATTCCTTGAACGTGGACGTTCAACTTTGCAGTATGTGCACCATCAAGGCCATCACCTTTGTCGAGGTACACGCATTCCGTCCAACTTTGCAGTACATGCCATCAATAAGACCATCACCTTTGTTCAGGTATGCGCATTCCGTTGGACTTTGCAGTACATGCCATCATCAAGACCATCACCTTTGTCCGGGTATGCGCATGCCACTCAACTTTGCAGCACGCGTACATCCCCCTTGGCCTTGTAATGCGCCTGTCTGACTGTGCAGCGCATCACGACATGTGGCGATGTCATTCGGGAGTGATCGTCAACGCGCGTTGAGACACGTGCAGGTCATCGCAAGATGCACATAGATTCGGGTAGCAAGCTTGGCATCCACCGTCTGGGCTTTCCGCGCCCTCAGCGAGAATTATGAAAAAACAGACCCTTCGGCCTTCAGTGAACACGCCTTGTTTAGCCCTGCCCTGTACTCCCTCTTATGTTTTTGGTTGCAGGTGCCCTGAACTCGAGGCATCGTGGATGCCTTCGTCACCCAGACACTGCTGAATTGTTGACTCAGTGTGCGCCGCATCGCTGACAAAACTCACTGGCTGAGCACTGCCACATTGCCACGCGCGCGTCAGGACGTCCCTCCTTTCATGAGCGCCGCGCATTCCTCGACACGATTGCCGACGACACTCTCCGTGATCCTCACTGTTGACGATACTCATGGGTTGAGCGCTGCTGCTGTGCGCCGCAGGACGTCTACTCGATGACGTGGTCAATCCTCGGCAGCAACATACTGTTCACCATCATGTTCACGGGCATGAATGCGGGGTACTTCGGCATCGGGCTCGGCAACCGCATGATCAGCGCCGACATATTTGCCTTCTGCGACTTCTCGCAGCTGTCGGTGAGTTTATCATACTTCAAGTTGAAGTTTTGGTCTAAGTTTTGCCCAGGTGGCGCTGCCTTCTGCAACTTCTCGCAGCTTGATGTTATGCAGCGCCTCGCTTTTCGATTTTTGGTGAAGAACGCATTTGGAAGTTCAGTCTACTTTTGCTGTGCATGCGCTAGACAGTGCTGCAGAAGCGGCGGAGCCACTCTGGAAACTTCAACTTCACCATGTGTCGACTCCTGTTATTGAAGTGCTTGCACGTGCACTCGGCGTTAACATCTGAGCCTTTGCGCCTACTGGCAGCTCAGGGTGAGTTTCCCGTTGAAGTCAGTAAGAGAGCTACGAGTGTTGCTGACTGACAGCGGCGAGCCTCCGCGCCGCCAGCGCATCGTTTGCGCCATGCATAGGCAGCTTCTCTGCTCGCCAACCAGCTAGTACTCTGCTGCGCCCGTGTGCCTATCCTTGCTGGTCGGTGCCACGCAAAGGAGTGCTGCACACGCTGCTGCCTCTCCCACGCTCTTTGCAGAAGCTTCACACGCTTTCAGGCCTGTTCCCCATTTGCGGCATACCGTACATAGCAGTCCTGTTGTGCTGACGCGGGTCGGTGCCAACACGCACGTCTACTGCGCGTGTTGCCCTAACCCTAACATTAACCCTCTGTCGTGCAGGCCACCAACCAGCAGCCGTCGTGCACCGACCGCAACGGCATCGCGAACGACCTCCCGCCGCAGGACACTTCTATGCAGGGCCACAACGACATCACCCTCAAGACTGCGGACCTGGACGCCGCGACCAATGTGGGTGCCCGCTTGCTTCGCGGCGCAGTTGTCGTCTGAGCGCTGTGACAGATGCGGGTTCGCATTTGTTGGAAAGTAGGATGCTTGGAACAAGTCCGGAGCGGAGACTGTAGAGAAGTCTACAGGCTGTAAAGCGCGAAGTGAGTATTAAGCAAGCACGGCCCAGGTTGCTTCCACCGCAGAAGGTGCGAATAAGGCACAATCGTATAAGTGCAATAAAGCACGGTGGAACCTATAAAGTATGGTGCAACCAGTCATACTCCGGGGTGACTGAGCAGACGGAGAAAACCTGCAATTCCAACAGCATTGAAGCATCTGTCCGTGTGGTGGTGGTTGCTAGGGCTAGGGCCTCAGTGGAACTCGCAGCAGCTTCTGAAGCATCAGGTCGCAGTGTGCCGCTGGCGTCAGACGACGCATGCTCGCCTGTGGACGCCCTGGCATCAGGGTCAGGTTTGAGGTTACAGTTAGGGTTAGGATTAGCATCGCCCGTGGTGCCCTTCGTTGTGCTAGGGCAACCCTGTTTGACTTGGCCGCCAGCCAGGAAGCTGCTGCAGCTGCACATCTGGTGGTCTCAGCCTGTGCGGATTGACAACTGGTGTCTTCCGCCGCTGCTTCGCCTACCCCACACTCTACCGTACCTATTCACTGCCCCCTTTCCTTGGTGGTTACGAGGCGCTGTGGCATAAAAGGTGCCACGCCACCCACGCTCTGACCTACGATACCTCTGCCCTACGTCCTTGGTAGTAGCGAAAGTACTGCAACGTCAGAGATGCCGCGCCACAACGCGCATCTGGCGCGGCACGCGCGCTCCGCACGCGACGACGATGGTGATCGCGCGCCGCTGCCGCTGCTGCTGCTGCCGCTGCCGCAGACGTGGAACTTGAAATTCTCCTATCAAATCAACGATCCCAGTAAAATATTGCAAGTTTTTATTGTTTTTACCTGGACTAGACGGTGGTGCTGCAGCGTCCTCTGCGCACGGGCGCTCTGAACTCACGCGACAACACCTGTGCGCTACCGCCGCCGCAGACGTGGACGGTGGTGCTGCTGCATCCGCTGCGCCCTAGCTCTCCGAACTAATGCGACAACGGTCGTGTGCTGCCGCCGCCGCAGACCTGGACGGTCGTGCTGCAGCATCTTCTAAGCGCGAGCGCTCTGAACTAATACGACAACGTCACCGAGAGCTCTATGATCTTCTGATTCATTTTCATATGTGCGCTGCCGCCGCCGCAGACGTGGACGGTGGTGCTGCAGCGTCCGCTGAGCGCTGACGACGCGACCATCGACCAGTCCATCACCAACACGGACACCAACATGATCTGGTCCTACAACCCGGACGCCGTCGCGCAGCACTCGTTCGACCACAGAGGTGCGTGGTCGAGCGCTGCTGCTATTGCGCTGTGCAAGGTGTGCAGCTGAGAGCAGCTGTCCTTGAATATCAGTTGGTGCTAGACCTCAGATGCGGTGCGGCAGCACGCGTGCCACCGCAGAGGCGCGTCGTCGAGCGCTGATGCGGACCTTGTGGTCGAGGTGCGTGGACAGGCGCTGCTGCGGGCTCGTTGTTGAGCACTGCTGCGGGCTTGTGTTGCGCTGCTTACTTTGTTTGTCGACCCCTTATGCCCCCCCCCCCCCCCCCCGTGTAGGCATCAACACCGCCGGCGTGCTTATTTTTTTGTCGACCCCTGACTTCCCCCTCCCCCTCCCCCCGCACGCAGAGTCAACACTCATATTCGACGTCAAAAAGTTTACAACGATGCCGTGTTCATGTTGCGAGCCATCTGCAGTCGACAGCGTGCTTACTTTGCGTGTCTAACCTCAGCTTTGATGCTCCTCCCCCCCCCCCCTGCAGGCATCAACACGGTCAACCTCTACAGCGGCACCAACTCTATGCAGATGACATCGCAGCAGTCGTCATGCTTGATTTGTCTGTCGAACCCCCACTTCCCTCCTCCCTGGCAGCATCAGCATGCTTTCTTTGTTTGTCAAACCCCCGCTTCCCCCCCATCCCCCCCCCCCGCCCCCCCCTGGTGCGCAGGCATCAATACGGTCAACTTCTACAGCGGCACCAACTCGGTGCAGATGACTTCGCAGCAGTCGTTCTTTGCGCTGCACGGGCTCGTCATGCTGTTCGCGTGGGGCCTCTTCGGCCCGATGGCGCTGTACGTGGCGCGCTACAAGAAGGTGAGTGACTTGTATCTCATAATGTACAGTAGTGTGGCGCTTGTAGTCTGTGCACGGCGCTGGGGATGCTCAGGGCGTGACCCTTTTCCGACCATAGCTTCATTTAGCCATTGGTGGGGGGGACGTCAACGAGGCGACGCTGTGTCAAGCGGAAAAGGAGGTACTGCAGGGAGGGGAAGAGGCGATACAGGCAATGGAGAGGGCGGGCATCGACATCACCAACGCCACACGCCGCCACCAGCAGGCGCGGACCATAATCAACCAGATGCAGCGGCTCCGGCAGCCCGAGGAGACATTGCCGTCGAAAAGTGGCTAAATTGAGTTGAGCGGTGTGGCGCTTGTATGTAGTCTGTACACGGCGGTGGGGACGCTCAAGGCGTGACCCTCAGGGTTCCATAGCTTCATGTTGGGGCGGGATGGTGCATGCCGGTGGAGAGCACGTGTAAATAGACTTGCGCAAACACTGGCTTTACCTGACTGGTTGACTTGGATGCCCTCGTTTTCAAAGCTGTAATGTCACCGCCACATCACCACTGCGTTTGTCGCATGCAGCACTGCATTTTTGTCGCACCTTATCAAACAGTAGGAACGAGGGCACAAAATTGGAATTGGTGGGAAAGCCCCACCTTCCACCCCCCACATTATTTTAATACACCACTGATCCCAGAGAATTCAAAAGCTGCAATGTCACCGCCTCATCATCACCGCGTTTGTTGCATGCAGCACTGGAGGAACTGGATCGAAATCCATGAGATTTTGGCGTCCTTCGCTGTGGAGGCCTCCGTGCCGATCGCGATAGGCGCGTTCGCCAGCGCCGGCTGGGTGGTGAGTGCAAACGCACCTAAAAACTGCATGTACTTGAAGTTTGTGTATACATACCTAGTGTGCACATAGGTACCTGCTTGGGTCAGCAAGTGCTCTGTACTGTGGTAACGTAGCTGCCCTCTGAGCATCACTTGAGGTCCATGAACTTCTTGCGTCCGTGAGGCGTCCGTGCCGATTGCGATAGGCGCGTTCGCCAGCGCCGGCTGGGTGGTGAGTGCACGTGCGCCTACGCACTGCAAGTACTTTTTATTAATTCTCAGAATTCACGAACTACTTGCGTCCTTCGCTGTGAGGCGTCCGTGCCCATTGCGATAGGCGCGTTTGCCAGCGCTGGCTGGGTGGTGAGTGCAAACTCATCAAGGACTGCAAGTATCTGAAGTGTGCGTATACATAGCCCATTGATTGACGTAGGTACCTACCCAGTGCATCCTGACAAACCCCTTTTCACTACAGTATATGTGTAGTATATGAGGTCCATGAAATTTTGGCGTCCTTCGCTGTGGAGGCGTCCGTGCCGATTGCGATAGGCGCGTTCGCCAGCGCTGGCTGGGTGGTGAGTACACATACACCTATGCGCTGCAAGTATCTGAAGTGTGCGTGTACATAGCCCATTGATAGAAGTAGTTACCTACCCACTGCATACTCACACACCCACCTACACTCCAGCATAAGTGTAGTACACAAAAAGCGCTTGGGGCAGCGTGCGCGCATCGCCTGGACTTCCCAGCTGCACGCGAGGTCCGATGTCAAGTAGAAGTACACGTTCACAACGCGGCGGCGCAGCTGCGGAGCGGAGGCCTGCATTCAGTGCCTGCCTGCCGACGTGCAGTGGAGACGCAGCTGCTCGTTGAGCATCGCTGCGACTCCGCCCTGTCGTGATGTCACGCCCATGGTCATTACAGGCGATGTGCTCAGGGGCAGGGTGAGAACTAGGGTTAGGGCTAGGCTGATGGATGCGCCTGCGTTGCTGTGCTGCCGCAGTTTAGGAGCGCGCACGGTATCGTCATTGCTCACTAAGAGCATGCATCTGCGCATGGGCATAGAGGGCAGCTGCTGACTGACTGTGCACGCGCTGCATTCGTGTCGCTGCACTGCCGCGGCTCAAGAGCGCGCACCGCAAGATCGGCGCCGCGCTGTTCTGCCTCATCGTCGCTCATCATTGCTGAGTAGCAGTAGACTTGCGGCGTCTGCGCATAGTGTGCTTAGAGGAGCGGTGCTGATGAATGTGCATGCGCTACGGCCGTGTCGCTGTCCCCTCCCCCGCAGTTGCAGAGGGCGCACGGCAAGATCGGCGCGGTGCTGTTCTGATTCATCAATGCTCAGTTGATATATATTGGTGGAAGGCACTTGCGGCTAACCATCCTTTGTCACCTAGAGCTCTACGATCTTCTGATTCGTTTCCATATATATCACTGAGAGCCGCTGCGTGTTTTGCGTGGTTGGTGAACGCCACCGCTGGTTGCAGCGGCGCATGCGCACAGAGAACTGCTGCTGACAGATGCACGCGCGTTGCGGCTGCTTCGCTGTGTTGGCGCAGTTCAAGAGCGCGCACGGCAAGATCGGCGCGGCACTATTCTGCTTCATCATTGCTTAGTTGATTTGCTGAACGCCTCTGCTATTGTGGTGAACGTGACTGCTGGTGGCAGCGGCGCATGGACACAGAGAACCGCTGCTGACAACTGCACATGCGTTGCGGTCGTGTTGCTGACCTCCCCCGCAGTTCAAGAGCGCGCACGGCAAGATCGGCGCGGCGCTGTTCTGCCTCATCATCGTTCAGTTCGGGTCTGGCGTGCTGCGGCGCATGGGCATACAGAACCGCGGCAACAAGTACTTTGGCACCAACTACGACAAGCTGCACCAGGTGAGCACGGCTCAGCCTCAACTTCCAGTCGCCTTTGCGGTAAATTGAAGTGCGAGCGCGCGCGTCGCGTCGTAAGCTGATCACTGCTACGCGCTGCCGCCGCCAGCCCCACGCACTGACTTTGCTGCCTCACTAGAAGCGAAGCCTGGGGAGTCTACGGCAAGGACGACTTCAACTGCCATCATCAAGGCTGAGTGGTTGTCATCTTCACAAGTTCAGAGCCTCGTGAGCATGCGCCCTTCTTGCCCTTTGAAGTATGGTACATACTGCTCATTGCGTTCGGCGGTGCGACGTAGCACCATCCTGAGCCGTGTTGCACACACCCCGCACGCGCATGCGCGTCCCCTGATTCTGTCTACTGCAGCTGGTGCAAGACGCGTCGTCGGCGTGGTTGTAGATGGCGCCATCGCGACGACCACCTGCACGCCGCACTTGCGACTGCGACACAAATCTTCCTCTCTGGTGGACGTCTGTGCCGATACCTTGCCGCTGCTGCTGCGTGCACCCCAACTCACCACCGCCAATGTGCACTGTAGACTAGTGTGATGAGAGAATAACGTAAATGTGCGCCCCAACTCATCACCGCCTACATGCACGTAGTGCAGTTTAAAATCGTAAATGATCAGGGTTGGTCCAGGGTTAGCCTTAGGGTGGGGGGGGGCAGTTTTGGCGATCGCGTGCACGGCGCATTTAAGTACTTGATGAAGTTATACAGCTAACCTTGCTTTTGAACGGATGCACCCCGTGCCCCCATTTCCTGCACTGCATATTGCGTTGTGGAACCCTAGTTAACCCTACATTCTCAACGGACGCGCCCCGCGCAACCGCTTCCTGTGTCCGTTTCGCCGCTGCGCGCAGTTCAACAAGGTGTACCACCGCGTGAGCGGGCGCTTCACGGTCTGCCTGGGCGTGGCCAACGTCATGATTGGCCTGCACATCATCTCGCCCATGGACTCCGTGCTGCAGCTGAGCGTGAGTGGCTTTAGTAGGGTTAGGGCTAGGCATGACTGGCCTACACATCATCTCCCGCATGGACTCTGTGCTGCAGCTCAGCGTGAGTGGTTTATGTAGTGTTAGGGTTAGGCCTAGGGCGAGAGTTAGGGTCAGGGTTAGGGTCAAGGGTCGCGTGCGCCCAGGATACAGCGTCATGAAGTGCTCGCGTCCTCTGTCGCGCACCAGCATGCAGGTGTCGCTGACGACTGTTTGGGCTGGCTACGATGCTTTGTGCAGGCTAGAATTAGGGGTAGGGTGAGGGTCAGCGGTCGCGGCTTTGCATTAACGCACTGCATGGACCACTTCTGTGATGAGCCAACTGCAAGTGAGCCAATCGCGCTTAACGCGCTGCTTCTCTGAGCACAGACCTAATCCTGCCCCTAAGCCAACAGAAGAGACACCAAATGCTGTGCCAGCTGTGCACGGCTGTGATTTGCCGACTCCGCCTGAGCGACGTGCGTATAGAGCGACATGAAGCTGGAGTGAAGCAGTGCTACTTAACAGTGAGCACGCAACTACTGGGGGGTTAAGGTTGTAGTCACGACTCGGTCGTGTGTTTGGAGTGTTGCGCTGCAGCAGTCCTCAGAACTCCGGCAAGGTCATCGCGTTCTGCGCACCTTAACAACCGCGTCTACCGCATACCCACCCTTCACCCAATTGCAACCTGTTTGCCGCTGCGCTGCCTGTCATTCGTCCATCCACGCAGGGGTTGGACACAGCCGGCTCCGATCAGCTCAACATCTCGGTAAGTCACCGCCTTGCACACCTTTGTACTTCAGGAACTGGTTCCACTGCCTCTTGCAGCAGCTACAGTAGGCTTGGTGCAAAAAGCTCTGGAAGTACATCAAAGTGTACTGGCAGACACTATGGCGATGCTTTGTGTGACTAGTTTCCATCAGCCGCTGTCGCAAATGTCTTGCACGCTGCGTGGGTGTGTCACATGATGCCCCCCAAACTGCAGCCAGCGCGGTAGCGCATGTACGCCCAGAGGTGAGCTTGCGTGAAGTGATGAAAAGCGAATTCGTCCGCAGCGCACAATGCGTCGTGAATCATGTCCGTGGTCCTGCATGCCGCCATCTAGTGATGACAGGGCCAGTTTTGAGGTAGACCACTTAGGGTTATGGTTAGGGTTAGGGTTAGGGTTAGATGAGGTAATGTGTCCACATTCAAGTGCTGTATAGCAAGCCACCTTGTCCCGTCTTTTGAAACAAAAAACATTGAAGTATGCAGGCCTGAGTCACCTCTGGTAGCGAACTGACGACCGCGGTGTCACCACTGTGTGCATGTAACGTCAAGTGCTGCATAGTAGATAATTCAACTTTCCTGATTGCTGTCGCGCCGCCACTGTCTACAGTCTTGATCGTCAGAGCAGATCGTTGCGAGCACAGTGTTTCGACCAAGAGGCATGCGCACCTCAAGAGCATGCCAATTGCATATACATCAACAAAGTTTTCGGCAATTTTGGCACAAAATGGAGCCAAAACCCAGGAACCAGCAGGTGGCGCAAAGGAGGGGGAAGGCGATGGTTCGGGCGTATAGGACACACGCAGCACAGTCTCAGCCGGAGGCAGACATGCAGCAATCAGCAGACCACCGTGGCCCCAAGGTGGCACGTGGGGCTTGCAGCTGCTAACCCCGGCAGAGATCGATTTGCTTTTGTTCCTGCACCTCAAGGCACAGCACACGTCCATGTACCGGTAGCCCTTCGGCACGGGGGACTTTGCATCGTTTCTCGGGTGAGGAGTAGGGTAAGGGTGTTTTGGGGGGGCAGGGCTCGGCGATTAGGGTTCAGGCGATGGTGATGCTCATCAGCGCCGCGCGCTTTCTGCGCCCCCCCGCCCTCTTCTTTGCCACCAACGTCTTGCCACACGTGGGCCTTCGGTTTCAACTGCCTCCCCCTGTGCATCTCCCAGAGGTGGTCCGGGTGTTGCTTACGGCATTCGCTGTGGCGCGTAACCCGAACCTTCACCGTAACCCTGGCACCACCGCCCCCTATGACCTGTTGTGCATGATGCTTTGCCCAACTTCAACCCTTACCCGCTGGTGGCTGGCCCTGCATCCAAACCCAACTGCGCAGGTCTCCGGCTTCAACTACATCTCGCTGTACGTGTTCCCCGCGTGGATCTGCATCATGCTCATAGCGTTCGGCGCCGCGGAGGTGGCGCTGTGGGCGGGGCGCAAGAAGGCGCGCAAGAAGATGATCCGCCAGCTCAACCTGCCCACGTACACCATGGAGGAATTCAACGACAGGGTGCTTCAGGTGTGTATATGTGTGACTGTGATCTGCCAGCTCAATGTGCTGTAAGAAGGCGCGCAAGAAGATGATGTGCCAGCTCAGTCTGCCCACGTACACCATGGAGGAGTTCAACAACAGGGTGCTGCAGGTACGTGTGTACTGTTTATTAGTTCTCGCTCAGGGCGCGAAAAAGTCCAGATGAAAGGCATCTGACTTGAAGCTTGCTGTACGGAATCTACATGTCGTATGAACTTCTATGAACTTTCAAGAGCGATGCGCCAGCTCAATGTGCTGCAAGAAGGCGCGCAAGAAGATGATACGCCAGCTCAACCTTCCCACGTACACCATGGATTCAACGACAGGGTGCTTCAGGTATGTATATGTGTGACTGTGATCTGCCAGCTCAATGTGCTGTAAGAAGGCGCGCAAGCAGATGATCCGCCAGCTCAACCTGCCCACGTACACCATGGAGGAGTTCAACGACAGGGTGCTGCAGGTGCGTACGTCCTGCTGTGTACTTTTAAGTGCGATGCGCTAGCTCAATGTGCTGCAAGAAGGCCCGCAAGAAGACGATCCGCCAGCTTAACCTGCCCACGTACACTATGGAGGAGTTCAACGACAGGGTGCTGCAGGTGCGCGCGCCGCGCTGCGCACGCCGTGCTGCTAAGCACTGGCACAGCCTTGTGTGGGGTATGTGAGCGTGCTGCACGGAATCTGCTGCGGTGGTGCGCGCCGCGCTGCGCGTTGTACGGGTCCTGAGATGCGTTGTAGCGACAACGAGCTGCTGCGTGGAGTACGACAGAGTGCTGGTCGCTGTCTATTACTACACACAGACCGTCGCTGCGACTGCGGTGCGCGTTGTTTCACGGCCCAGGAGTACACACTTAAGTGTGCCGTGTCATGTACTTTAGTATATTTAATTATACACTTGGGAAGTGTATGACAATGTTGCACTTGCCGCGAGTGCGCTCCCCCGCTCGCAAACCGCCTCGCAGGGGGTAGTTCTTCAGAATGATTCAAGTGTGCACTTCAAATATGATGTCGTTTGCACTTGCAGTGTGAGTGCGCTCAAACGCTCACACCCCCCTGCTCACGCACCGCAGGGGGAGAAGTGGCTGATTGTCAACGACGCCGTGGTGAACGTGGAGGAGTACCAGAAGGTCCATCCTGGCGGCTCCAAGGTGATGCTCCTTCAGTCTCTTCTTCAACTGTTTCTTCAACTGTTTCTTCGTGAAGGCCTGTTCTCGATGCGTGTTGCGTTGCAAATTTTATTAATTCGCTCAGGGCGCGAAATAAGCCCAGATGGTGGATGCCCATGGACTTGCAACCAGAATTTACACGTGTCCTTGTGAACACCTTAAAAGTCTCAACGTGCATTCCTGATCACTTCTAAACGACATTGATTGTACTTGATGCAGACAGCACTTGTTGCACGGTTGACGTTTCACAAGTACGTTTTGGGTTCACCCTTGCCCCAGGACCTTGACAATGTGATCAGAGGATTACCCTTACCCCAACCCCAACCTCATAGAGTGCCACCGTACCATGAGGCAATGTCTAGACTACTGATAAGACCCCGTGTTCACTTCTTTTTTGCCAGCAGAGGCAGCAACCAATCTGACAGTGGGTGCATTTCAGGCGAGCAATCAACAAAGCACTACTGCGAAGCGTCATGCGTTTTTGCACCGATGCGAATGTGGAGGAGGACCAGGAGGGCCAGTGCCCGTAAACGCTATCAGTGCTCATCCACAGCACGCTCACGCGCACTCGCACGTGCTGTTTGTTATTGCTGAGCAGGTGATGAAGGAGTCGATCGGCCTGGACGTGACCAAGGAGATTCTGGGGCTGCGCGGCGTGGAGCAGGGCATCGTCAACGGTGGCCACAAGCACAGGTAACGTACTTCGTGTGAAGTTCAAAACGTCGTGATGACATGCTTGATGATACGTGATGTGCGGCAAGAAGCACGAGCTTGCACGCGTCGCGCTTTGTACTTCAAGACAGAGGTCCTACTTCAGAGTGTGACGTGCACGAGCACACATATCCTCGTGCTGATAACGCAGCATACTTGTGTCCATGGTTTGGTCACACGTGCACATGTTTCTATGCTCCGGTCACACGTGCACATATAACCGATGCCTAGAGTCAGGGTTAGGGTATGGGTGGCCCCCCCGGTTGGTGCACGTTGGGCCTCCGCATGTCGCCCACTCTTGCGTTCGCGCTCGATGTGTTTCGCGCTGCATAGCACAGCTTCAGCTTCAGTTGCTACTGCTGCTGCTGCTGCTGCTGCTACTTGCGCTGCCATTGACGTCACACGCCCATGTACGACTCTTACTGTGGGTGTCACCAAAGCCGCTGCTTAACGTTGCTGACCATAGCTAGTGCTACTGCTGCTGCTGCTGCTGCTGCCGCTGCTGCTGCCGCTGCTGCTGCTGCTGCTCCTGCTGCTGCTGCTGCCTTTCTGTGCCTGTGCCCGCAGTGCCAAGGCTTGGACAGCCATTCAGAAGCTGGTGGTGGCATACGTGAGTATTAGCATCAAACTTAACCCTGGGACCAGGTTTATCGCACTGCGCCACTGCGTTTGAGAGAAGCCTTGCAATGAAGTGGCGCACACAGCAGTGCTCCGAGTGCATCAGAGCGCCCGCAGATGCCAGAGTTAGGGTTAGGGTTGGAGCGTGGGGCAACTGCAGCTTCCATGCCAAAGTGACACTTGCATAAACCCATGGGGGGTGCAAAGCAGCGCTGCCTCAATGCCAATGTGACACTGCGAGTTGAACAAGCGGCAAGCGTCATCGGTGCTGATGCATGCTGCCAGATGCTGGCACCTTCTGAAGGCGGTGTGCGCACATTCATTTGTGCACATGAACTCATGCAGTCATTCATGAATTGCTGCCACAATGCGCGTGCGGGGAGCTTCAGGCCATGCCACGTTGGTCAACCGCGCCAACCTAGGCGCGAGTTCACGTTGAGCATTGGGTTTGCAGCCTCTGAGGTGACGGGGCGTTTGCCCCTCTCTTCGGCAGCATTTCACCTAACCCTAGCCCTAACCCTAACCCTAAGGTAGGTATGAAGACGAGTGCAATACCCCCAGCACCCCCGCCCACCCCACCCACCCCATAGTCTCCGGCGCTAAATCACGCCGTAATAGGTGTCAATCCGAGTGCAATACCTGCTCCTCCCACCTCGTGTGCTGACATTCTCTCTATGGCATCGCGATGTTTTGTACGATGCAGGTCGACCACGAGAATGACGTTATGGACTACGCCCCCGGGGACCTGTCATCGTGAGTTATCGCATTACGTTTCCGTATGTACCTGTCAAGATACTTTGAAGTATCATGCAGCGTATGTCCAAGCACATGCCTTGCCCACAGTGACTTGGTATGGTGGCGGTATATTGCATGTACCGTGTGGGCTGGTGCCTGCAACTTGGCAGCAAAAAGAAGCGCGAGCGCCGTTGCGGTGTTGTCAAAGTAGTGATGTCATCTGGAGAGTGCGCGCGCTCCTCCAGTACTGGTAGAACTCCTTTCAACACTCGAGATTGCTGTGCTGGGCCTGCACAGCTGGTCGCAAGGAAACTTAAAATCAACGCGTTCCTCTGCAGTGCGTGAGCTTCGCCGCCCCGTGTCGCGTCAGCCGCTTTCCAAGGCACGTGCAACACACACTCACCCAACGAGCATACATACCCCTGCACTCCTTCCTCGCCTCGATAGCGACCGCGTCACATCGACACCACTGTATGACCCCATTGCGCAGGAACAAGCTGGGTGACGGCAGCGCCGGCACCGCCGCCACGAGCGGCAACGGCAGCGGCAACGGCGGCAGCGGCAGCAGCAACTCGTCGCGGCGGCGCGCGTTTGGCGCCGAGTCGGCCTTTGTCAAGTTTGTGCTCAGGTGGGTAACTGCGCTCATCATGCACGCGTGTTACAGTTTGGGGTAAAGCTAGGGTTAGGGTAAGGGCCAGGATAGGGGTAAGTTCGATTCCCCTTGACGTTTGGCAGCTTCGATTCGCAGCACAGAAATGCGTTGTGCCGACAGGTGCTCAGGTTCGCCGCTGCGCTCGTTGCTCGCGTGCGTTAGAGTCTGAGGCACGGTTTGGGTCAGGGTCACGACAGTGATAGCTTCACAACTTTACATCCCTACGTGCGTTAGAGTGTGGGGCAAAGCCAGGGTCAGGGTTAGGGACAGGATGGGGATGATTCCGATCCCCCTTGACGTTTGGCAGCTTCTATCAGCCGTAGTGTGAAGGGTCGTGTGGTTGCTGAGGCTATGGCCGCACATCCTGAAGACATCATGTTTTAATCTCATGAGGCATTAGCTACGATGAAAATTGCTGTCGCATGGGCCGCAGGTCGCACCGATCAATGAGCTTGCAGCCAGCCCTTTTGTTGTGAATTGGCAACATTATGCGTGTACGCAGCGCTCAGCAGCAGTGCTTCTGCTGCCGTTTTGCATGTCATCGCAGGAACAAGAAGATTCTGGCAAACGACAGCAAGGGCGCGCCAGTTGTCGGGTTTGTCTTCGAGCCGCAGGTGAGCGCTGCTGTTATGCTCATTGATCATTCTCACAATATCTCCATTGCAGAAAAGTAACACTTGTGTATGGCTGGGGCCACTTGGGTATGTGATCCTCTAGTTGCTCCCGTCGACAATTTCAGCAGCGTGCAATGAGAAGGCGCACGCATCATCTGGTACAAAGGCAGACCGGCGGCTTGCTCAAGTAAGGGGTCGCGTTTTGCGTTCACTATCGCGTAATCTCTTCAGCTGCCAATGTTTTGAACCCTGCAGCTTGCACTTGTGCCATACATGAACCCTGCAGCTTGCACTTGTGCCACACAAGCACCCAAGGGGCTGGCTGCGTGATGCATGCGCAGAGCCAAGCTTCAACCAGCATTTGAACTTCCCGTGTTTTCTCGAGCACACTCGCAGCTTTGACATGAGATCTTGTCAGAATGTGGTATTGTGTTGCCGGCCGCTGCGGTTTTTGCTTTGATGATGCTCATATGCTGTTGTTTCCGCCGCCGCTCTTGCTGCTGCCGCCGCTACTGCTGCTGCTGCTGCCGCCGCTACTGCTGCTGCTGCCGCTACGCTGCTGCTGCTGCTGCTGCCGCTGCTGCTGCAATTCGGCACGTCACCTCCTCATCAGACCAAGAGCAACTTCATGAAGTCACTGGCCCCCGGGTTTTACCACAAGTTCAGGGTCGTGCACCAGGGCAGCGTCATTCAGGTACAGTACGCAGAGCGTTAGTAAGTGCTAGGGTTAGCATTAGGTTTAGGCAAATGCCAGCAAAAACTTCGCTTGAAAACGCTTGTTAACTTCATATGCACCGGCGAGCGCCACTGTAGTCTCACATGCGCACGTGTCTTGGGCAGAGCGCGCTGCGCTGCGCACCAGAATAGATCACCAGTGTAGCTCAGAGCATGTCAAGATGGACTTTTGCTTGCGCACTTTCAAATGCACAATAATCGGCAAATTCTTGCCGACATCGCCCGTGGCAGTACTGTCTCTGTGGTGTCTCCTGCGCGCATGGCTCAGGAAGAGCTCGGGGTAGGTTTAGGGTCAGGGTTTAGGTTTAGGGCTAGTCGCTAGGGTTGGGATGAGTGTTGGGTATTACCTAGGCAGAGCATGCTGCGCATTGCGCCTGCCCTCTGAAGTGCAGCATGCTGAGGTGCAGCATGCTGACGTGCAGTATGCTCAACAAGCCGCATCGCGGGCGTTTGCGCGCAACGGCAACGCGCCAAGGGCGCACTACCTAACCCTAACCCTAACCCTAGCACATGCTCACTCTGTACACAATCGTTGCTCCTTCTGCTGCAGCGGAGCTACACTCCCGTGGGGCTGGTGCCGGCGGCGGGCAAGCCCGGCGCGATGGGCTTCGAGTACTTCATCAGGTCAGTACGACGAGCGTGCGCACTAGGGCGGATGCTGCAACTGAAGTTGTGATATTGAAGTTGCTTGTTGACGAACCGCTGTTCTGTACTCCTAGCGGCGCTGCTGAAGTTTGCAGCCTAACCCTAACCCTAACCCTAACCCTAAGAGTGCGCACATCACGAGCAGCGCACACATGTACACGTGCGCACGCGTACGTGCTCACGCGTCCTTGCAGTCGCCTGCTAACCCTAACCCTAACCCTAACCCTAAACCCTAACCCATGCTTATCATTAACTGCGTTACCGGCTCCCTGAGGTATTGCCCTGTTGCTTGAGGTGCTGACGCAGGTGCAACCACATGCATCTGCGTTTGTCTTCTCTCAGCCTTGTTTGCAGTTTGTCATTGAGGCACAGTCAGACGAACACGAAAGCACTTAATTTTTGCAGATACAATCAAGAATCGAACATTGCACTTGCACGTACACTTGAAAGTTTATTTTCTCTCAAAAGGCTGGCTGACAGACGCATGGAGTCATTGCAATTGCTGTCTTGTCTCGCATGAAATACTTCAAGTTGAAGTAACAGAAACTGAGCGCTGTGACTCACACGCTGCATGCTGCTCCGTGTCGATGGAGCAGGCTGTACCCGGGCGGGCAGATGTCGTCGGCGCTGGCGAAGATGAAGATTGGCGACAGCGTACGTGTTCAGGGCCCGTTCGAGATCAGGGAGGCAAGTGCAACGTTGAAGATGACTATGCATGAGGGTGTAGGGCGTGCTTGTGTCAAATGTGTGGAGTACTTGGAGGTTGCGTCAGGCCCATACTTGAGTGCGCATGCGCAGACCGCCACTTGTCTGTACACGCAGTCATACGTACATACATGCAGTCAGGGCGCGCCGTCCCTGATGGGGGAGGCAGCGGCGTGTTGAAGATTAGGGTGCATGAGCCGAGCTGCAGCGACTTGCGCTGCACGTGCCGATCGCGCTTGCCAAGAAGACACCTCCAGGCTTGAAATGCGCTGCAGTCTGTTAAAAGACTCCGAAACCTGCGTCGCACTTCCCGCATTTTTCAATTGACTTCAGCCCTGATATTTCAATTAATAAAAATAAAGCAATAAAAAGTCAAGCTAAAAAGAACCTACATCAAAACGGCCTTTACCTTGTTGATGAATGGTTGCTGAGTACCTAAGAAATACCTTGCTGATGAATGGTTGCTGAGTACCTCTCATTTGCCGCCCCCCTCCCCCCCCCTCCTCTCCCGTTCGATACCCCCCCCCCCCCCCCTCCTCCAGATCAGCAAGGCGGACGACCACATCTTCATGATAGCCGGCGGCACGGGCATCACGCCCATGCTGCAGCTCGTGCAGTGCCACATTGACAAGCAGCGCGAGAACGCAGGCGTCGTTGCGCGCAAGGTCGCAATGAACGAGCTGTCGGCGCCGCCCCTCGAGGTCAGCGCTCAGCGTGCACACGACAGCTTGTACATCCAGGAATAACTTTTTAATGATAGGAGTCAACAGAGGTATAACTGTTGATAGAGCGATCACGTGATACCCAAGACCGCGATGAACGACATGAACGAGCTGTCATCGCCGTCCCTCGAGGTCAGGACTCAGCATGCACATGACATTTCATTGAGAAATATGATGAACATGTCGACATAAATATTTTAGTGGATAGCAGTCATGCGTCGACGCCTCTATTGTGCCTCTGTATGAAAGCTAGCCTCAGTGCATGTGCAAGACTGCCATTAACAAGCTTTGGGCGCCGCCCCTCGAGGTCAGCGCTCAGCATGCCCATGGCAGCTTGTCTGTGAATCATTTGATTTCATAAGCAAGTCAACAAAAATATAGTTAGTGCATGGCAAGCAGCTGATCAACTATGAATGAGTCAACTACAGTTTGCTTAGCAAGACTGCCATGAACGAGCTGTGGGCGCCGCCCCTAGAGGTTAGTGCTGAACATGCACATTGGCAGCTTGTTCATTCATGAATAACGCTTATAAGAGTCGATAGAGGTATGACCATTGACCGGAAACGATACAAAAGATTGTGCAGCTCTAGGTGACAAGGTGTGGTCGGCCGCCAGTGCCTTCCACCAGTAACGTGATCGCCGCTGCTGCGGCAGTTGGCCACGGGTCAAACATGTCGAATAGCAATCACGTGATCCAACACCCCATCTGGGCCTCTGCACGGACTTTCGCGGTAGCAGACGTAGGACGCGGTGATACCGTTGCAGCGCATCGCCGCTGATGCATGTGTCGGTGTGGTGACTCTCCTGGACGGTATGTCGGAAGCACGGGCCCATGCCAATTCGACCCCTTGCGGCCGCTGGCACCTAGCCCCAACCCTAACCGTCTGTGCTGCACTGCGAAAGCCGTCGTTTCCCACAGAGCTTTACGGTTATCCTCCGCCATCGTCAATCAGGATTAGATGAATGGGCGATAGTGGCAGACGTACGCAGTAGCAGACGTAGGACACGGCGACACTGTTGCAGCGCATTCATCGTTGTTGCAGTGGCTTTCCTGCTTGTCTACGACAATGAAGCAGCGTCAGCGCAAGCGTGGTAGGCCAGTAGCGTAGGTCCTAGTCCATTTGAAGCAGCGGCAGCGCAAGCGTGGTAGGCCAGTAGCATGGGTCGTGGCCAATTTGATTCCTGTGTTCAGCAAACCGTTGTCTGAAAAGCCGCTGTCAAGCGAACCGTCATCTGAAGGGCACCATGGTATCTCTCCGCGATTGTGATGCCTTTGTTCTAACTTCAAAGCAAAGCGTCGTCTGAAGGGTACCATGACCTCTCTCCGCCATTGCGGTGCCTCTGTTAAGCAAACCGTCAATTGAAGGGTGCCATGATCTCTCTCTGCCATTGTCGACTCTCAGGAGATGAAGACAGCTGCCGTGGGCGCCGATCCCGGCGGCGCGCGTCAAAAGAGATCTGGCATGTCAGCGCCGCAGGATTCCGTCAAGGCCGGCCAAGACGGCACGCAGGTGCGTGCCATTCAGATCGTATGATCTTATTTGCATTGTTGTAGAAGAGAGATTGACAGCAGGATTGCGTTCAGGCGTCCGACCAAGACGGCACGCAGGCGAGTGCGCGCGCACAGATATTGTCTTACTTGCAGTGTTGCAGAAGAGAGGATGGCAGGAGTGAGACGCCCCATACCGCAGACTCGTGAGCAGCGGGCGTAGTCGTGACTACTGCTGCGGAGCGCCGCTGAGAACGAACGCGTGATACCTTACGTGCGCACACGAAATCTGGTTCACAGCTCATCGCACTGAATGGTGGTTGCGGGCGCACTACATATGGCCGGCTTCTGTGATCATCGACCCTGCGTTGAAGCTGCTTAGCATCAAACAAGGCGTGGAGCTGCACGAGTTGTCATAGTAGGGTTAGGGCTAGGGTTAATGGCGAGCGTGCTGTATGTATTAGCGTGCGCATGATGCCGATCCTGAGCGTGTGAGTCTTCTCTTGACAGTCTTTCACACTTTCAGGACACAGGAGGATGCGCTGGCACCTGTGCCAGAGGCGCTATCGCTGGGCAGTGCTCAGCAGTTGTGCAGCGCAACGTCTTCCGATACCTACGCCCACCCTGAGCTCTCTTGTTACACGCAGTGCTGTCGCCATGCAAACGACTTGCACCCAGTGCGCAGAGGGACAACAGCGAGCTCGTACCGGCGCTGGCGCTGGCGCTGCTGTGGCAGACGCGCATTGCTTGGTGACCCCAGCTCTGCCTAATACCTACACCAGTCCCCCAGCTCACTCGTGATTCTAATGCATTCTCACCTGTTGCATCACGGAGGACACCGAACTCGTGGCGGTGCTGACGCTGGCGCTGCTGTGGCAGACGCGCAGCGACACGGACGCGTTCTGATACCCATACATACCCTCAGTTCACTTGACATGCGATACGAGGCATTGCATAAGGTGCACGCTGAACCAATGCGTGCGCTGTGCGACAGCCATCGCGGGTCCTCACCTGCTGCGTCACCTCGCATCGCGCGCGCAGAAGGAGGACACCGAGCTCGTGCCCGCGCTGACGCTGGCGCTGCTGTGGCAGACATGCTATGCTTAGTGATGCCAATGCTGTCTAATACTTGTACCTACCCCTACCGCACTTGTGATTCTAACAGATTCTCACCTGCTGCATTACCATGTGCAGAAGGAGGACACCGAGCTGGTGCCGGCGCTCACGCTGGCGCTGCTGTGGCAGACGCGCAGCGACACGGACGCGTTCTGCCTGCCCAGCCTGCAGGAGCTCGCGTACAGCTCGGACCTCCTCGTCTCCGCCAACAAGGAGTCCAGGTGAGCGTCAGCGCAGCAGTCTAGCTGGCCCTCTCTTTGACTTGACCCAAAACCCCAGCCTAGTCCGTAAGTTAGGGTCTTTTATCATTTATCAGGGGTCGGTGAGAATACAGCACCGCACCTTTGCGTAATATCAATCTCGCGTTCGTTCGGGTCGTGCCCCCAACCGCTACGCCAAACCCAACTAGCCAAGCTTCATTGATTCAATAGGCGCTTCAGCATTGCTGCTGCTAGCCGCGACCGGTATCTAGCACCATGTTATTTCACACGGCAACAACCTGTCAGTGCGCGAACAGAACGGGCCCAAGCTCATCTTCAATTCTCACACCCGCATAACCTCCCCCCGCCGACCCCTGTGCCCCCCCCCAGGGCCAACTTCTACTACACCAACTACTCGACGCACTTCAACATTGACTCGGGCGAGCCCTCGCCAGGCGGCCGGCGCCACGACTACTTCCTGCAGCACCGCAAGGCGCGACGCTACGGCATCCTAAGCGCGCTCGCAGGCCCCACTACTGCTGCCGCCGCGGACACGGCCACCATCGCCGAGCAGCAGCAGCGTGCCGCTGCCGCCGGCGCCGGCGGCGGCGGCGGCGGCGAGGCCCGGTCCCTGTCGCGCCAGCGCCGCGGGTCGCTGTTCCTAGGCCGCCGCGGCAGCAGCGTCGGCCGCCGCGGCAGCACCGACTCCACGGAGCCTCTGCGCGGCGCTGCCGGCGACTCGCGCCGCAACAGCAACGTCGAGATGCTGACGCCGGCGGCGGGCGCCGCGGCGGTGCACGACGACGTCGAGGCTGGCGGCGGCGGCGGCGGCGGCGGCGGCGGCAGCGGCGGCGCTGCGGCGGCGGTGGACGCGAACGGCAAGCCCCCGCTGAGCAACCCCAAGAAGCTGTGGCGGAAGTTTGCGTACGTGGTCAGCGGGTTTGAGGCGCACGCGCCGCCGCCGGTGGCGCAGCGCGCCGCAGCACACCGCGGCGGCTCTGTCAACATCGTCGACGGCGACGATGGCGGTGAGTGTTTTGATGTGATGCGACTAGTCGCAAGCGACTCAATTCGCTTTGAATAATGTGTCCGTTGTTAGCTGTGTTGATGCGGTAGACGTGTCCCGGCCTGTCGCCAGCGCTGCGCGCCGCACCGAAATGGTGACGCAGAATGGTCCTCGTTGATGTTGTTGAGCGCTGCGAGGGCGGTGGCTCCCCTTCGCGCAGGCAGGTGGAGCAAACCGTGCTACATAGCTTGCTTGCCTAGTGCTTCAGCGCATGCGCGAACTGGCAAGTATGGGCATGCGGTGGCGCTCATCTAACGCCGCGGCGCGTTGGCAGTGTTAGCGGCAGCAGCAATCTCGCTGCCACATACGAAGGTGTGCTTGCATGACGTATTGCTGAGTTTGCCCAGTTCAATCTCGCCTTTGTCTTGAAGCAGCTGCCCTGCAGTAACACATGGCAGCCCGTGAACGCAACTCTGCATCAGGGCCACTGCAGACGCTGCACGCGAATCAGAGGCAGCGGCGCACACCGCCATTGTCTTCAGCAGTGACCACCGCCGCAGCGCACAAAAACCGCGCACGCGCGCACCGCCATCGCCTGCGACCATGCGCCACGTCGGATACTGCTTGCGGGCAGCGCACCAGCAGAGTGTGACTGTGACATTGCATTCTCGACCCTCCCTCGCTTCGCCCGCACGCAGCCGAGACCACGACCGACACCGCCAGGGTCTCCGTCTCCGGCGGCAGCGGCAACGCGCGCAAGCTCTTCGGGCGCGTCACAGAGTCGGCGGAGCCGCCGCGCCACACCGGCGGCGGCGGCGGCAGCGGCGACAACAGCGGCAGCGCGACGCCGCCGCCGCCGCTGCAGCTGCTGCAGTCGATGCGCTTTGCGAGCGAGGGTGGCGCCGCGGCGGCGGCAGACGCGTTCGACGGCGCGCGCAACCAGATGGTGGAGGGCAAGCTCACGGTGGCGGCGCTGCGCGCGCAGCTGGCGCCGCTGCTGGCGGGGCTGCTGCTGAGCGAGGCGGACGCGGCGCGCGCGCCGCCGCGCGTCGCGCACGCCGGCAACTCGCACGTCATCATCAGCGGCCCGCCGGGGTTCGTGGACATGATCGAGGTGCGCGCGCGCAGCAGGTTGCGTTTGATCGCTGCTGCTGATGAGAGAGAATTGATTGAAGTTCGTGTTGCAAGAAAAGGAAGCACAGCGCAATTTGTCAAGTACTATGGTAGTGACCAACAGAAATTTCTATTTCTAGGCGGTAACTTGTTTGTAAGGGGTGGCACGTACTGAACTTTTTGAAGCGTCGATGCTCTGTTGGGGGTGTTTGATCCGAGTGGCGTGCCCACCAACTTGGACTCGTAGTCGCAGATTGAGGTGGGTATTGCTACTGCTGCTGATGCTTTGTTGGAGAAGCACTCGTGGGTGGCGTGTATGGTATGAAGAGGATGTGCGTTTAGATGTGACGGCCGTGCTGCACGTCCGTCCAAGCACGTTTGGAGAGGAAAGTGCTTCCCAAGCACTTCCTGAGGCAATCAAACAGCACCGTCGTGCACCTTCTCCCTCACTGCAATCATGAGTTCTAATTGAAACCGCGCCAACGCTGCACTCTGTCACGCAGGGGCACCTGAGGGAGCTCGAGATCCCGGAGTCCATCCTCCGCTTCCTAGACTGAGCAACAGATGAACGAGCGCGCACGCGGGAGGGCCCCCGCCAGGCACACATACCGACATGCCTACGCGATGGCAGCGCTCGGGAGTTTTTCTTCGCCGTTCAGCGTCTGTGAGAAAGCGGCTACCGGTGGTGGCGGCCGCCTCTTAGCAATAGCAACGGTCGCCGCAAGCTGGTTACACATGGGTGTGCGCGTGAGCAATTGCGGTGTGGAGGCGGGAGTGGCAGCGCGTGCCGCCGAGCAGTCTACGGCACTCGTTCTTTTGGCGGCGTTCTGCTGCTGCGCAGCGAGCGGCTGTGCGCATCACGCTTCATCTCAGGGTTGGTGGGCCGTCATGCTCCGGCGCTTCCTTCAGAGCGTAGGTTGCTGCTACCATTGCCAGCTTGACGGTGGTTGTGCAGCTCCACCTGTAACCCTAGTACGAGGGCACCATGGCATGATAGCCTGATCAACGGCAGCAACACGATGACAAGGTTTTCTGTTCCAGGTCCGAATTTGGTTTGGTCCCGCTGGCACATAAGGTTTCCCAATGTCCCGTACGCTTGTTGTAGCCCCGCCTGAGACAAATAGTGGTGCGAGCTTGCTCCTCAGATTTCCCCTTCCCCTCAGTACTCATGATCCCCTTCCCCCTGTGCCAAGTGGGTTGTATACATACACTTTGTTGCCAGTCATTGACTGCTGTCTCTGTCTTCTCTCTTCGCGCACTGCACGGTCATGCTTGTTCTTTCAGTTTGGGTTTTCGTCACAAGCACGGCACAGTATCGACTCTCGTCATGGCCATTGACTCGAGCTGCCCCCTCTTTCCCCCCCCAACCGCATGTGTCATGCAGTAAGTTGCGTCATGCAACAGCAATGAACTGCGTCGGACTCATCTGACACTGCGTGTCAGTTCCCCGCATGCACTGCGCGTGAGCAGAAATCTCAGCAATGAGGCTGCGGCTGTGGGGCTGCGCGAGTCCACGATGTCAGCCGTATGCATGATGCTCTTTCATGAGAGAGCACACAACTGTGAGAAAAGGGAGTTGGTGCATGCATGTAGCGGAACTGCACCTGCCAGTTGCTGATTGCCTCATCTGCCATGTAACTCCTGCGTGGCAATCAAGTTGGAGATGGGTTAGGGTTGGGGTTGAAAAAAGAGGTTTGAATGTGCCAACCTAGAGTGCTGTTGGACACGTTTTCAACGATTCAAATGCAGGCCAAAGACGTGATGTCATTGCCCTCACATCACAGACGAGCAAGCGCTTGAGGCAATGGCACAAACTGTGCCATGACATAGCTGACATGGCGAGGTACCTGCATTGCAATAGTGTTTCCGAAAAAGCATGACAAGTAACGATTCAAATTTGCACACGTATAAGTGTGTCACGCAAACAGTTGCCATGCAATAACTAATACTAATACTCAATACTCAGCCCTAATGGGACCGCACAAAGTCATCATGTTGGCGTGCAACACCCCGACCAGGATGGCCAAGCACGCACTTGAACGGATGGCCAAGCACGCACTTGAAATGCGCAGGCGTTTCGTGTGTGGTGTATTAACTTGTGAGACGGTTGCCGCACAGCTAAGCGGCGGCCGTTCAAATCGGCGCGGCCTGTCGAAGGTA
This sequence comes from Tribonema minus, assembly GCA_017506865.1. Taxonomy (NCBI): domain Eukaryota; class Xanthophyceae; order Tribonematales; family Tribonemataceae; genus Tribonema; species Tribonema minus. Next base: position 428,875 of record JAFCMP010000546.1, on the reverse strand, counting down.
GCTACGTACGTACTGTCTGTTGCGTGCGGCGCAGCCAATCTGTTTACATGTAGTGGCCGAGCCCGCGCCCCCCCCACTAACTAATACTTGAATGATATGTCCCCGCCCCCTCCACCCCTCGAAAGTGAAACCGCATGCGCGCATCTCGATGGCAGCTGCCACAGCACGGCGCGCTGCTGCTACTGCTGCTGCTGCGATGAACGCTCAGCGTTGTATTCAACCAATCGCGTGCACACTTGAGAGTAAATCTGCTGTGTTACGAGAGAGGAGACGGGCGCTCTCCGCGCCGTTGCGCGGTGCGCCGCCGCAGCAGCGCAACCCGGCATCCTTGCTCAGGTGCTGCCGCCGCCGCCGCTGCTGCTGCTGCTGCCGCCGCCACTGCTGCTACTGCCGCCGCTGCTGCTGCTGCCGCCGCTGCTGCTGGAATGCAAGCAGGTCACACTGCGCACTGCACCGGTGAGCTGCAATGGTCCGCTCACATGTTTGTGAGGTCCCTGCCGCTGCGCAGGAGCTGCGCGACGCCGTTGCAGTGCAGCAGGCCGAGCACTGCCACAACGGGCTCCCCGGGGTGCGCGCGCGCTGCCTCCTGCGCACGCGCAACAGTGCAGCCCCAAAACACCGGTTAGACTTGTGGCATCTGCACTCGTTACAACGGTGCAGAACAAATGTACGTACAGTCTTGAAGATTGTGACCGGTCATGCGTTAGTGCAACAGGTGCCGACATATCGGACACATTATGGCAGAGGGGGACATACCTGTATGGCGCGTGCGAGGTACACGTCTCGCTCGTGTACCACCAGGCAGAAGGAGCGCAGCATGACGAGCAATGAGACTGCCACGACTACCGCAAATGCCAGCGCACACTTGTACCCTGCTACCATACACTGGTACGATCATGCATGCACACACCACCGTGGCCACAACACCAGCTCAGGTCCGGCACCCTGCTGCGCATGCGTGCTTAAACCAGGACACAGAACAGTGCATACCGTATCGCAAACGCGCACCTGTACGGCGCGCGCCAAGTACACATCCCGCTTGTGTATCACCAGGCGGAAGAAGCACAGCATGACGAGCGACGCCACCGCCACAACCACAGCAATCGCCAGCGCACACTTGTACCCTGCTACACTCCACTGCTACGATCATGCATGCACACACGGCGGCCACGGGCGCCACGTCAGGTCCGGCACCCCGCTGCGTCTGTGCGCTTACACCCAGACACAGACCGGTACACACAGTACATACCGTATCGCAAACACGCACCTGTATGGCGCGCGCCAGATACACATCGCGCTCGTGTATCACCAGACGGAAGAAGCGCAGCATGACGAGCGACGCCACCGCCACCACCATCGCAATCGCCAGCGCACATTGAAACCCCGCTACACTACGCGACTACTCATGCGTGCACGCGCTGAGACTACGTGCCGTCTCTGCTACTGCGCAACAAATGTCTGAAATGGCCGCACGCCAATCATCGCCACGTTGACGCGCGCCGCGCCACGTTGCGCGTGTCGCGACATGGGCAGCGTCCGCGTTCCCTGACAATGAGACAGCAGCGCGCACCTGTATGGCGCGTGCGAGGTACACGTCGCGCTCGTGTATCACCAGGCGGAAGAAGCGCAGCATGACGAGCGACGCCACCGCCACCACCGTCACGTTCCCCGCCTCCTCTAGCAGCCACGGCGCCACCCCCCCCGCGCCGCCCGCTGCCGCCGCAGCATCCGCCGCCGCTGCCGCCGCTGCCTCCGAGGCGTCGCCGGATATGGCGTGCGCCGCCGCAATGGCGCCCCCTACCCCCATTTCAAAGGCGCCGGCCATGACGTAGATGCCTGCGGTTAGCGGCGCTAGTAGGCCTGCCGGGGCAGGGTGTTGGTGATGGGGGGCGGGGGGGGTGAGGGGGTGGCGTCGTGAGGGAGCTGAAGGAAAGGCTATAGGTGGTTATATGTATGTATATATGCCGTCATGCAGGAGGTGAAGGAGGACCTGCAGCTGGTTATGTATACATACATGTAAAGAGTGATGGCGAGCGGCACCAGCAGACCTGGCGGCGCGCATCGGGGTTCGAGGGTGGGGGAGGGGGGGGGGGTTGAGGGTGAGGGGGGTGACGCCATGAGGGGATTGGAGAAGCAGCAGTGGTTTGACAAATGGCCCCTTGTTGCGGAGAAGGGCAGACGCGAACGCGCCGCAACAGGGCTGTGAGACGGGCGCTGGAGAGTAGGGTTAGGGTTAGGGTTAGCACATAAACTTCACAAAGTACTTCAACATGTGGTTGTCGCGCTGGAAGGACAGGGGCACGCGAACGAACATGACAAAAAAAACAAAATTGGTACATCAACACGTAGCAAAGAGATTGTGGCACCAAACAGAGCGCGTGACGTTCGACAAGGGCAGTGCCGCAGACAATGCCGCGTCATGCGTAGGCCGTCACGCATGCGCGCTCACCAAATGAGGTCCTCATTGAGGTTTGAGGTCAACGGCATGCTCCCCACCATAGAGCAGCCAAGACCCACACGCAAATCACGTCAGTCAAACTGCGCCGTCGATCACCCCTTATCCTCATCTCAAGCTTGAGCCTCACCTGGCCCTAACCTTCACAAAGAGTTCCTTAAAGCGTTGCCGCGCCAGAAGATGCGGTGCGGCATGTTGAGCGCTGCGGGCCACTGCTGGCAACAACTTTTAAACTTTACTTGAAATCTAACCCTAGCAGTACCTCTAACCCTTAATCCTGACAATAAAACCGCTTACCGAACAGGTCCTTGAGCACGTCGCCGCGCCAAAAGATGCAGCGCGGCACGTTGAGTGCTGCAGGCCACTGCTGGCCGCTCTCGCCGGCGACAGCGAGCCGCAGCACACGCGCATCACGACCGAGGCCGCGCACGTCTGCCGTAGATGCGAGGCAAAGGAGGCAGCAGCGCGTGGTTCAGATGCACTGCGTGTACTCCAAAGCGCAATTTTTGGAAATATTTAGGCATGTCCTGACGGCTAATGTGTGAGGATCACGACCGAGGCCCCGCACGACTGCCGTAAATGCGCAGGGGGGGGGGGGGGGGGGGGGGGGGGGGCAGCGCACGTCATGTGTCCCTTTGTGCATGTGGACACTTCAAGTATACTTTGAAGTACGCAACAACATGGAGGTGTACAAGTGAGGTGTCCGCAGCGCGTGGTGGACGCGCGACTAGGCATGTCAGGTGTGGACATACCGCTAAGCAGCAAGTGGCGAAAAATAGACTTCAGTTCAACTTGAACTATGTAGCGCACTCGCACCGCCGACCGGTGGTTCAGGCTAGAGCGCGTCGCGGCCTTTGTTGCCAGCACACACGCCACACGTGCATACCGTTCGCTCCAGTCATGATCTCTCATGTTGTTCTAACAAAATTGCTCTGCAGTCAGTGATGCGGCGACCTCCAGCTTGAACCTCTTCACTTCAACTTGAACTTATGTACTTCAACTTGAACTCACATGCCAAGCTGCGGTCCACACTCCAGCGCTTCTTGGCCTTCAGCAGCGGCGGCGGCGGCGGCGCATTCGGCTGCAGTGGCAGACGACACAGCGAGCGCGGGAAGTGGGTGTGCTGGATAAATTCAAGTTGAAGTAAATCCGGTTGCCGCCGGGAATCTCGGCTGAACATGAACGTGCTGCAAAATGTGTGTTCGCAAGTACCACTGGCTATCAGTGTTTCATCAAGCGGCAGGCTGCCTGAGGTGTCGACGCGTTTTGGAGTTGTGTCTGTCGGGAGCGCCCGCTACACAGAACTCAAACAACGTAAACCTCAAAGCGTGAACTCCGCGGTGCACCCTTATGATGTTGTTTTGTAGCAGCAGCGCTCATCAGTACATACCGCCTGAACACGTATAACTTGTTAAGAATGCAACAAATGATGCATGGAAACATGTAACTTCATCATGTGCATGTATGCTATTGGAGTGTACGTGTAAACTGCGCAGCAGCAGCAGCACCCTCAGCGGACATTGCGTGACTCGCCTCCACCTGCTTGTGCTTGCGAGCACATATGAACACATGCGCATGCTTCAAAGTAGACACGTAACCTTTGCAGAAGCAGCAGTACCCTCAGCGGACAATGCGCGACGCACCTGCAGCTTGGGGGCCCTCTTGCCCTGCTTGTTTTTGCCGTTGAGACGTCCCAATGTCTCATTGATGTCCCTATCACCCAGCACGATGTCTATGCCGCGCGCGTTGGACAGCGCCATCGCCTGTGGCGCACGTCGAGAGGCGCCTCATTAGTGTCTGGTTGCAGTAATCGACGGGTTCTTTTCTTTGGTGGGCCAAGCGAGCGCACGAAAGCGGACAGTGCCGTGTGCCTCATGGGACCATGTGCTGCGCATAGAATATAGTGAACATTGGGCTGAGTTTGTAAACATGTTTCTTTTGTCATGTATTGAACTGCTGATGTGCAGATATGCTGAATGGAATGGCAATCAGCATGGCAACTTGTTGTTGTCCCTGCTGCCGGCGCCGTCGCCTTTGCAGCGTCAGAATAGCCCATCAACTCCCCACTCAAGCAGCAGTTCGACAAAGATGCATCCATGGCGTATCAACACCTCTGGCGCACAGTGTTGACGTGAAGGTAAGGAAGGAGTGGGTGTTGAGGCTTGGCAGCGTCAGCAGACTGGTTGATTCTGCACCCTGTGAATGTTGTCAGCGGCATTATCAGCAGCAGGACAGACGGCACCAAGGCGATGACTGGTGGCAGTGGTCAACACCTCTTCGTTGATAAGACCATGCGCACGCAAGCAGAGGGCAGCACGTGCCTCATGCTCCAACTTCAATTTGCTGCACATGCGTGTATGTTCAACTTCTGCGCATACTTGTGCCGCGGGGACTCGGTATGTTGAAACAATGTTGAGATCGACGTGACCACTTGTTGCTGCCGCTGTTGCCAATGGCAATGTTCATTCAATTGAAGTCTGTGCGCGTCGGGCGGCACCTGCTGAGGGCAGCAGACGTCAAGCCAGAATGGCGGTGGCACAAGCAGGCAGTGACTCTGAAAGCATGGCGTGCCGCGTTTGAGCCTGCATCATCCCTGCGTATGCCCCTGGCAGTGGTGAAAGGCGATTCCGGCGCTCCACCGTGGCCAGACATGTCCAATACACCGATAAAACCACACGCGAAAGTGTTATAAACTCTCAAGTTTCACCATCAGAGTCAGGGCCAGAGTCGTGAATGTGTGACGCCAGGCACAATCGCGACGAGCAGTGCACGCTGCAGTGGCACCCCAAGTGCCCCTGGAGCAGGCACAATAGAACCGCAGCACCCTCGTGCATGGGCTCATGGGGGAATCGACCGAAAGGGCACACTGAGTATAGACTACGCATTCGAACTTGAGAACTCATGGTCCGCTGTGACCTGGGACCAAAGCACGTGACTGAAGGTCCAAAGCTTGGCCCAGGAGTTGTCGTCAAATCGCAGATGGAGTCACAGGAGTCAAAGGTACCTATAGTGAAGCACACCAGAGAAGGTCCAAAACTTGACGCACAACTTGCTGTCTTCAACCTGCAGCTGGCATACAATACCAAAAATGCGACTTCAATAACAACACACGAGCCGTAAGAGCCGTGCGCTTACCGTCTTGAACTCGCACCCGGGGTCAAAGTTGTTGAGCTTTTGCCACAGGTACCCGCTGCTTACGAGGCCTGCGCGCACAGGCAAAGCGGAGCCGGGGTTTAGTTGAAATTCTGAGAAAGGGCCCAGCATGTCGCGGTGCGCGTGGCAACAGTGTTCCTACTTCAACTCAAAACTTCAGCATTGAAGTGGAATGGTGCATAGGCACAGCAAATACAATAAGCCTGTCCCTGCGCGCGCGGGCAGAGCGGGCACCGGGTTCAGTTGGAGGTCTGAGGAAAGGCGCAGCGCGCCAGCGGTGCTTGTGGCCACAACGTAAAATCCTTCAACTTCAAACTTCTTCATTGAAGTTGCATGGTGTCAGTCGGTGCAGGCACAGCAAAACGCAACCAGGTGTGCCATCGAGGCGAGCAGGTGGATAAGCCGGACGCCAGCAGCACAAACAAAGAGTTTCGTGCTGAATCTGCGTGGAAACACTTCAAGATTGAGCAGTAGACGACAGCAGTCCTGAACTGGCACGCCCTGACTGGCTCACGAATGTTACATTACTGATCTCAGGTCTGGCAACAGTCGCCGGGAGCCAGCGGCAGCCATGCATGCGTCTGCCACAGGTGCTACTAAACAACTTCAGTCCCCCTCCGCTTCTGGTGCCAAACTTCAAATTCACATTGAACTTCAAGTATGTAAGGCTTGAACTTCAAGCCTTACTCAAACAGACGGTAGTGGTCCATAGCAGGTGCTCATGGTCACATTGAGCCCAGCGCCGCGCCAATAGGACCTCCATTGAGACATCAGGCACAAATCGCGCGTCCCCAGCCTCCTGATACGATCTGCACCTCAAGCTGACGTCAAAGTACGTGTTGTGACGTGCACACCTTTTCATGCATGGCAAACATTTGTCAGTGCGCCGCCATGCTTCAACAAGCGACGCTCCTGATGCACATGCACAAAACGAGGGCAACTCGATTTGAACATACCTAGAAGTACATGATTTGACACTAGATGCACGCGTAGAACAGGTATGTGAAAGCGGCGGACATGCTTTCAAGGAAAGCCTTTGAAAGCCTTTGAAAAACGCGTCTGCAGACTCTCCGGCCACAAAAGCTCACCGACACAGCATTCTTCACATCACGACAGTGGACACGCTAGGCAGTTACAAGAGCTCAGAAGCACCGTGCTCCCTCGCGCCATCGCTGGCAAACAGGCACACAACACATGCACACCAGGCCCGGATCGCTCCGCAACAACAACGCAGCGCAACCGGCTCAGGCTGACCTGCTGTGAGCGCCTGGAGCAGGCCCTTCTTCTGCTGCGTGCTCTTGAGCCCCCTAACCCAACCCCCCAGAACCGCGTGTATCCGCTCCACCTCCGTCTCCTCCTTGACGCTCTGCTGGAGCGTCCAGCGCGGAACAAAAAGAGGTCAGAAAGGAGGTGTGAGTTGTTTGCATAGATTCTGATTGTGGTGGCGGTGGTCGACTGCCCGTGGCATGTGTAGTCAAAGGTGAGGTGCGGTGCGAGGGCCACTGTGTCGTGGGTGTGCTGCGGTGTGCCATCACAACATCGCGATCAGGTCAAGTATAGGAAGAATCAGCTGCTGGTATCGATATGTGTAAGCAAGCCTGTGTAAGCAAAGCCACCAGGCCGCTGAAGCAGCACTGCAAAGTCAGTACATAGATCAGTGCTGCTGATGTTGAGCGTCGTTGCAGCAGCTGAGTCACTGAGACTCAACGCTCGAGACGCCAATGTTGCATGACGGTACGTACACACAGCGCGTTAGTGTGCACTGAGATGGGGTGTTTCACATGTGCATGAGATAGGGCGGTTCAGGTGTGCATAAATTTAACAACCACGCCTGGGGGTTGTAACGGCTGGCACGCTACTTCATTATATGCTTCAAATCTGCACGCCGCAGCATGAAGTTCCTCGCCTGGAAGCATGCTTGGCATGACGCGCGCCATAGTATCAAAGTTGGTGCAGCTATGCAAGTCGGCAACGATGTTCTATGCTGCTGGTCGTCCAACGCCATGAGTTGTGCGCTAGGAGTGCGTGTACATCATCAGGATGCACCACGCGTGCCTACTGCTGGAAGCCGAACCGATACCAGTGCTGTGGGCACGTCAGACTCGGCCGCAGTCACGGCGACCAGTGCTGTGGGCAAGTCAGATTCAGGGGCCGCCACGGCTAAAACAACTTAATGCGCACATTCATGCCCCGCCTGCGCTAATCGATGACGCTGGTCGCTTTCATGCGTCCCCCACTGCCTGTGACGAAAGCGCCCTGACACTCCCGCAACATGCGCCACGCAGCGAGGCTGTCTGATGCTGTCATCAGCAGTGGGCTCGCACAGCTTCTCTCTCAGTTGAGCCTTGATCTGGATCCTTCTACTGACATAGTTCTTGAAAGAAAAGCTGTGAGGCAGCGCCATGATAAATTGAAGAAGGCACGTCACCTCTGCAGCGAGCTCCCGGCTCAGCGCCTTGAAGCGGCTTTCGCACAGTTCCAGCACCACCGCGCCCGGCGAGGACTCATTGATCACATTCTCCACGTCCCTGCTGCTCGTTGGAGAGCCCTGCATGATAAAAGTGCATCGACGCTGTGTCAGTCCCAGGTGCCTGATGAAGCGAGCCTGCACTCACAGCTGCACAAGCATGACTACACAAGGGCGTTTCGAGGAGTAACACACTGCAGCTATGATGTGGAGCAAGCGAGGTGCAGTGTCGATAATAAGGCAGCCCCCCGATGCCGAGTGCAAGGCACACCATGCCTCTTGACAGCAACTGTGAAGCAGACATTGCTCATGACGCAACTTCAGATCTATTCAAGCAACGCGGAAAATCAACGCTCTGATAGAGACAAAGAAAACATGGATCACAATTTGAGCCTGCTGTGAGATCTGCCATCCTGTATACTACGCTTGCCAGCTCACATGTAAACATCCCAGGATGTACAGGTCTGACGATGTTTCTGCGTCCCGCAGCACCAGGCAACATTCGGGTATGGATGAAAGCGGAGTGGCCGGCCGCAGCGAATTAACTGGTCGGATCGCTGGCGCGGCCGCAGCTGTGGATGCGTCTTTGATGCTGTACAATGCTCGCTTCGATGCTGTAGCATGAAGTGGCAATGGCGATGGTGCGTGGAATGCGCACGCTCCATATATTGCCGCCGCGCCCGTATATAACCGCAGCGCCCGCGCCACTGATCCCGCCGCCTCGCCTCCACTCCACCCCGCCATCCTGCGTGTACACACACTTCAACATCGTGGCGCGTAGCCCTACATACATACCCTCATCCGCAATTGAAGTTGAGCCTCAAGGTGTGACACGCAAGAATGAAGGCAGAGAAGGGTGATGGACCGTCTTGGACAGACCAGTTTGACCACTTGATCGACACGCTCAAGAAAGGGCTTGACACGGCAACAGGAGCAACTCGCACTTCGACGGAGAGAACCTCAACAGCGTTGGATCCTGCATCAGCTTTAGCGCCCCCTCGAAGCAGCCTCAGAGGTGCCACGATGGCTTCAAAAAATCCAGTCTTCACGGTTGCGCCGCACATCCTGGCCTTCCTGCCGCCCTCGCTCATGGTGAGGAGCACGTGTCGCAAGTTTCGCAGCACGGCTGAGCAAGTCCACGAGGCATGGTGCAGGCACCTGACCTGGGCAGCGGATGCTGTAGGCAGCGCGGACCTCGTTAAATGGGTGCTTGAAAGCGGCTTGGACCCGTACTCGGCGCAGCGGTTATGCGCAATCGCCGGCGATCTCCCTGGATTGCGCTTTGTGTGCGCCGCGAACGAGTTGCCGTTGCGCGAGGACCACGCCGAGTGGGCTGCCTGCGGGGGCCACCTGCACGTACTGCGGTGGCTGAGAGAGAACGGGTGCCCGTGGAGCGAGCAAACGTGCACCGCGGCTGCGCGCGGCGGTCACTGGGAGCTACTGCAGTGGGCACGAGCCAACGGGTGCCCGTGGGACCAGCGAGCCTGTGCTGAAGCTGCCAGGCGGGGGAACCAAGAGATCCTGGGGTGGCTGCATGCCAGCGGCTGCCCCTGGGACGAGTGGACATGTAGTGGTGCGGCACAGCACGGCAGCATCGCGCTGCTGCAGTGGCTCCGCGCCAGCGGCTGCCCCTGGGACAGGTGGACATGCTCCTCTGCTGCGCAGCACGGGCACCTCGAGCTGCTGCAGTGGGCACGAGCCCAAGGGTGCCCATGGAACGCCCAAGCCATATTCAATTCTGCTGCATTTGGCGGGCACCTGCACGTAGTGCAGTGGCTGCACGCCAACGGGTGTCCCCTGAACGCGGCGACCTGCTCGAGCGCGGCAAGCGGCGGGAAGCTGCAGGTGCTGCAGTGGGCGCGCGCCAATGGCTGCCCGTGGGACGAGCACACGTCCCACAACGCCGCAGAGGGCGGGCACCTAGGGCTGCTGCAGTGGGCGCACGCCAACGGGTGCCCGCTGCAAGCCAACATATGCTGCGCGGCTGCCTCTTGCGGGCACCTGGAGGTGCTGCAGTGGCTGCGCGCCAACGGCTGCCGCTGGGACAGGCGGACGTGCATCGCCGCCGAGTACTACCAGCACCGCCACGTGCTGCACTGGGCACTGGCCAACGGGTGCCCGCAGGACCCGCAGGACGACATCGTTATGGAGCAGCAGCTCGAGGGAGCCGCAGGATGACATGGTACAGCAGCATGAGGAGTGACCAAGCTACGGCCTCGGGGGAGTCCGTCACAGCCGCTGGCGGCAGGTCATGATGTCAGGTGAGGCTGGCGCATCAGGGTTTAGTTGAATGGTGGAGCAGCGGGAGAGGGGACGGTGTAGGCTATATACATGTGTTATCTGACACAAGTCAGCCAAGCGGGAGGGGCACAGGTGCTATGGCGTACATGTCGTAGCCAACGGTCGAAAGACAAAGACAGCTCGAAAGCAAGCCAGGTGCCAGCGGCAGCAGCGGTTGCTCTGTAAGTATGAGTGCTCGGCAGGCACTTGCTGGGCGCAATTTCAGGTTTGATGCCGACCTGGAGGTGCTCCAGAGACACTGTGCGTGTACATGTTGTAACTTAGCTTGAGTATGCGTACATCAGTAATTTCACGCACTCTCACCGATGCCCACCATCATGATGGTCTTCCAGGACGCACGTTTTTGACGCTTTTTTTGTTGTTGCTCCGAGGGACATGTGCCCCTCGCCACTGGCAGCAGCAGCAATTGCATCGGCTGTGAATGCACCTGCTTGTGAACGCATCTTGCTGCTTCTTGCTCGAGCTCTCATATCTAAGTAGACGTTTGATTATGAGCCATGCATGTTTGGCCTCTGATATCTGGTGCGACTGGAGTTGACCCTGCAGCTTGTAGAAGCACAGCGTAAAGGCTCCCATACAAAGCAAGCACTGCACTGAACTGGATTTGTTCTCCAAAAGCGTGGAAATTGTTGACAGCACATCCTGGACGCCGTATGGCTATGTTGGCTGCACGCTATCATGATGTTGGTTGTACGCAATACCAGCGTGCTGGGACCATTCTGTACTTTTGTGACTTGACATGCATGCACACCTTACACCTTACAAGGCCTTATTGATTGTAGCAAGCGTTATGTCATTGTTCATATGGGCGTAGTGCGTCCCAAGCGAGAATTGATGACAAGTACATGGCATTTCCACAGCCATAAGTGGAATATAATAATAGTACATCTGCAGAAGGAATGTTGCATTGAGTGCACATCCAAAGAGAGGGCTTTTCGCGCCCCTTGCGAAGCGAAATTAATCAAAGTACATGGGAGGCCCGGTGAACCACCGTCCCGCTCATCAAGGAGGCGATGCTTTGCTTAGTTATATAGCCTTTCTTTCTAGCGTCAGCGCCTGGCGCCCAGTGACTCCCTCTGCTTATCTTTATGATATCGGGGTTCACGTAGATAGCCACAATCTCCAGTTCAGGGCCCATTATGGTGACCTTGGCCTGCATGAAAACTTTGAGATGGAGTCTGCGTGGAGCTGGGTGGCCCTAAGACGGGTCTGTCTGTGGGGGGAGAGTCTTGTAGCTTTGTTTGGTATCCCTGCTAGTATGTGGGGGACAGTCGCTTGCGGGTGCTTTGTTGGGGGTGATGTGGGGGGCGGGGTGTGGCGTGCAAGCTTTGCATGCTACATCCAAGAGTGAGAACAAGGCGCACCTACAACATGGCATTTCCACAGCCACAAGTGGAATATAATAAAAGTACATCTGCAGACATTTTCAAGGTGTTCAAAGGACACATGTTGATTTTGGTTGCACGCTGGGCATCCAGCATCTGGGCTTTTTCGCGCCCTAGTGAGAAACTGAAAGAAAAAGTACAGCTGGGCTCATACTGCTGCACCCACCATATGGTCCATCACTAGCTCAGCTCAGTGCAGATGGCAATTTACAATTGCATGTTCTATCCCATCATTCGGCACAATAGTGTTGGCTTTCTGCTGGCATTGACTTGACAATGTGTAGCAAGGTCATTGTTGGTCACCGAAGGCCGACATGCCACCTGAGATGAATGAAGAGCAGTACTCCCTGCAGTCATCTGGTTGCGCCATTTCGCGTTTTGTTTTGCAGTGATCGTCACTTGCGCTTTGTCACACCAGAGCAACCTTGACATCAGCCATAAGGGCATTTCTCGCACCCTGAGTGATTTCAAATATATATATATCAGCATTGCAAAGGTGCATATTCTGTGAAGGTCAGCCGAATGATTGTCGTTCACAAAGCCTCAGCAGGGTTGAAGTACAACGTTGCAGTTCGGTCGGTTGCGACACGTGCTCCTCACCATTAGCGAGGGCGGCAGAAAGGCCAGAATGTGTGGCGCTAGCGTGAACACTGGGTTTTCTGACGCCATCGTGGTACCTTCAAGTCTGCTCTCCACGCAGGCTGATGCAATGCTATGTGGTGGTGTGGTGTGCCCCCGTCAAAATGCGTTTGGCGCGTAGCGTGTCACGCGAGAATCTGTTCTTTTAATCGAAACGCACGTTGAGCGAGCGTGTCAAGGCCTGTCACACGGATCTCTCACGGCGGTCATCGAGGGTTGAAGTTGCAGTTTTTAATTGCAGCAATGTTGCTGCTGCTATCGGCTCGCCCGCAACTGGTGCTGCCGCATGAAGCCATGTAGGTCTGGGAGTCAACATCAGCTGCTTGACATCAATTTGACATCGAGGGCATCCACTACCACTCTGACTTCGGAAGGCTTGCAGCTGACCGGTACAGCATCAAGGTTGACAAAGATGAGTCGGCTGTCCACAAACAAACACAGGAGTTGCACTACAGATATGACTCCATTTTCATTGATGTGCAATGCTGCAACCTCGAAAAGGGCAGTGCAGCTCAGCCTCATGGCCAAGACCCGACGTTTGACACGCACCATCGCACGGCCCATGCAAGCAGTAGGAGCAGCAGTGGCAACAGCCGCAGCGGCACGAATGAAGCCGTTATCAGCATGGGTAGCCGTGTGCAGTGCTGCTGCCTGCACAGCTGTGCACGGACCGCAACGCTTCTAATACGCACTTTCATGCCGCGATGAGATTTGGGTGTGCTGCCGTCCCTCCCCTCCCCATTTCAATGCCTTCCTCCCCCCGTAACAGGCCTCTCTACGTGATCCCCAATCGTCGACACACCCAGCTCTAAAACACCCCCTTGGTTGTTGTGCTGCTGGAAATGAAAGCACCAGGGGGGGCGGCGCAGGTCTTGTCGTCCGCAACGCAAACTGCCCATCGCACGCGCGGGGCGCGGCGCGGCGCTGCCTGGGCCGCAGCCCGAGAAGCGCGCATTAGACGGCGCTCAGCATATGCGCATCGGTGTGTGGTGCACGCACAATCCGCCGGAAACAAGGGGGCAGTGTCAACTTCAACTAGGGGTGTTTAGGGGGGAAGGGTCGTTGCCGCAGCCTCAACGCTCAGCACATCGTCGACATCAGCAGCAATCTGCGTCGGAATGGCGAGAGGCGCATGCGTGCGGTCCCAGCGCGCAAGCATTATAGCTGTTTCTGCTGTTGCTGCTGCTGCTGAGCCGTGTATATGTACAGCTTGTTGAGCCCTGCCACGGCGATGACGTCCTCGCGCGGGTGCCACGACATGTGCAGGATCTTCTTGTCGAAGTCGAGCGGCGGGGGGACGGAGGGGGGGGGGATGCTGGAGCCTGCGACCGGGGCCAACGGGGGGCGCCGTTTGGCTCGCTTGCTCGATGACCGCTTAGACGGGTCCTGGCACACATGCGAAGCACCAGCAGGCAGCGAAATGCGTGTGTAACACAATTGTCAGCTGATTTTGGTGATGTGAAATTCAAGTGGCAGCAGCTGAGGTTATGAGGGCACGGCGGGACGCGGGGGGGGGGGGGGGGGGCATCCCTTAATGTCTGGTCCGACAGAGGTTGCAAGTGCGCAGCGGCCGGCACATGACGTTCATGCAGGCGACAAAAGAAAACCAGACTTCAACCAGAAAAGTTATGCAGCTGGTTCAGTGCTGAAGGTATGGGTGTGGATATGGGTGTGGATGTGGTGTGTGTGGGTGTGGTGGTCGCGCGCAGGTTTTGCGGGCAACTTGTGGTGGCACGCATGCTGTAGCGACGCAGCTGGCGGCGTAAGAAAGGTGAAATCGACCATAAACACCTCCTCGCTAAGTGCAGAGCACACATGTCGTCAAGTGCGTCAACACAATGCAATATACACGCGCGCACACATGCTTACGCACACCTACTTCACTTGCCTGGTAACGATAGAGGAGCTGGGTGGCACGCACGCATGCTGTTGAGATACCGATGCGCGGGCTGTTGCTGTGGTTCTAGAATGTTTCATCGTGCGTACACACAGTATGTCACAGGCACACGTTCCTGAGGTTTTTTTAGCGTTGCCTGCGCGCTGCCCGCGTGGCTCTGCATAGAGCACAGGTTGCCATGCTAGCCAGTGTGCATTTACACAACATACCTTCATAAACACAGATTCGCTCATGCCTTCGATATTTCTAGCGGTCCTACGCGCTGCCTGCGCAGCTGTACATGGAGCACAGGTTGCCAAACGCACTCATGTCGTGTACATGCTTCAGAGCGCATAATCTTGCACAATGTTGAAGCAAAAGTTGAAGTAGACTTGTACCGACATACCTTAGATATTTCTAGCGTTGCCTGCGCACTGCCCGCGCGGCTGTACATGGAGCACAGGTTGCCGTACGAGCCCGTGTTGTGCATATAGGTCTGCCTCCATGCCTTTGCATCACACACCTTGACATGTATATATATATAATCGCATACCATTGAATTACAGAGATGCATCTACTTGTACAATTCTTACAATTCTTACAACATGACGTACCTTAGATATTTCTAGCGTCGCCTGTGCGCTGCCCGCGCGGCTGTACATGGAGCACAGGTTGCCGTACGAACCCGTGACGACGGTCGCCGCGTCGCCGCTGACGGCGCACTCAAACTTGTCAAAGATGCAGTCATTCTCGTACAGGTCGCACAGCTGCAGGGAGACAGACGCACGCAAGCAGGGCGCATCATCGTCGGTCAACTTCAAGTTCAACTGCGCCAGCGGGGTGAGTGTGGTGAAGTCGCGTGCACTTCACACGCAGTCGTTCTCGCGCAGAGCGCACACAGCTGCCGAGACACGTGCAAGCTGGGCGCGTCGTCGTCATTCAACTCGAAGTTCGCCAGCAAAAAAAGAATTGGTGTAGCGCACTCGTGTGACCGAGCATTTGCGGTTGTTATCGTGCAGCCCGCACAGCTGCGCAGATGCACGCACAAGACTGAAGCAACGCCTACCGATCTACATACTGCAAGAAGTGTTTGAAGCACAAGTAAGGCAAATTTGCTTGCGTGAGCATGTGCGGTCGTTCTTGTGCAAAACGCACGCAGCTGCGGCAGGCGCACGCGCGAGCATGCGTAAAGCACGTCTATGGATATAGTTTCAGAAATACTTGTGAAGTTTGTAATGCGCAATGGTACGGTGGCACATGGTTGACGTTTCATACATCAGAGTAGACCAAACTGCGGCTGAAATCGTCGCCAGTCAACTCACGATTGCCAGCAAGGCTGCTGGCGTCGCTGGCACGTTGACGCAGCCCAGCATGCATGCAAGTGCGCCGTATGCTGATGCGCGTCAGCTCGCGGCTGCCAGCAGGACCAACAGCCTGGGTCACGCATGCAGCCGAGCGCTGACACAGCCGCTACTGTGGCGACTCTTTTGATTCAAGCAGTACTTCGAAGTATCCAGTATCCCATTTGAATGACACCAAGTATTATCCTGTCATTAAGAACAACAGCACAGGTCTCTTGCCGTCATCTTGAACACGGTTTGCGACGTAAGCTTTCGCGTTGAGTGCTGACTTCAGACCAAGTACTTTTACTTCGTGTTGTGTACTGATAGCTACGAGATCCAGATTGCCTGCATACTTCAAGCATACTTCAACAGAAGTTACTCAGAATTATGATATAATACAGTCGCCACTGCTGAGCAATGGCATGGCCCAGCATACATACCTGCGGCCGCAGGTGGTCGTGCATGTTCCAAAGTACTCATCTTTTGCATTCAACTGCATACTACAACCTACTAGCTCACAGATTGGCCACGCACTTCTGGAGTAAATTGCTCTTCATTATGTAAGTCACTGCTGAGCACTGGCTTGGCCCAACATACGCACCCGCGGCCGTAGGTGGTCGTGCACGGGAATGGTCATTGTTTCAAAGCACTTTGACTTCACATTGTATACTACAAGTACAAGCTACGAGAACTCTGATGGCCTGCACATATACTTCAAGAAATGAACTCTCAATTATATTTCTAAGTCGCTGCTGAGCACTGGCATAGCACAGCATACGCACCCGCGGCCGCAGGTGATCGTGCACGGGAATGGTCTTGACGGGCCGCGCCTCCATGCGCGCGTCCCACAGCTTGAGCGTCAGGTAGTCGCGCGCCACCACAAACTGGCCGCACTGGGTCACCTGAACACGAAAGGGGGGCCACCGGGGGAGGGGGGGAGAGGGGGGGGGGGTATGCAGAAGGTGGGAAGCGGGTCAGGTACGCCGAGTTCACCACAAACTGGCCGCACTGCGTCACCTGAAGACGAAAGGGGCGCCGGGGAGGGGGGTGTATGCAGAAGGTGGAAGCGCGTTAGGCACCCAGAGTTCTCCACAAACCGTATGCATAGATAGGATAAGGTGTGCTGTTTTCTTCACACTAGTGCTCTGTTTCAGTCGCGCGCCACCACAAACTGGCCGCACTGCGTCACCTGAACACGACAGCGGGGCGCAGGGGGGGGGGGGGGGGAGGGGGGGTTTATGTGTATGGTGGAAGCGAGTCGGGCACACCGAGTGCTCCACCAACCTTTTGTGTGGGTAAGGTAAGGTGCGCTCTATACTATACGCTAGTGCTGTACTTCATAGTATGAAGATACGGAGGGGGCGCAGCGGGCTGAACCTACCTGCAGGGCGTAGTTTGTGCGTACCACATGAACATCAATACTAATGTAGACCACCAGCCACAGATTGTGTGCACCTGTACAAGGACAAGTTGTACTTCTGCCTTGCACACGCTGCACACCTACAAGTCCTGCATCATCGTGCGGGCACTAAGCCAATACCAGCTACTTGACACGCCCAGAATATAGAAGTACAGTAGGTGAGTGTCAGCTGCGTTTTGTGCAATTCTTCGAAGCATAGCCATTGCGTTTACTGTTTTGCGGCTCATGCAAACTGCAGCCCTCACCTTGATGTCCGAAATGGAGGCGACGATGTCGCTGACGAAGGTCTCGCTACACATATGCACACATTGATGCAGCGATTTGCGCATGCCGTTTGCAGCGCGTGTGCAAAACCTGGCGCGCACATACTGCAGCAATTGTGCTTGTCGTTTTGCGGCTGATGCGACTGCAGCCCTCACCTTGATGTCCGAAATGGAGGCGGCAATGTCGCTGAAGCAGGTCTTGCCATGCATACATGTATACACTGCGAAGTACTTGAAGAAGTATACTTCTATACATACATGATTATATGCTTCGAAGTATAGCCATCGCGTGTGCTGTTTTGCGGCTTATGTATACCGCCAGAGGGCCACGCCCTTACCTTGATGTCCGAAATGGAGGCGACGATGTCGCTGAAGAAGGTCTTGGTGTGAGGGTCCGGCGGCTCATCCATGACGCGCACGCTCCTGTCACAGCGCGCGCCCGCTCTCAAGTCCGACACCTGCGACAGACGAGCCCATGTGAGTCAAAAGGTGTGGCTGCCGATAGGTTGAGGGTCAGGCTGCAGCAGATGCGAGGCAACGAAGCGGCTGCGCTGCAACGATTCAGTGGCCGCCGCGATGGGGGGGGGGGGAGGGGGGCGGCCGCTCACAAGTCCGGTACCTGCGACAGATAAGCCCATAGCCAGCTCGCAAGTCCAATGTCTGCAACAGGTGAAGCGCATCATCCCCCCCCCCCCCCCCCCTTCCTGGGGGCTTCTCGCAGCGCTGAAGTGCAAAGGTCAAGTTAACGTCAGCGCTGGAGGCGCGCCGGCGGCATACTGCCCTGCGTAATGTGCTGCACAGAAAAACCTGCGCAGCGCGCGCGTGGAAACGCGGCGCACGTCACCACTGTTGAAGTTCAAAGGTGAAGTTGACATCACAGCTGAGCGCGCTGGCGACGCATCGGCGCCCTGCGCGGGTCGCCCCTGTGCGAGCCATGCTGCAGATCTACATGGAGCACGTAATCCCAGAGATGTCGCGTATGCCATTATCAAACAGGTCGCGCGTAGCGCGAGAAAATTTTTGACAAGTACGCGTACGAGTATTAATATACTGGTGAGAGCGGCTACGGGTACGAGTTAAACCTGTGCTCTGAGACAACGGGTATGCGTATACCTGTGGACAGATTATTGCTGGTCGAACAGGTGTTGCCTGTTTCAATGGGTCTTTGATGGCTTTCACCAGATTCTTCGCAGCAATGTCCTATTTCATGCATCACACTACAAGACGCTTGAATCTGCTTTGGGGAATCGTCTGAGGCTCGTTAAGGCTTAAAAGCCGTGCGTACTACTAGGGCACGAGACACGGGTGCAATGTACTGAATTAGATATGAAAGCATTGAGTAGCTGGCAAGCACAATGTAAATGCAGCTTACTGACATTCACATCTCTTTGGCAGTAGCTCTCGGCCAGCGCAGCGTGGCGTTGAGCTTTGAGTCGGTGAAGCTCGCTATGAGAAGCCACTGCGTCCGAGCCGAGCCGCTACGGGGTCAGCTATATGGAAGATACGTTCTCTCGTCGGTGCTTGGTCGCAATCGCAGTTCCAACGCACGCCCACGCTCCTTCTTCCACTTTTGTTCAAACTTCGGCCCAACCCAACTTCAACGGATTTATTCTCGAGAAGCTCGCGAAAACAAGCACGTGCTTCGAAGTACGAGATTTTCACTCGTACCACGCGTTATCAGCTGTGGACCAGTGCAGGTTTCACTCGTTGCCTCACACGACAGGTTACGCGTACGAGTTACTCCGTGGCCACGGGTACGAGCTAAAACGCGCGTCAAAAAGTCGTACCCTACGCGTGCTACAGGTGTACGCGCTACCTCTGCGTAATCCTACACCACAAGTGTGAAACAGCAGCTCACCCGTATCGCGCCGCGCGACGTGCTGTACAGGAACACGTGCGCGGCGCGCGGGTGGAACGCGGCGCACGTCACCACCTCGCGCAGCTCCTCCATGCTGCGCGGCTTGAGGTCCACGGCCGTGTGCGCGCCGCCGCCGCCGCCGCCGCCGCGCGCCGCCGCTGCGCCCGCCGTCTCGAGGCTCCACAGATTCACGCGCAGGTCGTCAGCGCTCAGGAAGTGCTCGCCGTCGCAGCAGGGGTCGACGGCGTTGATGTGGTACGCGTGCGCGTCCGCGAACACGCGCCGCGGCTGCGCGCAGACCTTGGTGCCCTGCGTTGGGGAGGGGAAAAGGGCGGGGGGGGGCGTCTCAACTTCAACTTGTGACGCGTGCGCGTCCGCAACACGCGCCAGGGGGGGCGAGGGGCGTCAACTTCAACTCGTGACTGGCCGCTGGGCGGAGTGATGATGCATGCGCCGCGGCTGCAGCGGGACCTTGGTGCCCTGCGCACGGGAAGAGCAAAGACTTCAACCTACGACCGTCGCTGCTGCTGCATGCAGATCTTGGTGCCGCCGTGCCCGCCGGGGGGGGGGGGGGGGCAGGTGGGGGGGGAGCACACAAAATCTGCTCCTCAACTTCAACATGTGTCGTCGGTTTCGGTCAAGGAGCGTCACCGCCCACCCGCTCCACAGGCGGGGCGTTGGAGTACGCAGGCCGTCGGCCCTGGCTTGAAGTGCGCACGCGGCTGCAGCGAACGAACCTCAACTTAGTGTGGGGACGGGACCCGCTGCTACTGCGCCTACCACGTGCCGTCTTGAGATGGCTCAGCACGAAAGCGGTGCAGCGAGGTGTTCGGCTGCAGTGTTCTGTCACCATGGATAAACTGTGTTCTGTCGCCATGGATAAACTTCAACTACATGGTGCATGGAGTGCACTTCAATGCGTTACACAGGGTGGCACGTGCAGCAGTGGGGTCGGGCGATACATTTTTAAGTTGACCTCAGGATGACAGACGCAGAAATTAGATGATTTTGATCAGGCTAGCCTCCGTTTTCCTCCTTAGGTAACGCAGCATCGTGTGGGTCATCGCAATACTTCAAGCGTGACTTCAAGCGAAAGTCGCCGCCATTTGTTGGTGTCAACTTCAAAGCACATCTTCAAGTGTGACGCACCCTTCATGCGGCTGTACCTGCGCGTGGCACGTCCGCTCCGGTCACATGTGTTTTTGCGCCGCCCCCACCACCATGGCAGTGGTGTCACACATCGACTGCTCTCAAGATGCCAGTTGCAGGCTTGTTTGGAGTCAGGTTTGTACCTGTGTGTTTACAAGCTAGAGTCTACAATCTCGCTAAGGCAATGCCTGCCCCTAACGCGCCTGAGCACCGGAAGACCTGCGCCTTCAGGACTAGCGTTGTTACGGCGCAAAGCTAGCATGTGAGTGGAGCCTGACCCTGACGCGGCTGAGCGCTGCCGCACCTTGCGCCTGTGGGCCACGCCTTGAAGTTAGAGCTGTGAGCTTCTTCAAGAGAGGTGTCAGGCTTGGCCTAGGGGCCTAGCGTAACCGAGCGCTGCCCCAAGGCTTCCAAGGGGCGTTCAGGGCTACGCCTGACCCTGTCGCCATGAGGCTGTTAAGGGAGGTTTAGGGCTAGGCCTGGCCCCTGTCGCCGAGCGCTGCCGCACCTGCGCACGAGTTACGCCTGGCCCTGGCGTGGTCGTGAACTGCTGCACCTGCGTCTTCGAATGAGGGTTTAGGGCTAGGCTAAGGGGGGTAGGGCTAGGCTTAGAGCCAGGCCTTACCCCTAACCTGGCTGACTGCTGCCATAAGGCCCTTAAGAAGGGTTTAGGGCTACGCCTGACCCAGTTGCTGAGCGCTGCCGCACCCTGCGTCTTTGAGCCAAAACTTGAAGTTAGGCCTGCAAGCTTCTAATGGGGGTTTAGGGCCAGCCCTAGGGGGGCCTGGTGTGGCCGAGCGCTGCCGCGGCTTTTAAGGTAAGGTTAGGTTAGGGTTAGGGGTTTAAGGCTAGGCCTGGCCCTCTTGCTGAGCGCTGCCGCACCTGCGTCTCCGTCTGCGGCACGCAGATGCGTCTCCGCCGCGCCGCCGGTGCCAGACCCCCCTCAATGTCCACCTCCATATCCCCCCCCTCCCCCTCCCACCCCCCCTCGCCCCCTTCCGGTGGCTCCACGAAGCGCCTATTGGGCATCTCCTTGATGCGCCAGAGCTTGACCGTCTTGTCGTTGGTGCTCAGCAGCATGAGTGAGCGGCCCGCGCGCTGGCACCACTTGATCTGCACGCGTGCAAGCAGCGGCAGGGAGCCCGGTGAACAAGCATAAAGTGTTGTAAGTGTGTAAGGCGATGCTCAGCCCATCACTCTTCGCCCTTGCAGCATCAACTTCAATAATCCAGCGCCGCCCAAACCTCAATTTGAGGTGACTCCCCCCCTCACCTGGTTGATCTTCTCCTCTATCTCTAGCGACTTGAGGTAGTCGAACTCGGAGACGTGCGATTGGAACTCCGTGAAGAACTTGAAGTCGCTGGCGCGGCGCAGCTTGCCGCTGGTGGTGACCTGGAACAGCGTGACATGAGGTTCAAGGAATGGCAATGGGTGTGAGGGAAGCTGGCGCTGGCCTGGACAGTGCTGCACCGAGTTCAAAGAATCCTGGTGCTGCTTCATCATCATCATCATCTTCAACGTCAAGTGATCACAAGGCGCGTGAAGCAGCGCGACATCGAGTTCAAGGAATGGCGATGGGCACGAGGGAAGCTGGGCGCTGATCAGGACAGTGTGCCCACATTGAGTTTCAAGGACTTTTCGAATTCAATTTTGGTGCTGCTTCATCATCATCATCATCATCATCATCAGCATCAACTTCAAGTGATCACGAAGCGCGCAAAGCAACCTGATGCTGGCCTGGGGAGCGTCCTACATGAAGTTCAAGTCACAAGCAGCATGACCGCTGGCTGCGTGCACCGCTCAGCGCAGCAGCTGTTGCTGCCGCAGCACGCAGGCTGACCCAAGCTGGAGTGCGCGAGCACCGCACCTTACTCTCACACTGGGCGCGTTCTGCTGCGCGCGCACGCGCTATATTTACTTCATAGGCGTGTTCTGGCGGAACGCCGACGATGCGGCCGCTGCGGTCATGCACCTTATCTTAATAGGCGTGTTCTGGCGGAACACGACGTTGCGGCCACACCACCTCATTTTTAATAAGTGTGTTCTGACGGAGCGCGACGATGCGGCCGCTGCGGTCACGCACCTTATTCTTAATAGGGCGTGTTCTGGCAAAACACGACCGCGGTCACGCACCTTGTTCTTAATAGGCGTGTTCTGGCGGAACACAACGATGCGGCCGCCGCGGTCGCCCGTGGCCAGGTACTCCCCCGTCTGATCGAACTGAACTGCCGTGAGTATGTCCGCTGCGGCGATCGGCAACAGCGTGCGCGGGGCATGCGGCGACATCGATTAGCAACAGAAGGGGGGCGGGGGGGGCAACGGTGGCGCACTGTGCAGGCGGCGCTGCAAATCGGTGCCGAGAGACTTCTGTGCTGAGCACAGCGGTGAGGGCCCTCAGTTGGCTGTCCTGCCCACGCGACTTGACCTGTACTAAGCCTTGCGTAACCGCAATGGCAGCGATTATCATTTTGATACTTGGCGAACTTCAAGTAAAAGCAGATGGTGACCTGCAGCATCTGGGTGACGGTGGAGGCTGCGGTGAGGGCGGTCTGAGCGCGCGCAGCGGCGATGCGAATGAAAACTTGCTCGCCCGCTACAGGAGGACTCTAGGTTCAGACTAGTGGACAGCTTAAAGTCTGGGTAAAATGCACGTCCGGAGCAGTGATCAGCAAGTCAGGTATAGGTGCAGCGCTGAGCTATCGGTGTGCGCAGTGAGCAGGAGTTGTAGGCGGGGTTGGCCACTGCAGTGGGCGGCGGAGGCGCCGAAACCAGTCAGCAAACGAGAGCCAGCAGCATGCAGGTGTGGTCGCTGAGCTGTGCTGTCCAGAAGTGGATGCGGCAATTTCAACTGTCAGCTCCGCAATTCTGCGGTGACGGCGCGCGGCTTCGGGGCAGTGCTTGCAGCCTGCTGCTGCACAGATATATTACTTGGGACTTGTGCCGGGGTTTAATATAGAGTCAGAGTTCACTGCGCAGCTGCGGTAGTGGAGAAACAGGAGTTTCCTGTGCCTTTCTGAAAAGCAGAAGATCACAGGCGCAGGTGGATCTGTCTCTACATGTAACACAGGAAGCCCGTGATGAGCTGCAACCCCCGAAAAAGGGGCGCCCTGATTGGTTCGCAAATTGCATTGTGCAGTGCTGAAGCAGCTCCGGTGGTACATGTGGTGTCAGAGTAACAAATGGTCACTCTTAATACTATGCCGCTTGTCACCAGTCACCAGCCATCTCCAAACAATAGGTGCACAACGAGCAGCAACTGCCATTTCTTTTCCCAATCAACCGGACTGGCTGCGGCGGTTCATATTAGCTGGCCTTGCTGGCTGGCAGAGGGCGGATACGAATCGTACGTATATGCTAATGCCTGATGTGCAGTCTGATAACAGAGTGTGGTAACACAGTCGTGCGATTACGTACGCGCATGATGCACACGGTCTCACCTTCCGTGACCTGGTCGACCGACGAGCAGTCCCCAAAGCACTGACTAAGCTTGAAGTCCAGGCCATCGGGAACGCTGGACACCGGGGCAGATGCAGGAGCAGGAGCAGCAGCAGCACCTATCCCAGCTGCACAACCGAAGTACTTCGTAGTCACGGCCGGCGACGGTAAAATCTCAGCTGTCATGTTTGCGTTGCTCTCCCTTCCAGCGCAAGTCACCTTTCCTCATGCACTGCCACGGCAGATGGCTCCACTCCGGCACGCTTTTCCTCTGCCTCTCGTCGTCTGTTATGGCTCATGCTTTGGCACGTCGTCACAGATGCATGTGATTTGCGCACCTTGTGATTGCGGCGAGTACTCGGAGCTTTTTGTGGTATACTGTCGCCGGTCCATGCACCAGCAGCGTCAGTTATAAGTCAATCTCGTTAAAGCCGCGTATCACTACTATCACTTCATCATCGCGGCCGCTGCAGCACACAGGATACAGGATCTGCACCCTTTCCAATTTCGTCACCCAAGTGACAGGTTTGAAGATTGGAAGTTGAAGTGGGTGGTACTCTAGAAATCCAAGAAAGGCAGCAAAAGTGACACAGCATCATTTGCAGACGCACGCACGCGGAGCACGCAAAAAGACTACAACACTCGCACTGGCGCGCGCCGTCTCCAACCGCATCACGCGTGTCTCATTCAGGCAGCCGCTGGGGCGCCGCCCCCTCCCCTCCCCCCTCAGCACACATGCATTCAACAGCTGTGCAGCGCTGCTCCCGGTCCCCCGCCAAAACCTCCCCTCCGCCAGCGAAGGGCAAGTTCAAGCGGTGACTCACTCCTCCTCCTCCTCCTCCGCCGCCGTGGGCGCCGCTGCCGCCGCTGCGCCCGCGGGCGCCGGCAGCAGCTTCTTGAACGGCTCCGCCTGCGCGAACGTCACGCCCGGGCACTGCACGGCGACCGCCACCAGCGCCTTGAAGGCGTTGGCGATGGAGTGCGGCAGCGAGGCGAGCGTGGGGTAGCCGAGCGCGAGCGACGCGGCGGCGACGTTGCGCACGGCGCCTACGAAGCGCGCGCGCAGGTCGTCGTCCGTCAGGTCGAGCACTGCCGCCTCGAAGATGGACCCGTTGTCGTACACAAGCTCGATGACGAGACCGTACGTGAAGGGGCGGATGGACAGGCGCGTGAGGAGGACCGCCTCCGAGTTGCCGACCTTGTCGCCCTTCTTCACGAGGTGCACCTGGGGGGTTGGGGGGGAGGGGAAAGGGGGGTTGAGAAGGCGCACAGGTGCAGTAGGGACGCTGTGGTGCCGGTGGCGATCGGGTTCCAGAGGTCAAATGCAGTTGCGGGTTCAAGAGTGCGTGATCAACGCTAGCAAGGGTGTAGAGTACAGGCCAGGCCACAGCTTCTGTATTGTGTTTGTCGCATGACGTTATTGTGGGGGATGTTCAACAATTTCAGTGTCGCCAGTGAGCGCAATGACTGCCTGAAATGTTGGCATGCGCGCATCGCCGTTGCCGTGTGCGCTCCCCCTGTTTGCGAGCCAACTATCGCCTCATGATGTCATCAGCAATATCCCCACCCACCGCTAGCCATGCGAAAGGACCACCGTAGGGCCTGCGTGTCCCACTCTCTTCCATGCACTGATCCGTGCACCGTCAGTGCTAATCAAGCACCATACCCCCCAACCCTACACGCCAGTTGCAGAAACCTCAGCTGCCGCTCACCTCGCTGGCTCTCTCCCCCCCATCAAACAAACCCACGTCATCCATACACACACCCGTTGCGAAAAACACCTCAGCTTTTGCGAAGTTGTACTGCAACGCCGCTCACCTCGTTGGTGATCTCGATCTGGCCCTTGGCAATCTTGGTGGGGATCTGCAGGACCTGGAAGAAGGACGTCTGGCCGGGGTCGCAGCCCGTAGGGCCGGGGGGCACGAACACGTCCACGGGGGCCACGGCGCCCACGCGCGCGGGGGCGGGCACCCTGTTCTCCTCAATCACCTCGCGCACCTTGCCGAGGTCGCCGTTGGTGAAGATGAACCCAACGTTGCCCCTGCAGTTGAAGTTGACGCATGTGAGAAGAGGTCAGAGACGGGCCAAGGGTTCACCGCAGCGGACTGTTAGAGGTGTTGAAGTGGTGGGAGCGAACGTGATGTTGCGGGCGCCGTCGCGCGCGGGGGCGGCGCCCTGTTCGTCTTGATCACTGTCGCGCCTTGCCATTGTCGCCGTTGGTGAAGATGAAACCGACATTGCCCCTGCAGTTGAAGTAGAAGCAGCGAGGTGTGAAGGTTCACAGGTCACGCACCGGGTGCAGTCCACCGTACTTCAAGTACTTGAAGTGCTGGGCGGTCCCTCAGCAGCCTCTCGCAGACGTAGCCAGGCCACCTGAACTGCACGTGACTTTCAGGCAAGCCCTGTCGATGCGATCACGGCGTTTTCTTGCTCATTACCGCACACACAGCACGCACCATACTTCAAGTCATACTTCAAGTCAAGTGCGCATCCAGCTGCACTGCACTGCAGCTGCACCCCTTGGTCCATCGCCTACCAGCAACAGTGCGCCTCCCGCCGCAACCAGTGTGACTGAATCACGTTGCCTACTGTATCACAACACCCCCTCTGCACCTCACCCCCCCCCCCCGTAGTCCGTGTTCCCTCTCAAGCCGTGCAGCATTCCGAGGCTCCAAAATAGTTACTTGATCCCCACCGCTCCGATCCGCTCCAGATGGCAGCTCCTCACACCTATGCTTGTTTGACGCATCTGACACGCATGCACTATCACAGCATGCGGGAAACATGCTTCATGACATCAACGCCAACGAGATGGCGACGGCTTTGTCGCCAAATTGGTGCCGATTGCAGCAGCACCAGCAAGGGTCGCAAACATCATCGGCGCATGAGAGCAGGCTATATGCAGCGTCTTCTGCTGCGGCTTCTGCATGACTGGCTGCTGCAGCTGCCAAGTGAAGTAGCGATCAGTGATTTTTCGGAGCAAGCATCTGGGGCGGAGCTGCAGCGTGGTCTGTTTGCAGTGCACGCCAGCCGACGCAATATGGCCAGCGGTCGGCGACAAAGATTGATAGCGCAAGATGTGAGTCATTGATGATGGATGAGTTCGCTTCAAGCTGTAGCTTCTGCATTGATGCAGAGCGCTGGCTGCACCCACCTGACGCGGGGGATCAGGTTCTCGTAGGGGTGACCAGGGTTCTGCTTGATGTAGTTGGTTAGGATCTTGCGGATCATGGTGTTCTTTCCCAGCAGCACCACGGCCTGGCCGCGCAGCGCCAGCCTGATCTGGGCCATCTGGCGGGAGCCGACATTGTCGCACTGCACCAGCAGGATCTTGGAGTAGGAGCCCAGCAGCTCCTCAAGGCGCTTGAAGTACCATTCCTTACGCTCAGCGGACAGAGGCATGCTGCGGTGACGGTGTAGCAGTAGCAAAGGTGGTGTTGGTGAGAGTTGGCAATCTTGACTTGGCGTCGAGGTACAGAGCAGGAGGGAGGCGTTGCACTTACTTTGCGGAGTGTGTAGTGGCAGAATGAGCTCTAGTCTCAAACTATTTAACCACTCCACACAGGTTGGTGTTGTTTAGGTCACGCTGCCGGGGTGTGCTAGCTAGAGCCACACAGCGAGAGCAGATCACTTTTTTTAATTTGAAGTAGGCATGAAATTCATGCCATGGAATGCATTGTGGTAACCGAACAATCATGAGCTGTGGACAGCTGGCTGTTGCCGACAGTGGTGGTATGCCTAGATAGATACCAATGAGAGACCAGCCAGGCGCGAAGCGTCGAGCGGGCAGCAAAGCACATTCTCTGCTGCCAAACGTGTTCGCAAAGCCCACAGCTGCGAACACTAGAATGGCCACGCTGGATGCACTTCTGGCGGTCGCCAACAAGCGAGAGCACACCTCTAGCGATGCCTGGAAACGCAGGCCGTCTGCATCAGGTCTTAACCACAGCTCCACCGATGCAGGCCTATTTCCACCTATCCGCAAGGGATCCACGAACGCGTCTGACAGGAGCAGCTCACAGCAGCGAACCAGCAAGTACGCCAGTGGCAATCCTGTCCCCGCAGGTCACAACCACAAGAGGCAGCGGACAGAGGGTTTGCAGGACATCTGCAATGGCAAGCTCTTCAGCTGCATTCTTGGCACCGCGGGGTGCGGGGCAGGGGGCACGGCGGGAGTGTACAGGATCTTCTGCGCGACGACAAAGAGCAGCTGCGTGGATCACACTTGGGACCTCGCCTCGTCTCTGGCGGAGCAGTCGCGGCTGCTGCAGCTGGGGCAGCACCGCCACCGCGGCCTGTGCAGAGCCGCGCAGCGCGCCGACGCCAGGAGGACCCTGGAGTTTCAGGTGCTGCGCCAGGTGACCCTGCCGGAGCGGTTCACGCTGCGGGACGCTGACGCGCTGCTGGAGCGGGCGGCCGCTGAGGCGCTGCGCGAGCTGCAGTGCTCAGCGTTGCAGCAGGCATACATGAGCCATCTGAGGCGGTGGGGCGCATACACGCTGCGGAGGCTGTTGGCGCACGCGTGCGCGGAGGCGGCTTTGGAGCACTTCGCGGCGGCGGTCGAGGTGCGTGCGGGGGCTGTGATGGCAAAGCTGAAGTTCTCAGCTGAAGCCTGTTTGGTGTCCATGTACATGGAAACGAATCAAAAGATCATAGAGCTCTAGGTGACAAGGGATGGTTAGCCGCAAGTGCCTTCCACCAATAACCGTGGTCGCCGCTGCTGCAGTCATTGGCCACGAGTCAGACAGTGCCATCATATTGGAAGCGTGTGTGCAGCCTGCGGGATCGCCATTGCACAGGGAGCATGGCACATTGCGGATGTGCCTGGGCGGTGTTGGTGAAGCTAAAGCTTGAGGTTACAGCTCAACGTTGTGCACAGGGCGGCGCCGTACGGCGATGGCATGCGGCAGATTGGGTGTCGTGTGATTTGCCGCTTGCCAAATGCACCTTGAGGCAGTTTCTGTGAGCCAACGGGCTGGGCACGCGTGCACGTGTGCGTCGTTCATGTATACACACACACATAACAGTAGAGCCCCTGAGGAATGCGGAGACGAGCGAAGCGACGCGTGTTGAGACTGTTGTCACTTTGTACACCGTGCAGTCGAGTGAGACCAAAGGGCGATGGCGTGGATGAAACGCCTTTCAACTGGGTGTTTCGTTTGTTTTGGTGATATAATACTGATATTCTTCAGGGGCACTCGTCTCCCTGCTGCAAACAATCACTTAGGTGCCTGCTACCAATAAAAGGGGTGTATCTTAGTCTGCCGAAAGGCTTCACGAGCACGGCAGCTGCCAGCATCTCCAGTAACCAACACGCCGCTGCCAACTGCCCTTTTCCCGCAGCTTCAACGCGCTGCACGCGGCTTCGTAGCGCGCTCGCAGTGCCGGCGTGCGCGCACCGAGCGCACGCTGCGTCGGCAGCGTTCCCAGGACCAGGCCGCGGAACGCGCTGCTGCGGAACATTCCTCTTGCAAGCGAAAAGCAGACCGCAACGCGGGCGACGCCGCCAGGCTGGCGCAGCAGCACGCGGCGGCGCTGGCGCGGGGCGCCGCCTCAACTTCAAGTGTGAGCACTGCCGCTAGCTGCGCGACTGGCGCAAGCGTGCCGCGGTGCGCGGCGGGTGCTGAGCGCTGCGCAGCGCCGAAACGGGGAGCGCGCACTGCCGCTGCAGCAGCAGCAGCAGCAGCAGCAGCAGCGAAGCCGGCGGCAGTGCTCCCTTCGGGGTGCGGCGCACCGGCGGCGGTGGCTGCGCAGACCGCTGCTCAGAGGCGCGAGGCAGTGATACGGCGCATGGCGCGCACGCTATCGACATCAGTGCTCAGGGAGAGCGTAGCGGCGGCGGCGGCAGTGGCGGCGGCAGCTGCGGCAGTGGCGGCGGCGGCAGCGGCGGCGGCGGCGGCGGCGGTGCAGCGGGGGTGGCGCTGCCATGCGGCGCGCGTGGCGCTGCGGGTGGCGCGCGCGGAGGCGCGGAAACGCGTGGCGCAGAAGTGGCGGCAACAGCAGGTGACACCTGGCACTGCGTTGCGGAAGTACAGTGCAGGACTTGCGTGACACACGTGCTGTGGCGGCAACAGCAGGTTACACCAGGCACCATCTTGTGGAGCTACAGTACAAAACTTGCGTGACATATGTTGTAGGGGACGTCAGCGTACAGCAGACATCGCAACGTGACAAGAAACATTGACCTGTGGCGCTCCATGCAAGACGGCGCTGCTGCTGAGTCGTGCCTCCTGGCGCTGCAGTGACCGTTTTCGCCATTTTCATGAACTTGCAGCATGGCATCTCAACGTTGCCGTGCGTACACGCATGAATGTACTTGTTCTCTCCGCACATCGTCTATTCTCAGGCGATGGGCTCTGTGAAACGCGTCGAGGCATGGGAGGTGACGGAGCGGCAGGAGCAGCGGCAACAGCGGCTGCAGCACGCGGCGGCGCTTTCGGTGCAGGGCGCGTGGCGGTGCGCCCAGGTGAACTTCAATGCGCTGAGCGCTGCTGCACAGTTGAAGCACGCTTGGCATGCGACCGCGACCTTCGCTGCAGAGCGCATCGCAAATAATCATGGCACGCGCCGCGATGCAAAATGCGAAGGTAACGTTTCCTGTGTTGAGCCCTGGGGCGGACGGTGCGGTCAGCAGCGGGCTGTTGTGAACGCACTCATCGGGGAGGCACTTCAACAAGGGCACCCACTTGCAGCCAAGTGCAGCGCCCTTGCACTTTACTACTCAGCACCGCATCGCCCGCGCTCTGCAGGCGCGACGCCACGTCGCCGCCCTTCGAACGGCACGTCGCACAGTGCGCTCAGCACTTCAAGTTGAAGTTGTTGAACAGCAGCGCTCAACGACGTGGCCCCCCACGGCGGACGCGGCAGCAGCTACAGAGGCCAGAGAGAGCGCTGCGGCGGCAGCAGCGGCAGAGCGGCATGCAGCGGCGGCGCTGCAAGCGGCAGCGGCGGCGCTGATCGCGCGGGTGGGCAGGGGGATGCTGGGGCGGCGGCGCGCGCGGCGCGAGCGGGCGTGGCAGCAGCAGTGCTCCGCTGAAGCAGCTGCAGGTGACGCGCTCCACGCTGGGCAGTACACTGTACAGTACACTGTACTGTCCTGATGCGCGGATGCGAGTGGTGTCGTGTACCGGGAAGGCGGAGGGCGGGCATAGCATTGCACACAGGGTCTGTTGTGTGCGTCAATGAGGCTCATGCTTGTCTTTGAAAATCCATTGGCCATCCGGTCCTGATGCATACGTTTGGTTGACGCCGCTTACTGGGGAGGCGGCGAGAGGGGCAGAGAGTTTTGCACGGCCTGTTCCCGGGGAGCGTTCTCGTTGATGCTTCCGCTTCAGATATCCTCTGTAAATCAACGGAACTTGACCAATGGCGGGGGGTCTGAGCAGGGGCACAGTACCCCCTAGCGTTTGTCGATGGAGGGCTGGCCGATGAGCCCAGGCGACTGTTAAGCTGCTGGAGAATGGGGGGCCCCTGCCCCATGCTTTAAATACTTCAAGTTGTGCACTTGCAAGTTTTGCGCAGGTCGCCAAGCCGGGCAACAGCAGCCCTGATTTTGCGTGTGTGTTGACGAATGCACGGTCGTGCCCGCACCGACCTCACGGAACTGATCGTCAGAAAACCTGCAGAGTCTGGTGAATCGATGCGTCCCTGCAGCCGCCGGGCTGTGCGCAGTTTCTTCATTTGCACCCCTGCTGCAATTAGCAGCAACACCTGCCTGTATGCTGATGGCCGCATCCCCCGTGTGCCACCTTAAGGTTAGGTTTAGGGTTGGTTAGGTTAGGCCTAACCCTAGCCGTAGCCCTAATCCTAACCTTAACCCTAACTCTAACCCTAACCCTGCAGCGGCCGAGGAGCAGCAGCGGTGGCAGCAGCGCCGGCGCACTGCCGCGCGCACGCTGCAATTACCTCACTTGGCAGAACCAGCTGCCTGTAAACTACTAGTAGACGAGCAGCTGCTGATGTTTACATCCCCCATGTGTGGCCTGCAGCGGCGGAGGCGCAGCGGCGGTGGCAGCAGCGCCGCCGCGCCGCCGCGCGCACGCTGCAGCGGTGGGCGCGCGCTGCTGCGCGGCGGGGGCAGGAGCGCGCTGCGGCGCTGGAGGGGAGGCTGTGTGGCGCCTGCGAGAGGCGCGTCGCGGTGCTGTTCGTTGGCGCTCTCAATCTTCAGATGTGAGCGAGCTGTGGAGTTTGCCTTAACGCCAGCTTGGCCCTTGCCATTTCATCAGTGTATCGAAATCCCCCGGTACAGTGAGAGGCGGCGGCGCCTGCGGGAGGGCTCAGCAGTGTAGCTGCAAGGTGCAGTGAGAGTCCTTGGTGCTTGCGAGAGGCCCGTGGCAGTGTTGTTTGTTGGCGAGATTGATCTGCAGATGTGAGTGCACTGTGACACGGACAGTGCTGGCACTGCAGTTGAAAGTGGTTCTCATATCACCTTGCAAGGGCGCTGTGTTGTGCGCGACTGCCATAGATCAGTGCAAAGCTGCGCACATGTTGTCTGTTGATTCCATGCACTAGCTAGCGCTGGGGCTGAGGTCTGGGCTATCCTCAGTTAACTTTAACCCCGAACCTAGGTCTAACACCGCGAGCCCCAACAACCGTTACACACCCTCACCCTACCCCCAAGCCTAGGTCGTCCATCACTGCGAGCCCCGACAACCCTGACGCACACCCATCGCCCTAACTTCAACTTCAACCAGGTGCGAGGCGTGCGCGGACGCCGCCCACGCCGAGGGCCTCCTCGGCGCCGCCGACGTGCGCGTGTGGGAGCTCGCCGCGCACCGCCGCCGCACCGCAGCAGCGCTCCACATTCAGCGCGTGCACAGGGGGCACGCCGCGCGCGTGCGCCTCCGCGCGGGGCCCTGCGCGCTCTGCCGCCGCGCCGCCGCACGCTGCGTGTGCCTCGCGTGCAGCCGGTTCTGGCCGGCAGCGGCGGCTGCAGCAAGTGCGCCATGCCGCGGCGGCTGCGCCGACGGCTGCGGCAGCGGCGCGAGTGCTGATGCCGAACAGACCCTGCTGGCCACGCCCAGGGGGGCTCTTGTGCCGGCGGCCTACGGCCGCGGCGGCGGCGGCGGCGATGGCTATCTGCGGCTGTGCTGGCGGTGCGAGCGCGTGGCGCACGCGCTGCCGGCGGCGCGCGCGCACGCGTCATCAGTGCTCAGCATGGCGGAGTTCGAAGTGGTCGCCGCCGCCGCGCTGCGCGTGGCGCGCGCGTGGCGGCGGCGGCACCTGCGGCGGCGGTGGCAGCGCGCGGCGTGGCAGGTGCGCAGCGACGCCCAGCGTTGCAGCGCTCGAAGTAGCGGCTCTTGTGGGTTCAAATGAGCTGTGCATACATCAAGCAGTTGCCGCGTCTGCTGATTGAGGATCGAGCGGGCGAGCGCGCGTGTGACTTGTGTGAATGGCTCCTGCGGCATTGCGCTCCTCTCATCTGCAGGCATCAACGCATGCGTACCAGCCGCGGCGCGCTCCATTGCCATTTCGCTGACGCGCTCTTGACCCAAGCATTACCTCCTATCCCTGACTCTGACTCTACTGCTGCCCTCAACGTGACGCGCGCGCGAAGGGTGGCGATGGCGCTGCAGTAGCGCCACGTGCAGCTGCTCAAGTCAGGGCCCTTAAGTTGTGCTCCTCGGCATCCCCCCCAGCATCCTGAAGCTTCACGCTGACCCCTCCTCCCGACCCTTGATGCCCCTGCCACCCCAACTAACCGTGACCCTAGCCCTAACTCCATCCCCCGTGCCCCTGCATGGGTAACACACACGCAGTGTCCTGGCGCGCACACGCAAGAATCCTTGCATACATTTCAACCGTATCCCAATGCTAACTTCACCCCAACACACAAGCACCCTGACCCTGACTCTGACTCTGACTCTATTGCTGCCCTCGGCACATGATGCTTGCGCGCGCAGGTCCTGGCGCGTGCGCGTCAGGCGGCGATGGCGCTGCAGTCGCGCTACCACATGCGCCGCGTGCCACTGCCCAAGTCAGGGTCCTTGTGCTTCTTGGCACGCCCCTCCCAGCATCCCGGAGCCTCACGCTGACCCCTCCTCTCAACTCTTGATGCCACCCTCCGCGGGCCCCTAGCCCTAACTTTCTTTTCCGCGCTGCTGCACGGGCCGCACGCACGCAGGTCCTGACACTCGCGCGCAAGGCCGCGACGGCGCTGCAGTCGCGCCACCGCATGCGCCGCGTGCGCCGCCCCTACGCCGCGCTGCGCTCCGCGCACGCGTACGTCCTCGCCGCCGCCGCCGGCGCGCGCGACTACCGCGCGCTGCTGCGGCCGCAGGTGCGCCTGCGCATCGCCGCCGCCGTCGCCGTGTGCCTCTGCGGGGAGCGCGGCGTCGCGGCGGCGCGCGCTGAGGCGCTGCACCCGCCGCGGAGCGCCGCTTGTGCGTGGGCGGCGGCGGCGGCGGCGGCGGTGCGCGCCAGGGCCGCGCGCGTGCTGCAGGTGCCTGCGCCGCCGCTGCACTGATGGTGTAGTTTCGAAGGATGTGTGCGTGTCCGATTGACAATTTGCGCTGCAGTCTCACTATAGAGCATCTCTTCGTGTGTGTTCAACGGACAATGTGCATGGGCGGCGGCGTCGGCGGCGGCGGCGGCGGTCCGCGATAGGGCCGCGCGCGTGCTGCAGGTACCCTGCGGAGCCGCTCTGAAGGCCGTGTGCTTGTCCCATTGACGTTTTGCGCTGCAGTTTCACAGGTTCATGATAGAGCATCTCTTTGCGTGTGCACAACAGTCAATATGCGTGGACGGCGGCGGCGGCGGCAGTCCGCGGCAGGTACGTACACCTGCGACGCCGCTGCACTTATTATGTGGCTCTGAGTGTTGAGTGCATGTCCTATTGACGTTGCACGATTCAGATGCATGAGCCACAAATGCGGGTGCGGCAGAGCCCCCGCATCGATGCGCGCGGCCAGCGGCGGCGCCGACGCCGGTCTGCGATAGTGCCGTGCGCGTGCTGGTGTACAGTGGGCTGTGCCCACCACCACCAGCGGCACATTACACGCTCTTACACGAGCGGCTGCGTTCGGCGGCACGCAGGCGGCGTTCAGGGGGCGTGTGCGCTGCCGCAGAGCGCGCGTGGTGCTGCAGCGCCGCCGCCGCGCCCGGGCGGCGGCGTTGCAATTGGAGGCAGCGGCGTGCCACGCTGTAGCACTGTGGCTGCAGGTATGTGCTCATTGGCTGTGTGCTGCTATGTAGCGGGGTTCGGGTCACGTTAGGGTTAGAGTGAGCGTAAAACTGAAGGCAAGGGTTGGGGTCAGGATTAGGGCGAGGGTCAGGGTAAGGCAAGTGCTAGGGTTTCGCTGGTAGTGAGGCTGGTACTCTCAACTGGCAGTGCTTTGGTCACTGCATACATGGGATCTGCACGCGCCGCAACTCAACTCACAGCGTCATGGCTGCTGCAAAGCATCATGTTGATTGTCGTGGAACTTCAACACATCAGTCGGCGGCAGCGGCTACGTCTCAAACAGGTCAAGGCGGGTCTTCAAAAATACAAGTGTTGTGTGTCAGCTTGCTGTGAGCAACGCATTTTGTGGCATGCAGTTGGAATTTTTGGCGGTCACGCAATATGAGAGCAGCGAGCGGCATTGCAGGTAACCGAATTATGCCAGCATGCACCTGACCACAGCCTGGTTTGACACATGGCAATTGAGGCCATTGCTGCGAGCTGAGCTGCTGAGATACTGTCGCTTAATAGGGCTTGATTGGCAGCAACTAGGGGCTGCACCCTATTTGGGACTCCAATTGTAGTTGTAGAGCTGCAGTTTGCCTGCAAGCGTTGACCGAATGATCAAAGCGAACATCAAAACAGCTGTTTCTTGGCATCTCTCGCTCCTCGCTCGCGCTGACCTACCAATACACAAGGGCCGACTGCAGCACCTTGCCAGGCCATGGCACACGTGACGTGCGGGCATGGAGATGCTACACTCCCCGTGCAGCAGCGCTCGCTGCATCCTGCACCGCCGACTACGTGGCTGCTTGCATTGCGGCCGACGCATCGCACCGCACTGCCATCTGCATTGCTGAGCACTGTTGAAACACGGTAATGAGCTGCACGACCCGCATCGCCGCAGCTCTGTGCACAAGCGCCGCCGCGCTGCTCGCTGCACATGCCGCCGCGCCCACGCAGCGCTGCCGCGCGTGTCGCCGTGTACGCGCTGCGCGCCGCCGCGCTGTTCCCCGCCTGCGGCGCACCGCAACCATCCGCTGAGCATCATCACCCCCCTCCCCCATTCCTCCGCGCACCGCCGCCGCCGCCGTGCGCAGCGCCAGCACAGGGGGGGGCGCGGCCGCGCCGCCGCGCGCGCCGCCGCGCGCCGCCGCCGCTGCGCCGCCGACTACGTCGCCGCGTGCGTCGCGGCCGCCGCGCTGCGCGCGGAGCGCTACGCGCACCGCAACGCGATGCTCGCAAGCCTCCTCGCGGCGGACTCGTCGTGCGAGCTCGAGACCGCGAGCCTGCGGCGCGTGACGCGCTGGAGCGTGGAGGCGGCGGCGCGCGACGCGGAGCGCGCGCGCGGCGGCAGCAGCAGCAGCGCCGCCGCCGCGATAGCGCCGCGCTTCGAGGTCGTGGTCGCCGCGTGTGGCGTTTGCGGCGGCGACAGCGATGGCGGTGGCCGTAGCGGCGGCGGCGGCGGCGGTGCTGCGGCACCGTGCCTTGTCTTCGATGCCTTCTGGGGGGGCGAGCAGGTGTGCGCGGGTGGCATACCGCTGCGGCGGCGCGGCAGCAGCGGCGGCGGCGGCGCTGCTGCTGCCGACGACGCGGGTGCGAGCGACGACGTGGTGTATGGGCGGCAGGCCGAAGGTGAGAGCGCGCAAGACACTGGAGCACCGACTCCAGTGCGCATCGACTCTACTTCAACTAGCGAGACACGCTGGTTCTAGCAGCTACGGAAATGTGGAACCGCTGTCGCCGGGAGCTGTTGTCTATCATACGTGTGCGCTGCCAGCGCGCAGATGTCTGTTGTCATGCCTGGTGCAGGCAGACCGAACCCCTGTTGCGGTGGCGACTGTCGTAGACTCAAAACCTGCAGTGTGCTGGCAGAGTCAAGGCTGAGGTTTGAGCGAGGGTTACAGGGCTAGGGCTAGGGTTACGGCTAGGCTGCTGCTGTGTCATGCCTTCGGCCGCGGCTATCGGCAATGATGTGAAATCGCAGCGAGTCCATCACAGTCCAATATCACAATTAGTGCTGGATTCGTCCACATGCAAAGCCCAAGCCTATTCAACACTACTGCGCACGATGATCATGGCTCTTGCTCGGAGAGGATGCACACCTTCGCTATGCGCAGCTCC
Organism: Tribonema minus; assembly: GCA_017506865.1. Taxonomy (NCBI): domain Eukaryota; class Xanthophyceae; order Tribonematales; family Tribonemataceae; genus Tribonema; species Tribonema minus. The sequence goes on along the minus strand of JAFCMP010000546.1, from coordinate 391,846 downwards.
CGCTGCCTTGATGAGAACAGCAGGCAACCCTGTGGCCACCATTTGCAGCATTGAGAGCCAGCACCAGTACAATTGCAAAGGACGGCACAGATCACGCTGCCGTTGCGCTTTATATTACGATAATGTTTACCCCTGGTCTGCCCCCCAACCTTCAGTCGCGTCCAGCCACGTCACGCTGCCGTTGCAACCAGCGGCGACTCAAAACATTTGAAGACCGCCTGATCGCATGCCTCAAAGCAATTGTGAATAGTAACTTGCACTCGCCCCTGCAATCGCGCAATGCCCCCGTACGTTGTGCCACCCGCCTTCAGCTGCACCCCGTGTCACGTCCCCCGCCCCCCTGACCAGTCTCACAGAGCAGCGCTGACTCACGTCAACCCCTGCACTCACGCATTGCCCCCCCCCCCCCTTTCCCCCCCCCTCGACCTTCAGGCAACTTCAGCCACCTTACATTGCCCGTCGCATCCAGCGGCGGCTGAAAACATTTCAAAAGTACATATCTGTTGCCCGTCGCATCCAGCGGCGGCTGAAAACATTTCAAAAGTACATACTCTTATGCCCCAAAGCAACAAAAAGTATTACTTCAGAAGTCGTTTTTACGAGCATTCACCCCTGCACTCACGCATTGACCCCCTCCCCCCCCCTCCCCCCCCCCCCTCCGCCCCCTTCAGGCGCGTCCAGCCACCTCACGCTTCCCGTCGCGACCGCCGGCGCCGACGGCAAGCTGCGCCGCGTCGGCGGCGGCGGCGCCGCGTGCACCGCCGGCGCGCGCTCGCTGGTCATCGCCGTCCGCAGCAGCGGCAGCAGCAGCAGCGGCGGCGGCAGCAGCAGCAGCAGCAGCGCTCAGCGCCGCCGCCTCGTCGGCGCGTGCGAGCTGCACCAGCGCGACCTGCTCGCGGCGTGCGGGCGGGGGGCATGGGGGGGGGTGCGCGCACCGCTGCTGGGCGCCGCGCATGCCGCCGCGGGGGGGGGAGACAATGCTGACCGCTGCTACGTGGAGCTGGAGGTGCGTCGCATTGCCGCAACGAAGGGTTGCGGACCGTGTGGCAATGTGGTGCCCCCTGTAGGCTTGCCGAATGTTACCGAGCACAGTGCGGGGTTTGGGGGGGGGGGGGGAGGGGGGGGGGAGAATGCGGAGTGCTGCCTTGTAGAGCAACACGTGTGGCGCATTGGTTTGGTGCCAATGTTCGCAGACCCCGATCCGATGTGCACTGAAGGCCCGTCGAGTGTCTTTGAGTGAGGTGCGGGCGGTTCATAATTGCGGCTAAGACGCTGCAAATCACTCACTTCTACCCTAGTTCCGAACTTCTTCAACCCTACCCCCATCCAGGAAGCCCTGATCCTGACTTTATTGTTGCAGGTGAGGGCGGCGGCCGCGCCGCCTAACAGCACCCCGAATACAACACATTGAGCCTTACATCAACTTCCGTCCCCTCTACCGCTTACTGCAACTTCAACTTCTCAACTTAAACTCTGCAGGTGAGGGTGGCGGACATGGCGGCCATGACGCCGCACGTCTCCCGTGCGCGTCGCTCACCCCCCTACTTCAACCCCCAACCCCCCTACTTTAACTCTGCAGGTGAGACTGGCGGACATGGCCGCCATGACCCCGCACGCCTCGCGCGCGTCCCTCACCCCCCACCCCGTCGGCATCGACATTACCCTGGACCGCCTCATCCTCTACGCGCCGCCGCCGCTGCCGCCGCCGCCGCCGGCAGCAGCGCCGCCGCTGCTGCGTGCGCAGCGCCGCCGCTATTATGCGGCGGCGGTACACATTTTCCTGCGCGGCCGCCTGCTGCGGGAAATTTCCCTGGGGCGCGGCCTGAGCGATGCTACCACAGGTGCCGTCACCTTTACGCCAGCCTGCAGCAGGGAGCGCAGCGGCGGCGGCGGCGGCGGTGGCGACGGCGGCGGCGGTGGCGGCGGCGCTGCGGCCGCGGAGGCTGTCGCTGCTTCTGCCGCCGCGGCCGTCGATTGCGGCGACTGCCACGCGGTGCTGTTGCCGTTCCCGGATGCTTTCCGCGGTGCCGCTGATGGTGGCGGCGGCAGTGGCGGCGGTGGTGATTGTGGTGATGATATTGACAGTCGCGAACTGCAGTTTGTGGTGACAATCCGCAGTGTCGGCTTGGTGGCTTCTAATGCTGGCGGAGAGCGCGTGCAGCGTTGCGAACTGCAGGTGAGTTTTAATAGGGGAACAGGCCTTGAAGAGAGTGAAGTTTGCAAAGAAACTGAGCCGTAGCAGAGTACTAGCTGGTAGACTAGCATAGACAGCATTGTGAGATTACGTCAAACATAAGCATTCAACAAGGACAGCTATACGGGGATAACATTCGGTGAACTGCACACTGTGCACTTGAAATGTATATCCAGACAACAAATCGTACCAACCTTGTTTTTCAAACACAGGGGCTTGTTAGCCCCTGCAGCAAGACGCATGAGGAAATTTGATGCTATTGTGGTGCACCAGAGGCACACCATTGCAGACCGTGAGAGCACAAGAGTGCACGGGCTTGATTGACACTATGCAACTTCAACGGAGAGCCCGACACAGGTCATCCGATCTAACTGATTGTACCTGACTGGACCCCCATGCGCGCACGCACATTGCAGGAGCACGCCCTCGGCACCGCCTGGCAGCCACTTCAGGACCTTCTGCTGGAGAGTGAAGCCGCAACCACGTGCTCCATTCCAGTTCTGCTGCCGATGCCACAAGCAGCGTCGGCGGCGATCGCGACAGCGCCAATACGTGTATCCGCAACTGCCGCGGCAGGCGCTATCGCCGTGGCAGCACCGTTAGCAGCAGAAGCGCCGGCAGCGGCTGCCGCGGCGGCAGTTTCAGCAGCAGCGGCAGCAGGAGCGCTGCCGACGCCTCCACATCAGCCAATGCAAACGCTTCCGGTGTCGGCAAAGCCAGCGCCGCAACCCGGCACCGCCGGTGCCGCCGCCGCTGTCGCCCTTGCCAGCACCGCCAGCATGCGCGGCGGCAGCAGCGGCACCGGCCACAGGGTAATGGCGTGCAGCGTCGACTTCACCGCGAGGCGCGTGGGACTGAGCGCTGCTGCCGCTATGCGCGCCGCCGCGCGCATGCCGCCTGCGGCGCCGTGGCTCGAGGCGACCGTGGTCGATGCCCACGGGCTGAGCACTGAGGTCGTTATGCCTGCAGGCTGCGGCAGCGCGCAGTCACCACGCAGTGCCGATGTTGTCGCCAGCCGCAGCGGCAGCGCCGCTACGACGGGCTCGCTGACCGCTGATGCCAACACCGGCGGCAGCGGCGCTCCGCAGCTTCTCCTTCGCGCTGCCGCCGCCGGCGGCCACTGCGGCAGCGCGCCGCAGCTGCTGCCGCGTGCGCCGGCGGTGATGCTGATGCTAGACGGCGCGGCCTTCGGCAGGACGCTGCCACGCAGCATTGCTCAGCCAATGGCGTCGCCGCGCTGGAGCGACGGCGACGTGACGTTTCGTGTGCGCCTGCCCGCCGCCGCCGCCGCCAGCGCCGCAGGCAGGGTGCTGCGGCTGGGCGTCTGCGTGAGCGCTGCTGCTGCTGCTGCTGCCGCCCCTGCGCAGCTGCTCTGCGGTGACAATGGCGGTAACGATTATGACGTCAGCGGCGACATGTGCAGGTGTGTGTGGGCTGCATTGCATGTGTGTCTGTGTGGCGGGTAGGAAGCCTTCTGCACAGTTCGTTGACAGCGCGCCGCAGCTCTGGTGAGGCGTAGCATTGAGCATTGAGATGTAAGCGGGCAACCCTAATCCCAATCAATCCCTATTCCCAATCCTAGCCCTAGCCCTATTCGCAAACCTAAGTCAAATGCCGACCAGAGACGTCGCGTAGCGTGTGTACGGGTGCACTGTGCATGTTGCACTGCATGCAGCAAGAGTTTGCTCTGCTTCGATATCATGATGCACTGTATACCTCTGTTGTTGCAAGACACGATGTTTGCCATCAGGGTACGTCAACAGTGCACTGCGATGCCCAGCCAATAACTTCAGCAGCACATGAACATGCACTCCTGGCGGTCCTGACGGCGGTGGGCGTTGCGCATTGCGAGAAAGCTGCGCCGCTTCATCGATGCCACCATAAATGTCAACGAGGGCGTGATTGCCGCAACACTGCTCAATGCAAGCATCTTTGATAATCTCAACACTCATGCTGCAGCGCTCAAACACTTGCGCTCTATTGCCACCGCACAGGGCAACTCTGCCGCTCGGCCCGCTGCGCGCGGCCCCCCCGCCGTCCCCCCCAGAGCCCCCCTTCGACATCCCCCTCGGCTCAGCCGACATCGCCGTGCCGTTAGTATCTCTGCCCATGGACTACCTGCCAGTGCTTCTTGTGAGCGCCGCCGGCAGCAGCGGCAGCGGCGGCAGCGGCGGCGGCAGCGGCGGCAGCGGCAGCGGCGGCGGCAGCGGCGGCGGCAGCGGCGGCGGCGCCTACGTCGGCTTGCGGCTGCGGCTGCTGCGCTCGGAGGGCGCAAAGTTAGTGGGCGCGGCGGCGCCTCTGCAGCAGCAGCAGCAGCGGCTGTCAGCAGCGCTCGGCGGGCCCGTGGACGCGCCTGAGAAGAAGGCGGTGGCAGGGCTCAGCCACGACGTCAGCGCGAAGATCAATGTTGCGGCGGGTGCCGCCGCGCTGCGGGGGGCGGCAACGGAAGGTACGCATGCTGCATGACTTCTGCCCTCGCCGCGCAGGGTTAGGGTTAGGGTTAGGGTTAGGGTTAGGGTTAGGGTTAGGGTTAGGCGTAGAGCATCTTTTATGTACTGGCAAACAGCAGGAGCCAAATGCATCCTTTTCTTCTTTTTTGCTTGAGGGTCGGAAACCCTATCCTGGCGAAATCCCTATCCTGGCGGAAACCCTATTTTGCAACACGTCGTATAGAACACGTATGCTTCTATTCCCTGCTATTATGCATATTCATGCGGCAAAAGAGACCGCGGCAGGGCTCAGCAATGATGCCAGCGCGCGCGCGCCGGATCAAGGAGGGGTAGAGTGAATGCCATGCATTCTCCTCCGCTGGTGTTTGCCGGCCTATGGTTGGGGTTAGCTAACCCTACGACGTGGCTCAGCGCTGATTGGCAGCACTTCAGCAGCAATTGTGCACACCACGGACTTGATGCACGTGCTGCGCACAAAAGTCCTATTGGTACAGTAGTGGGGGTTCTGAGGGCAGACGAAGTCCTCCTGGAAGCCCATCTGCAGTTGGCTTGGCAGTCAGTGACCGTCTGATAGTGTAGATAGCGCATGTGTTGTGCGCTTGACACAGCATGTGTGTAAATGAGTTGCATAGTTTGCTTTTGTCACAGGGTGTCCGCCCCGCAAGCGGAAGTAAATAAAGTACAGTGGCGGACCCTACAGTGGGAAAATATCGTTACCTTAGAGCGCATGGTGGTCTGCGCTTTGCCGCTGTTAGAACAACACCTGAGAGATGGCAACAAGTGGCATACATAACGATGCTGATTCAGCAATTATGGAATTGTTGATGATTGGGACGCTGGGCAGTGCCGAGTCGCAGCACTTTTGTGGGGAGCCAAAAAATCCTGTACTTCGAAGTACATTTGAGCTGTATGTTGAAGTGCAGTTCGGTAGACCGACGTGGTAGTCCATCGCGTATATTGTGCTGTCGCTGGTGCGGTGCTGCAGTGAGCCGATGTCACCAGGCAAGGGCACAGGCCGAGAACAGCTGCAAATGTACAGGGCGACACTCCCATGAGCCATTTTTCTTGACAAATGCCAGTGGGGGGGGGGGGGATATGCGCCAGGAAAGCCAACTGCCATTCTCTTTGTACTGCAGCGTGTGCTTGCTTGTAGATGCACTCGTGGGTTTGTACGAGTACTCCCAACCATGTGCGCTCCATAGCACAGCAGCGGTCTTGTGCCCATGTGCCAAGTGTTTGGCAATGCATTGCTGCTGTCGCTGCCACACGCTGTTGAAATATAGCAAGAACGCCGTGTGCATCCGCCTTCCGCAGATGAATCCCTTACCACCGGCCCCGTCAAGCCTGCGCGGAGGAAGACGCCGCCGTGGGTGCTGTCGACCGAAGAGCTCGCGTACAAGAGCGCCGAAATGCAGAAGCAGCGGGTGAGAGATAGTACTGTTTTCTATTCTTGTGCGACAAGACTGCGTGTTAATTGCCTACCATTCATGGACTTCAGGCAGCATGAAGGCCTGTGATGCCCAAGTTGCAGAAGCAGGGGGCGAGAGATTCTTGTTTTTTTTGTCCGTTGCGGCCAGACTTTGCATATCGATCGCCTATCATACAAGGACATCAAGCATCATCAAGCTTTGCAATGCCCCTGATGCTATTGAATGGTAGCACTCCTTTTCTGTGGTTCACGGCCTATGCAGTCCCCAAGCGGCGCTGCAAATTTCACGACGGTTCCCTAAGCCCATCAACTGTGCCGTATGCTGACATTGAGTCGAATGGTGATGACTGACATGGCGACAATGAGCTACTCTGGCGCAATGTCGAAGTGGAGCGCATGCACGCACTTGTCAGGTTTGCTCTACTGGGCCCAATGGCATAGATGCGCAGATGTCATGATGCAGACGTGAATCTGCAGCCTGCCACACACTCAGTCTGGGGTGGCGCGCCTGGCGCCGCAGCCGCCGACTGCTAGCGCGATGCGCACATTGCTCACCCTTAGGCTTGCCTGTTTCTGGCATGTGTGCAAGCCTTGCCCTGAGGATTGGGGTTAGGACACTCAACCCTAACCCTAACTCTAAGCATGCTACACGGCGTGCACTTCACAAATCTCCGCTGTACCCCCGCTGCACCAGGTTGTGTCAGCGCTCGAGCTCACGCGCCGCCGCGCAGAGGCCGCGCTGCAGGCTGCCACGCAGGAGGCGCACGCACCCGGCGCTGCCGTAGCTGCTGCCGCCGCCGCCGCGCGCCTGCAGCGGCAGTGCGCCCACGAGTACTGGCGCGCGCGCGCCGCCGAGGACCAGGCGCGGAGCATCGATGCGCACGTCTTTCAGGTGCACAGCGCTCAACACCGGTCAGCTTAGTATTTACTGCACGGAGTTCAGGGGCGCTTGCAGCAGCAGTCTGCTGCTCGTGGTTGTGCTGCGATGGCTTGGCACTGCATCTGTCGGTAGACCTGCGGCGCCTGTGTTCAGCGCGCAGCTGTAGGTTGTGCTGCAGGCCAGCTCTGCTGCCACCTTCAACGCCGGCAAGGCCGCCAACGCAGGCAGTGACCAAGGCTGTCGCGTGCGAGCCAACCTCATTTGATCAAAGCACGGCTTGAACCATCGCCATCACCCTGTCAACTTTAACTCATGTTCACCTCACAACATCCATCGATTTGCGCCGCAGGCCACCGCCGCCGCCGCCGCCGCCGCCGCTGCCGCCGCCGCCGCCCTCACGTCGCCCGACCGCGCAGCCGAGCGCATGCGCGCCAAGGCGATCGCGCGCAAGCGGCGCACGGACCGCACCGCTGCCGCTGCTGCTGCGTCGCCGCCCGCCGCCGCCGCTGCGCCGCCAGCAGCAGCATTGCCAGGCGATGCTGCTGCGGGTACGGCGGCTGCCAAGGCTCAGCGCAAGGCGGCGCGCGCGCAGCGACGAGCTGCCGCACAGCGGAGCCTTGCTGCCGAATCTGCTGCTGGCGGCCATGTCGGCGTCGCGAGCGCTGTCTCCAGCGCTGGTGAAAGTATATATGCTTTTTCTGCTCCTAAAGGCATGAGCGGCGATGGCAGCGCTCGCGCCGCTGACGTCACCGGCGCTGCAAATGACGTCGTCGCAGCAGCTTCCGCTGCTGCATTGAGCGTCGCTGCAGGTGGCGGTGCCAATGCTGGTGCAGCAGCTGCCACCATCACAGACATTACTGCCACCAGCGGCAGCTGCGATCGTGCTATTACTGCCGAGTCTGCTCAGAGTTTTGCGGAATCCAATGCGGTGCTGGAGGTGCAGCCGCCAGAGCTGGTGGATGGTATGGTTCAAGCCACAATTCAAGGGGCTGCTCTCCTGGGCACGGACGCTGCGCCGGCGCTTCCAGCAGTACTTCCAGTACTTGCAGTAAATCAGGGCTACACTCAGTCGTCAGTACAGCCAGCAGCAGAACTGCACAGCAGCTATGATGCCGACGGCTCGCTGGACGCTGCTGCAACACTCGGGCAGCTGCACAATGACGCGACGGGTGGCAGCACGGCGGGCATTGCCGCGCAAACGCCCCCTACGGCATCATCGGAAACGGTGCCATTTGACCAGGGCAGCGATGGCACCGCTCAGCCAAAAGGCGCAGTCGCTACTGATGGCTTTGCTGCCGTACCGGCTGTTGCTCAATGCGGCAGTGCGCTGCTGCATACGGAGTACGTGCCCCACGCCCCCCTGCCGCCCCTGAAGGAGGAGTCTTCCGTCGCACTGTCGCAGACGACGTGCACGACGACGGCGACGTCGCAAGAGGCGACAGCAACGCTCAGCGAAGAGCTTGAAGCGACCAGTTCATGCGCACTCCTAGTCAGCACCGAGCCGGAGTGGCAAGAGTACTTCGACGACGCATCCGGCCTTCCATACTTCTTCAACTCCGTGACGCTGGAAAGCTCGTGGGGCAGGCCCGAGCAACTTCAACAGTCGTCGGGCGGTTCAGACGAACCTCAAGATGGTGGTGATCTGCAGCTTGTACCCGCTGCGGCCACAGCGGCGGCAGATACACCGGCGTTCTTTTACAATGACCGCGGCAACCGCGTGTTCATGGTGCCAGCTACCGTGCAGCGGTAGCTGAACGATGCGTGCATTATACAGTTATTGGATTTATGGTAATGCATTGTTGCTGTTTCTGGTGTAATGAAATCATCAGCATTGAGACCCGCAGGTCCATCTCTTTGCCACAAACACATTATGAAGCCATTTACAGTAGATGATTTACTTCAAAGTATTATGATGATGATGTCCATTTTAATGACCGGATTATATAGCTAGCGTGCCAGAACCGGATATGGCAGGGCTGACAACGCATTGGCATTGATTTTTGACACGCACTTCCATTGTGGCCGATTGTGGCTCACATTACGAATGTTCTCCATGTGTTTCACAAGATGCTCGGCCAATGTTGTGTTTCACAAGATGCTTGGCCAACGAAGATACTTCGAAGTATATAGTGTTGTGAAAGCTCTGCGTGCAACAATGGATGTGAATTTTGATGACGTGTCCCCTGCTCTCTAGGGCAGCAATGCCTCATGTCAAATCTCAGTCCCAGCGGATACCATATGTTGCTATACGCAGGCAGCAGAAGGCTCTGAAACACCAGTTTGCCAAGTCACAAGCTCAAGTTGACGCAGCCACTTGCCCCCACCGAGGCTGGCTATAGCTGACCGATATGCAAGTTCACGCAGCTACGGAATGCGCAATGCTACTGCTGCCCGGATTTCTGCCGGCAGTCCAGACCTCACCCTAATGGGGCCACCGCTGCATCTCTGCATGCACAAGTAATCTGCAGCCTGCGCAGTGTCACCCTAAGCTTAGCAGCGAGGTGCGTCCGCTTCTGCCCGAGGCCCGCCTCTGATGCAGACAACGGCATTTCGGTCATCAATTCCGACTCCGAGTCCGACTGTGATCTTGACACACGGGACGTGCTTCCTGCGTCAATGACGGAGCTGAGAGCATATGGCTCCAGAGCAGAGCGCCAGAGGAGGCAGCAATTTGTGGACTGGCTGCTCCAAGGGCCTGCACACAGACGGGACGCAGACGGCCGTGGAGCACTGTCACATTTGAAGCAGAGACGCACAAGACGTACAGCATGCGGCGCCGCATGCCACGCCAGGGCAGGTCCCCCTCAACCTCCGATGAGCTCAAGCGTGTGGCGAACAGCGGGGAGCCATCTGAGATCCCCTACTGCAGGGCTATTGGTCGATGCAACACCAAGGTGCTGATGGTGACTCCGCCGGACTGCCATGCTCTCAGCAGAGAACATGTCTGCAGTGCACGGTCGGATCACCGCTGCTCTACTGCCAACCACTGGGCATGCGCATGACTGCAGAAGTCCGACTGCAGGTCCTGGGGCAGCACGTCATGCGCCGAAGATCCTACAAGCCGCAGAACCGGTGGCTCAAGACCATGGGAAAGAAATATCATGGTGATCATCGCCGACTGCCTTGTAGAGCTGCTGGACGGCCTGATCGTGGCGAGGAATGTCCCGCGCACGACGTGCTGCCCCCGCAGTCGGCCTTCTGCAATCATCCGCATGCCCAGCTGTTGTCAGTGGAAGAAGCGGTGGGCTGCGCTCTGTTCTCTGCTGAGAGCGTGGCGGACCAGCGGACGCACCATCAGCACCTTCGTGTTTCATCGAACATCATGCCTCAGTAATCTCAGATGCTTTCCACCACCACGGTTCCCATGCGCTCGAGCTGTTCGAAGGTGAAGAGGAACGTGCCCTGGTGTGGCATGCGGCGCCGCACGGTGTACGTCTTGTGCGTCTACTTTTTACCGACCTGACGGTGACACGTGAGGGAGGAGTGCATGTGAGGCAACTATCTCATCAGGACTTGACAAGTCAGAGCATACCTTTTGATACAGTTGGATGCCCCGTTTTTTACTGTCAGAGGGGAGGGGAGGCGATTGCCTTGTTTCCTCCTAGCTGCAGAGATCAGGCGTGCGAATACGGCACGTGCCTCGCGCTTTACCACTTCAATCACGCACGGGCGAGCCTTTCACCTGGTCAGGTGCTCTTCCAGCTTCTTCGTGCGTGCAGGGTTCGCTCCACGATAGCTCGCAGCAAGACACGTTTGGCCAGTCACGCTGCCCATCGCTTGGAAGCGGTGGATCGCGTGGTGTTACAGAAGGGGTCGATGGTGGCTCCAGCTAATAAGTAGTGTCCGGGAGGAAGCTCCCTCGATCTGACATTGAAGTTGGAGTGTCACGCTTTTCACGTAAATGAAGTCACCACCGAGGGCACAAAAGCCTGTGCTCGAGCGGCGTACGCCTGTGTTTCTTCTGCTGCTTTCAGCGATGTTCCTCGAAAATGCGCTTTGAAACTCCCTCTGTGTCAATTTGCCTCCTTTGCACGCAGCTGCGACTTGGCGAGGAGCATGAAGCGCACAGCAAGCAACGTGGAGCGTGGGCGTATTGACGAGCCTGATCCGTCCATTCAGAATGTATTCAACCCTGGTGGTCTACCACTCAGGTACGAACATCCTCGAGCATGCTCTGGACGCGGCATATGGCGTGCAAGCTGGGCACAACGCGCACTACGTGTGACGCGGCTCTTCTGCAAATGATTGCGCATTCTCACTGCTCTCTGCCGGGGCGGCCAATGCATGCACACGCAGCCGAGCCATCATTGAGGACACAGCGACAGCGGAGCCATCGCCAAATGGAAGCCCGGCCAGTACTTGGCCCCTCTACGTTCAGCACGGTGAGGACAGCGTTTGCAGCGATGTGCTGTCAGAGTAGCCATAATCAGAATAGAGAGTCAGGTGTCCGACACACACCAAAGCTGAGGCAGCTGCATGCACACATGCAGTTGCGATAAAAAATGCAAGCAACAGCGATTCGAGCTCCACCAGGCAGCTGCAACTTACATCGTTGCCCAGTTGACCTGATGCTTGGCACTTTTGCAAGTGCATTCCTGCAATGCGGTATACGGGATCCTTATGGGTCTTCAGATTGCAGAAGCACAAGAGGCACAGTCTCGGCCGGCTGGATCGAATATGATTTTTGTCAGCCTTCGCTGATCTCACTTCGAGTTGCTCCAAAGCGGCTATACACAAGCGGCGGCTACATGAGTGCAAACTGGAACCTTAGATGATGTGAAGCGCTTGATGCGCTGTTCACTGGTCAAGAAGAGTGCAGAGTCAGTTTGTACACAAAAAAACTGCACGTGCTGTTGCACACTGGATGCTGCAGATAGTTCCATCGTAAGTTGCTGAAGGATCATCCTTGAAGTCCCAGTTGTTTTCGAGACCCAGCAATCCTGAGCTGGCGTGCACTGCAACCGCGCATGTCAGCTGTTGCAAAACCGTACAGTCAGACAGTGACCGTCAAGCGAGCCAGCAATGTGCATATTATTCACTTCCACCATGGTGCGCAAGCCCAACTGCCTGTCCCCCCTGGCACTGCCCCCACCGTGCTGGGCAAGCCTACTGCCCCTGCCGGTACTGCCCCCAAACTTGCTGAATTTTTTGCACATCGCCTGCCCTCACCTCACCACCCTCTTGATACTGCCACAGGGCCTGTGGTACGCAGCCACTGTCCTCAGACGTGAAGTGCCGTTGCGTGGGCCAGCACGCGACGAGCTCCTCTGTCTGGCAAACTCGCCAGAGCTGTATCAGTCAACATGAACGTATGCACCGCAGTAGACCTCAGCAACAGGGGGCGTACAGCGGTAGCTGCAGCAGCGGCAGCTGCAGCGGCAGCATGCCTTGAAAGGGCCGTCTCCTTCTCTGCCACTGTGTGCCTCCAGACCGCGAGCCGCTGGATGCCCAAGCGTGCACAGCTTCCCTTAAGGCGCTACACCAACTGCTATGAATTATGGCCCTTAATTCAAGTACTCATGCCATTCACTAGCAATACTATGATTTGCATGCGCATACACCATGATCTCGGGCTTCATGCTGATTATGTATGGCCACTGCATGTTCATCACCACAGTATTACCCACATAATAATCTCAGCGTCACCCCCCTCTGCCTGGGTTCTGACCGCGAGCCGCTGAATGCCCACACGAGCATAGCATTCCCAGCGGGCTTCAGACTGCCACATCATACAACTCATTTCATCCGTTTCTCTGTTTCTTTGTGCCTGCAGACCGCGAGCAGCTGGACGCTCACCCCCTTGCAGCGCCCCCTGGGATCCCCCACGGGCTCACCAGGGAAGCGCGCAGGACTGTCAGGGCGCGCACAGTGGACGCCCTGTGGAACCGCCCGCACAGCCCCCGCGTGGCGAAGGACGCCTCCACCCTGAGCTGCACTGCAGGTACGTACGTGTGGTGTATAATACCTATCTGCCCATCTTCATGACCAAGGGTCGGCCATCGTTGCTGGCACTCAACAGCGCGTGTGATGCACTTCACACCAGTATTGCGCAATGCCAAGCTGAGCCATGATAGAGTATGGGGGCCTGTTGAACCATGCCGCGTCAACTAGCATGTTAGCAGTGTATTGCAAGCCTTTAGAGCAGGGACACAGCGTCTGCGTCAATCGTTTCTGCTCCGTAATCTGATGCAGCATAGCATCAAGTCACCCTCACTGCAGCAAAAACCGTGGCAGTATTGCTGTGGCAGAAGTAGCACCAGTAGTGTACATCGCAGGGATTAAGGTTGCACCTGACGGCACCAGCATTTCCCACTTGTCTGCCCATTTTAGTTCTGTCAGCAGTGTGTTTGATCACGGCAGCCTGCGTCATTGACCGTAGCCAGGGTGCTTTGATGCTCAACCTCTGCGGCACTGCTGCAGAGGCGGCGGTGGTGGTCTCATGGCCGCCGCAGCAAGGCATTGCCTGCAGGGAGCAGCTGCATGCCTCATTGTACTTCTCAGTACAATTGCACAGACATTTGCCAACCTTTCGCCGTCAGCTCTGTAAGCAGGGCCGCTGGTCATGACAGTCAGCATCATATGCTGCTCCATCCTGTTCCTCGACTGCGCTGCTGCAACCGGCGGCACTGGGTGCCGCGCAGCGCCACCGCTGACGCCGGCCGCGCATTGCAGTGGCCGGCAGGCAGCATATGCGTATGTCAGCATAGCAGAATCAAATGTTGACCTTGCCGCCCTCACTACATCATGACGCCAGTCGGCACAGCCATCCACTGCCCGCCCGTGCGGCGGCCCCTCAAATGTGCTATGCCAATCAGCTGCAGCACCGTCAACCGCACACCTCTTTGGTGCTGAGCGCTGCTGCTACTGCAGCGGCGGCGGCGGCGGCGGCGGCGGCGGCGGCGGCGGAGGCGGCGGCGGCGGCGGCAGTGGCGGCCATGTGGCAGCAGCACCGATGTTAGCAATGGGCTGGCAGAAAATAATTGCATCTACTCTGCTTCACTGAAAATATCAATTGTGCCAAGTATTGCTTCCTCCCTGCATTACGTATACATTATTAATGTATGTGGAGCGAGACAGCAGCACTGACGTTGTGCTGTAGACGATATCCATGATGCAAACTCGTCATTCTCACCAATCATTGTTTCCATTCGACGATGTACTGCACTCACCAGCAGTGTCACTCACATAGCTCTTGACATTGCTGCTGCCGCAGCGGCGGTGGCGGCGGCCACACGGAGTCAGCAGCGGTGGCGGCGGTGCAGGCGCGCCCTGCAGGCAGTGGGCATGCCACTGGTGACGGTGGCGACTCTCCTTGCGCTTGTCGCGAATCCGTCGCATACCTCTATATTATGCTCGATAGCAGCGTTAATCAAATTGTGTTTGGCGTTGCTGCTGCTGCAGCGGCGGTGGCGGCGGCTACGCGGCAGCAGCAGCGGTGGCGGCAGTGCAGGCGCGCCCTGCAGGCAGTGGGCATGCCACTGGTGACGGTGGTGACTCTCCTTGCGCTTATCGCCAATCCGCTGCGGCTGCTGGTGCTGCCGAAGGACTGCGACGCTGCGGTGGACGCGCTGCTCACTGCCGCGTTTGTTGTGTGCGTCGGAGAGATAGTAGTCAGGTAGGGAGAAATGACCACATGCGCCGCGGGACGGCAGGTGCTGATGCAAACCATGGTATTACACTTCGTGACAACGGTTCAGCATGCTGTACTCAGTATACTGTGTGCTTGTGAGCACACTAGCCTCCCCAAGTAGCCCTGCAAAAGTCCTCTCTGCTTTGCTTCGCCGTGCCCTCACTCGGTTCGGAGCCCTGATGTGCTTCACTTCTGCTCGGACCACAGCTTTGATGCTGAGTGGGGGATAGGTGATGTTGAGGTTAGTGTATCCTGATCGTGCATTGAACTTGCAATTGATGTACTGTTGAAGACTAGCAAGTGTTTGACCAAGTGGTCTCCTTGAGGTTAAGGTACTGATGTCTGAATTGGCAAGTTGGCAAGCGTCTGCCAACGTTATGGCATCTTCTTGGGGCAGGGTTCAAGCCTAGGACTGTTTGCCCAGGCTGCGGTCTCCTGGACCTGCGCAAGCGTGCCCTTGCGGCGCTTCAAATCCGACTTGACCACACACGATAAGCAGCGGCCTAAGGGCTCTCCGCCTGTGATGCGTTCCTTGCTGCAGCCTTAAACGTCCATGCAATTGCTTGTTCAAAACCAAACCTGGTGCCTCCCGCCTCCCCCACCCAGGTCATGGTCGTTTCGCCGCACGCAAGCCTCGCTGAGCAGGGCTGCGGCAAACCCCAACAACTCCATGTTTGACACCGAGCGACAGGGCTTCAAGAGCGCGTACTTCTACTTGGACGCGCTGGCGGCAGCAACGCTCAGCGTGGAGGTACCGTGGATGCTCATGCCCAAGGGCGGGCTCTCGATACCGGTGAGTGCCGAGTGCTGATGCTGTTTGAGTGTGGTCAACTTGCCCCAGCCCGTAGCACTGTCACCCTCTTGTGCCATGCTCCACCAATGCCCATGGGCTGCAATGCTTTTGCAGTTCATGAGAGTACCGCCGTGAGAAGTGGTGCGGCACACTGCGATGGGATGCCACGCAGCTCGTTTGCTGCGTTAATGTACATCTGTCACCAGAAGGGTACATGTAGACTCTGGTGGCAAGCTTTGACGTCATCTGGGCTTTCTTGGGCCCTAAGTAACAATTGATGAGCAGTTATGTATTTACTTCCGCTTGAGAGCCGGAAACCCTACAAAAACTCGAGCTATGCAGCTCATATGCTTGTGTCCAGCGTGTGCTCGCAGCGCGTGTGTGTACAGCACATCTGAACGAAACCGCCACCTATGATTATTGTAAGAAAACAACATGATGACCCGCATGCACTGGCCGCCGCAACGCTCAACGTGCCAAACAGCACAAGTTCTCATGCTAAATGGGCAGCGCGCTGATGCGGAGATTGTGTTTTCACATGATAGATGTACATTCTGGCAGTACGTTCGACATCTACCACCTGGAATTCTTTGCGCCCTTGTAAGTGAGAATCAATAATACAATGTTGACCACTCTTTGAAAGTGTATTCAGGGACTTGCGCTTGTGGTACTCCTGTACATCATGCCACACTTGTGGACTTTTAAATTATTAAATCTTGCTGAGGACGTGAAAACCCACTTGTGTAGCGTTGCCATTTGGGGTACAGCATACAACCCTAAGCTGACAATGGTGAGCATTACCATTGCGCCTACTACGCAGAGCATCATACAGCTTACAGGGCTGAGCAGTGCCTAGCGGTACACAGAAAGTCTCCCATGCCGATAGCCATCCCGCTACCCCCGCCCAGAAATGACAACACTGGCTTGCGGGCCCGTACTGACAGAGCGGGTTGTACTCATGGTGTCCTCAGAGTGTACTCATGGCGTCATACATCGGGGCAGCAGTACTTGTTCTTTATTTGTACTGAGCTGCAGATGCACCAAAAGAGGCTGCACTTGCTGATGCAGACATGCAGCAAGCTGCATGCAGCATCTGCTTGTAGAAGCAGGAACTTGGAGAGCCTTCGCATACTGCATCATGCACAAGGATTACCACATGCACTGTTGACTGCAAGGCACCCCTGCTGGCATCTCACAAGTTGAATAAATCCACAAACACACAGTTCAAAGCGTGTCGAGTGATGACCGCATTACATGAGTGCACTCGTTTACATGGTGCACACTTCACTTGAATGTGCGTTCACAGGTACGTAGGCATGTCTTGCGCACATGCGCTGGGCGGAGGCGCGCCATTCGACGTTCGGACTTGCAATAGCGCGAACCTCACGCTTCCATTTTCCCTTGCCGCCGCACCGCACACTGTCCCCCACAGATTGTGGACGACGGCATTGACGCCTTGAACTTCAAGCACGTGCTGTGGATATTGGCGACGCTCGTGTCGCTGGGCGGCAGGGTGATGCGCGCTGCGAGGCTGGCGCGCTTGCTGAGGTAAAAAGTACCGCATTATTATGTATTTTGATGTTTCTTTACAAAACTATCGCTTGAGGCGCAAAAAAACCCAGATGAACAATGCCAAGCTTGCTACCAGAGCCGACATATACTTTGCAATCAAATTCATGAATGCTCATTGATGACAACACTCAATTGATGGACAAATGATGTCCTCAAGCAACATATCGCGCTGATTTCGAACAGGTTGTTGCATAGTGCGCAGCTTCTTGTCAGGCGAAAACGCAATCTCCAGGGGCAACCTGGCATCTAACTGCTTTTGGTGCCGTGGTTGAAGTACTGAATCAAGAGTACAGCAGCTCAAGCATCGAACTGTGGAGTACTGTATGAAGAGTACAGCACTTCAAACAACTGCGGATTCGTTGTTTGCATAGGTGCTGAGGATTGCGCCCTCAGCTGCGTACATCCAGGTGTTGACAATGCAATGCGCATGCATCTCGGTACCCCGTACGGCACTAGTATCGTACACGTGCCAAGGTGCAATGTATCTACAACACCTGAGAACACAGCTGCAGCTCACTGCCATGTTCTAACGCAACTGTTAGGTTGCCGCAGGGGGCGTGCAGACCACATGCGCCTATTGCATGGACAGTAGATGTTAACATCTGAAGCAGTCAAGCACTGAGACATAGCGCAACCACCGTCCAGACTGGCGCAGTGCACGCTGTCTTCAAACCGCAACCCTAACGCTAGTCCCAAGTCAGCTGACAATTCTGTGTGACACTGTGTTGTGGCAGCAACCGGCATCTGTGTGCCTGAACTGGGGATAAGCAAACACCACGGCATTACAGACAGACATCGTGGACGCACACACGCGCTGACATGTCGGACTACAGCCACCATGTGATTGTGACAGCAAGCCTAGCGCCGACGCGCAGAGGGGTGCGGTATGTTCCGGGCACGTGCAGTGTCTCTAGGGGTGCAGGTAGGGGACCCAACTCCTGCTGGTAGCCGGTGCCAAGGCGCAGCTCGAGAAGAGACGGGGGCAGGGGGCCGAGCGGCTGATTGAACACCGGCGATCTGCTCAAGTCCAGTACCTCCAGCGCGTCACCGGAAGGGGGCCCAGAGGCTGGTTGAACTCAGGCAGGCCTATGATGAGCGTGCGCAGACCTGCCGGCAGCGGCGCGTCTGCTATCGGCATGCTGAAGGTGGTGACATGCATGTCTTGTGTTTGTAAATCGTATCGCCCGTAGTCGCTGGGATCCACGACGTCTACGACTACCAGCTCGCGAAGGGTCGCCGGCAGGCGTGCAAATAGGTGGTTCAAGTGCTCGCCGTCAATCACCCGGCACACCGTCACTGTCACCGTGCGCAGCTGCGATCCCACGGGCATGATAATCGGCCGATCCAAGTTACACTCCTTGAGGCGAAGACTCTCCACGATGGGTGTTATCTGAGGGACGCAATTGCACTCGGGCACCACGAGTGATGGCGCCTGCAGCGCTGTGCTGAGATCTGCTAAGCCCATCACATGGTCCACGCAAATCTCCTCGAGGCCCGTCGGGAACACGAATGATGGCGGAATTTCCGCAGGTTCCCCCCCGCATCGAGCTGCAGGCGCCGGCTGACGGCGAAGACGCCAAGGATGCTGGCAGCGCCCTCCCATGATGTCGACAGACAGATGAGCTCCTCGGTGTAAAACCTCCAGTCGGGAAGAACTGGCGGCAGCCACTCGAGATCATCGCAATCTACTCGGACCAGGGTTTTGCTGGCGGCAATGCCCGGCATGTCGTCCCAGCTCCATTCGGTCACGCGCACGTGACAGCTGTAGCACGGGGGCAGGGAGAAGGGCAGCGAGCTGCTTATCAATAGCAGGCAGCAGCAGAGACAAAAGCGAACAGCCGAACAGCCTCAGATGTCAATCAAGTGTTCGTCTTCATTGCAAACCCATGAAGGCATAGAGGGATTGTCTTACCGATGCCTGCAGTTTTGGTGCAGTGACTTGCTGAGGGACCAGGCCGATTTGGGGCACAGATTGCATTGCGCCATCACCCAGAAGCACCTGTTCCTTGTCCATCCTGGTGAACCTGTGAAAAAGGATCATGTTACCTTTGAAGTTCACCTTCAAGTTGGGTCAACGGGCGTGTAAAACCATCGCGCCCCTCGCGCCTGCCAGATCGCTGCTGCTGCTGCGGCAGCGCTATCCGCTCCCGTGCAGGATTGCCCTCCAAATTCGCCGCCGCTGCTGCTGCAGCTCAAGTCGCTGCCCTGCGCTGCAGTGCATGTCTCCGCGAGCTCTGCTGCAGTGGCCTCCTGCGCCGGTGCCGTCATCTCCAGCACAGCCTCCTCCGCTATTCCGACTGCAGCTGCCATGGCAGCCGCAGCTGCTGGAAGCCGCTGCTGCTGCTGCTGCCGCTGCAGCGCGCATGTCACCGG
Organism: Tribonema minus; assembly: GCA_017506865.1. Taxonomy (NCBI): domain Eukaryota; class Xanthophyceae; order Tribonematales; family Tribonemataceae; genus Tribonema; species Tribonema minus. The sequence continues at coordinate 372,525 of JAFCMP010000546.1, read as the reverse complement.
CGTGAAGAACCGCCATCAACTTGCTCGGGTCATGCATCAATTGGTATCTTTCGATCGTTGCTACAAACCAGCTTCGCTCTTTGCGATTAGGGTCATTTGCCAACGAGAGCAGAAGCAGCTGCCTGGAGCACACACTCGCAAGCTGGAGGTTTGTTCCTGGAGCAGCCGGACCTGATAGTTTTTAGGCCTTAAGGGTTTGGCCATACCCGCTGGGGTCCGCAAACCTCCACACAATCACCCTTGAAAACAAATTTGAAGCATGCTACATAGCTGACTGCACCGCCACGTGCATTAGCTACTGTAGAGCAAGGATGCGCCATGCGCCAATTGTAGACAACATGTAACAATCGTAGATGACAATGGCGCCATACGCATACAAGGTGTCAAAGATGCCCTTGTAGCCAAATCCCGACACACCTGTGTACTTTTTATTAATTCTCGCTCAGGGCGCGAAAAAGCCCAGATGATTGGCATCTAGCTGTAAGGAATCTACATGTCGTATGACAGTCTGAAAGTGTCGCAACGACAACCACTCAAACGCCGCCGCCGCCAAGTGTACATGGATGGCGCGCTCCACCGCAAAGCACATGCCGTTGACGTCGACATTGATGCCATTGTAGACACAATCTTGATTATTAATCCATTTTTAAACCTATTTCTTGTGACACTCGTATGGTTGAACATGCGGTGGTGCACTCTAGCAAAGACAGCTGGCCCAGGAGGCTGAAGGCGTCGCCAAACCGTGGTCCATGGGTGCTGGGCTGCAAGAGTGAATATTAGTAAATACACAGAGTTGTCATGCGGCAGTAAATATTTCATATGGTGAAAGTAACCGCCATGTAATGCACATCTCGCGGAAACACGCCTGATGCGCCCGTGCTATGAAACTGCTGGGTACTACTTCAGTAAGTACATAGTATGACACCCGCACACCAGATGAAGTAGAAGATGTCGCGTGTTTCTCAGCACTGAACTGTAAGTAGAAGGTGCCGCTATTCTAGACAGTTTGCACAGTACCTACCTTAACAGCATTGACGTGCAAGTAGAAAGTATCACTATTCTAACAATTTGCACATTGCCACATGATCGCGGACGCCGCATCGTCGCGACGGACACCTCCAGGCGGTACTACCGTGCGAGAAAGGACGGCGCGCGCAGCAGGTCCCCCACCATTGCACCGACGGGATCTGTCCGCACGGGCGCGTCACCGCACTGGCAGGTACAGAGTGAACTTCTACCAGCAACGTCGCCCCTCAAGACGCCTGTTCACCACACGATCATCATGATGTACTCCGTGTACTGGGGTGTATAAGCTGCTCACTGTCGTATTGATTGCGTGCATTGTCGCTGCGGTTGTGCACCAGACTGCCAGTGTTCGCCTGTATCTCTAGTGGCCTTTCTGAGTAGCTTGCGTTTTTTGACAAGGGTATGCAGGTACGGCATTGATATGAGTGATGTCACGCACCAGACCTCAGCAGGTCAGGAAGTGGTCGCCATGCGTCCCCTGGTGCTGCATGCTGCAGCACTGAATACGGCGCCAACAACTTGAAGTAGGAAATCCACGCTTGAAAGACTTGCAAATTTAGGCTTCACAATGCTTCTTGATGTCCAGGTGCCATGAAGGGCCAGTGTCTGCTTCATGCGTGCAGCACAGACTGTCCACCAGGCATATTCGGCGCCTGCACAGCACAGTGTCGACTGGTACTCAAGAGTATTGAAATACTTTAATGATCCTTGGCTACAGCACGCGAAAAGCCCAGAGGATTGGTGTCAAGGGTGCTGCCATCATCAACACAAACCTTATGACAACAAAATGTCTGAGTGCGCATTCACAATCACTTCATCGATGAAGACTTTGACAAAGCTTGATCGTACCATACTGACAACACTGAGTAAAAGGAGCACAATGGTCCAGTGCAATTGCTGATAATATGCTGAGTGTTGTAACCCTGCTGAAGCAGGCTAAACCAGCCGCGCGGGAGGGGATCCCCAAAAGCACTGTGGGTCGCAAGTGAGTACTCGCATTACTTGAGCCTGACCCAAGCCCCACATCAACCCTAGAAATGTGTAGTACCCTGAACTCAGCTGCACAGTGTGGTGTGCTGCGAGAGGCAGTACTGGTTGGCGCTTAACCCAAGGACCCAGAGTTAGCAACTGCGTTATGCGGCATGACTGTTCACTGAGGTCTGGTCGAGGTAACATTCTGCAGCTGAGGTTGCATGCTCTTGTTGCGGGTAAAAACCCTACTTTCGTTTATCAGGGCACAGTTAAGGCTAGGCGCTTGGTGATGCAGTGCACTATCTTTGCACACCTGGACACTCGTTTGACATGTACTGGCAGCCCTGCTTCATCTCTCTGTCCGAAACTGACAACACTTAATAGTGAAGTGCCGCACACCCATTGACCATGTACTACCGCAAGTGTGTTTCTCTGAGACTAGGATAGGTGTGCTGCTAGGCGGCAGGTATGATGCTTTGAACACCGCTTGTGCCCAACTCTGGCCATTGCTTTAGCGCCGTTACAATCGTGATCGCAGCCATCTCACTGGTGACTGCTGGCAGCACACTGCAATGAAGCTTTGAACCTGAGGATGGAGCAGCAGTGTGTTGTATTTTGGTTGTGGTGGTCGGTGTATGCGACGTAAACATCAGTCTACCTGCTCACTGCATGTCCAGGCTTACATTGACATCAGCAATTGCGCGCTTGGCGTACATCATCATCCCAATGTATACCTTAATAAGCCAGTTCACAACCCCCTCCCGCCCCCTTTCCCGCGTCGCAGCCTGCTGGACCTGACACTGCAGCGCGTCGTGATCGGAGTCGTGGTGCTGCTCATCGGGGCTGCCGCGATGGTGTACTCCGAGCGCGACAGCAGCGCCATCGTCGGCGCACGCGTCCTGCAGGAATGTCAACCTCAACTGCGTAACAAAATCATGCATACCTACTCAAATTAGCGCTGCAGTCGGTAGTGAGCATGGCTGTAGTACTTGCGAAATTCAGAGCGCGACAGCAGCGCCATCGTCTTGCAGGAACGTCAACCTCAACTCCACACCTAAATCATGCATGCCTACCCAAATGGCGCTGTGGTCGATAGTGAGTATAGCTGTCGTCTTGCAAAAATCTTAGCGCAGCAGCAGCGCCATTGTTGGCACACATGTGTTGCAGACAAGTCCACCAGATTGGCAGCAACACGATACTTCGACGTACTTGGAATGTTCAGTGAAGGGTGCAAATTTTCACATCAGGCACTGTCAGATGCATGCTTCAGAGAGGAAGCACATTATTCTTATTTACAAAAGGCCGCAAAGGCAGCAAAGGCCAATGTTGTGCGTGCCCACAAATGGGGGTGGGGTCACCACAATCCAAGTAATAGGTGGTATTGCAGGATTGCCATGTGAAAAGTAGGGACCAACGCACATGTGCACGCATTACAGGAGTGCCATGTAAAAGTAGACACGAACGCACATGTGCACGCTGAACAGCCGCGCACACAAGTGCAACGCTCATGCGTCTTGGTACGCGCACAACAGCGCGTGCACAAGGACTTTGGCGATGGTCAGGCAACTTGTTGAACGCACGCAGGTACACGTGACCCTCACCCCAATTGCTGTCTGTTGCAGGCCATGGCAGCTGCTCAGCCTTCTGAGGCGGCACCACTTCCACTGCCTCTTGTTTTGTTGCATGCTAATCACCGTCACCCTCCGCGACCACTGATGCAGCAATACATTGGCGGAATGGCACAGCAGAATGTGACCACTGTGACACCTAACATCACCTTGATCCACATACTTCGGATGTGCATTGTTTGCTGCAGACCATGGCTGCTCAATCTGCAGACAAGGACCCATACGGCAGTGTCTTGCACATACGCGAGGTGTGGTAAGGCAACAAATGCAACCACATCCACCCCCTGCCTTGACCTATCATGACCTGGCGCCTGCTACAGGCCATAGCCGCTGCTCTGCAACCTGCGCCACCGTCAACGCCTAACTTCTGCATGCTTACTTGACGTCACACGAAGTGTCCGCCCTTGCAGTCATACAACAGCCAATGGCGCAGCAGTCTGCGACCACACCTGACCCTGCCCCATTGTTCATGACCCTGCGTCAACCTGTCATCTGTTACAGGCTATGGCAGTTGCTCAGCAAGCAGGCGAAGACATCAGCGCTGCCACACTAGACGGCGCCATCTCATACTACATAGCCACCACTCAGGGCCTCTTGTACCTGTCCCTGGGGGGCGCGGAGCGCTTCCGCGCCGCCGACCGCGTGCTCGCGTCGCTGCGCGCGGAGGAGCTCGTTATGATACGGGTACGTATGTATGTTAAACTTGTGAATGAAGTTGAAAAATAGTGCAGCGCATGATGAATCTCATGGTGTCACGTGATGCATCACCACCGAGGCGTCGGTGCTCAGATTGAGAGGACAACGCAACATGCCCAGGATGAGATTGTTGTTTTTGGTTGTTGGCGCTTGTGTAAGCTCGAATTGAGAAGCATATGAGGATCTCATGCGTAGGCCACGAACTTCCGTCTTTACAGTTGGCGCTAATGTGTCACCAGAGCCAGGGGACGGCTTGAACGCCAGCATTTCAATACATGAAAAAGCCACCTACAGGGATGATTAGACTGCGTGTCAATACCGGTGCACGGTGGCATGCGTGTGGAACGGGTACGTACACGGCGTGGGGCACTGTATGTATACATAGTATGGACACGCTGAATGGTTTGTATTTCAGGACTCTATGTACGGTACGGGGGTGCTGTATGGTGTTGTATTTCAGGAAAGGGAGCTCGTAAGTAGTCCTTCCCACCCTCCTGACACTGCTGCCTGCTGCCCAATTCTGCCCACATGCCTGCCTCAACGACTCGCAATGACTCGATTCACAACGACTCGCAGCTGCCGGACGCTCTCAGCATCGCCGGCGCAGTCGTCATGGTGTCTGTCAAGGATGCGGTGCAGCACACGGCAAGGAACCAGCTCGTCCTAGCAGCGGTAAGTGTACTTTTTATTAGTTCTTGCTCAGGGCGAGTAAGTGTACTGTTTATTAAAATTGTCACTCAGGGCTCAAAAGTATTGTGGATGTCCAGCTTGCAATCAGAATCTACATGTGTCTTTGTTAACACCTTGAAAGTGTCTCAATGCGCATCGCCGATCACTTCTAATCCACATTGCCATATGGCATCTCCCTCACCAGCAAGTGTGCCATCGCAGCAGCAGCAAAGGGGAGTGCACAGCGGGGAAGGCGTGCACGAGCTCATTGGAATCAATACGTTTTGTATGGAACCAATTTATCAGATCGTAGAGCGCTAGGTGACAAGATGCGGATAGCTGCCAATGCCTTTTATCAGTAGTTGAATACGACAATAACACACCAACAAACGTATGAAAAATGTGCAGAATAGGGTTTCTGCCCCTCCAGCGGAAGTGAATAAAGTACATGGCGTCGCTGCTCATTGAGCAGCTACGTAATTGCTTAGCTTTCCCACCATTCACCAAAACAGGCACCACTCATATAATACTGTGCGCTCAGGTGTTGTCATTGCGATGCATCTAGGTACCTGTGGCCCTGCTGTCGATACAATGCACCCAGGTAGTACGGTACCAGGTAACCTGTTGCCGATACAACGCATCCAGGTACCTGTTGTCCAATACAACGCATCTAGATGCCTGTTGCAGGGTACCTACATGCAGTGCACTGACAACACAACACTGCTCATTGAGTAGCTATTTGTCGTCTGGTTCCCACCATCCGCCAAAACTGGCACCACTAATACTTGAGTGTGCCCAGGTGCTGCCGATACAACGCATCCAGGTACCTGTTGTAGCCACAACACATCCAGGCACATGTTGTGGATGCAACACATGTAAGTACCTGTCGAAAGGTACTCAGATGCCATGTATCGGCAGCACCTCGGCGCACACTGAAGCGCTGGTGGTCGGGACGCCATGCATGACATACAGGGGAGAAGGGCCATCTCGCGTGTCAGGGCTCAGTTCATGGCTAGGGTTCAGGTAGGGTCAGCGTGGCCGCAGTGGTGCAGCAAGGCAAATTTCCACGTACCAGTGATTTTGCACAGGAGTCGCTCGGTATACTATGGTGCTCGATTGGCAGCCGTTGGAAAGCGTGGCGCTGCTCAAACGACGGCATGTATGTATTTCAAGGCCAGCAGCGGTATGTGCTAACTCTGCCAACCGTCAGACGTGCTTTGCGCCCCATTGCAGGTGGTGTTTGCACGTAAAACAGCTTCAATTTATTGGTGTGCGGCACCGCCGGCGTCTGAGCTATTCAAAGACATGGCTCTGCTCCAATGGCGGCATGTACTCCAAAGTATCTACAAAAGACATGGCTCTGCTCAACTGGCGGTATACACTTGAAGTATCTACTTGCAGGCATGTAGTGCAAAGTATCTTTTTGAATGCCAACAGCGGTGCGTGCTGACTCTGCCGTCTGTCAGACGTGCTTTGCGCCCCTCTGCAGGTGGTGTTTGCGGGCGTCAACGTACCTCAACACAATACATACCGTTGCAAACTTCAATTTGTCGGTGTGCGGCACCGCCCGCGTCCGAGCTTTTCCAAGAGCGCTTTCAATAAACGGCATACGCTTGAAGTATCTATTTGAAGGCCAACAGCGGTGCGTGCTGACTCTGCCAGCCGTCACACACGCCGCTGCGCGCCTTTCCGCAGGTGGTTTTCGGGCTGCTGATTACGGGCGTTCACATTTTCGGCCTCGACGTCAAGAGGCTCGTGCTGACCCCCCTCGAGCAGGTCCACCAGATGGTGCAGTGCGTTGCCGCCAACCCCCTGGACGCGAAGGTACGCCAGCTGAAAGTCCAAGTCAAACGAAGACGTAATACTCAAACATTTTGATTTTTTACTTTTTTACATCAACAAGCCAAAAGTCCATAGCTTATCATAATTTGAGTGCTGTTGCTTTTTTTAAAGTGTCTACAATTTGAAATATTGTAATTATCTGTGCAACCTCAAGTTTGCATTCCAGCCGCACCAGCATTTGAACTAGCCTGCGCATTGAGCTGCGGTGCTCAGCCAACATGCGCACAATAGATCCTGGACACGTGCACGGAGCGCTGGGCAAACTTCAATTTGCCACTTCAATTCTACTAGGGTTAGGCGTCAGGTTGGGGTAGGTTGAGGTTTAGGGTTAGGGTCAGGGTCGGGGTGAGGATTAGGTCATGATAAGCTTTTAAACGAACTGCTGCCCTTGCGCCGCACAAGCGTCGCTGACGCCAGGCTCAATGAGCCGTACAGAGCTCAAAGAGCTGCAGTGCTCAGCGATGCGCGTCACTGGCATTATGCACGCAGGTGCAGGCATGTCATTGCATTCGGGCACGATACTAAAGTGCTGCAATCCCTGCAGTCACATGGGCAGCACCTGGATGACCATGAAGCATGCACCGACGCTGCACAAAATGATGCATGCCATGGATGGTTCCAAAGTTCAAGCAGACTTTCGAACGGTGACGCTCCAGGTGTGACGCTCCAGAGTCCTCGCTTACGCAACCACGCCTGCGGGCAACATGCCTGCCTTGAAATGGCGCCAGACTCAAAACGCTGGCCCCTGTTAATTGGTTATTCAGTCTATGTGTTCTGAGCACTGCAGTTGCAGCTGCTCAACACCGCCGCCGTGCTGAGCAAGCATGCCAGCATGGAGCTACCAATACCTTCCAAAAAACAAATACCTACCGACAACACAATTGGAACTGGCTCTTACCCCATTCTCTGGATTCAAGGCGGACAGTAATGCGGAGGGTGACGCTCAACTCGATGCCTGAGCACTTGCAGGCGCAGCGGCTGACCACCGCCGCCGCACCTAGCAATCACAACGACGCGGAGCAGGCGGACACCTACTGAAACCGACTCGGGCACCAGACGTTGAGCATACCCTAATTTTGATTCTGCTCTAAATTGTGACGCTCCGTTCACCAATCTGTACGCCGCAGGCACAGCTGCTGACCACCGCCGCCGTCCTGAGCAAGCACCACGGGGAGGACCGGGCACATCAGACATCGAACACCCTCACTACTCAACTCGATGCGCATTGCGACACTCTTTTCGTCATCTGATCGAGGCAGGCACAGCTGCTGGCCACCGCCGCCGTGCTGAGCGACCACGACGACACGGAGGACGAAACCGAAATCAAAAAGCGACCAGATGTCGATTTCTACCTCTGATGCAGTAATTCAATTGATACTCCTGTCACTATCTGAGCGCTCGCAGGCGCAGCTGCTGACCACCGCCGCCGTGCTGAGCAAGCACGACGACACGGAGGACCTGGAGACGACCGCGCTGCTCAAGGCCATGGACGCCATGGCGGGGCTGCTGCGCGTCGGCTTCGGCGATGCCGGCGCAGACATCATCGCGCGCAACCTGCGCGAGTCGTCCAATAATCGGTGAGTGTGGAACCTGCGCGAGTCGTTCAACAATCGGTGAGTTGCAGCTCCGCGCATCGGTAATTCCTACAGTTTTGAGATGACCAGTGTTTGCTGAGCAATGGATGCAATAACCGGTGAGTTTTGCTGAGCGACAGATGCCTGCTGCGCGTCGGCTTCGGCGACGCAAGCGCCGACATCATCGCGCGCAACCTGCGCGAGTCGTCCAACAACCGGTGAGTTTGAGCTCCGCGCATCAGCAGTGCCTACAGTTTTGAGAGTATCCCCCCAGCAGTTGTCCGGTCAGAGTGATCCAAGCAGTAGCATACCTGCTGCGTGGCGACGCCGGCGCCGACATCATCGCGCGCAACCTGCGCGAGTCATCCAACAACCTGTGAGTTTTGCTGAGCAACAGATGCCTGCTGCGTGCGGGGTGCGGTGATGCCGGCGCCGACATTATCGCGCGCAACCTTCGCGAGTCGTCCAATAATCGGCGAGTTGCAGCGCCGCTCATCAGTAATTTGTATAGTTTTGAGAAGATAAGTGTTCGCTGAGCAATGGATGCAAAACCGGTGAGTTTTGCCGTACGGCAGCGTTCTCCTGTGCTTACACTAGCAAAGTTTGCTGAGCAATGAGTATCAGCTGCGTGTAGGGGTTAGTGGCTCAGGTGCCTATGTTGAATGTAGGAATCCCGCAGCAGTTGTCCGGTCAGAGTGATAAAGTAACGGAGAGTTCGTAATCAAATGGTTTTCCTTGAGCAGTGGATGCATGCCTCCTGCGCGTGGGCTTTGGCGACGCTGGCGCCGACATCATCGCGCGCAACCTGCGCGAGTCGTCCAACAATCGGTGAGTTTAAGCTCCGCGCATCAGCAGTGCCTACAGTTTTGAGAGTATCCCCAGCAGTCGTCCAGTCAGAGTGTTCCAAATGCTTCGAAGTAACATAAATAGCCATAGTCAAAGAGTCTTTGTTGAGCAGTAGATGCACGTGAGGACTTTGGCGACGCCGACGCCGACATCATCGCGCGCAACCTGCGCAAGTCGTCCAACAACCGGTGAGTTTAAGCTCCGCGCATCAGCAGTGCCTGTAGTTTTGAGGGTTTCAGTGTTTGGGGAGCAATGGATGCCAGCTACCCGTGAGCTCTGGGGACAACTGGTGAGTTGAAGCTCTGCGCATCAGCAGTGCCTATAGTTTTGAGTATCAGTGTTTGCTGAGCAATGGGCACCCCCCTTACTGCTGCTGCCTCAAAGCTCAGGTCAAATCTGTACATGCCCCCTGACATACCGCTGCCGCCGCGCCGCGCCGCGCAGGCTCAACCTGCTGACGTCCGGGACGATGGCGCGCGCCGTCTTCGGCTTCTGCGACATCCGCGCCTTCACCGACACGACCGAGTGCCTGCGCGAGGAGGTCATGCCCTTCGTCAACCGCGTCGCGCGCCTCCTGCACGCCGTCGCGCGCCGCTACGGCGGCAGCGCCGGCGGCAGCGCGGGTGACGCCTTCCTGCTCACGTGGCCCGCCACCATCTGCGGCGACCGCGGCCGCAACGGCGGCGGCAGCGGCGGCAGCATCGGCGGCAGCAACAGCAGCGGCGGCGCCGGCAGAGGCGGTGGCGGCGCCGGCGGCACTGGCGGCGCTGGTGGCAGCAGTGGCAGCAGCAGCGCCAGTCTCAGCGCTGGTGCCAGTTCCAGCGGCGGCGGTGGCGGCGGCGGCGGCAGCGGCAGGGGCGCAGAGAGCGTCGCCACGGCGGCGGACCACGCGCTGCTGTCGTTTCTGCGCGTCATCGTGGAGATGGAGCGGCAGCAGGTGACGACCCTGACTTGATGTTGGCGTCGCTGCCCGCGCTTGTGCGCATCGCGTTGCACTGCTCGCCGTCGCCGCTGCGAGACCGTTGCTGTCGGTGCGCTTGGCGGCCCCAGTGGCGGACGCTGCGCCAGTAGAGCGTGCACAGGGGCAGCTGTAATTAGGGCTAGAGTAAGGGGAGTAGAAGTATAAGACTGGCCGACAGGTACTTGATAGTGTCTCCACCATCCTGAATCTGGCATGTGCATAATTTCTGTGCTGCTCACCAGCTAGGGCTCTGCTTGAGTTACGTGCCTGGTGTGACAGTTGCCGGCCTGTGTCGGACAACAACCATCAAGTGATGGCTCTACGCCACTGCCTCCCTAATCTCTCCGCAAAAGTTTCACACTCTATTCCATACGCCTGTACTCCCAGTCCTAACCCTTGCCCTTACCCTCAGGCTCGTCCTGGTTTCAGCATGTACTTTTTATTACTTCTTGCTCAGGGTGCGAAAAAGCCCAGATGGTGGATGTCCATGGACTTGCAGCCAGGACCCACACGTGTCGTTGTGAACACCTTGAAAGTATCTTAGTGTGCATTGCCGAACACTTCTGAAAGACATCGCCGCATGGCATCTCCCCCCCCTCGAAGTCCTCGTCCATCTGCGCCCCCTTGCAGATGTACTTCAAATTACTACTTCACGTGCGTGTATCTTTCTCAACTACCCTGCGCCTGCACCGTGCTGATTGATGCTCGGGACTACATCTGTCAGTTCTCCGTGAGCGCCATATTACCAGCTTGTACTGCAACAACCACTTCAAGGACGTGAGCGTGTACTTCCTCAACCACCCCGCGCCTCAACCACGCTGATCGATGCTGCAGGACTACAGCTGTCAGTTCTCCGTGAGCGCCATGTCATTGCAGCATGTACTTGAATAACTTGAACCGCTTCAAGAACGTGAGTGCCTAACCCTAACCTAACCCTACTTCCTCAACCGCCCCGCGCCTCCACCGTGCTGATCGATGCTGCAGGACTACATCTGTCAGTTCTCCGTGAGCGCCATGTCGCGCGTGTGTCAACGCATGCCAGACTACAAGGCGCGCATGGGATTTGGGCTGCACGTCGGCTGGGCCGTGCAGGGGGCGATCGGCTCCGACAAGAAGTGAGTAGTTTTGGTTTCGCGGGCAAGAACTACAAAGGGCAACGGTGTTGACTTTTGGAGGGCGATCGGGTCCGACAAGGAGTGAGTAGTGTTGATTTCAGGGCAAGAATTCGGTGAAGGGTGTTGGCTTTTGCAATGGAAGGTCGAGGGGGGGGGGGAGACAAGACGGCCGCAGTGCGGCAAGAACTGCGTGATGATCTTGCCTCCCGCAAAGAACGATAACTGGGGCGATTGACCAGACGGTTGCAGTCGAACACAATGGCAATACGGCGGCCTCAGCAGCTAGGTCTAGGGCCAGAAGCGGACAATGGCACGGGTGATGTGCACACACTACTGAAACATGCATAACTTGTGGTCATACCAGTGGGGAATTTACACAATGCCTGTGCGAACATTGCACTAAACCCCCAGTGTTCCCCCCTTTGCCTTACTTGCTGCTGCCAAGGGTCGCTGTGGATGTGCGATACTTCAAGAAGCAGTATGCACACAGTATGCACTCAGTCGCCCGACCCCCCTGCAGTCGCATCATCGCGAGTGCATCTGGAGAAATCGTGTGTGCACAGGGGCGACGCAGCCTTTCCATCAGGCTCCCGCCACCGAGGCTGAGTTGCGATGCCCCCTATGCCCCCCCCCACGCAGGATCACCACGAACTTCCGTTCACCCGTTGTTGGTTGTTGTTGTTGTGCGGTACTTCAACAAGAAGTGTACATAAAGTCGCTCGACCTCCCGCAGTTGCAGATCAACACCACCGACACTGCGTCACCATGCCCCCTACGCCTAACCCCCTCTGCAGGATCGACACAAGCTTCATGTCGCCGCACGTGGGGCTTGTGGAGTTTCTGGAGGCGTGCACCAAGACATATGGTGAGCGCCGTTCACCCTCGCCCTGTCGTCTCCGCTACCATAATTACCAACGAGCCCATCAGCTTCTGCGGTCTGAGTTTCTGAATCTATGTGATCACCACCATCATTTTGATCAATCATGATGTTGTTGTGAAACGTGTTGACTTGATTTATGTACTTTGAAGTATTGAAAAAGTTGCAATTTATTTGTAGAATGGGCTGCCGCACTTGCGTGCGTGCGCCCCGCGCGACGCTAGTATCGTGATTGCAAGCAGACCTGCCAGCTACTCAGCGCCTTGCCGCAGCTGCGCATCTGGGCTTGCGGGCCTGTGCCGAGCAAGAAGCGGTGCAAGTACTGCTGCCTGCCGGTGCCGCACTCGAGCACGCGCGCCTTGCAAGGCCTCAATGACGATAGACGTGCCCACGATACCAGCTAATGTACTACCCCTCAGGTCGCTGCAGCTGTATGCCTGGCCCGAAGCCGAGGCCGAGCGCGTGCTCTTTGCGAGAGTAAAAAACAATAATGTAGCAACCAACTTAAAGATTGTTTTGGGCTTGGCCTGTTGCCCTGATTTACCAATTTTGGTCCAGTATTTGCACTTCACAATTGTTTACATGCGCTGCTGCCCGTCGGTGCCGCCCTCGAGTGCGCGTGCCTTGAAAGACAATGAGAACTGGCGTGCCCACAATGCCAGCTAGGATCCGCTGCCGAGTCTGTGCGCTGTGCAAGGGTTAAGTCTAGGGTTAGATGGTGGCGGGCAGGTCCCTATCAGCTACATTGCGCTCTGAAACCGCAATTGTATGCCCGAATTTACTTGTTTGAGCCTTGAGTTTAGGGTTAGGGCACACGCCAGAGCGTCGCCTTGAACCTGACTCCAGCCTCAAGGATGAATGGCACACACACCCCTGCCAGTGGGCCTATTGCCCTTGTGCAAAATGATGCTGGTCTTAAATATGCATGTGGCGTACACTTCAAGAGCATCAATGTGAATGTATGCACGCAATCATCATAGTACCTTCGCCCATGTCCTTCTGGGTCCTTCTTGGCCCTTCCCTGCATGACGCATTCACAGGCATGCTTCAAGTGTGCAGGCGCGAATGCTGTTGTTGCATTTTAAGATGTGTAAATGTTGCCACCAGTCGCTCACCACTGCCCTATCTGCAATGCGTGTGGCGCTTGCAGGCGTCCCGCTGCTGATGTCGAAGGCCTTCTACCAGCAGCTGTCGGCGAATGCACAGGCGCAGTGCAGGCTGGTAAGCACGTACGGGGGGTGCAGGTTAGGTTAGGGTAAGATCAAGGGTTCTAGGCTTAGCAACATACCCCACTGCTGTCCTTGCCCTTCCTAAACTGGCATCTTGCTGATGCCAGTGAGACCACTGTGGCGACACGTTGTCAGACTCACGCCTGTTCAAGCCAGTATTTGAGAGTGACGGACCACCGTATGGCGCGTATGCGCAAGCCCGGCTGCTGGTAAAACAGCCTATGAAGTTTCTGTCTGTTGTTGGAGTGTGGCGTGGCGTAGCTGCCAGTATCGGTCTTGGCCGCTTTGTGCGCCACTTGTCAAAACCCGCTCAACTGTCCGGGAGCATTAAAGCCTCATCTGAGTGCTGAAGCGTTGATGTGCATTATGCTGTGTGCACGTCGCCAGCGCGCGTTCTCGCCCCGGAACACCCGCTACTAGCGCAACGACAGCGACACAACCGGCTCAGCTCCCTCACCGCTCATCCACAACGCTCCTCACTACTTAATAGCACGCTTCTCCCCGCGCAAAACGCGCAGGTCGACGTCGTGCAGCGCGCCCCTCACGACCCCCCGCTGCACATCTACGCATACGCCTGCGACTTCTTCAAGAGGGTGACGCCCGCCTCGGACACCTCCGAACTTCAACCCTTTGACAGCGGCGGCTCCTCCCAGCGGCAGCAGCAGCAGCCGCCGGCATCAGCGCCGCTGAACATCACGCTGCCGCGGCTCACCGTGCTGGTGAACTTCGGCGGCGGCGGCGGGGCGATGGACTTGGGGGCGCAGAAGGAGCGCGTCGGGCAGTACCTGCGCCTGCGCCGCGCCAGCAGCATGAATGTGAGTTCACTTGAGCGTGCTACCTGCTTGAGGTACGTGACATCGTGTTAATGCAGGGGTGCGTCGGGCAGTACCTGCGCCTGCGCCGCGCCAGCAGCATGAACGTGAGTGCAACCTTACGCTCATACCTGGGACACGCAACAATGCGACACTTACCGACTGGCTCGCTACAGGCCAAAATGACTGCCTACGTGTATACCTTTCAGTATGGGCTCCAAAGCATGTCCTTTGGTAAGCGCTGAAGGGGAGCGCGGGCAGTTTCTGCGCCTGCGCTGCGCGAAATGAGCAGTGAAGTCTTGGACGCACTTGAAGTGAGCATTGCGTCATCGTGCCCGTTGCCTGAGTGCTGCAGGTTGGTGACGTGAGCCACAAGCCAAAACAAACAGAAAATGTGAATTTGTTGCCCAGAATCTAAAAAGCTGCAATCTCTGGAAGTTTTGCCCGGATCATTGCGTGCGGCATGCAAACTTGTTGTGAACTTCAAGCTTTCACAACCCTATCATCAAAGACTGGTTGTCTAGTGTCTGTATCAGATTCCCGCCACACCGGAGCGAGATTGAAGATTGATGACCGTTGCAGCTATGTGCCATTTGCTGAGCGCTGCTTGTGCATTTGCTGAGCGCTGCTTGTGCATTTGCTGTTGCTGCCTGCTGCATGCCTGCGACGCTGCGCTGCCGCCCATGCCCTTTGCCTGCTGACGCCTTGGTCGTCGTCCGGTGTCACATGGCGAAATGCGGTGCAACGGTTTTTCAGAGCCCGTGAAGGACGTAATCGTCGATTTCTTCTCGGCCTTTTGCCGGTCGCGGTCGACGTCCTGGCGCGGCGGGTGCGGCGCGGTGGGCTGCGGCAGGTCGATTGCGAGGCATCAGTCGTAGGGCGTAGGCTGCCCGGCGGCGACGCTGTCGTTGCAGAAAGTCGTTTATTTCTTTCTGCTCCCAGATATGCCACGTGGCAGACGCATTCGCTTTTTTGCGTTCTTCTGGCGGCTCGCTGTCGGCGTCCGGCGAGATGCTGATAGGGGCGTTATTGTTTGCGCGCATTTGCTGAGCGCTGCAGGTCGTCAACCCGAGCCTGGCGTGGTCGGAGACAGTGATGAGCGGCGCGCTGAACCGGCCAAGCGTGACGCACCACCTGCGGAACAGCGTGGTGCGTATGTATGAAGTACTAAAATTTAAAAAGAGGTACTTTCAATGGAAGTATTTTCAAAATAATTCTCACTTATGGCGCGAGTGTCACCCACCACCTATGGAGCAGCGTGGTACTGTATGTATGCATACAAATGTTTATCGCCCGCAGCGTGAAGGAAACCACATGGTCAGCGCAGAGCTTGCCAATGAGCTGATGCCCCATCCCAAATTGCTTGAGTGCGCTATGACGTTCAACGAAGTTTGCTCGTAATTGACATTTGCCAAACTTTGGCGATTGTCGAGCGTGACAAACCACTTGCGGAGCAGCATGGTATGTATGAACTACTGACTGTTTAGAATTGACAACTCTTGCTGAAAGCGCAAAAAAGCCCAGGCTGATGCACCCGTCGTGCTTGCTATCAGAATGTAGCGGAGTGCGCTTGTCATGCGTTCTCGCTTGGGCACCAATCAAGCTTGCTGCCAGTGACTACACATGCAGCCGTCCATGTACTTGAAGGGTGTGTGATTGGTTATCTCTGATGTCTGCCGCTGGATACCCCCATTCCCCCCCCGGGGAGTCGCTCATTCGCAATTTGCGCAGCGCGCCGCAGGTCGGAGAGGTGGCGCCCTTCGACCTCGGCGTGCAGCGCACGCGCACGCCGTCGCCGCGCGATACGTCGCATGATCTCTCAATCTCTGCCCCCGATACCCCCCTTATCCCCCCCGTCGCTCATTCTGCCGCATATACTTTGAAGTACACCCCCTTACCTCCTCCGGGGAGTCGCTCATTCCCTATTTGCGCCTCGCGCCGCAGGTTGGAGAGGTGGCGCCCTTCGACCTCGATTTGTAGCGCCCACGCACGCCGACAATGTGCGAGGCGTCCCAAGACTCTCTCAATTTCTGCTGCCAAATACCCCCCCCCCCCCCCCCCCCGGGAAGTCGCTCACTGATGGCATTCGCTGCCTGCGCCGCGTGTCGCAGGTTGGCGAGGTGGCGCCGTTCGACCTCGACGTGCAGCGCCCGCGCACGCCGACACCGCGCGACGCCGACAACTACGGCCCCGCGGTTTGCAACCCCTCCATCAGCGCCGATACGGCGGGGCGCGTCATGTCGGAGGCGATGACCGTGCCGCCCGCCATCGAGTTCAGACGGCAGCCGTCGGTGGACCTGGGGCCGCCGCCGCAGAGGAGCTTCGTGTTCTCGCTGCCGCCGCCCGAGGTGCGGCCTGCTAACCCTAACCCCAGCCCTATCATCATTCTGACTTTTCTAACCCTAACCAAAAGGCCTACGTTAATTCGCCCACGCCGTTAAGGTCGATGCGCTGAGCCAGCACAGTTTTGAGCGGGTAGATTGCATGACTGCCGGTTAACATGGGCGCGCCGCCGCAGAGGAGCTCCGTCCTCTCGCTGCCGCCGCCCGAGGTGCGGCCCTCTAACCCTAGCCCCAGCCCTCAGCCCTGAGTATAATTCTGGCCGTAATGCCTGCGCGAATTTATCTACAGTCAATGTGCTGAGCCAGCACAGTTTTGAGCGTGTGGATCGCATGGCTGCCGGTGGAGCTGGGGCCGCTGAGGCGGAGCTTTGTGTTCTCGCTTCCGCCGCCCGAGGTGCGGCCCGGTAACCCTCGCCCCAGCCCTAGACCCTAACCCTAAGGCCTCCGCTAATGCCCCTATGGTCAGTGCGCTGAGCCAGCACAGGTTTGAGCGTGTAGATCACATGCCATTGGCTGCCGGTGGATCTGGGGCTGCTGCCGCAGAGGAGCTTATTGTTCTCACTTCCGCTGCCCGAGGTGCGACCCGTTCACCCTAGCCCTAGCCCTGAACCTCAACTCTAAACCTAAGGCCTACGCTGGTCTCCGTAGTACGGTCAATGCGCTGAGCCAGTGCAGATTTGGGCGTGTGGATCGCATGGCTGCCGGTGAACCTGGGGTCGCCACCGCAGAGGAGCTTTGTGTTCTCGCTGCCGCCGCCCGAGGTGCGGCAGGCTAGCCCTAGCCTCAGCCCTAAACCCTGACTTTTCTGACCCTAACCTAAGGCCTACTTTAATGCGCCTACAGTCAGGTCGATGCACTATGCCAGCACAATGCGCTGAGCCAGCACAGTTCTGAGCGTGTAGATCGCATGGCTGCCAGTGGACCCGGGCGCGCCGCCGCAGATGAGCTTCGTGTTCTCGCTTCTGCCGCCGGAGGTGGAGCCCGCTGGCCCTAACTCAACCCTGGCATCTTGTGACGATAACTTCAACTCTAAGGCATATGCAGCACGAGGCCTGTACAAGCAAGGATTTGCAGCATACAGTTCGAACACACTCTTTAGCAGCCTGAAACTCGCTCTCATGTCGCGGCTGCAGCAATGGTGATGTCGATATCTGGCCGGGGGCTTGGTGGAAATTACCGTCGCGTTGTACCCTGCATTCTCGCATGTACTTCTATATGCGACAGTAAAGCGGCAGCTACTGTGCAGGACGATGAAATTAACTCGTTGAACCTGTGGTTGGCGCTGCCCGAGGTCCTGCAGTACGTGTCACCTGCCTCGGCAGCTTCAAAAGAGCAACACGCCCCTTGTCCCCCCCCCCCCTCCTCATCACGCGGAATCAACACTTAGCCCCTCGTGCATTGAAGCCTCATTTCTTTGTATGCATCCGCTGCTTGGAAGCTCAGCCACAGGCAGCGTGTCAAGGCGACTTATTACCGCAGGGCCAGCAGTGTAGCACAGCCTGTTTCTGCTAGTGTGCAACACGCGTGCCTGGGTGGCCTTGGCTCCCAGACATTCCATTCACTTGAGACCAGCTCTCCTGGGGAGCTTCTGTGGGCCTTCACGGCCACAGCGCCGCAGGTGGACAGAAGTTCATGAAGTACTTCAAGTTGTCACCGCTTGCTCGTGGCGTCGCCGGATGACACTGACAATACGGCGCACGGCCCTTCTGCACGCACCCACTATGCTAACCGCCATTCCTAAGCCCTGAAACACTCTCTGAATACTCTGCTACCTGCCACTAAACGTTACCCCCCCCCCCCCCCCCCCCCCGTCAACTGTACAGATCCGCACCCCCCCGTGCCAGCCCTCATCGTGGCTCTCCGACCCCGACCTGCGCTGGATCCGGGGCGAGCACACCCCCGAGACGCGCGCGCAGTGGGCCGCCGTCATGGCCGCGTACGTGCGCGGCGACTGGGCCGCGGCGCTGCCGCTCGCGCACGCGTTCGACGCGCGCTTCGGCGGCCGCGACGGGCCGTGCACGCACCTGCTGCGCGTGCTGCGCGCCGGCAGGCCGCGCGACTGGGCGGGGCACCGGCTCCTCTACGCGTGGTGACGGCCGGCGTGGCAGCGCTGCTCAGTCAAGCGCGCTCTCCATGCTGCAGCGGCTGTGGTGAGGCCGCGGTGCTGTGCGGCACGCGAGCGTTCTGGCCGCTGTGACGCGCACCTGCTGAGCGTGCTGCGCGCCGGCAGGCTGCGCGACTGGGCGGGGCACCGGCTCCTCTACGCGTGGTGATGGCCGACGTCGCAGCAATGTTCAGTCGAGCGCGCTCTCCGTGCTGCAGCGGCTGTGGTGAGGCTGCGGTACTGCGCGCCGCTCGAGTCGTCTGGTCGCTGTGAGAGCGCGCACACCTGCTGCGCGTGCTGCCTATAGGTAAACCGGCAGACCGCGCGACTACTGGACGGGCCACTGGCTCTTCTACGCGTGGTGATTGCCGGCGCGGCAGCGCTGCTCGCCGCATGCGCCTTGAGCGCTCCCTGCGCTGAGCGTTGTGATGAGCCGCGGTGCTGCGCGCCGCGCGAGCCATCGGGCCGCTGTGACGCACACCTGCTGCGCGTGCTGCGTGTGGTGCGCGACGGCAAGTGGGGCGACTGGCGGGCCACCTGCTCCTCTATGCATGGTGACGATAGGATGGGGGCTAGCGGGCGCTGTCGCGCATGGCACACTGTGCGCGCTCTCTGCGCAACGGCATATGCGCCCACCAAGTGCTGCGCGGGCTGCGCGCCGGCGGCGCGCCGGCGAGCAGGGTGGACTGGGGGGGGGGGGGGGGCACCGGCAACTCTACGCGGGGTGATGCCGGCATGTGTAGGGTTAATGTTGTTTCGTTAGCTGCCAGGTTGCGCGTAATGTTGTGTACTTGTCTTTGCGGTTTTGTTCGCGCTCAAATTCGAGATCTGTTGCTTTGGTGACTCGGCAATCCTGAGCTAGCTGGCATGCCCAACGCTTGCGTGCTTTGGCCGCACCACTTCCTGTCCTACGCACAAACAAGGGTTCTGGTACATATACATATACACACATGTCACTTCCCATCCTATGCACAAGCGCGCGTTTATTTCTGGCATGATCAAGCTCAGGGTGCTCTGCACGGTAACTGCATCATGTCTATATCGCAACCGCGAGGCTCAGGCTGGCGCGCGTCCACTGCACACGTCGCGCACTCTCTGCTCTGCAAAACGGTCGCGCTGTGCGACAGTGCTGCACGTCATGCAAGCCACTCGGCGCTGTGCGGCGGCGTGTACATGCACCGGCTGCTGTGTGTCGGCGCTGCGCTGCACTGCGCTAACATGCGGCGCGTGCGGTCGACGGCCGTGATGCGCGCACGGCTTTTGCGGCAGCAAGCCGCTTGAGCGGGCTGGCCACCCCCACCCTGTCAATATGACAGTTCAAGGTTGTACGCCTGAAGCGAGCAAAGCATAGCCTCTGTAGCCTCCGTTGAGAGCCGTCGAGTGCCAGCAGTTTGTGTCTATGTGTTGTGCAGCAGTAGAAGCATCACGTGTCGGAGCGCACTCCTTCCTGGCAAGCAGCGCTTGGCAAGATAGATTCAGGGGCTCAGGCTGATGCGGCTTGTGCGTGCGCCGTTTATTTATGCTGGCTGGCACGGGACGGTACAACTGGGCGGGTTGGCTCTAATTCATACATGGCAGTATGAATGGCAACTGTTTCTGAAAGTACTTGATTGAAGGTGACTGGTGCAGCTGTCAGATTGTGTCAGATTGCGCTTGAAGTCGTGCATTTGTAGTTGCAGTTTTTGTTCGTGATTTGTTCGCGATCAGTTCGACATCTGTTGCTTAGATGACTCAGAGATCCTGAGCTAGCTGGCATGCCCACGCTTGCCATGCTTTGGTTGTACAACTTCCTGTCCTACGCACAAGCACGTTCTTTGGTATAACACTAAATGCACATGTCATTCCTGTCCTCTGCACAAGCACGTGTTTATTTCTGTCAAGGCACAAGCGCAGCATTGGTCTGAGCGCCAGAAGCTCGAGAGGCTTCCAGGTGTTCCCGCTGGGAGGGGCAACTCGACCCAGCGCGCTGATTGGTGAACGGTTGTGCCGGTACGCACGTACGCATACCCGCTCGCAAAAATCAGCACGCCCAGATGCATCGGTAGTGTGGAGAATCGCGCGCGCGCCGAAATACCTAAGAAGGCTCGCGCCCTGAAGGGTCCCTCGCCTACAAATAATGTCAGTATTGAGCACGGCCACGCACTTGTGCTGTGCATATGAGATTTTTAAGTTAAGCGCTGCGCTGCGCGCTGGCGTTCGACACGTGCGGGCGATGGCTGCGACGACGCGAGCACGTGCTGCGTAACAGCAAGCCGCTCAAACGAGCTGGCCACCGGTCTCCTCCTATGAATGGTGGCACGACCTAAATGTTGCGCGCTGAAGAGCACTGTGGTATCTTCAAAGAGGTTGTGTTTGAGCGCTGTGCAGCAGTTGATGCATCACGCGGGGGACACTTGCCCTCTGGGCCAGCTGGCGCTTGCTGATGCGGCCTGTGCCGCTGTGCGTGCGCCGTTTATGCTTGCTGCACGCAGGGGACAGTGCAACTGGGCGAGGCTGGCTCCTGTCCACATGGCAGTATGAATGGTGAATGTTTCGAAAGCTCTGGGTTGAAGGTGACTGGCGCAGCACGCGCCCAATAATGGTCAATACAAGCGGTATTTGTCTCACTTGAGGATTGAAGTATGCCCGCCTAACGTCTTTTTTTTTTTTTTCAAAAAGTTGGCGCCGAAAGCGTTGAAGTTGCCGATCACACATGAAGTTCGCGGAGTTGGTGATTGTGGGGACGCAGCCTTGATGGCCTGATGGCATTACGCATGGTGAAGGAGCGCCGCCAGCATGTGCTGGCTTCGGCACAGAGACGCTTTGATACCCTTATAAGCAAGCGATGGTTGCGGTCGAACTCCTGTGCCTCGCCACAAGGTATGAATTGTGCTTTAGCGTACTTGGCGTGTCCTAAATGCGTGTCATTCCTTCATTTGATCGCTTTGCGCGCACATGCTGCATCCGAAGCCAGCTTTAGGTAGTCAACGATGCTCATGCCCGCTGCCTGCAGATCGGGCTGATGCTGCGGCCGAGCTGCCACTTGTGGAGGTTGAGCTGGAGAGCATTCAAGCCATGCTGCGGCAGCTGGCGCCGGATGCTTCGAACCCGGCGCCTGTCTCAGGTGTGGCCAGTCTGCATGCTGCCGTTGCGACGCTTCAGCGGCGGCTTGCTGCTCTGAGAGGCGCCATCGAGTGCTGCGAGCATGCTAGCCAACGATCTCGCACGGAGCCAAACGCGACATCGGAGGCGTTCAGCAGCACGCATCTGCTGGGCAGCATTCTGTCATTTACAGGTCCTGGCG
This sequence comes from Tribonema minus, assembly GCA_017506865.1. Taxonomy (NCBI): domain Eukaryota; class Xanthophyceae; order Tribonematales; family Tribonemataceae; genus Tribonema; species Tribonema minus. The sequence goes on along the minus strand of JAFCMP010000546.1, from coordinate 350,549 downwards.
AGTACCTGTTCCTCGCCACCATCAGCAGGAGAGTGGGGGCTACAGCCATCATGCACGTGGCCTCCGTATATGGCGCGGACTCAGTATGCACGACGGGAATCGTCCCCGCGCTGCTGTCGACTTCGAGGCTGGCGCTTGCGCAGGAGAGCGGGTTCATCGACTTTGTTCGCCTGGCCAGCGCGCAGGCGATGCAGCGCGTCTCCCATTCTCTCGGAGCGCTAGGGTCTGCGCAGGCGGTAGAGACCATGCAGCATGCAGGGTTGGCGCTTGAAGTCACCATACTAGAAGGAGCCGCGAGCAGAGGCAATGTAGGTTAGGTGCATTCGCTCTGGGCAGGTCCCCTCGGCATGCGCGAGCTGTCCAACACCATCTGCTATGCTATTGGTTTTCATGCTGCAGAGTGCGGTGACGATGGCGCAGTACTCTCGTGGCTTACACCACAGCTGCCCAGGCCCGCGCTGTGGTCAGAATACAGCCTCCACTCGCTCCGCAATAGGGCTGCCATGTATGGCCTGACGGAGTATGAAACTTACATACCCTACTTGCATGTGCCTACATACCTGCACAGGTTCTCACCACAGTGGAGTTACTCTTGTTAGTCCACCATGTACTGGTCCAGCACCAGTTCAGCACCATTCCGACCCTGCGTCAGGATTGTTTCTCCACTTGCACAAGCATCTACATAATAATCACTTCTTTGCAATACCAGCCTGCCCTGGTCTAGTGCTGTTCTGCACTTTGCATTGAGTCCACCTTGGGTGTCCTACTCTGCCACGGTGTTATAGTTCCGTCAGGTTATGACGGCCTAGATGCGGGGCACACCAAGGTGTGTCGCCAGAGTTCGATGGGCACGAGAACTCGCAGTCAGTTCTTCCATCGCTACTCAGCCATCACGGTCATGGCGTAAGGGTCCACGAAGTACAGCATGAGAGCTTCCGTCAGTTCTTTCACCGCTACCATCAAGCCATCATGGTCATGGCGCAGGAGCAGGCATTCGCTCCGGTTCGGTTCAATTCTGCAACTTCAAGGGACCTGGCACACACCCCCAAGGGAGTCCGCACAGAGCAGTGCGTCACCAAATCCGCACAGCATCAGTGCGACATCAAATCCGCACAGTCAAGTGCGCGTCCGGCCTGCAGGCCGCAGCCGAGGAAAATCCGCACAGCATCAGTGCGACACCAAATCCGATGCACTTTTCAGTGATCGTGCGACCTGTCTAAAAACAGTGATCGCGTGCGCCGGGCGCAAGGGAGCTGAGAGCACGTATACGTGAGCGGCAGGCACAATACCGCGCACGTCCTAGTACAGGAACAGCGGGAATAGGGAGGGATCCACCTGCGAGCGTCACAACACGGCATCAGCAGACCAGGTCCTACACAGGGCTCCTACGACAGGAGTGGCCTATACAGGACCGGCAGAGGCTCTATACAGGGTTCGGCCTACACAGGAGAGCGGCCTAGCGAATCCAGAGAGGTTTCATACAGGGCTCTACCTATACAGGTGAACGCCTAAACGAGGTCGTCTGCACACAACCACAACTGGGATTCGACATCACCAGCATCATGCCAGCATCATTGGCATCTTCGTCCACATCATTGCCATCAGCGACATGTCATCTTCGTCAACATCATTGCCATCAGCGACATGTCATCTTCGTCAACATCATTGCCATCAGTGACATGGCAGACTCAGCCAGGGTGATGACTTCACCACAATGGAGCACACCTCCATTTAGCTCCACATACACAGCAGGAGCTACAACTGCATCAACAGCGGCAACGCCAGCTTACAGCAGAAGCAGGCATCAAATGCCTTGGAGCATCAACGCCTTCTTCAGCAGCATCGAGACCACCGCCTGAGGGGCCCGCATCACGGCTCACATCAACGGCCAACATCAGCCAATCGAGCCTTCCCACAGCTGTCTACACCTGTATACACTGGTGCCTAATCCAGTTACAGAGTACGCTGGGGATCCATATCAGCTTGCATGAAACACCACAGCATAGTATCAGGAAGTGCACCCGGCTCACACCTGAGAGCATTCACCGTGGGAGGAAGCACACTTGCACATACAGTGGTCCACACCAGTTAGCACACACACCATTGCACTTCAACAAGGAGCACACCCGGCTCATACCTGCACATGTTTGCTTTCCAGTACTACAGCACACGGCTTTGTACTGAGGGAGGGTGACGGAGTATGAAACTTACATACCCTACTTGCATGTGCCTACATACCTGCACAGGTTCTCACCACAGTGGAGTTACTCTTGTTAGTCCACCATGTACTGGTCCAGCACCAGTTCAGCACCATTCCGACCCTGCGTCAGGATTGTTTCTCCACTTGCACAAGCATCTACATAATAATCACTTCTTTGCAATACCAGCCTGCCCTGGTCTAGTGCTGTTCTGCACTTTGCATTGAGTCCACCTTGGGTGTCCTACTCTGCCACGGTGTTATAGTTCCGTCATGGCCGCTTCAACACACTGGAGTTCCTTTTCGGACGCGGTGCCCTGCTCTTTGGCGAACAGCGCCCTCTGTCCCTTGACTTTTTTGCAGACAATGGCATCGACATTGACAGCCTTGAACAGAGCGTACCTGACATGCTATACGAAGATATCAAAGGCGCCAGACACGTCGTGACGCTCGTGGACGCAGCCGCCGCGTTCGACGACGCATCAGTGCTCCGCTGGCTGCATGCGCGGCAGCCTCTCGAGTTCACCGACATCACCATGCAGCTGGCGGCGCGGGGGGGGGGGCTGCCCACATTAAAGTGGCTGCGCTCACAAGGCTGCCCGCACGACATGAACGACATCGCGCGCGTCCTGCTGAAGAGCCGTCACGGCGCCGCGACGCCGCCGAAACTGGCGTGGGTCAGGAGCTGCGGCGGATGCGACTGGAGCGCGCGGGGGATGACGGACATGCTGGTGGCGGCGTTGGCGCACGGCACTCCAGCGCTCGCGCGCTGGCTGCGCGTGGAAGGCGCGCGGTGGCCAGCGGATCTGACGGAGGTCGTCAAGACCAACGTCAAGCGAATCAAAACCTGCAACTTGCTGTGGGCCGTGCAGCAGGGCTGCCCGTTTGGCCGGTGGACCAGTGAGGTGTGTGAGGTGCTCGCGCAGCACTCAGCGCGGGCCGCTGCGGTCAAGCTCGCGCTGCATGACCTCGGCTGCCCCTGCAGCTGCCCACGTCCGTCAGTGTGAGGAACGCCTTGTGGGTTCAAGCAAGGCAAACAGCGTGAGTGGACGTTATGTGGAATTCTCATTCTCTCTCTACAGCTTTGACATCAGAAGCTTTGATGCTCTTGTCTGTCACTTGCCTTGTTGTGCTGAGTGTTGACGAAGGTGGCGGACAAGACTGAATGCTAGTGGCTGTGCATCTCAGTTTGCATGATGCATTCAAAGCTTATTTTGATATGTTGTGCTCCCAGTTTCTGTGCCACCGCATGCTGTTGGTACTGTGGCACTTGCACGTCACACACTTTCATGCTTTCTGAGCACTGTTGCAGATGGTATGTGTTGGTCGGAAATTTTCAGCGCATGGGATGGTATGTGCGTTTGCGCATCAAATATTTCACATGCTTGACGCAACACAGCGATGCCAATTAGGTGCTGGTGCAGCAGAAGTGGAGTGCACACATTCAGAGCTGGTGTGTATGTTCGTGTACTAATGTGTGTTTACAAAAGGGGGGTGGCCGCCCAAGTAACTGGTGGGGTGGGGGGTCTCTGCGCCTTGGAAAAGTTTTCGTGTAGGGAGAGAGTCAGGGGGGGGGTAGGTCGAGGCAAGTTCCATTCCACTGGCAGACCCTTGGTTGCTGGCGACGTCAACACTTGTGTTCGCGCAGTTTGCGGCAGAAAGACGAGGTGCGAAGTGTGGTAGGGGAGGCAAGCAGACGGCAGGGACCATCAGCAGAGCTTGAAGCTGCCACCTCTACCCAGCTCTCGTTGGGCAGAACGCAGGGGTCTCTGGGCGCGTGCCACCGGCAACACAGGATTTGGCGAGACAATATTGACACCTTGGCGCGGACCACGCTCAGCGGCAGCGGCGCACGATCAGGCGGCCGAGCGAGGATAGCGACGAGCAGTGCAGTTTGCCTTGGGGCATGGAGTGTTGTCGCTAGTGAAGTGGAGCATTGAACACTCGGCTCGTTGGGGGAGCAGGAGCAGCTGGCAGGCGAGGCGAGGAGCCAAGGCGGGCAGGACTGCAGCCACTAGCGGAGGCAGGGGAGGAAAGGAGCACTTGGACCATGGGGAACACGGCCAGCAGCCCTCGCACTCTCCCCCCGGGCATGAAGAAAGCAATGACTTGCTTTGATCACTGCGAGATCACTGTCCTGAGGCAAACTTTCAAGGACCTCTGCGCCATCAGCGGCAAGGGCACCAGCGTAGACAAAGAGGTGAGCGGTTCACGTCACCTTGGAGACGCCACCAATTTGCATTCTAGTACGGTGAAGCGTGTTCGGCGAGAGTTTGAAAATAAATGCATTGAGCGGCCCCTTTGGCTGCAGTGTGTACTGTGGTACAGGGGTATTATTTGCAGGTAATGCTGCACTTTGGAACGTGCAAGCTAGTCATTGGCTTCTGGCGCCGTTCTTCTGATAGGGAAGCTCGCTTTATATGGCATCAAGGCGTGTGCACATTTGTTGGAGTCTCGCATTCCGAATGCGTGAATGAATGTGTTGCTCAAAGCAAGTCAATCTGCGCATAAAATTGTTGCCACGCACGACAGTGCACTGAGTGGGGACACCGGAATTCACGAGACGAGTTCAACTCCAGCTTGAAGTTTTGCTTTAAGCCAAGAGCCTACCTAATGCGCCATGGCTCTGCTCCCAGATTTGCCAGCATCCAGTAGTTTTAGGCACAGCAGCTCATCATTTTAAACTAAAGCTGACATCCATGTTATCCCAAATTAGCTCTGGATCACCTGATGCGCCGCTTGAGGATTCTGAATAGTACAAAGTACACAAGAAGTTCAACTGTAGAAGTTGGCAAAAAGGACTCAGAGACCACACAGCGCCAGGCGTGGTTAACCACTGTCCGGCCACTTTGTGCTACAGCATCGCTTCGCATGGGAGCTGTTAGCCAGAGTCGCTGATGGGTGCAACCCTGTCGACTGGCTTTTGCGAATGTTGGCTGCAGAGCACTTTCAGCGCGCTTCATTATGAACGCGGTCTTGGTGTACTGCACTTGCAGTGTGCACTGCAGCATCCGGTGACTTACTACTCACTGCATGTGTGTACGTCCGCATTTCGCATGGCAGACGCCATTTGGTTGGATGGACAAACCTGTTTTTCCAAATAACGCAATGTCTGAGTAGTCACCATGACCTGCATCAAGTCATGACTATGACACCCTGTGCGCGATTGCACATCACGAGAGGACCCTCCGCGACGCGTCCGCGCGTAACATGCCTCAGCTGGTGGCACGACGTCGCGTGATCATGTGTGCAGCATCTGCTATGTTGCTGTTCACTGTACCTGAGGCCAGTGGACCGTTGTATGAAAACGAATCAAAAGATCGTAGAGCTCTACTGTAGGTGACAAGGGATGTTTAGGCGCACGTGCGTTCCACCAATAACCGTGGTCGCCGCTGCTGCAGCAATTGGCCACGAGTCAAACAGCACCACCAGATCCACATCAGTCGGAAAAACTTCTGTGTGCAAGCTTTTAGCGTATAAGGGACGCCCTGCCTGGATGCATGAGTCGCATCGTCGTACCGCTTTCAGCGCACATGGACGAGCTGGTGACAGATGCGATGCGCCACTTGCACTCTGGCCCCAAGTGCTCTCGCCAGAGCATACGCAGGAATAGTCGGCTGTGGAGGCATTTCATGAGGCTCCTACTGTGCACGCTACAATCAAAATTGTCAGCAACTACGGCGAACCATACTCTAGATGAAGCAGGTTACTGTATGGTCAGGATCATGGTGGCTCTCATGTAAACACCGAGGCATGAGAAGGCAAGCATCATGTACTTCAACTTCAAGTTCAACTGCAGTACCCCCAAAGAAGAAGCGCCCTAATCCTCGCCTCCACAGTCCTCTTGCATCAACAAGCCCATGCGCATGTGCTGCATAAGCACATCGCACACCCCAGTTGAAAACGACAGGCACCTACCTGCGCGTGTGAAACCGACGGGGAGGGTCAGACGGTGGTCTCTGGCCTGCCGCTTACCCTGGCCTCATCTCCTAGCCACAGCAGCACAGCGTTGGACGCCCGGCTGCAGTGACAACCACATTCTGCCCAGCAGCACCTGTTCAGAATCAATATTATGCATGCCTGTTCCGCGTGCTCCTCCTCTCATGTGATCGCTCGAGGCCAAAGCTGCTCGCAAGCACGTAATTCCACTCCTCTGACGCAGCACCCCCCCCCCTCTCGTCCAGACGTTTCTCCAGTACTTCCCTCTCCCGGGGCTGCTGGGCGAGCGCCTGTTTGCGGTGTTTGACACGAAGCGCAGCGGCAAGGTGGACTTTGAGGAGTTTGTGTGCGGCCTGGCGGTGACGTGCCGCGGCGACTGGGACCAGAAGGTGGACTTCATCTTCTCGCTGTACGACGTGCATGGGACGGGCGCGGTGTCGCGCGAGGAGCTCACGGCGCTGGTGAGCGCCCTTAATCAGTAGATATTGTTTGGTAGAAAAGGAGCTGTCTTGCCTCGCCTAGGGCTCTCAGAGGACGTTTTTCGGCTGCACTCTCATGTTTCGAGATGCGTCCATCATCGGTGTGGTTCGATTGGGCGCGGTGCTGCGCGAGGAGCTCACGGCGCTGGCGAGCGCCCAGAATCAGAGTCACTTGATACTCTTTGATGCATCATGAAGAAACGAGCTGTCTTCCCGATGTCTCTCTCAGAAGTGTGACAGTCGCAGCTGTTCTCGTGTTTCTCGCCAGAGTTGCCGGTGGGTGAGCGCCCAGAATTAGAGTCACTTGATACTCTTTGATGCATCAAGAAGAAACGAGCTGTCTTCCCGATGTCTCTCAGAAGTGTGGCAGTCTCAGCTGTTCTCGTGTTTCTCGCCAGAGTTGCCGGTGGAGCATCTGTGCAATACATATAGAAGTTCTTTGAAAAAAAGATCGGCATTCTCCACATGGTAGTGAGCATCATGATGCCCACCTGTGCTGCAAAACTTCGCAACCACTACCTCATATTATTACCACAGCTCACGGCGCTGGCGAGCACTCTTAACTGGTAGATGCTGTATGATACCAAGCGAGCTGTTTTGCCGAGGACTCTCACAGATGCATGCCAGCTGTGCCCCTCGTGTCTCTTGACTGAGTGTGAGGTGGAGCTGAAGTTTGTGAGAACTTCAACTTGACCTTGTTCCTGCCCCCCCCCCCCCCCCCCCCGCCCCCCCGCGACCGCGCAGCTGAACCACGTCCCAAAGAGCGTCATGAACGTGGGGCGCGCGCTGCAGCCATACGGCGGCGCGCGTGCGATCGGCGGCACCCCCATGTCGCGCGCCGCCAGCGCCGGCTCGCCGCCGCCGCTGCAGCCGCCGGCGCAGCGGCACGCGGCCGGCCCGGAGAGCAACGGGATCGGCGGCAGCGGCGAAGGCGGCGGCGGGGCCAATGGCATTGTGCGCAGCGTGAGCGGCGGCGGCGGCGGCGGCGGCAGCGGGCGCAACGGGCTGATGCGGGGCGTGAGCGAGCCGTGCGTGCGGTCGGACGAGGAGCTGGGGGTGGGGTCTATGCACGGGCGGCGCGCGCGGTACCACCACCACTACGCGGAGTTCACCAACAGCGACATTGTCGATCAGGTGCGCGGGTCAGCTAATTTAACCCTAATCCTAACCCTAACCCTAACCCTCATCGACTTTGCGGGGACCTGAGTGCAGCCGTGTACACATTGCATGTTACTTGTTGAGCAGTATACTACAATGTGCTGTGAAGCGCATCTACATCACATGACATTTCACACACGTATGCGTGTGCAAAAGCATTTGCCTGGCGCCGGGTGTACCCGATGACAGCGACGTTGACGTTGTCGATCGGGTGCGCGCCGTCCGGTTACGTGTCGGCTTCGCGGGGTGACTGCCAGGCGCGGAGTGGTTGCTTGCAGAATCCCATGGAATGACAGCCTATGGCGATGCCTGCCGGAGAGCAGGAACGGTTTCCGTCAGTCATAAGCGGGGGCCTGAGGGCAGCGCGCCGCGCGAGTGATGTACGCGTGTCGCGGTGATGCCTTTTTGAGGTGTATACTCTGAAGTGCTATGAAGCGCAGGGAACCCTACCTTGCGTGCCCACGACTTCAACTTCAGATACACATCTACCAGCTCCCTGTTTTCACTTTCTACGTGACCGCTCTCTTTGCGCCTCGCCGCCGCCGCCGCCGCCGTCGCCGCCTCTGCCGCCACCGCCGCCGCCGCCGCCGCCGCTGCGCCGCGCCGCGCGCGCGCAGGCCTTTGACGAGTGCGTCATCGACAAGGACGGCAAGCTCTCGCTCTTAGCATTCGCACGGGAAATTACCTTGGTTGTCCACAACTTCAACTTTGGACTCAAGTGCAGTGACTCCCTGTTTTCACCCTCGATGTCACCGTTCTCTCTCCTCGCCCCGCCGCCGCCTCCGCGCCGCGTGCGCGCAGGCCTTCGACGAGTGCGACATTGACAAGGACGGCAAGCTGTCGCTCTCCGAGTTCCGCATGTGGATCAAGCGCACGCCCGCCGTGAAGCGCTTCCTGCAGAGCGTCTTCCCGTACGACGAGCACCGCGACTACCGCGGCGACACCAAGGAGCTGCCGTTCATACACAACCACGCGGACGATGCGACGCCACAAGGTAGCCCCGGCGGCGGCGGCCGGCGCGGCAGCGGCGAGCGGGGGGGGGCGCCAGCGGCGGGGTCGCGCGAGGAGGCGCTGTCGCTGCTGCAGCGCGCGCAGGTGCGTGGCAGCGCTCTGCGTGTGGCGTGATGCCTGCTTCGAATGCCACCGCATGTGTAGTCAATGTGCGGGGGGGCGCCGCGGGTGTGGCAGCGGCGGTGGCGGTGGCGGAGGTGTCGTTGGCGGCGGCGGCGGCGGCGGCGGCGGTGATGGCGGCAGCGGCTGTGGCAGTGGCGGCAGCAGTGGCAGTGGCGGCAGCAGCGGCGGCGGCGGCGGCGGCGGCGGCGAGGGCGCGCGGGGGCGGCGTGCATGCGAGGAGGCATTGTCGCTGCTGCCGCACGGGTATTGTAACATCTGCTTCAAATGCGGTTGTGTTGAATCGCTGTGCGGCAGCGGCCGCAGCTGCGGCGGCGGCGGTGACGGAGGTGGAGGCGGCGGCCGCGGCTGCGGGGTGCGAGGGGTGGTGGGCTCGCGCGAGCGCCACACCAATCTTGCTGGGATTATGACAAGAGATCGAATTATGATTGGGGCTTGCTTAGGTTAAGGCTCGGGTCAGCGGCAGCGGCACAGCGCCGCACCTTATAACCAACGGCAGCAAGGTGTTCACCTGCCCTTCGAAGATCGCTGGACGTCGCCGCCTCAGCGCGCTTCCGCCTGCTCGCTCACCCATCGCGCGTAGGCGCAGCCTACTAGCGCACCGCCAATCTGGCGAGTTTTTAGGGTAAGGGTTCGGGTTAGGATTAGTGTTAATGTTAGACCAGGTTGCGGTCAGCGTCAGAAGCGGCAGCATTTCATGCCAGCTTCGGCGGCAGCACAAGTGCTGACCTGCGTCGCGAAGGTGGACGGACCTCAACACCTCAGCGCGCTACCGCCCGCTAACCAATGGCGCGCAGGAGCAGTTACACACGCACGCTGACCCCCCCCCCCCCCCACCCCCCCCCCACGTGCTACCCCCTTCCCCCAGGGCCTGCTGACGGAGGGAGAAGAGCGCGCCGCCATCGCTAAGGTCCTCACAACGCTGCAAGGCGCGGCGGCGGCATCAGCAGCGGCGGCGGCGGCGGGGGCGGCAGAGGGGGGCGAGAATGGGGGGCAGGGGGACAAGCAGGCCCCCCCGGAGCAACCCCCTGCGGCGCCAAGCTACGATGACCTGCCTTCGATGAGCAAGCACCGGCACAGCATGAAGATACAGACGTCGGTGAGGCGTGGGCCGCGTACCTACGCACTTGCAATTGTAAACCTAGGTTTAGGGTTTATGTTGCTGGAGACCGCGAGGGCTGAGTGCGGCAGCGGCGTGGTTCGTGGCGGAGAGAGGTATGGGAGCTGGCGGAGCAGTGGCGTTTGCAGCCCGGCAGGCGCTGCGCTGTGCTGCGCGCATGTAATAATAGGTGTGGCAGCCGGTGAAGTTATCCGAGTACTGTGTCGCCAACTGCAACAACGCCGATAAGCGGTTGCAAGGGGGGAGGGGAGTTTTGACGCAGCAGGGGGCATTCACTGAGGCTGCCACGACAGCGGCGGCGCACAATGTCGATGGTGCATGCCCAGAGTCATGCTGCTGCAACTTCATGCTAAACTGCAAGTGCGCGCTGCACGCCGTGCCAGGTGGCCTGCGGGCACCGTACCTGAAGCGTGGTGGGGGCGCGGCACTCAGCAGCGGCAGGGGTACAGCACGTGCGTTGTGCCAAACTTCAGCTGTAGGCACGTCGCTCAAAACCTGCACACTGCCAACGCGCTGCTCGTCTTGCGCTCCGGCAGGTGGCGTGCAAGGGCTTCTTGAGCAAGCGCGGCCAGCGTACCAAGCAGTGGCAGCAGCAGTACACATGCATGATGCGCACCAAAACTTTATGTGCAGCAAACGTCAACTGTGTGCACACTCAGACTAAACTGTGAAGTACGCACTCGCAGGTGGCGCGCAAGGGCTTCCTCAGCAAGCGCGGGCAGCGCACCCAGCAGCGGCAGCCGTACAATTCTCCTGCCTGTCAACCTTCCAGTATGTGCACCTCATCTCAACTGAACTGCAAGTGCGCGCTGCGCGTCTCATCAGGTGGCGCGGAAGGGCCTCCTGAGCAAGCGCAGGAAGCGCACCAGGCAGTGGCAGCACGGTATACACACACTGCGCATAAACCAACTTTTTGCAGCAGACTTCAACTCTGTCACAAGTCTATGTGCACAGACTAACTGTAATGTTCGCTCTGGCTGCTAGGTGGCGAGGAAGGGCTTCCTGAGCAAGCGCGGGCAGCGCACGAAGCAGTGGCAGCGGCGCTGGTACATGCTGGTCGGCAACTGCATCTACTACTACCGCAACGAGCAGGACCGGACGCCGCGGGGCGTCATCTTCCTCATTGGAAGTTTCATCGAGCCCTTGAGAGAGGAGGTGAGCGGCCGCTGCGCTCATTGCAGCGCGTGCAGGAGCGCCAGATAAATGTTGTAGCTTTCTATGCGATGAGCGGTTGAGCCTGTCCATACTGAAGACGCACAAAAGAAAGCAGTGCAGGAATGGTCGTCTGTCGTGAACGCAGTGGCAGGCTGCGCAGCAGGTGCGCGGTCGCTGCTTGGTGTACCACCAAGTGCAGTGTCAGGGCGTGGCTGCCGCAAGCACACTGGGCGCAGCGAAGAGAGCATGACCTCAGCGATCACTTGCGGCGCAAGCGTGTCGGCAGCGTGGTGTGGCTTACTTTTCTGCATGGCGCAGTTGGCGCGGTCGCCGTTCTGCGTGTCGAAGCACTGCCCTATGCTGAGCGCTGCATGTGCATAACGTGTCACAAGCTCAGCAGTCGCATCACCGCGCACACTAGCGGGTCATGTTCTGCAGTTCCGCTTGATCCTGGCGCGTGCTGTTAGGCAACGGCAGCCTCTTGTCGGCACACAGCGCAGGAGCGGACATGGGGGGTCACTTCCTCAACTTCAATTTCACCTACTTCAACTTTAAGGATTTTCCATGACTCATTTGCAGGATGAGCTTGACTGCTCGCTCCATGTAACCTTGTGGACCGTTTTCCGCTTGCGCCGCTCAGGAGAGTGAGAAGACGGGCCACTGGGGTCTGGACATTGTGCGGTCGCAGGAGCAGGGCGTGCGGCGCTGCCTGTACGCGTCAAGCAAGAGCGAGCGCGATGCATGGGTTCGAGATCTGCGCCGCGCGAGCGAGGTGAGCTACACCGAGGGGATTATGTTAGGGTCAGCATACGAGTTGGGGTTGAGATTATATCAGGGTTAGGTTAGCAGAAGAGTTGGGGTTAGGGTATGGGTAATGACATTGCGTCGAACAAGAGGGACCGCGAAATCTGCGCGCCGCGAGCGAGGTGAGCTCTCTGTGAGGGCTACGACCCGAAATGACAGGTTCGAGGGTCAGTTATGAAAAGGGCAGAGAGTTTGCAGCAGCAGCATCAGCAGCTGCTAACTCTAACCCTAAGTAAGTGTGGATTTGGCGCTGCCTGTACGCTTCGAGCAAGAGCGAGCGCGACGCATGGGTGCGGGAACTGCGCCGCGCCAGCGAGGTGCGCTACAGAGGATTGTGGGTAGGGTTAGGCGGGTTAGGGTTAAGGTTAGCATAAGAGTTGGGATTAGAGTTAGGGTGAGGAAATGGCGTCGAGCAAGAGCAAGCGCGACGCGTGCCTGCGACATCTGCGCCGTGCAAGCAAGGTGAGCTGTCTGCGAGGGCTAGGGTTAGGGATGAGGCAAAAGTACAGGTTGGAGGGCAGTAGGGGATAGAATCGGCAGCAGCAGCGGCATACCAAGCGTGCGTCACGGTATGCATCGAGCAAGAGGGAGCGCGACGCATGGGTGCTGGACCTGCGCCGCACGAGCGAGGTGAGCTGCTACAGTGAGGATTGTGGTTAGGTTAGGGTTAGCATAAGAGTTGAGGTTGATTATGAGAGGGTTAGGTAAGTGTAACGGGGTTAGGTTTAGGGTGGGGGGGCCGGGGACATGCTGCCATCACCGTTTCACGCGCACGGTGGGCCAGCGTTGCGTCCCGCGAGTTGCGCTTCAGCGCTTGGGGATGGCGGAGGCGCGCTTTCCGTCACGACATGCATGGCCAGGGCCACAAACTTCAACTTGAACCATTTCGGCACCCTTGCTGACTCAGCCTATTGCGCTGTGGGCGACAGCATGGTGGCTGCAGTATAGTTCCAATCTCATCCTTGGTGTAAAGCTGGAGGAAGGGAGCTTGCTCATGCCCCTGCGACTCAATGCTGCTGTCCGTTTTCCGTGCGAAATGTTGCCAAAGTGTGTGTATACGCAGAACTTTCGTTTGACTAGCCTGCTGGTCTCACCCACCTGACATGTGAGTAGATCCTGCACAGCCCCAGATTCATGCCCCCCCCCCCCCCCCCTCCCCCTCCCCCTCAATAACCTTGCGTGCCCCAGGTGATCCCCATCGAAGAGGACTTTGAGATAGGGGAGGAGCTCGGCAAGGGGCAGTTCAGCCGCGTGTGCCTCTGCGTCAACAAGCGGACGCTGGAGCGCAAGGCGGTCAAGATCATCGAGAAGGACACGATGGACGCGGAAGAGAGAGAGGTGGGTGAACATAATTTGACTTTTGATGGCATGATAAAAAACAAAATTCAAACAGCACAACATGCTGGGGGGGGGGGGGGGGGAACTCCCGTGCAATGATGCCACCTACCGCAGCTGCTGCGCGCCGAGATCGCCATCATGAAGCTGAGGAAGCACTCCAACGTTACTGCCACGAATGCTGTGTACGATTCGCAGCAGCGGCGCATGGAAAATATTTCAAGCAGGACTCTACACGTGAAAGCCAGACCTCAGTTGCCTCGCTGATTCTGCACACGAATGCCGCTGTCTGAACGTGCTGCCGCCGCAGCTGCTGCGCGCGGAGATCGCCATCATGAAGCTGGTGGAGCACCCCAACATCATTGCGATGGAGGCGGTGTACGAGTCGCGCCAGCACATCTTCATTGTCATGGAGCTGCACAGCGGCGGCGAGCTGTTCGACCGCATCAACGGCCGACCGCGTCTCACGGAAGACGAGGCGTTCTGCGTGATTTACCCGCTCATAGAGTCGGTCGCGTACCTGCACGAGATGGGCATCGTCCATCGCGATCTCAAGGTATGTTTACATCAGGATATTTCTTGCAGTTCCACTTTGAGATATAGATGTGTACTTGAAGTATGATGCCCCAGTTGCGGAGGACGCGGCGTTCTGCGTGATCATAGAGTCGGTCGCGTACCTGCACGACAAAGGCATCGTCCATCGCGACCTCAAGGTGTGTATGTGTGCATCAGGGTACATTAGCAAAGTCGGCATGATAAACCCATGGTGGAGCACGACGCGTCCCTGGGTGCATGCGGCGCCTGTGCAGAACTTGAAGTTTGCAGCCACGAGGTCAGCAGCTACTTCAACCGCCAGCAGCTTGCAGCCCTATCGACAAACGCTGACCGAGTGGTACCCAAGACGTTCAACATGTCGCGCATGGCCACGTCCGCTGACCCCCTGCGCCCCCCCCCCCGCCCCCCCCCCCCCCGCTGCATGCGCCCCTCGTTTTAAACGCGCCCTTCCCCCACCTTCAGCCGGAGAACATCCTCTGCGGTCAGAAGATGGGCGATATCAAGATCGCCGACTTTGGCCTGAGCAAGCTGGTCCTGCCGGACGAGATCATGAAGATGCCGTGCGGCACTCTCAGCTACGTGGCGCCGGAGGTGAGGGGCTTGACGTTGAGGTTGAAGTAAAACTGATCATGAACTTCAATATCAGGATATCAGGCTCTAGAACACGGCCCGACGACATCACGAAAATGTCATGCAGCTCTCTCAGGTACGTTGTGTTCAAGAGTGACTTGATCAACTCAAGAACTTAAAAGCAGAGTAACAGGTCTCAACATCAATTCCAGAACGTTGGAGAAAATGAACTGCACATCAGTGTCTAATATGGAGACTAGTTTTACAGATGGCAAGTTTCGTCAAATGCCAAGGGCACAGAGCCAGTATTGAGGCAACCACACCAGCGTTGTCAAGTGTCTGAGTTGAAACAGCAGCAGCGGGACCCGGAGACCTTAATCGGGGTCTGCGATGGTAGCTCCATATGTGGCATGTACCCCTTAATGCGTGCGGCTCGTAACGCAGTAGCGAGCCACATCGACGGGGTGCAGGCCACACAGCGCCACCTCTGCTGCAGGCTGCTTGAATGCTGCATGGAAACGAATCAAAAGATCGCAGAGCTCTAGGTGACAAGGTGTGGTCAGCGTTCAAATTGAATGCCTTCAACCAATGACCGTGGTCGCCGCTGCTGCGGCAGTTGGCCGCGAGTCAAACAGTGCCACGCCAGATCCACGCTTCTAAAAAAAATGGTGTGTGCAAGCTTTATAGCGTTGGAGGCGTCATGCCGTTGCTGTTCCTGGCCAGCTGGCGGAGGAGCATCAACAAATGAGGTCCTTGTCGTAGCGCGTGCGTCGCTGCGCGCGCGCGAGGGGCGCGCTCCGCCCCCCTGCTGCCAGGGAGGGGAGGGGGCTCCGCTGACCGCCTGCTGCATCGCTCTCTCCTTGCTAGGCCTTGAGTGAAACAAACAAACACACCTTCTCAACATTATGGATTAACTTTTGGCTGTGCCTGTCCCAGAGCAAGCTGCTTTCACCGATCAGAAAATCAAAATCGGAGTTTTTTCCAACATTTTTGCCGCATGACTGCGCGTCTAGTACTGCAGCAGGCGGCAGCCAGAGCAGAGCGTGCTTCTCTGCCCATGTTGGAATTTGCAGCATCATGTGGGCGTGGGCAGGATTGACAAAACACGACAATCATGGTGAAAGACCGCGTGCTTTTCTGTCAAAAAATGCCGCGATACCGCCTTCGATGGCGGTGAAAAACTTTGCGCTGATCACGCTCAACGTCTACGGACGCGAGGCAGACATGTGGAGCATGGACACGCCAAAACTCCTGCAGTCTCCTCACTGCGCCAGCTGCCTCTAATGACCTCATGCTTTGCTGAACATATCTTGCTGAATCACTTATTTCAACTTTGAACTGCAGGTGCTGACACTCAACGGCTACGGGCGCGAGGCTGACACGTGGAGCGTGGACACACCAAGCCACTCTGCGCCAGCTGACTTCCATGACCTTATGCATTGCTGAACATCTCCTCTGAACGTATCCTAATTCAACTCCAACATTGTAGGTGCTGACGCTCAACGGCTACGGGCGCGAGGCGGACATGTGGAGCGTGGGCACCATCATGTACCTGCTGCTGCGGGGGCGCCTGCCGTTTGACGCGGACGGCGACTCGCGCGGCAAGATCATCGAGCGCACCATCCACGGCACCATCGACACGGAGGACGCCACGTGGCAGGCGCTCAGCGAGGACGCGCGCCACCTCATGCTGGGCCTCCTCAACAAGGCGAGTAGTTCAAGTTTGAAGTTCTAATGCAAGTTAAAGCGTAACTGTGTCAAGGATGGCACATGGCAGGCGCTCAGCGAGGATGCGCGCCACCTCATGCTGGGCCTCCTCAACAAGGCAAGTAGTTCACATTCGAGGTTCTGTTGCACGAGGGCGCAGCTAGGGAGATAGTTCAGGGTTTGGTTACCAGGGCGAGTAGCTCATATTTGAGGTTCAGTGGGGGGGGATGCGAGCGAAATAAAGGGAGTTAGACTAGGATTCAGTTACCTACCAGGGCGAGTAAGTGATCTCTGAGGTTCAGTTGGCAGGGACATGAGCGGGGGTTATCAGGCGTGAGGTAGGCTTGACAGGCTCTGAGGCGTGTGCGTCGCCATCTCTTAGTGGTTCTACCCAATGCATAATCAACGTTGAGGATTCCAAGCGGCGGGCGCTGAGCGGGGACACTCGCCACCTCACGCTTGGCCTGCGGAACGAGGCGAGCGGTTTGAGCTCTCACGGCGGGTAGTTTAATAGAAGGTAGATTAGGATTGTTAGCCATGGCTCGGGCACGGCATTCATATGTCCCGCGACGCCATTGACGCAGAAATCGCCTGTACATAGCGGGTGACCCCAACGCACATGGTCTGCTTGTAGATTTTACGTGTTGGCGTTTTGAGGGTGACCCTTCCGTGCATCAGGGCCCCGCATTCCCTCTTGTTATTTTAGAATCACATCCAAGACAAATTCATGTGCTCATCACCCTTTGCTCCGCCCCCCGCTTCCCCCCTTTGCAGGACATCAAGCGCCGCACGTCCGCCAAGGAGGCGCTCGTGCACCCGTGGATCACGGCGCGCGTCGACCGCATGGCGGAAGATCCCGCCGCGTTCGACCTCTAGAGAGCGCACGCGCCGCAGCTTGCAGCCCCCCCCAAACACCCCTTAGGGTTAGGGTTAGGGGTAGGGTTAGGGTTAGGGTTAGGCCCTTTCAACCCCCACCTCCCGCCCGCAGCAAGCCGGTCCCCTCAGGCAGCGGCTACGGTTGAGCGTGCACGTGTTTGCGAACTGGCTGTCTCACGACGCCAAGTTTCAAGCTCGTTGATCACTAGGGCTTCGGACAAACCTACGTAGCCCTCGGTGAGCGGGCCAGCGGTTGCAGGCCAGACCCCCACAGTCAGGATGGCCCCCGCTCTTGCGAGTGCACGCACTCGTTGCGGCGCCTCGCGGCTGCCGACTCCTAGCTCGTTTATCCCCCAGCCCCCCCCCCGCACACCACCACCCCCTCAGCTCTCGTAGTCTCCCAGTGCCTGCGGCTGTGTAAAAAGTGGGTGGCTGCGCCCTTTGTGCGGTCGGCGCAAGAGACACTTGTGCGACTCTTTCGCTCCACAGCCGACCATTTCTGTGGCACCTGATGGTTTTGTTGAGCGGGGCTGCGGCTGTCGGGGGGGTGGGGTTGGGGGGCTGACCCGCGCCGGCAGCGCCGTCAGTCACTCTGGGCGAGCGATGCCGCCTGAAGCCGGTGACAGGGGGGGGTGTAGGTAAGGTACTACGCTCGCGTCGATTTTGCAGGCAGCAGGGGCGGGGCGGGGGGGCAGTGGGGCCATGGGGGGGTTTGGGGGACCGCTTTCCTCATTTGAGCACAGCTCGTCTACCTGGCCCGCCGCTGACGCCGCAGCTTGTAGGCTGTGTTGGCAGTAGTGTAGTAGCAAACAGATGTAGCAACAGAGGCGTTGTTGCCGCGCTATGCAGGTCACATGTTTGGCGCGGCAGCAGCGCGGCGGCGCCGGCAGCGGCGCGCGCGCGGCCGCTTGTATAGTACGCAGCGATCCGTGGCTAATCCTACTGTGATGTAACCCATCAGGCTTGGAGGTTGGTTGTGTGCTCCTGTTTCTCTGCATGCCTTGTTTCCTCCTTGCTACTCCCTAGGGGGCCCCGGGGGGGGCGGTCTAATGTGATGTGCTACAATATCACACAGTCGTTCTGGATATCACACAGTCGTTCTGGATGTGGACACAAGCGGAATATGCAGGCAAAGGTGTGTGCTGTTTTGTATGCAACAATAACACAACGGGGTGGAATGAGCGTAGATCCGCGGCGATAGCGCGCAGAAGTTCTTGTCGGAGGCGGTATTTCTTGAGGACAAACTAAGCGGTGTTTTGACCAGAAGTGTATGTGTGTTATGTCTCATCCTGCCCACGTCCGCATGATGTTGCAAATTCCAAGATGGACAGAGAAGCACGCTCTGCACCAGCTGCTGCCAGCTGCTCTGCTGCACTGTAGACCGCGGCAAATCAAATCAATGCAAAAAACTCCGACCTTTTTTTCCGACCTCGGCAAATAGAAAAGCAGCTTGCCTGTTAGGGGGCACACAGCCCAAAAGTTGATCCATAATTTGAGAGAGGTGGGTTTGTTTCACTGAAGGCTTAGCAAGGAGAGAGCGATGCAGCAGGCGGTCGGCGGAGCGGCCTCCCCTCCCTGGCAGCAGGAGGGCAGAGCGCGCCTCTCGCGCACGAGCAGCAATGCAAGCAATACGACAAAGACCTCATTTATTGATGCTCCTCCGCCAGCTGGCGAGGAACAGCAACGGCATGATGCAGCGTTCAGGCAGCCTGCAGCAGAGATGACGCTGGAGCTACCATCGCAGACCCCGATACAGGTATGGGTCTCGTCTCCCCCAGCTGCTGCTTCGGACAGTCCTACTCATCCCGAGCTACAGCAGAGACAACTTCGACGCTGGTTAGGCGCACAAGAGTCGCCCAGACCTGCGCCGGCGACGACCACGCCGCCCTCTGTATGCCAGCGGGCGCAGTCCTTCAGTTTCAAGGCGCGATCGGATGTGGGGCGTCGCAGTCCCGACTTGTTCATGGAGCAGTCACAACATCAGCCTTTACACCGCCAGCAAGAGCACCTACCTCCGCGGAGCAGATCGGACAGCTCGCTCAGCCCACAGCAGAAGCAGGCGCGCATCGACAGGCCCCACTGCAGGTCGGCAGACTCTGCGTGGGACGTCCACCCCCCAATGTCAGCGATTGAGCCTCAGCAGGTGTCACGGAACGATGCCATCGCCATGGAGGACGAGTTGTGGGCAGCGGTAGGACTAGCCGACAACAGCTGCATCATGGAGAGCTGTGCGAGCTTGCTTTCGGAGTCTCTCCCGGACGAGGTGCTGGCAGGACTGGAGCACAATGAAGGTGTGGCGGCGAGGCCGCTTCGGCAGCAGCATCAGCAGCAGCCTGTGTTTCCATCGCAGGTGCATGCACAGCAGGCGCTCCCAATGCCGTTGCAGGTGCGATTGACGACGTTGCATCTTGTGATTCACTCCGTGACTGCGACTTCAGCTACCGCTCGTAATTGGAATGACGACATACGGTTGTGTCAACTGGTCCTTCAACAGCATGCGCGTGCCCTCGGAACATCATCATCGTTATCTACAGTGGCTGTTCACAGCGTGCGAATGATGCAACTCACGTTACCATATGGTACCATTGGTGGCAGACATCAGTCGCGATTGGAACGCCTTTCCAGCCCCCCCCCCCCCCCCCCCCTTCCCCCCTTCCCCCGCCCCCCCCCCCCTCCCCCCTGTGCTGTGCCATGTATCGCACATGCATCGTCACTGCGGCACTGGAGCCTCCACGCATCAGTCGCCCTTGGCGTTCGTAACACGCGGTCATGCCCCAATGCTGGCATTGGCGCCGGTCCGGTCTTTTCGGGACGTGATTCCAAACTTGCAGTTTCAGGCTGCCTCGCAACCTGCTTGCTGTTGTGTGCTGACTGCAGTAGCCCAGTCTGACATCGTCGGCCATGCCCAAGTTCCAATGAGAAAACACTTCTTGTTGAGCGCTGCTTCACTTCGCGCCTCACTCACTCACTCACTCACATGAGCGCTGCTTCACGTCGCGTCTCACTCACCGTCACACAATTTTGCTTCTTGTCGCTGTCGCATTCATCACAACACCAGGGGGGCCTCGGGCAGTTCGCCATGCCCTCCGCGATGGGCTTCTTTCCGCCGCCGTACGCCTTCCCCGCCGCCGCAGGCCCATTCCTGTGGCCCACGGGGCTGCCATACATGCCTGCGGCAATGATGGCCCCCTACGCGCCGCTGAATGCCGCAGGGGGGTCGCTGGGCGACGCCGCGTCGCGCAAGCGAATGCGCAACGGCGGCGGCAGCGGCGGCGGCGGCGGCGGCAGCAGCGGCAGCGGCAGCCCGCACTCGCTGCACGGCGGGAGCCCGCCGATGGCGATGAGCGTGGGGCAGGGCGCGTTCTTTGCGCCGCTGCCGCGGCGCAGCTCGCAGCACAGCTGCAGCAGCAGCGCCAGCAGCGACGGCAGCGGTTACGCCGCAAGCAGCAGGGCGGATGGCGCTGTTGGCAGCAGCAGCGGCGGCGGCGGCGATGCGACTAGAGCGGCGTGGCCGTCCACGCCGCTGCCGCTGCAGCGCGCGCCGCCGCAGCAGCCGCCGTCGCCGCTCGAGCAGCTGCAGCAGCGCGCGCTGGCGACCGCGGCCGCCGCCGCAGCGCCGCAGCCGCTGGTGCCGCTGGGGCCCGTGTACGACGCCGGCGCGCCGTCGCGCTTCGAGCAGACGCGCCTGTGCGGCGGCCGCGTCACGTACCTGTACGACGAGATCTTCGACTACCTCGACCGCGGCTGGCTGCCGGCGCGGCTGAGGCAGCGCGCGGCGGCGGGCGGCGGCGGCGGCAGCGGCGGCGTCGTCACGCCCTCCGCGCTGTCCGAGTTCCGTGCGCTCGCCGACGCGTGCACCGTGTTCCACGGCGTGCTCTTTGCCAGCAGCGCGCTGTTCGCGGCGGAGGCGGGCGGCGGCGGCAGCGGCGGCGGCGGCAGCGGCGGCGCCATGGTCATGGTGCCGCGGCGCGACCAGGTCGCGCACCTGCTGGACCGCTTCCACGCCGACAGCGGGCACGCGTGCACAGTGGACGCGCGCGCAGCGCTCGCCAAGCTGTACCGCGTCGAGGCGTTCGAGGCGCACTACGCGGCGGCGTGCGAGCGCTGCGCGGTGTGCCGCCGCGCGGCCGCGGCGCCGCCGGCCGCCGCCGCCGCGCTGCCGCGGTAGCCGCTGCACGACTCTGGGTGCGGGCGCTGTTCGGGCTCTAGGTTCAGAGCGCGGCGCCCCCGCCACTGCCGCCGCCGGCGCTGCACGGTATGCGGCGATGCTGAAGCGGCGCTTCCAACGCGCGCGCGCATGCGCGATGCTGCCGCTTGGCTCCCCGCATGGTGGTGGGCGCGGCAGCGGCAGCAGCAGCGGCGGCAGCGGCGGCGGCAGCGGCGGTGCTGCCGCCGCCACATGCGCGCTGAGGTTCGGCACATCACTGCTACGGCAGGCTGGCAGCAGCAGCAGCAGCAGCAGCAGCGGCACCAGCGATCACACGGCCACAAGCTGTGGAACACGGTATGATCGCCAGCAACAGCTGCTGCTGCTCTGCCTGGCACCACTGCGCTGCGTTAGCGTCGTGGCGCACATGGCACCCCTGCGGCACCGGCGCACGTGCGCTGATACGAGTAAGCTAGAGAGACCTGCATGGGCGCCGAAAACCGGTGCCGTTCTGCTGGCCTGCACTGCTGTGGCCTACATATTTGGACCTTCATTGGCGCAGCTAGCAGCTAGCGGAGATGTGCAACTGGAAGGAGGGGGCACGCCCCCCCCACCCCCCAACCCCCTCAACCCCCCCCCCCCTCCACCCCCGGGTGTCCCCACGTTCTGCCTGCAGACCTGTCTGTCCACAGCTCTCATTTCGTCGGCTACTAGTTAACGTCGAGGCATCATACCGACAATGCGTGCGCGCGCACCCGACGCAGCACGGCAACGCCCACATCGAAGGCGCATGATGCGCTTGTTGTGCGCTGCAGTAGACTAAACCTTCCCCCTTATCGTCACCTCCCCCGCCGCACGCACCCCTCCCCCCCCTAGGGGGTACCCCTATGCAACACACACCCTGGAGGCGTGACTGGTCTGCGGCAGACTGACAGTAGTGGACGTTCGCTAGACAATGCATATCTGGTTTGTACTCTCTCATGTTGTGTGTTCGCTTTTGGTTTTCCCTTGGGTCTGCAGGATTGTATGCTTGCTTTGTGCTGTGTGCTGGCTTATTTTGGTTTGTGGAGCTGTAGTTGTGGACTTGCATTGCCCAGGCTTGAGTTTCGTCACATGTTGTCTGCGGCACTGGATTTCAGTGTCACACTTCATGCTTGCTTGGCTCGTTTTGCGAGTGGCGCGTTTTCCCGTCCTTCATGCAGCATACCCGCAGTTGCGCATGTATGGTTGACAACTGTGCAAAACGAAGCGTGGCTGGCATCTGTAGCTACTATAGGGGTCTGACTGTGACGTCGAGGCGATCTTGAGCGGCCCGGACGCGCATGCTGTGCTACAAAATGGACTACAGCACCAAGGCGGAGATCCATTGAAAACCTCATACGTCTCCATCATCTACGACGACGCGAACGCAGCGAACCGTCGCTGAGCCCGCGAGCACCGCGGAGGAAGATACCAATATAATCTTCCAGCTTGAGTTGGGGAGAGCTGCAGCCATCAGCGTCGTGATGCGACGCAAGGACACGCGCATGTCACACGAGGTGTGTCGTTTTGCGTTGTGATCAACGGTTGGTCAAACAAACACGAATACGAGGCGAGTCTCTCTCTGCACTTAGTGGGGGGCGTTGTTTGGTGTGTGTGTGCATGCCTTTTTCAGTTGACGAGGCTGCCATGTCTGGTGTTCCGCAGGTTCCACGGTTTCACGCAGCGGACCTCAGCTACGATGCCTTCACTGACGAGTTTTTGGCAAAGAACAGACCAGTGATCATATCGGACGTTCTGGACAGCATGCCGTGCTTCAAGGAGTGGCGACGCAGCGATGGCTCACTGGACTTGAACCTTCTGCGGGAGCGCTTTGGGCATATGCAAGTGCCGCTGGTAGGTAATTCATCCCACGACTTTGCACTCACACAGTGGCTTTGAGTGGGCTAGCTAGCAGTTTTGGCACATGTGTTTGAATGCAAGGAGGTTTTGGTTCAGCAGCAGCTTTTCTTGCAAGCAAACCTTGTTGTCTGACACAGTTGGCAAATATGTTTGAATGCAACACGTTTTGTGTGAGCAGCAAATCCTTTTTTTGCAAGCAAACATTGTTGTCTGACACGTTGCCCATGACAGGCCAGGTCAACCCCAAGGTTTCTGCCTGCAAAGCCGCAGGGCAAAAGTGCATTACACCAAAGTTTTTCAAAGCTTATGAAAGTACCGCGGTAGTTTGTGACCGCATCACGTCGCAAGAACGATAAGCTCATCAAAAGCGTACTTCATCATCAGTGAGTCTTAGTGGTGATCATCAGTACAGGATTCCTCGCAGTCTGCTTACAAGGACCCTGCACAGCCTTCGCTGACGGCAAACCCGAACTACAGAGCTGACGCCAGAACCACCGCCGCTGCACCTCGCCCACACGCAGACTGCGCATCACAAGGGAGCTATGATGCACAGCCACGGAGCGTCACGGATCTGAGCACTTTTCTGAGCAAATTGTGCGTCGGAAGCGGCGGCAGCGACCCCATAAGCAGCAGCAGCAGCGGCGGCAGCAGTGGCGGTGGCACCGGCAGCAGCACCAGCAAGAGCAGCACTGGCGGCGGCAGCGGCAGTGCCGGTGGTGGCGGCGGCGACAGCGGCAGCGGCAGCAGCGCAGCGAATGCTCTTTACCTGAAGGACTGGCACTTCCAGAAGGACGCAGGCGTGCTCACGGATCCATCTTTGTACGCTACGCCGCCTTTTTTTGCGGACGACTGGCTGAATGCGTGGTGCGACGCGGATGCCGCCGGGTGCAGTGGCGACAGCGGCGGCAGCAGCCGCGGCGGCAACAGCGGCGGCGATGGCGGCGACGGCCGTGGCGGGGGGAGCAGCAGCGACACGGATCTTGTCGATCGACGTGCAGCCATCATCTCCGGCAGTGATGGCGGCTGCGGCAGCGGCGGCGGCGGCACAAGCAGCAAACGCGAGTGCCACTGCTGTGCTGGTGACGACGACGACGACGACGGTGGCGGCAGCGGCAGCAGCGGCGGCGGTGGCGGCGGCAATGGTGGTGACGGCAGCGGCGGCAGCGGCGGCGGTGGCGGCGGCGGCGGCAGCGACTACCGCTTCGTGTACATCGGCGGGCCGCACACGTTCACGCCGGTGCACCACGACGTGCTGTGCAGCTACAGCTGGTCCGCGAACGTGACGGGCAGCAAGCGCTGGGTGAGCCTGCTGCTGCGGTTACACTTAACTCATGAAAAGGGTTGCAAGAAAACGTATTTGGCCACACAAATACGGCGTATTTGGGGCGTATCTGGCAATCAGGAATACGTTTTGAGCAAACTTCAACATGATGGTATGCTGTGCGCAGGGCGTATTTGTGGGACTTGCAGTGAGTCTGCTCAAATCCGAGAGTACAGTCTGCCACAAAAAGGGCACTTGAACCCTACTCATGAATGTCGTCTTCATGAACTCAGCCCTGGCAGAATGCGAGGCCGGCCGCTCCGGGACGTGTGCACAAGTGTGATGGATGCGTGCCGGACCAGATGCATACTTCAAGTACTTGTGTGAGCGGAGCGCTGCCACCCGCGGCGCACTCTGCAGGCGTGGCGACGTTGCAGAAAGGAACAGAGAGAACTGCTGCCGACTTACCGGCTGGAAAAGAGCTTAAGCCATCGTGCCAAGTCGGACAAATGTGCAGCGCTGCTCAGTCAATGCGATGAGCGCCGAGTTGTGACACAACACGGCTCAAGCAGGCTCCAAACGCGTGCGGCATGAGCGA
This sequence comes from Tribonema minus, assembly GCA_017506865.1. NCBI lineage: Eukaryota > Xanthophyceae > Tribonematales > Tribonemataceae > Tribonema > Tribonema minus. The sequence continues at coordinate 325,636 of JAFCMP010000546.1, read as the reverse complement.
CAGCTTGACACCCTCTCGCCTTCAATTTCTCTGAAAGTCCGAACCACCGTACTGCCGGGGGGGTTCGACGCTGGTTCGTATGCGCGCTGATGCACACGTCACAAGAACCTCATATGTACGTGCTTCAACGCAGCTTCTCAGTGATGCATCGATGGACATGGCAGACGTTTTGTACATCGTCCTAAATTACCACAGACGTGGCCGCTCCATATCACCCCCCGGATGCGGGTGAAAACCCCAGCCGCCCATGATGTGGCGCCGTCTCTGAATATGTCTTGAGCATTGACGCTGAATGTCAGATATGGAAACGGCCTCAGCAGATGCCACACGACAACACAGCGCTGAAACCAATCGCGATCGATGCCCGCATGCATGCTGCTTGGTGCTGCTGAACGCCAGATTCTGTTCCCTCCCGACGAGACGCCAAAACTTCAAGATACGCGTGGCGAGCTGGTAGTGGATGCGCGAGATGGCGCGTATGATGAAGTTGACTTTCCGGACTTGAAGTCTGCGGCGCGCGTGGAGCTGGTCCAGGGGCCTGGCGAGGCGCTGTTTGTGCCCTCCTTCTGGCACCACCAGGTGAAGTGACCCTACTCATGCGCCGCCGCTCATGTGCAAGACCACACGAATCCGCATTTGTCTTTGTACCACGTCATGTACACATTGTTCAAAGTACTTCACCAGCAACATGAAGTATTGAAGGAATCTGTAAAATTGCAGATCAGCGTGCGCTCTCCTCAGGCCCCATGACCTTTCATGCTCCTTGCCTGCAGCCGCTGCGCCACCTAGGGTGCTCCCACCCAACTTCACCTTCAACCTAAAACTTCATCTCCAAACTTCAACTGATCAAACTACAACCTCAACTTTGACAACTTCAACTTCAACATGTTCACCTCCTAATTTTCGCAGGTGATGAACCTCGGCGACGGCGCGGGCGGGCCCACCGCAAGCATCAACCACAACTGGCTCAACGCGCACGCGCTGCCGCGCGTCTGGGCGTTCCTGGCGGCGGAGCTCGCCGCGACGCGCGCCGCCATCGCCCACGAGCGCGCCGCCATGGGCGAGCCGGCGTGGCGGCGGCACGCCGCGCTGGTGATGCGCGCCAACTGCGGCGCGGACCCCGCGGCGGCGGTGCGGCTGCTGCGCCGCGGCCCCGGCGTCGCGGCGCGCGGCCCAGGTGTGATGTTTGCACTAGTTTGCATACCAACATAATAAATGTACTGTACACGCCCCCCTCCCCTCCCCATAGTGATGCGCGCCAACTGCGGCACGGACCCCGCGGCGGCGGTGCGGCTGCTGCGCTGCGGCGCCGGCGTCGCGGCGCGCGGCCCAGGTGGCGACCTTCGCATTGAATGTGTACTTTTTTTGTATACCTTTAGGATACATTATAACTTGCAAAGTATCTATTCCCCACCCCACCCGTCAAGGGTCGTGCGCGCCAACTGCGGTGCAGGTCCGGCGGTAGTGATTGGAAGCCCACGTGTTGCGGCGCGTGGCCCAGGAGGTGATATCTGCGCTCCTGGTCAGTCACCAAGCGAATGCCAGGCTGCAATGAAAGTAGTCTATAGGATACTTCCATTTCCGTATGAGTACGCACAGTGGTACTGGGTGTGCATGGTGCACAGCCCGCGTCTCATGAATCCCTGTGCACGCGCACGTGTGACACATTCCTGCAAGCGGGGGGACAGAGACTCGTGAGGAGTTTGTGCGCACCTTGCGTGAATCATGACTCCGATGCGCACTTCTCAAGGCCATGCATCTCTCATCAGATCGCACTCCGAGTTCGATCATCCCTTCCGCAAATCATGATTCCGAAACACACTTAACATCGCACTACTGCGTCGTCTGCGGCACAGGCGGCGAGCGTGCGCACAGGCACGCCGCGCGCGCGGTGGCAGCAGTGTTGCGCGACATGCTCAGCGCTCAGGACCCGCCGGTCATGGAGCATGCGTTTGCGAACGGCTGCGCGCGCTGCGGGCGCACACAGGTCGAGACGCTGCTTGCAGAGATGGAAGCCGTGGAAGCCGATGCACATAGTGGTGACAGCGGTGCTTGATAAGGCGACGCATCAGTACCCAAGAGCCTGCGCTGAGGCAGCGGATGCTCATATAGTGATGGCTGTGCCTGGCAATGGCAGCGGATGAACATAGTAGTGATAGCTGTGCTTAAAGAAGCCAATACATCAGTACACAAGAGCCTGCGCCGTCAAAGTGGATGCACATGGTGGTGACAGCTGTGCTTAACAAGGTGACGTGTAAATGTACAAAAGTGCGGGGCGTTGCATCTGTGTGTGCGTGTGCGTCGATGGCACTGCCCCAGCGCGCGGTGTTGTGCATCGCTTCGTGTGGTGTTCACGCATGGGGGATCGGTCTGAACGTCAAAAACGGATAAACAGTTTTTTGAGGTCGAACTCTTAGACCTTTTACATGAAGCAACTGCATTTATTGAATTAGCTGCTTATTTAAATCTTTATTTAAGCGAGAAAAGTGAGTACCGCGTTGTCTCGTCCCGCAACTGTTCGTGGATGATTGTGCTTCTAGGCAGGGCTGAAGAAGGGCCTCACACGAACCCTGATTGAGCATGCAAGCAATCAACGGTTGTGCTACTCACTTGCAGTTTGCGGTGCTGCGTGATAGCCCAGCGCACAATGCACAAGCTGCTCTGAGGCACCGGCCGCGTTCAACATGCACGTGTCGGCCTGCGGTGAAAACCGCGCTTCAACTTGCCTCTCCCCAAGGTGCAGAAAGCCAAGGGTACTTGATGGCCTTGCTCAGCATGACCTGAATCAGGGGAGGGGGTATGCTCACGATTTTGTGGCGCTGCCATAACCACTGCGACTCTTGTCCAGTGTTTCGCTTGCTCGCTCCCTGCCCACAACAGCATCGTCGTGTTTCGCACGGGGGGCCATGTGCACTGGCCGCGATCGCTGTGCACCCGTACTTTGTGCACAAGGCATTGTATCCACTTGGGCCTGTACGTTATTGGTCGCTACATACAGTCATTGCAGACCCCCTTGTCACTCCAGAACGCAGTAAAATATGTTCTGTATACGGCCGCCGCTAGGGGCGGTGGTGGGGGTGGCGGGGGCAGGCATATATGCGGTACGGGGCAGACACGCACAATTTACAAGCGCAATTTATTTGAACGTCCATGCCTTGGAGGAGGGTCAGCCCCGGGATGCGACGCACACAAGTGTCTACTTGTTAGTGTCATGCAGAGTACAGCACACAATGTTGTAGAGCCCTGCATGCGCCGAACACCGCCACTGCTGCAACTGCACGCATGCCAATGTTCATACCCTGCATGTACATCTGGTGGCCCAGGCAGACAAGCACATCACAACCGCGTACTCTGTGAATGCAAGGCTTTCGCAGCTGTTGATGCGCGCCACACCGGCCTCGCAAGTGCATTGACACTGTCGCTTCACAACTGTCACCCATGTTCGCGTGACGGCACACACCAGCTGCCAGTCTCGCGCGCCGCTTGCAGCACCACGCAGGCTACATCGTTGCATTACTCAGTAGACTGCAGACCCCCATACAGGCTGCAATATGTACTGAGGGCCGCGCATGCCAGCAGTGCCACTGCCGACGACTGCGGCAATGACGATGCGGAATCAGCTGCGACAGGCGAGCAAACGTGACAGCGTTTCCCTGACGCGCCCCGTCCTTGATTGTGTGGCAGCGCTCAGCTTCAGCTGCACTACTGGCGCTGAGCACTGCTGCATGTTGCAGTCTGCCGCGACGTGAGGTCCCTGGAACCCGTGTCTGTATGTAGTGCTGTGACGCTGCGCCGCCTGCTCTTCGCAGCGGCACAGCTCCAAGAGGACATCTCCGATGTGCGCGCGCCGCGCTCAGTTTAGCGAAGACCATGCATGCAGTGTGCCCCCGGCCCTGAAGTCACCGGTCGCCCCGCTCGCTCGAGCGCGACTGGTTGCGGCGACTCTCCGCTGTGACCGTTTCTCATGTAACCGCTTCATGTAATTGCTTCACGTAACTGCTCCGCGTGACGGCGCTGCGCAGGTAGTGTGAAGTGAAGCTTTGCTCGTGATGCAGCTGGCTTTGATGCATGCGGCGACATACGCATCCCGAATGGCTATTGGCGGGTGCGATCCCCATAGGGCGCTCAGGTGTCGCCACCCCCGGTGGGCCTGCTCGTTGTTCTAACAGACCCCTTCATGCACTTGTCCAGATGTGGCGCGAACCTGCGGGGCGCATGTAGGTATATTCGCGCGCGAAGCACGGGTCAGGATTGTGCACGCGGGGGCAAGCGGCGGGCACCTGCGTTGCATTGGAATGCAGCGCCGGCATGCACATGCCTTTGCCACAGACACGGCTGTGACCATGGGCTGAGTCAACTTCAACTTTATGTAACATCGAGACAGGGTGCGTGATGATGTTGAGGTGATGTGACTTCCGTCTAGCAATCGATGCTTACGCTACGTTAGAAGGTGGCAGCACCCTGCGGGCAGACCTCGCTTGTTGCTGCGCCGCCGTGCGGCGACCAAGCAGTCATGTGACCCAGTGACATGAAGTGATCGCTACTTCAATAACTCAAAATCAGGGTCGCCAAAACCGTACCTTTATTTACAAATATACTCCGTAAATCGTACCGTAATTTGACCGTAAACTCCTGCCTATTGAGGTTTTGGAGAACTTCGATACCATTTTTGCGTCCGGCACAGTAAGCCCGAAAATAAACCTCAGGGCACCCGAAGCTGTGGTCAAGATCAGCATGGTTTACGCTACAAATACCGTTGACCGTATTTGTTCAATAATACCGTTTTGGCAACCCTACTCGAAATACATCCACACAACAGCCTTCAGAAAGTGAGACGTAAATGTCAGCACTGGCGCCGGCGCAGCCGGCCGTCGCAAACTCCGCTGGCAGGCTTGACAACCCTAACCCTAACCCTAACCTAACCCTTGACAAGCTTTGATTCGAATGCGCACATGCGCCAGCGCTGATGAATTCGCACGCGAGTGCCATGCGCCAAGTGAAAGTTCAACATGAAGTTTCAGGAAAAGTTCAACATGAAGTTTTGGTTGCACTTTGAGGATAACTGTAAGCGGGCGCGGCTCTGCGCCGACTGCTGCTACGACACTCGTGTATCTCAGGTACTTCAGCGGCGGGCATACGCATGTACCGTAGCTCATGTTTCAAAAGCTGCACGCTGCCATGCGCTTGTAAGTGCTGCTGCCGACATCACCGCAGTGCCGATCACACCACAGCTAGGTATACTACGAGGAATATGCATACCAGAGTAGCCGTTACGGGTATACATATAATTATAGTGCGTGGCGTATTTGACGGCAGACCATGCTGCATAGCCATGTGCACTTCCTGACCTGGATACATTCGCATGCGCACGTATTGAGTGTTAAGAAAAGCGGGTCATGCCTCCCCAAATGCTCGTTGAGCCGCTGGCAGGCGATTCGGTCGATGGCACCGTATAGGGTTAGGGTTAGGGTTAGCTAGCCCTAACTTAACACTAAGACGTGACCACACCCTACCACCTGGTGCACGCTATTCCAACCACAATATGAATACACCTCTGTTTTCCCGCTCCTGCACCTTTGGCAACGTGATGATAGCTCTGTGATTGCATGAAGCTCACTTGCGAAAAGTGCTGATCGAGTCTCGCGCTTCCGGCACGCGTGCCTTCGTACCTCAGCACGTGCACCTGCCTATTGCAAGTGGCGCAGGCGGTGCCCCAGAGGGCTTGTGCAGCGGCGCTGTTGTGGGTGCATCAAGTCTACCCTGCTACTCTATGCATGTACACCTGCAGTTCCGGCGCGCATGCGCACCCACCTCAGCACGCCCACCTGCCTACCGCAAGTGGGGCAGGTGACGCCCCCAGAGGGCTCCCGCGGCGGCGCGCGCCCGAACACATCCAGCCCCGCCCTCTGCTCCCCCAGCCCTAGCCCTAGGGCGTCCCCGCTGCGCTTTTCCGCGTACAGGTCTTCCAGCGACATCTCCCCCGTGTGCAGCGCGCGGTGCACCTGCGGCGGCGGCGGGGCACGGACAATGCGTGGCAGTGAGGTACGCGTCGCAGCAGACGGCCAGATGGATGACGAGCTGGCACAGAGGCGCTGGCGCCTGATGCGGGCAGGACTGCGGGGTGTGTGTGTGCGTGTCGGCTGTGGGGTTGCATGAGGGGTGCCGCGTCGCGCGACTGAAGGGCGTGTTCATGTGCGTCAAAATGGCCATACAGTGTTCTGTTCGCGCGCACTTGTGAGGGCCCAGCGTCACAAGAAGTTCCCGTAATAGCGAGCGTCTTTTCAAGAGACGAATCGTGATTGGATTTCAGATCCATCAGCTAAGCAAGCAGTTTGCCTACACAAAAACGACTCGCAGGCGTACCATGCTAGACCCACATCACTGCCACGTGGTGACATGCCACGTGAGACCGGGGGAGGCAACTGTGCTAGCTGTGCACAAGCTTTCAGGTTGGCGCTAAGGCAAGAACAGCCATAATATGAAACACCAGGAGGGGGAGACTGTGTGCCAGGCTACCCTCTTCAGTGTGTGCGAGGTTTTAGCTCAGCGGCACGCCCAGAGTGACCACAGCTAGGAAGCAGGACCTCTGCCGGCATGAACATGCAGAGGGCAGTGTCTGATGTCATTACCCTCAACAACATATGCTCTGCTATGCGCTGTGCACTCTCAAATCAGTGCTCCACTGCATCAGAATTGCCGAAGTGCTCCGGCATGGCCGGCTCGTAAAAGATCTCGCAATTTTTCTTTGCAAGCAGTAGGCACCTCGAAAGCCACCTCCGATGCCATGATGCGCAGCAATGCCTCGAACATGCCCTCTGCCTCCGCATTCACGTCCAGCTGGCACACCTGCAGCAGCGCAACACCAGCGCTCAGAAGATCAGCCTGCTTCTTGGGTATCTGATTGGACAAACCAGGTGATGCTTTCTGGAAAAACCTGCCAAGCTGTGTGATTGAGCATCAGTCTGCGCCAACTGCACACCAAAGCCGCTAATGGGCTCAATAGCAACGTAATCATGGATCCTTACCTCGCCATTGACCACGCGCACTGTGCAAGTGCTGTCCGATGCAGTATTGCTGGGAGTGGTGGTGATGTGCAAGGCCCTCTTGCCACCGACATCAGACATGCGACAGCTTCTTGCTGCCCTGCTACTGCTCTGGTGAGCGTGCTGCAGAGCGGATGCTCCGGATCTTTTGCATCGAATTGGATCGGATCTACTTCAACTTCGATGGGTTGATGGTGAACGATGGGGAAGCCTCAGGAGCTGCTGAGCTTCGAAGCTCTCTCAGGCGCAAACTGTGTTTGTCACCCCGGGTGCGCCTCTCCAATTGTGCTGTGCAACTTGGGCTAACGACATAGAGGCGACCATCGGGACGGAGCAGATGCACTGGCCGGTGCGGCTCAGTAAGCTTATGCCTCACTGCGGCAACATTAAACTGCAGGCACTGCCGCTACTACGGTGGGAGGTTGCTTGGAACTGATTGAGCCACCGCCTGCACTCGCTAGCGCCGAGGCAGGGACCTAATGGCGCTCCGGCTGAAAAGTTAGAGAAGGGAGCCGCCTGTGGGATGCACATGAGAGGAAAACACAGAACCGCCTTGCACGAGGGATCTTTGCTGCCGCTGATATAATTAACTACGCTGCAGCATCGCGCGCTGGCCGTGTCACCCCGGGCACTTCGCTGGCAGTGCTGCGTGCAACGGCTGCTGGCTGCCACAACTGCACGCTGTGACACGCAGTGCAGGAAGGCAGTGACACGCAGTGCAGGAAGGCCGCCGCACAAAGCCAGAAGGACACACCAAGCCTGACTTTGTTGACTGTCACACTACAGCAGCAGCCAGCGGCGGCCACATGAGCGCCTTGGCTCAGGTCTGGCGGAATGGGCCGCGCTCTGCCAACGACATCTACCGTGCACGCACTGCAGCTGCTGCAGCAGCCGTGGCTGCATAATTAACTACGCTGCAGCAGCGCGCTGGCCGTGTCACCCCGGGCACTTCGCTGGCAGTGCTGCGTGCAACGGCTGCCGGCTGCCACAATTGCACGCTGTGACGCGCAGTGCAGGAAGGTCGCCGCACAAAGCCAGAAGGACACACCAAGCCTGAGTTTGTTGACTGTCACACTACAGCAGCAGCCAGCGGCGGCCACATGAGCGCCTTGGCTCAGGTCTGGCGGAATGGGCCGCGCTCTGCCAACGACATCTACCGTGCACGCACTGCAGCTGCTGCAGCCGTGGCTGCAGCGAGCAGCACTGCAGCGGTTACTTGGGAGTCTCCTCCGGTGAACGTGCGACTGCGAGCTTCAGGCCCGGGCATGCTTCACGCGTGGTATTGCGCCATGCATCCATCTAAATTGCAGCTGTGCTGTCTGCCACCTTCAGCGGATGTCTCCATCTAGTTGAACTTCGCAATGCGCTACACGCCCCGTTTGCAAAGGTGACACCAGACAGTCTAGCAACCGGCATTGCTTATCAGACCGACGGGCCGACCATGGTACGGCGTGTGCCTTGCAAGAACAGGGACAGACACCACAATGGCAGTGCATCAGCAAGCTTGTGAAATGTAAATTACATTTGTGGTGACCGACGCGGCACTGCGCTGGATGCGCCAGGGTCGGGCAGCTGGCCGGCGAATCATGCCCTAACTTCGGGCCCCCTTTGAGTCGTTACGAACGTGCGGTCGTTGACGCCAGTGCTCAGCGTGTCGGCGGACGCGCGCGGCGTGCCCCCCTGCGCAAACAGCATGCACACGATTTTGATGGTCAGACGGCGGTTGGCGGTGATCACACCAGTGCACCACCCGCAGCGCTAATGCCGTCGCAGCGCTCAGATACTACAGTATTCCCACTGCTGCAGCTGCAAAGACTGCTGCGGTGCGCAACCCATTGCGGCGTTCACTCTGTCGCAGTGCTCAGCGTGCCGCTGAACACATCACACACTGCTGCAGTGCTCATACTGCTGCAAAAAGCGTGACACGCGGCTGCAGTGCTCACACTGTCGCAGCTCTCAGCCTGCCGCGGAGTGCATCCATCACACTGCCACAGCGCTCAGTCTACTACAGCAGTGCTCACCTTCTTCAACCGCCGCCCCTTCCTATCCGTGGCGGCAGCACCATGCGCCGGCGCCGCCGCTGCCGCCGCTGCTGCCACGGCAGTGACGCTCGTCCCCTCCAGAACTGTCTTCCGAATCTCTGCCGTCAGGCGCTGCCCCTCTGAGGACTGCTTCGCCTCGAGCACCGCCTGCACGTTGCGGTTGCGCTGCAGGAGGCGCTTGCTGTCGAGCGCGCGCTGCTTAAGGTGCTCGCGCCGCCGCGCGTCGATGCGCTGGGCGCAGCAGTCACGAGGGACATACGCAGCACAGTTACGTCAGGGCAGGGATTTCGGAATGGCTTGAGCAAGGAAGTAGATGCAGCACAGGTATGTCAACACGGGGATGAAGGAATGGCTTGAGCAAGGGAGTAATCAGCAGTTCAAGCGGCGACACTCCCATGTGGCCTCTCTGCGCTCGTATAGTATGCTGATTGAGGTGCTCGCGCCGCCGCGCGTCGATGCGCTGGGCGCAACAGTTACGGGGGACAGACGCAACACAGTTGTGTAATCACATGGCTGGAAGCGGTCCCCACCATGAGCAGAGCCTGCAGCTCCGCCTGCTGCTGCGCGCGGAAGCCCGCCTCTTTGCGGCCGACGTACAGCGCGTGCGACTCGTGCATGGCCTCCCTCTCGCTCTCCTCCAGCTGGTCGGCGATCTGCAGCGGGGCCAAGGCAGCGAGTGCACAACTCAAGTCATCCTGGCCGTACATACATGAACAGGGCGGATCGCAGTCTGTGCCAACTCGTGCATGGCTCCCTGACTCCAGTACAGTATATATACTCAGAGAGAGAGCACGCTATTACCTTCCAAAACCAAAAAGGTACACTTCTGCGTGCATACAAACATAACTTTTTGACCTTCTGCGCCTCTGCATATTTGTGCTGCCGTGCCAGCAGTATACTCTACCACCTGTATATACTACTTCTTTCCAAAGGGCCACTACCACCACACTCAACATCAACTAGCGTTCATCTGCATTACTTCCATACTTGATGTTGAAGCATGGTATTTCTCTCAAACAGATGGCACAGTACACCTCTGCGTACCAACCTACTAGTGCCTTTTTGACCTTCTGCGCCTCTGCGTAGTTGTGCTGCCACGCCAGCAGGTGCTGCCTCCGGTATGTATACTACGTGCGCTATTACCGCTATTACCGCCCATTTTTCTAAAACAGTGCTCTGCTGCACATGTACATAGAAGTACCTTTTTGACCTTCTGCGCCTCTGCGTAATTGTGCTGCCGCGCCAGCAGATGCTGCCTCCGCCGCCAGTCCAGCAGCTCCTTGGACCACTTGGGGAGGCGCTCCTGCGCTTCTCTGCAGTTGCAAGTGTAGGGGGCGCGCGGCATGACCTAAGCTTTTGGTTCGCAGCTCCCGTATGTAGGTGATGTAAGACAACGGTGTGCGGATTGCAAGTGACAATTTGCAGTTATCACCAGCATTAAGGCTTGAGCCTGAGTGGCGGTTTGGTGCTGTCTCAGCTGTCAGTCAGCAGCCGTCTAGGTGTTGAGTTGGGTCGGGGGCAAAGCTAGGGCTTGTAGGGTCAGTTCCGAGCTTGAAGGGATTCACCCACATTGAAGTCTGATGAAGTTATTATATACGTGCAATAATGTACGGTAGCAATGATAACCATGATGTTTGGGGGCACTGATTCTGTGTTTGACTTGGTAGGCTTTGTATACTTCGCATGCTTAAAATCGGACACTTTTTCTTCGTGCCCTGCCAGTGTTCCTTGACCAGTTTGGCGGTTGGTATGTTTGGTGCTTCTCCGCATTATGCCATGCACATGTTCATGTTTAGCTCGGACACCAGCGCTCAATGATTCTGCAGTGATAGTAGCTCGCGCGTAGTGTGCGACAACCCTAGCTCTAACCCTAATTCTGACGTCACCCTATCCTTCAAGTGCGCATGCATGAAAGCGCCGGATGGGCGCTATTGTGCCGCTGTGGAGGCTCTTGTGGCTTACTGTAAACAAATGTTTTGAAGGTGAGAGCTGAGCGCCGTGATGAGCACTGCAACTGGTGCTTGGGGTCCACGCTCGAGCTCTTGGGCTGCTTTCAGGCGCACCCCTGTGCAGATGAGTTTAGGATGAAAGCGTGTGACTACACAGTGCATGTACATGCATATGCTAAATTCCTTACTTGCGATGCTCTATAGCCAATTTTCTGCAAGTACCCTGCTGTTTTTTCTTCTTCTTTGGCAGCTGCTCAGTTCGCAGCAGGCCGCACGCGCAGGGCGGTGCCTTGTACCTGCAGCAGCACATGTCGATGATACGCAGCTTCAATTTGTGTACCCAACTTCAACTTCAGCCGCGCGCAGTGCGTTGCCGCCACGCAGTCAGCAGGGCAGTTGTGCCACCGCGACGCGGTCAGCATTGCGCTGCTTCGCGCTTGAGGCAACTGCTTTGCACGCGTTGTTTGTACTCTGAACGCCTGCAGCTGATGACGACAGCAAATCAAATGTAGAGCTCTACGATGTTTTGATCTGTCCATGTACGTTCCACGCTGCACTCACTTCTGTAACCGCTGTTGTAGCTCCAGCAGGCCCACTGCGTGCCGCTCCGTCATCTGACACGAGCAGCAGACGAGAGTTAGCGCCAGAGTCGCGGCGGAGCGGTGCAGGCTACACCGTACAGAATTAGGGTTGGACCATCAGCGCTAGCCATGCGGCGCCCTATGCCTAAACCAATCACGCGTGGAGTTGAATATGACGCTTCTTGCAACTTCACTCACATGCAGACCCCAGCTTGCAGTTGAATCTCAAGCCGTTTTTAACCCTGATTACGCCCTTGTTTATGACCTGGCTCAAGTACTAGCCCCTTGTGAACAAAGGTCCCAGCCGCCATCCTGATCCCCACTCTAACCGCAATTTACATGTCACACCTCTAGTGCCCTACAGGGCACCACTTGCACGGAGCACTTGGTAATGCAAGCATGATGTGGCAACTCCATACGTACAAGGTGTACTTCAAGTCACACGACATGCAGATTCCGTACAGCAGCATCAAGTTAGACCATCATTTGGGCTTTTTCGCGCCCTGAGCAAGAATTAATAATAAAAAGTGCTTCAACTTGAGGGACAGACACCTACAACTCAATCTGTGCAAATCAGGCAGCATGTCGGCTCATGTGTGCCGTGTCCGCTCTGCCAACCAGTCGCTGCAGGTGTACAAATCTGACTAACATCAACGTTGCTACCAGCGCCTACCCCCTGTTGTAAAAGTATCAACAGCAAGACCGACTGTCGCTTGAGTCTCAATGCCCACTAACTGCAGCCTTTATGTATACATCGCCTGTATGTACTTGCTGCATGTACGTTTGTGCCATCCCGTTTAGCCCACCTTGCAATCCGCACTTTCTGTGCAAGTTCAAGGCGCAGGTATGGTATGTATGTACCTACTGGATGTGCTTTGCGCCACCCTGCCGTACTCCTCCAGGTGCTGCGAACGCAAACAACATTGTATGCAAGCTCGAGACAGCAAGTACGACCACTGCTACCCACCTCCTCAGAGGATTCTGCGCCATACGCATGCATCTCCGTGTGAGGCGGCACGACCAGAAAGAAGTCTGCACTTGATCATGTGCATGGGCTACATTCGCCACTGCCCCCCTAGGGGCCGCACCCGCTTTGCAATTTCCACTGTCCCCGCGAGCAAACGGCGCACATATGTACTTCAAAGTATGTGTATACCTGTTGTATGTACATTTGCGCCATCCTGTCGTACTCCTCCAGGTACTTGTCCCACGCCGCGGTGAAGTCCTGAAACTGCATGTCGTGCGCCTCCTGCATGGGAGAAAGCATCACACACGGCGCCAATGCGCAGCAGTTGCATGCTTGTCACTCTCGTTGGACCCGTCACTCTCGTCGAACTTGCAGTTCAACACTGCTTCATTAGCTTCATGATATGTTTTGGTGGGAGCACAAGGAGGGCAACGGCGTCAGGAGTGCACTGTGAGCGTGTTCATGTCAGAGTTCGGCTGACACTGGCCCTGACCCTCATATCAACCCTGCGCTACACACCACCAGTCGGTATACAAACCTGAGTATGTATACTACCTGACGTTCTGTCGCTCAGCTGGCGCGCGCGCATGGCCTTCTGTGCCGTACCTATGGATGTGCATACCGCATGTGTATAGTAATTAACGTACGTGCGTATCGTATGTGTATATTCACATACATACCTGCACGTCCTGGCGCTCTCCCAGCTGGCGCGCGCGCATGGCCTTCTGCTGGCGCTGTATCTCTTGCTTGCGCAGGACGTCGAGCTGCTTGAACGCGCGCCCCGCCTCCAGGTAGTTGCCCTCGTGCTCGCACTTGAGCCTGCGGCGGTATCGAGCAACATCGGTGTGCTGAGCGTTGAGGCATTGACTCAACGGAAACATCACTGTAAATGTAGCCCTAGCCCTGGAACGTCTCAAATGCGCGTGCCGCCTCCAGGTAGTTACCCTCGTGCTCACACTTGAGCCTGCGGCGGCATCGAGCAACGGCCATGTGATGAGCGTTGAGAGGCATCTACTGACTATGAACATCATCGTAAGCATAGCTTTAGCCCTAGAAGGGCTCAAATGCGCGCCCCACCTCCATTGTAGAGGCCCTCCTGCTCACACTTAAGCCTGAAATGGATCATCAGCCAACATGACAAATGTTGGTGATTGAGGTTTGACCTGAAATTAGCGCTCAGGTTTAGATTCCGACGCCAGGTTTTGCTTCCACGTAGGTGCTCTCGTGCCCGCACTTGTCCTTGCGATGACATCTAACCCCGACCCTAACCCTACGGCCCATGCTGAGTGTGCATTTAGGTCCTGAGTAAGTGGCCAGCCGTCAGGATCGGGTATGAGTCAGGTGAGAGTTAGGGTTAGGGTTGGAATTAGGGGTAGGGTTAGGGTCAGGCCAGCAACGGCTCTTCCATGCATCAAGTTCGTGGATAGTTGTTTCACAGCGCATGTACGCATTTGTCTGGGACATGGGCTCATCGACTTGAATTCACTGCTGCCACCGCCCGCCCTCCCAAGTTGAGAGCAATGCCTTGTTGCCCATTGCATGTGCAAGGTCGCCACAACTACAACTATTCGTATGAAGCAGCGCGCAACATATTGCAGCCTTCATGACACTATTGTGTAGACAAAAACAATATTCAAATTTGACAGCTCACCGGTATTCCTCAAGTATGCGCAGGAACTCCATGACTTTTGGGTCGGGGCCATCTATTGGGCTCACGGGGCCTGCCTGCAGAGCACGGAGCAAGAGTTGCAACCGTCTTGGCGCTTCATTTCGGCAAGCACTGTGCCTGCCACAGAGACAACGTACTTGACCTGTGCGTTTCCTTGCGACAGGCATTTACGAGGTGCAACGTGCTGATGTCTTTCTGGTGCTTGCTTAAAACATCAACGAGGCAGCCTGACGGTACACGAGTACGTCAAGACAGGTTTGAACGTACATATGCTTTTTAATCATGCATTCCGATTGTCACCGGCTTGTGTCACAGGTGGTTTGCGTCTCTCAACACTCTTTTTGACGATTCGAACGCGATTGTGTATAGAGCCTTCATGTAAGCTTGCGGTACCACAACCAACTCCTGGCTTAAGCAGCAGGGCCAGCGAGGCTGGGGGGGACACGGAGAATTCCTGAGCTAAGCGGCGCTGGGGTGTAGGGTTAAGGGTAAGGGGTGCAACTAGTTTTTTTATGGTTTAGTTCAAGTGCCCCGTTTGCGGTGGACTGCATGAATTGAAGTTCAAGTGCCCCTTTTGTGGCAGACTGTATGCTCGGATTTGAGCAGACTTACCACATGCCCCACAAATACGCCCTCCGCGCAGCATGGTATCATGTTAGATTTGTTCAAGACGTATTCCTGGTCGCCAAATATGCCCCAAATACGCCATATTTGTGTGGCCCAATACGTTTTGGTGCAACCCTAGTCTAGGGGGCTAGGGACTCAGTGCTCAGCAGTGCTCACCTGTTCCAGGAGTGCCACAAAGTCGTCAAACCTGCAAAGGAGGCAGCAGCAGTCGCGAGTCATGCGTCAGCACACCATCAACACGTTGCAGTGAACTGCGCGTCACCGAATAGTTTTCTGCACCGAGCTCTTCAGTCACGATGCTCTTGCAGCAGCAATTTCCAACTCAAATGATCAGTCCGGGAGGCAGCGGTGGAGAGTGCGTTACCGTTGGTAACATCAGCACAAGCTCGCCTAAGCGTCCTCCAGCTTTCTCAAACTGGATTTCATCTGTGATCCTGGCCAGTGTCAACGCTGCTGGCATGTAGCAACATGCAAGACACGGCGTACAGACACGGCGTACAGCCCCCGCTTGGCGGCAATCACACGCCATACAGACAGCCCATCCGCAGCCTACACTGCATCAATGGACAAGGCCAGCAGCATAATCTCCATGTTGTTCTTTCATTAAATACCACTTATGGCTGTGCAAATTCCGTGGTGCATGGTGTTTCTCTTTGTGTTCACTCATGGATATAGCTTACACGCCACACCCCGCTCCCGAACATCACCCACAACAAAGCACATGCAAGCAACTGTCCCACACATACTAGAAGGAATATCCCGCAAAGCTACCATGTTGTACCTAAAACTTCTGCCACCACGCCACAGAATTGTGCACAATGGCTTCTGCAGCAGCCGTTGACCTTTGAAAGTCCTTGTCTCATCCTGATTCCACAAAAAAATCTGTAACCGCAGCTAGCGCGTAGCGCGCCCCCCACCTCATCCTCTGCAGCACGCTCAACTCGCCCTGCCATGCCACTGGGCAGCAGTACCTGTAGATTTGAACAGTTGACGACCGCTGCATAATCAACACTCCGGGTGATGCTGAGGTTTGCCACTCAATCTGGACGAAAGCGCGGCGGCGCTGCTTGACTCTCTCGACCATGTGCAAAGATGCGCTGCGCTACCACACGACTCCGCATCAGCTGAGCAATGGTCTTCCTGGTTGCTCACCGGCCAGGTAAGTGCTCACACACACATTGCGATCCTTGCCGACCGTCCATTTGCGCATGTCCCTTGCAGCACACCGACGCTGACCAACTGCCGTCGGCCAAGTTAAACAGCCCCTGGCCTGACATGTGAAGACAGCACACTAGTCTTGATTGCCAGTTGAGCACTGCTCACCCTATTCGCCCGTCCGCCACCATGGTCTCCGCCACCTGCAGCATGTGCCCGCGATCCTCCGGCGTGTGTCCGATCTAAACAGCAGGAAGATAGGGGGACAAGCGCACAAGCACATGGGTATGGTTCGTGTGCCATGTGCGCATACGGCAGGTATGCATATAACGTGAGAATTATGTATTCTGCAGAATGAGTCATTTTAAAAACAACAAAAAACCTGCGCCCGCGGTCCTCCGGCGTGTGTCCGATCTGAGTTGCAGGGAAAGTGGCGACAAGTGCACACGCGTATAAATTTCCAAGCACACCACATACTCAACTAGTGGCAAGTACTGCAACTGGGGGATAAGGGGACAAGAGCACACGCAAATGGTTTGCAAAACACTAGTAGAGTAGTGGATAAGCACTGCAAGTGAGCATGCATAGGGGTACTTTGCGTGAGGGGGGCTTGGGAGACTGTGAGCAAGGTCGTGTGTGCACCGGCGCGTCACTCCTGGCACGTCACTGGTGAGGTTGCCCATGTGCAGACCTCCCCCCGGCCGTCTACTGGGCGTGCAGTGCAGCCGGTCGCTGCACTGTTGCAGCATGAATCTATCAAGTACTTGTGCGTACACCAAGTTTATGCACGTCCCCAATCAGCTCATCTCACTAGCATTGGGGCCTTCATGATCACATATTGGGGGCCGCAAATTGGACTGCTTACAGTAGAATGAGGCACTATCAATTTCTGCGGGTCAAACTGCGGGTGAGGAGGGAGTCGTGCACTGCCATGCAATCACGTATCACTCCGCCCTTGCCAGCTGCAGATAGAGAAGATGCCTACTTAGGCCGTGACTGCTCGGCCTGATTTTCAGTCTTGCCTTGATCATCTTTTGGACGTCATCAAGATTGGCCGTCTATCTCGTAGCAGAGTAATGAGTGTTGCTGTTTTTGCTGTCCGTCAGCACCCGGCTGCGCACCTTGCTGCTTGTGTGAAGTAGCACGCACATATTTGCTTGGCTGCAGACATATGTTCCGTTCAGGTGGGCCACAAGAATATACAGGCGGCTTTGTGTACCAGGCAGGTGGTCCACAGCCAGCACAGATGAGCAGACATCTGTCTTGTGAGCGCAAGGTGGTGCTGATGCATGGTGTGAGACCAACGTGATGTCTCTTGCCGTCTTGATGCATGCACTGATGTGTTGTCTCCACAGATGAGGACGGCATTCGCAATATGCGCATTGAATGCGAGTTTTCATCCTATACGCGCCAGCTGTCATCCGAGAAGTCAGAACAACGCCAGCACAGCGCACTGGTTTGTGTCGCTACTGCTGGTCGTGCATGGCGCGATCGCTGATCGACTAGCGTGATCGATGGCGTCAATACATCAGCTCCATCCACTGCCCAGCCAGATAGAGAATCAGCAGCTGACAAAAAGTCACACGCTAAGGCTTGGTACCTTCATGAGCACGCCATTCAGCTCCTGCAGACTGATTGTGCCTGTCTGCTCTGGGTCGTACGTGTTGAATATCCCTCGCAGCGCTGTGATCTCTTCCGCCGTGTAGGTGGCTCCTTCACCCGCACCACCGCCTCCCACGCTGTCTGATGAATGATCCATCTGTATTTGGTCCGCCATAGCTGTCGCCCGCCTCGCGCTGTACACTACACACAAAAGAACAACACACCCAAACCACAACGGTTACATCTGAAACGTTTTGTGAGACAATTGAAGTTTTGAGGTGCCAGTGTACGTATGGACTTGTATTTATAAAGGCCCAAGGGAGGCCGGGTTGCCTATGCAATCGAAAAGCTTGCGTCAACGCAGCAGCCTAGTCTGCGCTGTGCCCTAGGAGATTGGATACCGGCGCCGCAACACAGCCCAGCATTCGCGCTCCACGTGTGTATGCCATGACGCGCTCCGCCAACTCCCGCGCCAGCGATATGCTCAGCTCAATGTGGATCTGACGCTTCGCTAACCCGGCCTTGCGTAACACATCTGCCTTCCCCCCCCCTGAGCACAGTGCTGAGTGCATTGCCAACTCCTTAACAAAAAGGCTTGTCTGCTTGCCCAGCCGTCCGTACGACTCCTGCACGAATGGCACAAAAGCCCAAGATGACGTCAAGGTGCCGGTGTGGTGCTTGACCTTCGCGTCCTCCCCCACCTCAGCAGCATAGCCGTCCGTGTTCGAGGCATTTGTTTTGCCTGTCAGGTACGAGCTCGCTGTGGGCGCGCGCACACTTGTGTCTAGCACTATTCCCTTGTTACGGTATGCACTGCTAAAGTGCAGACACCCTGGGTCAATGACTGTGTCCGCCCGATACCCCGGTACCTTGAAGACGCTAGCGTCCTCATTGCGGACAAAAGAGACATGGTGCTGTCTCAAGATGCGCTGTAGGCACCGCTTTTGGGCAGTGTGTGTCGCGTTGTGCCCCCGTATGTGCTGGCTGGGGCAGCTAGTCGCATGCGTGGAGGTGGGGCTCACGTCACTGCACCGCCATGGGCACACCTCGCCCTGTATGCCGCACCCGTCTATAAAGATCGCAACCAAAATCATCGTGGCTGCTGCCATACTGGACATGGGCGCCGCATCATTGGCAGCGGGTGGCACGCTCATCCACGCCATTGCCCCGGACGCACGCTGGCTGCGCAGCTGCGCCAGGACCCGCGCGCTAGCCTGTTGGCGGCGGCGGCTGGCGTCACGCGAGTCACCAATAAGTGTAGCCTGCGTCGGCTTGCCCACGGCACCAGCCGAGGCAGCCTCTAGGTCCTCCACCAGGCAGTCCTCGTATTGACGTCGAAGAACATTTGAAAGGCCGGCTTGTAGTCCGTGCGTGAAGTGACCGCGCCGGTGGCGGGGCACTACCTTCCTGCAGATCTCGTCAGCATAGGCCTCCCAGTCGTCGTCGTCGTCCTCCTGCCCGCCGCTGCAGCTGCTTTCTTCCGCGCTAGTTTGTCTTTTAGCGGGCGTGGAAGAGGCAGCCGCGGCAGCGGCTTGAGGGCCAGGTATGGTCGCCGCCGCAGCGGCCGCCTCGGCGCCAGGCACAATGCCGTGGGTGTGTGGGGCTGGCTCGGTGGTCCCCGTCCCCGTGACGGCAGTTGCGGCGTAGATCGCTTGCACCGCAGTGGGGAGCGTCGACGCTGCGGCCGTCGTATCTGCTGCCCACCGTAGCAACGATGCTGGGAGCTGCTCGGCCACAGCTGTGCGTGATTTTTCGCCGCCATCAGCTGTCAGCGCTCGCGTAGAGCGTCGCACGGCCTCGATGATTGGCGGCAGTCCCTGGTCCTCGCGTATTGCGCATGAGTGCTGCGCGAACCAGGTGACTGCGCCGTGTTCGTCAGTGCCGAGCCTCAGGGGCCCTGCTGCCACAGTGGCATGAATTATTGCAGGCCGCAGTGTTGTGCATGCCTGGGCCGTGTATGCGGCTGGTGCCAGTAGCCCCAAAAGCGGCATGCCCAGACTGCCTC
Organism: Tribonema minus; assembly: GCA_017506865.1. NCBI lineage: Eukaryota > Xanthophyceae > Tribonematales > Tribonemataceae > Tribonema > Tribonema minus. The sequence goes on along the minus strand of JAFCMP010000546.1, from coordinate 305,996 downwards.
GTCGCTCCGGCAACCGTGACGCCCGCAGTGGCACTGCGATGTCCGTGAGTTCTGGCGGGCTCAAGCGCGGCAATACCAGCACGCTGCCACTGCTGGCTTCCTCATTGTCACCAGCAGTGCAGGCGGCCAGCAGGTGTGACTTCATGACTGCCGCGGTAGCGCAGCCGTGCAGGTGCAGCATGCGTTCAAGCGTCCATGCACAGAACCCGTCAAATGCGTGCAGCCATGTCTCACTCAAAGCCGTGTCAACGACCCGAGCTGAGAAGCCCATGCGCTTCGTCAGTGACCTGCGCAGAATGAACTGTGCTGCCTGTAGGTGATGCCGCGCCATTCCAGCTAGCTGCCACGACAATCGCCATGTCCCTGCGTCAACAAGATGCTTGCTCATGGCAGCATGCACATACTATTAGGCTGGGTGCCCTACCGGTACCCCGACCGACGTGTGCGCCCAGGTGGTCAATGCGACGCATTTCGACCTGTACGACAATCGCCCCCTGTCAATGGTGAGAATCCCATAGGATATTATAGTAGGACTTTAAAAACTGCCGAGCGCAACTACGGCACCTATGATAGGGAAGCGCTAGCGGCCGTGGAAGGGGTTCACTACTTCAGGCAGTTTTTGCATAATGGCAACACGTTCACTCTACAAACTGATCACTCTGCGCTAGCGCATCTCATGGGTGGCTCAGAACCGCGAACTAAGCGGCAAGAACGTTACATATCAGAACTGCAAGAATACAACATGGATATAGTACATAGGCCTGGTAAAGAGAATGGTAATGCAGATGCTCTCTCTCGTATCAGGGACGGTGCTTTTGTCATGATATCTGCAGGTGTTGACCTCTCTGTGAATGCAGCGCAGACCTCGCTGCATGGGGGCGTGCAGAGGCCCACACCTGACACCAAAGAAAGAATTGCAGTGCCTGTTCTTGCTTTTAGCGACGTTGAGAAGACAGGTGGAGTGCAGTGCTCGAGAGTGCAGGTCAGCATGACAGCGGTGGCGCAATTGTGGCCAGAGGGCGAAGATGATCACCTAGGAGAACCAACGCTGGACGATGGAGACGAGTTTGACAGTGACGAAGAAACAGGTGGTTCATTAAAGTTTAAGAAGCGGCAGCGTCCAGTTTTTCAGTCGAGTGACTTAGCAGATTCTTTGGGCAGCGATCCAGTGCTTGGCAAGGTTGTGAAATACCTCCAAGCAAAAGCCAGTAGTAGGGCTCATGGTCTAACCCCAGTTGAAGTTGAAGAGGCGCGTGCTTTTGAACGTGCAGGTTATTATATGCGCGAAGCTAAGATGTATATTGCTGCAGGGGGAAGGTCACACAGGGCAGGGACAGACTTGTTGGTTATACCAAAGGCTCTGCGCGAGCGCGTGTTGCTTGAGTGTCATGACGGTGCAATCGGGGGAGGCCACAGTGGTTTTGCTCGCACCTATGACAAGGTTAGGCGCAGGTACTTTTGGCCAGGCATGTATGCGGATGTTTTTCATTGGGTGCTTTCTTGCATGGCGTGTCAGAAGCGCAAGTCAAGGCGTGATGCACGAATTAGGGTACATGGCTTTGGAGATATTGATTTGCAACATGCATTCCAGTTGGTAGGGTTTGATATAGTAGGTCCTCTGCCAACATCAGACGATGGCAACCGTTTTATTTTGGTTTTCACGGACTACCTCACTAGGTGGCCGGAGGCCTTTGCAATCCCTGATAAGTCAGCCCAGACGGTAGCGCGCATCATCGTTAGTGAAATAGTACCTAGGCATGGGTGCCCGCAGATGTTCCTGTGTGATAATGCGAAAGAATTCAGGGGAGCGTTGATGAAAGAGCTGACCAGATTGCTGGGCGTTGAGCAACGTTTCACTTCACCCTACCACCCCGCATGCAACGGTCTCACTGAGCGCACCAATGGCTCACTTGTGAACATTTGTCCATGCTTGTAGAAGACAATCAACGCAACTGGGATCATGTGCTCCCACAGGCCCTCTTCAATCACCGCGCTTGCACTAACACCACCTATGGCATGTCACCTTTCCGCATGTTGTACGGTCGCGAGCCGTTGTTGCCGTTTGAGGCTATGCTAGGAGATATACGTGTGTCTAAGTTGTCCAACAGGTGGCGTACTGCCGCGGAGCACCTGGAGGCTTCCCATGACGCTATACGGGAGGGCTACCGCCTGGTCCAATCATCGCTTCAAGAGCAGGAGGAGAGGCTGCGCGAAGAAGCAGCAAAGGAGCAGGGCTATGCGCGGCGCTTCCAACCCGGTGATACAGTACTAGTCCATTATCCGCCTGTGCGCAAAGGTCTAAGCCGCAAGTTGAAGGCAGATCGGTGGCTGGGCCCTTTTGTAGTAGAGACGCGTATACCGGGCTTAGACACTTATGTCTTGCGTGCAACGCATCAGGGTCAGGTGATGTTGAAGTACATCCACTGCAGTAGACTGAAGCTTGTGAAAGAGAGGCATGCAGTGGTGGAAACACCCCCTTTTACAAACGTTCCACAGGAAAAGCGAGTTACCTCCACCCGTGACGCAGCTGACAAGCCAGTAACGCCAGCAGCCTCAACGCTGCCACGCACTCCATGCCGCTATGCCAAGGGTGATATTGTGAAGGTGTCTCTGAAAGCTTGGAATGAGACATCAACTGACAGTTGCGATGGCTATGTGGTGCATGTACAGGCCAATGGTATGGTGGAGTTTATTTGCCCAGTTGACGCTCCCGAACCAGATGAGCTGATTGCGCAATTGCAGGATTTTGCCGGACGCTATCGAGGAAGGGCAGCAAGGGGCGACAAGCATTTCACCAATCTCATCTACACGCTCCACCATACATCATCTTTCCTTACAGAGCGTGTAGGCACATTCTGGCACCCTCCTGCCGCTGCAGCGCGAGTGCTCACCTTCATCGACGGGAGCTCGTGATAACAAACTTGACAACTCACCTCACTGTTATTTTGAGCACAGGATGACGCGCTCTCAACTCAAAACTTTCAATTGTACGGCGTGGGTCCCACATTGGTGCTTATCCCACAGCCCGTAAGGGCGCCTTTCCTGAATTGCATGCCTCAGATGTTGGATGAGTCAGGGCACAAGAACTTGAACTTCAAGATTCAAGGCGCGAGGCGGGCGGGCCAAGTTCGTCCAAGTTTCAAGAAATGCGGCAATGGCCGTTGCGGACGATGGGCATACCCGGGAGGAGGGCAAGCATACTGGGAGTACCGCGTGCCCGCTGCGGCAGCTGGTGAGGCCATCAGGCCCTGGACGTGCGTATAGGCGCTAGCACAGTACACGCGAAGTTGAAGTGTCGCGTTGCCTGCGGACGTAATCAGGCCATCGCGGTATAGTAGAATTTCCGCAGTGTTCCCCTATTGATTTTGCTGCTGATCACATCAATGACGTAGCAGTAACGATGTGGATGTGTAGCAGGCCACCTGGGTTCAAGTCCAGTCCTGTGAGGCGATACCTCTGCGTGGTAGGTGGGTCACATGTGGACATAGATGAACTGCCAGCCCCATACATAGACCAAAATGATTCAAGGTCGTCATAGTGCCACCCACTTGAAGTTCAAAAAAATTCCCTACCTACTCCAAACTACTCCAACCAAAATTACTGCAGCAGCGAGCAACCGTGATTGGGTTCATGGGCGCCTCCCGTCTGCCTGTCATCATCTCCAGTCAGTCAAAAAAATAAAAAAAAATAAGGCAGGCTCAGGTGACAGTCCGTCGTGCCTGAAATTGTTCTCATGGCCAGCTGTGCCGTGGGTCCTCGGAATGGCATTACGGTGGTATTAGATATATATATGCTCCCGTGTGATGCGGCAGTGGCACCTTAATGTGTGACCCCGTCCGCCTGGTAGTGGCGCTCAGGTGCTCCCATTTTCGGGGGTGATGTTGTGAGGAGGCGCTACCAGATCGGTCGCGAGTGCCCTGGAGAGGGACTGCTCGTTACGTTGATCACACACCCCTTTAGAAAATAATATCAGTCCCCGAGCAGACAGTGGCGTGGCACGCCTGACTTCCTGGTTTCTAACAGCGTCTTAAAGAGGGGCCAGCTAACCTGAAATGTGCTGATTGTTGCCTGTTTATCATGTGATAACCTCAACTCCAGGAACTTTATGCCTGTGAAATCTGCTAAGAAGCTGTTGCGAAATTATGTGACTTGCATGCACGGCGCACAGTGTTGTTATTTGACTGGCCGCTTTTCTTTGATCCATGCGCCTGGGAGTCGATGGATGGGGGCGTATGTCGTAAAGCGGCCCCCTTATCTGGCTAGTTCAACCTAAAAAGAGGGTTTCCCCTTGGGTCGTACTTCAACTGTGTGCGGGAACGCTGTAGGGCTTAGTAATCAGACACGACTTTAACCTTCAACATGGCACAGCTTCTTCTGCTTCTACCTGTTTAGCCACGCTTGCATATCAGGGTGATATTGCACTTGGGGAGGGCGCTCCGGTCCACCTCCCACGGCACCAGGCAGTGGGCATTTCCGGCTGTTTCAAGTCAAGGTTGAGACTGAGTCTCACACACTTCACCCTCTGTGGTTGGCACACCACCACAGGCGTAAAGCCCTGACTGGATTCTGGCATGGTGGCGTCCACAAACGGTATGTCAAGGGCGCGCAGGCGTGCTCTGGCCGCTTCATCAAAAGATGTGTCGCGCATGGCAATGGCCAGCGACTTGTCTGGTCGAACGCGTAGGCCCCCTGCCGCAAGCCGGCGGATCACCTCTGCCACCCCAGCGGCCGCTGCATCGTCGAAGTAGGCAGCTTGCAGCACGTTGAGGTCATCCAGGAAAGCGCAGTGCGGGGCTGGCGGTTCCGCTGTGCTGTGGCCGTAGGCCGGCATACTGCCGGGCGTCGCATTCACTCCATCAGGGTAGAAGAGTAGGAAGGCCACTGCCACTGCAAAGTACAGCGGCCCTAGAGGGTCCCCTTGCTGGCACCCTGTGTGGGAGCAGATAATGCGAGCTTCACCGTTCACCTCCACTCGCATCTCTGGGGCAGTGTCACCACAGTATACGGACTCAAAGTGCGGGAGCAGCTCCGGACAGAAGAGCATAAGTCCCCGCACAATGGCGGCGCGATCCACACTGTTAAATGCGTTCTCACAGTCCAGCTGAATTGTGGTGCCATACAGCTCGTGCCACACGCGCGCGCGCGCTGCCACATGCTCGACGCCAGACCGGTATCCTATGCCAAACTGCGACATGGAGGCCAGCAGCCCCGATATTTTGCCCTTGACACTCCGTGCCGCTGTGGACCCGAGTAGTCTGCGCCAGACACTGCAGCAGGCGATCGGACGCCGCTTCTGTCCTATGCCTGAGAGGGCCGCGGCGCGGAGAAGCCGTTGCGATTGCTCCGGCAGCAGTTCGGGCTCAACAAGCAGCGTCGTGAACACCTTGGCCAGGTGAGGGCGAATCATTCATTATGCCTGTTCCATCACATCCGATTCTAAATCACCAGCTAGTCCTGGCGAGGCACTGCCCATGGGGCGGGTGGCTGCTTTCACTGGTGCACCAGGCCCAGCGGCCATCAAGAGGTGTTCATAGCGTAGGCCGTCCAGCCCTCCTGCCTTCCCCGCCCCTGCTGCAGACAAGGTCGATAGTATGTCTGTCGCCTCCACCTCGAGGCGCCGTCCGGCTGCGCTGGCAGCATCCTCAGGCCTATCGCTGCGATCATGCGCCTGACCCGTCGGCGATTCGAAGACGGGACTGCCGCTGCCAGCGGGCACGGCGGTCGTTGCCACCCCTGCGCCATGCAAGCAGTGCCGCCGGGCGTCGCGTACCAGGCCGCGCACTTGCTCCATTGGCGTATCGACTACCCCGGGCCGGGTGCCAGTTTCAGGGTGCTTTGCTGCCAGCACCTGTGTTGTGACCTCGTCTGCTGGGGCGCATGCTTCACGCGCCTCTAGTCGTGCGGCAGCCAGGCCTACCCCCCGTCGCTTGCCTGAGAGGGCAGCGCATGCTGTTTGCTGCCTGGAGTCAGCCTCCGTCCAGTCGGCATCGAACTTCAGAAGTTCGTTTGTGCCGACGCCGTAGCTGCGTCACGGTTGTTTAATTTGGGGGCCCGCAGCGCCGCTGCTGCTGACAGCGTCTTTCTCAAGAGCTCCGCAAAGTCGCCAGACAGCAACGCTGCCAGCCGGGCCGCAGGCGGCATACCGGTTCCCTCCGGTTGCCTACCAAAGGCCATTGCTGCTAGCAGGTGCAGCAGCCTGTAGCCGCGCTGCACTAGAGTCTGAGAAACCTGATGAGCAAACGCCCCGGCACCATGGTGGAGGCGCACCCGTGCCGCCTCACGTGCACTGTCTGTGGCGTCCGCCAGTAGTCGTGTGGCGTGCTGCACTAGCCGTGCCCACTGGGTGCACTGCAGCTGAGTGCGGAAGGGGTTGGCAGTCGTGGTGAACCGTAGCAGCAGTAGATCCGCCTCATTGGTCTGGTCAAGTGCGTGGACGACCGAGGGCGTCGAGAGGTCCCAAGCCAGGGATGCTCGTGCCTGGGGCTTTGAGGGCCTGCCACTGGTGGTGGTGGTCGGGGGGGGGTGTGACGCGGCATCGTCCGGCGGGTCCAAGTCCATGTCCGCCCATCCCACGGCCGTCCCGTGGGGGGGGCTGCTGTCCTGCAGCCTCAGGCTGTTAGACTGAGTGCGGCTGCCGGCGCTGCCAGGCGGTGCCGCAGCAGCTGCCGTTCGGCGCCGGCGTTGCGCGCCGGTTGCCCTGGCCGCCGGGCGTTTCTTGCTGGACTTTGAGTTGGCAGCGCCACTAGCCGGCACCGCCGGTGGCTTTGGAGGTGTCGCTGCGGCAGCCCCCGCCGCCGCGGCCGCGCCGTCGCTACCCGCACCCCCGCCCTCGGACTGGCCCGGGGGTACTGCCGGGCGTGCGCGCGTGGGGGCGCTTCCATTCCGTCGACACGTGTGGCATGGCGAGGTCAGCGCGCATTGCCTCTGCCCCGCGCTGGCTGACATATGGACCAGACCGCAGGCACCTGTGCATGCACTCAGCTTCCTTACCGCCCTGTGGTGCCACTGGGTAGTGTCACCTGCTTCAACTCTCTGTTTCCTCAGGATTGGGACAGTTCTGCTCAGCCAGAGACAGTTCTTGGTTGGCGGTTACAGGAAGTTGAGTTTGGTTGGTTGTTTTCTGTCACTTTCGGAGTGAGCGACAGCCTGATAACACACACACTTGCTGGAGTGCTGCTGTGGGTTTCAGTGTGCTGTCTACTCTGTCTGTCACCGCTCTGGTTCGTCAACGTGCAGTGAAACCACGTCATTTGGTTTCGGTACAAACGACGCAGTACAGACGACCTGGCTGTTGCATCGGCAGCGAAGTCGCGAACCAGAGCACCCTCACACGCGCACGTCTAGTGCCCAAGGAGCTTCGTCACTTCTTGGACCACTCTCGGCGGAGAGCATCGCACAGTCCACTGCGCGTGGCGTCACGAGCAGCACGTCAGCCGAGCACGGCTCACCTACTGCCCTTCTGTGGCGGATACTCCGCTGCAGCTCGTTCAGAGGCGAGACTTGAAGCCTATGGACGCGGGCGGATCGCCTACTATGGCCAATCCGGACGCTACCATGTATCACAGGCGCGCTCCCTCTACGACCCACTGGCAGCCGAGTGCAGCAGCTGGCGACAGCCAATCGTCAGCAGCGACACCGGCAGGCCCATTCATCGCCCGTAATGACCTCGGCTCGGCGGCTAAGGCATCTAGCAGCGGTGACGAGACTTTAGCCCGCGGTTTGGCCGTGGACTACCCTGGCACTTTCAACACGCCTACTCGTGGCAACGCGAGCATCCGTTCCACGAGCACCGGCAGTGTTGACGGCCTTTTCGGCCATTCGGAGCAGCAGGATGTTGACCGTTTCGACGCCAGTCCTCGCAGCATCCGACAAACGACACTCATCAGCGGCAGGGGGGGTGAGGAGCAGCTGCGTTGCCAAGAGCAGCTGCTTGCGTCAGGCGTCCCCGAGCACACGCGTGCCCCACTGAGCATCGCCTTTGCTGATTTGCAGCAACAGTACGCAAAGGTCGAGGCGCAGCTCATGGCGCATCAGGAAGTGGCGGTGGCGCAGGAGGCTGCGCAGGCACAGTTCGCGGCGGACGTGCACGCGGATCTCAACGCGTTCCGGCGGCGCCTTGATCGCGCAGAGTGGTGCGCAGAGGAGAACAAGGTGCGCGCCACGAATGCAGAGCAGTTGGCATCACACCTTGCCAACACAATCTCCCAGCACGTCCTTCCGCAAGTGGACGAGCTACAAATGCGGCAGACGGAGGTAGCACAGCACGCGGCATGCGAGGTGCAAGCCGTCACGGATTGCGTTACCAGCCTCACCACCCGCGTCGACGAGCTCATGACGTCCATAGCTGGCCTGCGCGAGGCTCAGGCTACGCGATTCTACACGCCCGCTTCAGCCTTGCAGACTTCTGCACATGCCGAACTTTGCGAACGCAACCTGCGCGCGCTTGGCAGCAGCGGCGGCCGCGACGTCAGCCGCCGCGCTGTTGACGTGCGCTCCATGCTCAGCGCCCACGCCGCGCAACCCTCGGCAGCACCCGCGCGCTCCGTCGCTAGCGCGCCAGCGCAGGACCTCTCAGGCCGCGCGTCATCATCGTCGATCGCGGCTACCATCCCCGTCCACGCACACACATCTCAGCCGGATCGCTACCCATCTATGGTCGCCGCGCCTGAGCCTCTTTGCGGCGGCGACTTCGCCTCAGCCTCCAGGCGCAGCAGCCTGCTGGACATGCTCAAGCCTGACGTGCGCGCGCAGCTCGACGGCGCGGCACGTCAAGCCAGCCAGCCGCATGTGTACGCTATCACGCAGACGCTGCTAACGCAGGCGCGCCTTGAGGAGCAAACAAGGGCAGAGGCGCTGGCGGCGGCGGCGCAGCGCGGGCACGACCGCGCTCAACAGCAGCTTGCGGAGCGGCGCCAGCAGGACATACAGCACCGCTGGGAGGAGGAGATGGATGCACGGGCAGCACTGCGGCAGGGCGCCATGGACGCGCGCGAGCGCGACCTAGATGCTCAGCAACGCGCGCTGGAGCAGGCCCAGTCGCAGCTGTCGCGCGCACGCGCTGACGCTGACTACGACGCCGACAGTTACAGTGCCCCCGGACGCAGCAGCCATGCTGGTGGCGCGCGTCGCGGCGGCGGCAGCGGCGGAGGCGGCGGCGGCGGCGGCGGCGGCGGCGGCGGCTTGAGTGCCAGCAGCAGCGGCACAGGCGGCGCCCGCCCTAGCGCCGCAGCGCCGGCAGCAGCAGCAGCGGCGGCGGCGGCACCAATGGCAGACATCTCCGGCTTCGACGACGAGGGCTACGCGCTCATGCGCTTCTCCGTCACGCTCCACGAGAAGCAGTACGTGAAGACTAAGGTCGACACGGACAGCGTCACAGCGCTCACCCTCCTCAAGAAGCTTCCAGCCAAGTTCAAGGCTGCTGCTACTGCCCTCCGCCAGAAGAAGCTTTGGCCGAACCTGCGCAACGCTGACGACTTCGGCTGCGACTGGTTCGAGCAGGCTGTGTACGGCATCTGCAACTGCATCACGAACGGCGGCGGCAACCACCATCGCCTGGCGCAGCTGCAACGGCAAGCGCTTGCCTGGGTGGAGCAGGGGAATGCGCTCACGCCCGCAAAGCGCGACGGCGCGCTGCTTGAGTGGCTGTTTCACCGCGTCGCTACCTTCCTTGAGATCGAGGAGCCCACCACCATCGCAGCTAGCCTCATGAGCTGGTCACTGCGTGGGGGCCTCTCTCTAAAGGACTTCATCATCGAGTTTGCGGACGCCAAGACCATCGCGACCTCCCTCGACCCCTCGCTGGACGTCATCGTCCTGTCAGCGCTCCTCCAGCTACTTCGTCGTCACTACCCGAACCTGTCAGCGCTCTTCAATCCCATCAGCGAAGCCCCCGCGCGGTACACCTCGGAGGATCTGCTGGCAATTCTTGCCAAGGAGGCCGCCGGCGGCGCATTGCACACCTCGCAGCCCCCTGACCCCCGTTACCCAGTATTGCCCACAGACCTTGCGTCGTACAATAAGGGGGTTGGCGGCGGCACTGGCAGCAGCACTGGTGGCGCAGTCAAGCAGTCGCCCTACAACAGTCCCGCTAGCGACAGCAGCGCAGCACTCACTGTGGATCAGCGCCAACAACTTCAAACGGCGTACGCGATATACGAGTTCCACACTGCACCTCAGGGCCGCGCTTCCTTCAACTGCGGCAGCACTGACCACGGATTCGTCAACTGCGATGCATACTACAACAGCGCAAACTGGGACGCTGCTGTCAAGCGGCTACCATGGGTACAGAGATTCAAGCCGCACAGCGACGACGACTTCAAGCAGCTGTGCGCACGCGCGAGGCAGGGGATCAGCAAGGGCGAGCAGGGTAAATCAGCGATAGCGGCACACAGGCGCGACGGCGGCGGCACGGGCCGCAACCATGGCGGTCACAACACCTAGGGGTGCAACCCCGCGCCAACCCTCGGCGTGGGGGGAGCACTTGGGGGTACAAGTGTCGTGGGGGGTGGGAGTGACGCCCTGCCCCAGACGACAGTCAGCGCGCACGGCGCGCCCGTGGTTGCAGCAGCTTCACTACAGCAGCAGCAGCCGCACATCATCGCTCAGCAGTGGTCAACTCCGGCGGCATCAGCTCCTCAGCACCAGCAGCCGTCGATCATGGCAGCAGCATCATCCCTGCAGCAGCAGCTGCCATCTCTTCTGCACACGCACAGCACTGCCACACATGGAACCAGCGCACCTGCGCCGGGCACGGCGCCGGGAATGGCTTCCACACTGCGGGCACCCGCACTTTCCTTCACACCTGCATCGCCATCCCCGTCGCAGCAGCGCGTGCAGCCGCGGCGCCGCCACAACGCGCAGCAGCGCTCGCCGGACTTAGAGGCGGCAGGATTTGCGACTTCATACTCTGCAGCTGTGCTGGCATCACGCACGACGAGCGCCGCCCCGCAGCGTGGCGCATTGGTGCGTCGCATGTCAGCGACCAACACAAGCATCGGGGAATCGCGCGATCAAGGGGGGGTGGGGGCTGCCCCAGCTACTGCGGCAGCAACTCCAGCGACGGCGGCGCCAGCGACGGTGCACGCTACTTCAACTGCCACATCAACATCAACTCCTGCTCCAAGCCCAGCAGCACCCACTTCAGCGGCATCTCATTGGTGTCGACGTCAACTTCAACTGCTCCGACGTCAACTACGTCAGCGCTTTGGTCTGCGCGCAACGTGCACGCCAACGCTTTCGTCTATGCGCAACTCGCGTGCCGTGGCCTATGCCGTGGCGCCGCCTGCGCTGGCGACTCTTCCTACGTGCAGCACGCGCACCGCGGCCTACGCCATGGCGCCGCCTGCACTGGCGACTATACCGACACGCATTCCACGCACCGTGGCCTACGCCATGGCTGCGCCTACGCTGCCAACTGCTTCTGCACGCAGCGTGCACGCCGCGCCCCACGTCGCGGCGACGCCTGCGCTCAGCCTGGCGACTTCTTCTGCGCGCAGCATGCGCGCCGCGGCCCGTGCCGCGGCAGCGCCTGTGCTGGAGACTTCTTCTGCGCGCAGCGTGCGCTGTGCGGCCCGCGCCGCGGCGGCACCTGTGCTGGCATCCTCTTCTACACGCAACACACGAGCGCGACGTGCGACACCATCTCGCATACGCAACCATCTACATAGGCGTCCGCGGCGACGCCCTCTTCATCAGTGACAGCGCCCTTAGCGGTGCTGATGCATTCGGCTCCAGCGGCCGACATAGCTGCTGTTCCAGTGGCAGTGGCTCAGCATCGACGGCGCGCACTCAGCTTGTACGCGCCACCTGTGGCTGCCAGGCTTCTGCTTGGTCACCCGCTTTTCGTCGCGGTGCCACCACATTCAAGCGATCATATCCAGCAACGCGTGGGCACGTGCCCTGATCAAGCACATATGTTCGGCGGCGTACTGGAGTGATGCAGCTAGAGTTAGTGGGCTAGGCTAGCACATACAGTGGGGACTATGCAGGGCGACAAGCAGCAAGGCGGAGGCAGACATATATACTATAGTGCTGTGCTAGTTCTGCTGTAGTTGTATGCCACATGACAGTAGTACAGATCCGCATTCGTTTTTCGTGCATAGCATACAGGCGCTGGGTGAGAGACAGTTAGCATGTGTGCTATTGTGCAGGTCTTGCACTTGTGTCATGTTATGACTGCAGTGGCATAGTGAAGTCATGGTTGCTTCCCTTTTATCGGGCTTAGCAGAGCCCTAGGGGGGGTGACTGTGGTGCCACTGGGTAGTGTCACCTGCTTCAACTCTCTGTTTCCTCAGGATTGGGACAGTTCTGCTCAGCCAAAGACAGTTCTTGGTTGGCGGTTACAGGAAGTTGAGTTTGGTTGGTTGTTTTCTGTCACTTTCGGAGTGAGCGACAGCCTGATAACACACACACTTGCTGAAGTGCTGCTGTGGGTTTCAGTGTGCTGTCTACTCTGTCTGTCACCGCTCTGGTTCGTCAAAGTGCAGTGAAACCACGTCAGCCCCGGGCCGTAGGAAGTCTTCTGCCGTGCAACCATACATGGTGCTCATCTCCTGCACACGCTTGGCATGGTGTGCCCCAGTGCTGCAGGTACTGCTGCCTGAAGGGGCATGGTCACCGGATGGGTCGTGATCAACCTGCTGCCGGATGCCCTTGGCGTATGCTGCCGCCGGATTTTGCTGACAGTGTGAAGTGCTCGGCGACGCCTCAGGGTTCAGCATCGACCTCGTGCAGCTACCACCGTTGAAGTGGGCCACTACCGGTGCCATGCGGCTCGCAGCTGACAGTTTGCCTCGCTGTTTGCTGTCCTCTTTCTGACCAAGCTGCCAAAATGCCAGTCTGCATTATGATAGTGGACACCTCAGTGGCTCAGGCTGCTGTGGCAACTGCAGCGCAGTACGGGGCTGTGTCCGACTCGGAGCCGTGATGTGGGTGCTGTCAGCTTGAGTGGTCGCCGACGCTGTCACAGTGGTTGGCAAGGGCGGAGCTGCCGCAGGGGCGACAAGCAGTTCAAAGTGTCCCACATTTGTATATAGCCCAGGCGGCGTCCACAGACTGTCAGCACATCCAGATGGCAGTCAGGCTGAGCTGGAGTTGCCGGTGCGAATACCGCTGGCAGCCCCATCAGTTGTGCCAGCACCAGCCCTGTTGATTTTTGCGTGCTGCCAGTGGCCTGAGGCTCGGCCTGCCACACCGTCACCGAGACCGCGTAGACCGCTGCAACAATGGCCCACACAGACAAAACGAGGGGCCGTCCCCACACGCCCTCTTCCTGTAGGCGTTGCAGCAGGAGCATGTGCCCGCTGTCCGCGCTGTCCGTTTCATTTGTGCCGTACTCGATTGCGAGGCAGCGAGCGCGTGTCCCGTACGTGTCGAATTGTTCACGTGTACACGCAGGTTGGGCTGCTGCATGTGCGGTCAGTTGACGCATCGATGACATGCTGGCCCCTTGTTTGCCCGCCCCCTGCGTGACGTATGCCACCATCACGGCGTCCAGCTGTGCCTCTCGCATGGCAATCACCAGCGCTGGGGCCGGCAGTCCGTGCTCAACTGCGACGCTGCATATGCCGTGTAGAGCTGTATGAATCAGGCAGTTGCCATTGCCCACGTTGCTCACGGGGCGAAGCTCCTCACCACGTGCTAGCGTCGCTGTGTTTTCCCCAAGCGCCTGTTTGTGGAGTGCCTGCAGGCCCGTGTGCCAAGTGGAAAAACCATAGTTGGTGGCTTTTGCCAGCGCGTCTTGCTGCTCCTCCACGGTGACTGTATGGCACACGGTTGAGGGTATCCGGGTCGCCACCGTCACGGTGGTGACCTTCGCCGGCCCGGATCTTGGTGCTGAGGGGGCAGAGGCACCGCCCCTCGGCGGTGTGGTGGCTGGTGCCAGGGGTGCACGAGAATTGTCGCACTGGGCCTGTAGCTCCTGCGTCCGCCGTCTGTGTTTACCTCTGCGTCGACTGCGCTTTCCACTGGCAACCATAGCCGTGACAGGTGCTGTCTTGGTCATTGTTGCGTGGGTGCTGTTATCACCAGCCTGGCAGTGCGTTACGTCTGACTCACCACGTTTCCCGGCTGGCTGGCGAGGCGACCTGGCAACGACCGGTTCCCTAAGGGAGAGTTGGTCAAACACCGTTGCCAGGTCATTACCCTCTTCTCGGAGGGAGAGCAAGCTGAACGTGACCGTCAGGTCATGCATCTGACTCACCAGCGGTGCGCAGGGAGTCCGGCCCAGCAGGGTCTGTGTTGCTGGCGCGTCGCTGGCCGCCGGCCGCATATGCAGTCGGCGTGACGTGCGGCAGGGTCCATGCTTGGTACCCGTCGGCCAAGCGCAAAGCACCGTGACACGTGCCCGATTGGGGGCAAGGGCCAGTGCACGTACCCTGCGCGCGAGTGCGCCAGCCGCCCCCAGCAAGCCTTGCCAGTGTGATCCCGTCGGTTCCGGGCATAACAATGAAAGTCAGACAACCGATATCGGCCGGAAACAGTGCCAAAAGACTAAACTCGGACATTGGACCTTTCAAACGAACAGTTCGAATTAAAAAGAAAATTAAAACGTTTCGTCATTGCTCACTACTGACGCAAGGGTAAACCTCATGTGTGCTCATGACAAATGACCTGTTTTTTTAGGGATCGCCATGTCTATGTGTGTCGTTGTCATCAGTAGCAGCACAGCAGCAGCACAGAACAGCAGTAGCGGCACAGCAGTAGCGGCACAGCAGTGCTAGCGGCCATCAGCACCAAAACCATCAGTAGCAAAGCCATCAGCAGCAGCGGCAAAGCCATCAGCAGCGGTAAAGCCATCAGCAGCGGCAAAGCCATCAGCAGAGCCATCAACAGCAGCAAAGCCATCAACAGCAGCAAAGCCATCAACACCATCAGTAGCAGCGCAGCGCAGTTGCCGAGCTTTGATGAGCAGCAGCAGTCAACCATCAGTAGCAGCAACAACAGGCTCACAGCTGCTTCTGTGCTCTCACTGTGGCATGCCTCAACACCCCCGTGGCATGCCTCAACACCCCCGTGGCATGCCTCAACACCCCTGTGGCATGCCTCAACACCCCCGTGGCATGCCTCAACACACTCACTAGAGCATGCCTCAACGCCCCCGTGGCATGCCTCAACACACTCACTATGGCATGCCTCAACACCCCCGTGGCATGCCTCAACAACCCCACGGCATGCCTCAACACTCACTGTGGCATGCCTCAACACTCACTGCGGCACGCCTCAACACCCACCGTGGCATGTAAGCACTTGGGTACAGGAGGGCAGCAATTGGGAAAGAAGGAAGGCAGCCAAAGAAATGCGGTGTTATGCTCACTTGTATTATCTCACACTCACACTCAGCAGAGACATGAAGCGCGCATGAGAACAGGCCATCGGCACATGCACCAACTGCGCGAATAAGACGCCGCTGGCAAAGTATTGTGTTCTGTGTGCACGGTGCCTTCAGCAATACCGGCGTGAGGTGTTCGTCAAGCCTTTGCTGGGCTATATGAGAGGCAGGCACAAGAGGTGGAAGGACGCTGGTGACCCACGCGGCGATGAGAACTTCAACATCACGCTCGAGAGTCTGCAAGTTGGGGCATGTGCTCTCACTGGTATGCCAATGGCTACAGCGCCTTACAGTCACTGGCAGATGTCGCCCGAGCGCAAGGACCCGTCGCGGGGCTACACCATTGATAACGTCTGTTACGTGGTGCTTGAGTTGAATCACGCAAACCAGATGACAGCTGAAAAGGTCGACCTCGCCTTCACTAGCTTTTCTGGCCACCCGCCATATGATGTAAGTGAGCTTGACTGTGCTTCGTCACACGGTAGGCAACCTCAAGGTGCAGCTCCACCTGGGATGGCCATCCTCATGCGTGACAACCCTCCATCGGCAAGGTGCAATTCATGTACCAAGCGCACCGGTGTTGATGTTTGGAAGCCCAGGACGGCGTTCGGCGCGGACTTCAAAGCGGGATGTAAATCATACATTGCGACCAGGGTACGAGCTACCAATGAGACGTGGCGAGGCATGCTTTCGCAATTGCTCTAGCGCTCCAGGCTCGGCGGCAAGAGATGTGCGAGGAAGGCGGGGGACCTAACGATCGATCAGCTAATTGCGAAGTTGCAGGGGCAGCGCGGGCTTTCCTACTACAGCGGCATGCGGATGTACTCGAGTTTGCCAGGAGTTGAACGTCACGGACCGGTCAAGTTCGCCGCATGCGCCGCCGACTGCGGGCGGGGGATGGTCGCGGGCCAAGGTTGAGACTGTGCGCACCTTCATGAAGAACGCCCGCATGCAGCGATGCCTCGAAGTCAATGGCAGCACTTGAAATACACAACGGTTCGCAATCCACTTCCTGTTTGTGTCACCCTCGCTGCCACCGTTCGCATTGCATGCGCGAGATCACTGCAAAAGCCCGAGGCCGCTACTGTTCGCATTACATGCGCAAGATCACTGCAAAAGCCTTAGGCTGCTACTGTTTGCATCAGTGCCTTGCGTAAAGAAGCCACATTAGCAGCAGCAAAGCCATCAGCAGCAGCAAAGCCATCAACAGCAGCAAAGCCATCAGCAGCAGCAAAACCATCAGCAGGCTCGCAGCTGCTGCTGGAATGACTTGATATTCAGTGCGGCACACATGCACAAGGCGTGCAGTCGGTGCATTGGTTAATTCGAGAGCTGCTGCTGGCTGCCTTTCTCCCCGTGCATCAGGGCAGTCGATGCCATGGTCAAACGAGAACTTGTTTCCTTGCATGCTGCAAGTGCTCAGCTCAGGTGGATGATCATTCGTGAGGTGCATGTTCAAATTAGGTGATGAGCCAGCCACCGTGATGTTCATCATGTGCATGCTCAACTAAGGCGCATGCTCAGATAAGGTGAGCTCAGCTCAGATACTGCTCAACTGAGGTGCATGCTCAAATAAGGTGATGAGCTCAGCTCAGGTGCATAGTCAAGGTGATGCTCATTTAATGAGGTGATGCTCATGAGGTGCATGCTCAACTAAGGTGATGAGCTCAGCTCAATGAGGTGATGCTCAATAAGCTGATGCTCATGAGGTCCATGCTCAACTAAGGTGATGAGCTTAGTGACGTGCGTGCCCAGATAGGTGATGAGCCCAGCTCATGCTCAGCGCTGCCTGCAGAATCAGCGCCTGCAACATATAGTGTACTACAACTCTGCTCGTTAGCACCGAGAGGTGCGGCAGCGCTCGCGGTGGCGCTGATGGTGGCGAGGGTGCATCAGGCAGCAAGGGGATGGGAGATGCTGGCTGTGAGCAGGAGCTGCGGAGTCGCTTGTGGTGAGGATACGGCTTTGGGCAGCAGCAGGGGATATTGGAACATGGGGATACGGATAGCATCAGGGCACACTGTAGATCGTTTGCTTGAACACGCAAGAAAGAGAACCTCGGCCAGGCACGTCAGCGGCGTGCTTAGGCAAGGAATCGAGGACCGGGCGCCTCTGGCCCCAATGTATACTAGAGGCATAACCGCGGTCCTCCGGCGTTTTCGCTCAAGAGATGGAGACATCGGCTACGATAGGTGTGGCTCAGACTGGGTGCCGCTGTGTCTGCCCCCCATGAGTCTAGTACAAGCCTGCAACGCAGGGCTCTAAGGGCCCGTCCGATTTTAGTTTTTTGCAATCTTATCCAACGCATCAAGCCCACCTTGGGGCTGCTATAAATACAAGATCATAAGTACTACTACCTTGCTGTACATGCTTTGCAAGGATGACCCCGAAGAATGCAGTGAGGAATGCAGTGAAAAGAATGCGGTATATGGTCACACTGTATTATCTCACACTCACAACTAACAGAGACATGAAGCGCGCATTCGAACAGGCAACCGGCACATGCACCAACTGTGCGGATACGACGCCGCTGGCGGAACACTGTCTTCTGTGTGCACCATGCCTTCAGCAAGCCCGGCGCGAGGTCTTCACTAAGCCTTTGTTATGGCACATGCAAGGCAGGCACAAGAAGTGGAAGGATGCAGGCGACGCACGAGGTCATGAGCTCTGCGTCTGCGACAGTACGCTCGAGAGTGTGCGGGTGGGGGCATGCGCTCTCACTGACATGCCGATGGCTACAGCACCCCACGAACATGGAGCTAGTGTGTGCAACTCTAAAGCAAAAGAGTATCCAGCATGTGGTGCACATCGAGGCTCACACGTGCAAGAATTCAGCGGTAGCGCAAAAGTAGTCAAAACCGCGGATGAAGGGACGCCGTGTGTACATGCATGTACTGAAACAGGCTATAGCCACTGAATGCCAACAGCCAATCAGATGTAGTAGAAAGAGTGCCGCGCCCACCCGTTCAGGATGTCATGCGTGACTGCGACCCGCTCATCCTCTGGCAGCTCAGCGACTATACCGAGCTGGGTTGCCAACTCTCCACCATCATCCAGCTTTCGCTTTACGCTGCGAATGAGCACCGCCGCGTCCTGGCTCAAGGCGGACGAGGTTGCTGCGTTTTGGATGCTGAATGCTGGATCAGGCGAGCACCGCAGCAGAAACGCAGCGATCAGTCTCATGGCTACATCAGTGCTGACCCAGCCTGCCTCATCAGGCTCAAACGTGTGCCAACGTAGCACCGCGCGGCCGTGGGCTTGGTAGATCACGAAGTTGATGCAATCTGTGAACACTACAAGAGGCGGGTACTGCGACCAGTGCAGGGCTCCGAAGAGCTCGAGCACAGCCTGCAACTCACAAGCGTCTGGCTTATCGAGGCTCACAGGCGTCTTGAAGTGGACGATGACTCGTGCCTGCATGTTCCATGAGACAACACGGTATGGCACCACCACAGCATCGGTGCCGCCATTGAATGCTACCAGCCCTGTGGCAAGTTCCGTGCGGAAGGACAGCTTGTGCTGCCCACGGACGTCCCGCACAACAAAACCCTGGGGTACATCTAGAGGCACGCCGAAATGCTGCAGCTGGCTGCGGAAGTGGCTAAGCAGCGTCGGTGTCTCCCGGGGCTCATCAGGGGGGTCGCTCACCCATGTGTGTAGGGTGTACTTCTTGCGCGCGACACCAGGCGGCCAACTGGTGGGCGTCTCCCCGGCAGCGATGGATGTCAAAT
Source organism: Tribonema minus (assembly GCA_017506865.1). Lineage (NCBI taxonomy): Eukaryota > Xanthophyceae > Tribonematales > Tribonemataceae > Tribonema > Tribonema minus. The sequence goes on along the minus strand of JAFCMP010000546.1, from coordinate 286,937 downwards.
CGAACGACGTCATCATCGCTGCAACAGCCTCCGGCTTGCCCGTTGCCGCTCCGCTGAAGCTGTATTCCTTCTCCTGCTTAGCCTTGACCGCCTCCAGTATCTCCTGGTTTTGGGCGGCAAGTTGGTCCACCTTGGCTTCCATGGCTGGCAGCGGAAGAGGCAGAGGGAATTTGACAACGGGCAGAGTCAGACTAGAAGTGCCTTGCCAAAATAAGCAGGACAAATCAGTCGTGCTGCATCCGCGTTATGATGTACTGCAGTAATTACATCGACGAGAAAGCAGTGCTGCGTCCATGAGCCTTAAGGACAGGACCGTCGGACACCCTGCGTGCAGGCCACACATACAGTCAACCGTAGGGCAGTGAGAGGCGCGTACACAGAAATATCTCGCTCAGAACAGTAATTGAGACGAGCCATGTTCACTCAGCATTGGACCATGTGAGCCTTGTAAAACCAGCCAACTTCTGCAAGGTGAAATTGGTTGGGACAAGTACGCTGCCGCGGTATTGTGCTTGCAAGCGACAACACTCTCAGACCAAGGCGCAGCAACAATGACGCAGCGGTTGGATTCGCCCAAAGCAGGTGCTGCCACGCTCTGGTCGCTCTATATGTGTGCAAAGACCACCTCAACAAACGTACAGACTTGCTCGTGTCACCGACTAGTAGCTCGCGAGCACACTTAGGCCAAAGAAACGGTTCGTCCGCAGATCATCAGATGCGCCAATCAAATGACTTGATTGCTGACAACATGCGCCCCATGGTACCAATCATGTGTCAGCCGCACAAAGTGCCACAACCCACTCACACAATCTAGAGGTGGCAACCCGAACTTGAGCGCGGTAGAGTCACCAATACAACGTGCACAGTTTTGTGATCGCATACATTGTTTGGTCTTGCATCAAATATACGCCTTGTAGTCATAAGCTAAGCAACTTGGTAGCTCTGACACCTGTAGGCTGTTGTGGTAGTGGTCCAGGGCCTTCAGGAAAAAGTGATGCTCAGGTGCTTTTGCCAGTCGCATGCTGCGAGGTGCTATCTTCTGTTTACGTGCATTTCCTAGGCCGGCTGCAAGACAAGAAGGTCAAACAATTGCCACTACCGTCTGACCCATGCGAGCTCGAATCACAACGCGTCAAGGCACTGTCCGTATGACAGGTGGCGCCAACACTGCAGGTGTTGTTGAGCTGATTGTGCAAACTATGCATGCCACCCTGCCAAGCTCTAATGGTACAAGATACGAACCGCAGTGCTCTCCCACCTGGTGCATCTGGCGGCCGCATGGCCTGCCTGTCCATCAACTTGGCCTCCTTGTCGCGGAGCTGCTCCTTCTCCCTCATGAGCGCTTTGAGGTGATCCTTGAGCTCCTGCTTGGTCATGCCAAGGTATCCCGCCTGCTCCCCGTCCTGTGCCCCCTGCTGGTTCAGTGCCCCCTCCACAGCATCGATTTTGCGCTCCACAGCATCTATGTCGCCCGCCACCTTGGCCATGGCCTGCACGGCATTGGCCGCCTCTGCCTCCATGCCACTGCTGCTGCCGCCACCTGGTGTTGATAGTGCTGCTGCTGGTGGTGGTGCTGCCGGCTGTGCTGCTGCTTCTGGTGATGAAGCGGTCTCAGCTCGGGACTTAGGCTGCTGGAGGTTGTTGATGTGAAGAGCACTTCAAGGTCAATCCTGAACAGTTTGCACTGTCTGTATCCTCTGTTTGCCTGCAGCGGCCCTCACGCTTGTGAAACCTGCAGGTGGTAAACGAGTTAGGGTTAGGATTAGTGGTGCACCAAACGACTGAATTGTATGCATTAAAGTCGCTCGGCGCGAGTTACAGCAATGCAAGCTCGCATGGGTGAAGGACTGAACGAGACTCTGTGCGATCACAGTATGGGCATGTGACCTACTCTGCAGGTCATGGACCATCCCAGTTGAAGATGTCATCCGCCACCGCTTACGGCATCTCTGTTGCTTCCAGTAGCAGCAGCAGCAACAACTGGCAAATCGACAACAGCACAACTGTTACAGGCACTTGAAGCAAAGCTGCTGGTGCTGCTGAAGTGGCACCCCTGCACAAGCGCTGCTGTTGCTTTCAAGGCTGTTGTGAGCGTGACGACCCGCCTGCAGCAGCAACAACACTTGGTACGTCGCGACGACAGCAAAACATTTGACAGAAAGATGCTGCTGGCGCTGCTGATGCTTGCCGCCAACGTCAGCACTGCTGCATAAGCGCTGCCGCTACCGTCTGAGCTACCCCACGCACAGTAGCATCTTGCGGCAAGGCGCAGTAGCAACACCAGCAGCAACAGCAAAAGTCAAAACGGCAAGCAGCGTTGAACCCAGGCTGCTGGCGCTGCTGCTGTGTGGCGCCAGCTGCAGCAGCGCTTGCAGCGCTGCTCCACAAGTGCTGCTGCTGCTACTGCTGCTGCTACTACGCTACTGCTGCAGTCACTTTCAGATCAATAAAGAGACATCAATCCATTCATCTGCACATCGCACCTTGAACAGCGCCGAGTCTAATCACGCCCTCGGTTGTCCTAGTAGCCCTCCCAGCTGCTCTCCGTCTCCTACCCGTGCGCTCCTGTGCTGCTGCTGCTGCCGGCTTGCTGCTGCTGCTGCCGTAATGCTGCTACTTTGGTGAGCGCTGCTGCAGCAGCAGCAGCCCTGACCTGTTTATTGAGGGATCGCCATTTGTGTGTGTTGTTGTTGACCACGACGACGACGCAGGACAGCAGCGCCACCACCAACAGCAGCACAGCAGCACACAGCACAAGTGTCACAGCGCATCATCAGCAACAGCGCTATTCGTAGCCATCACAGCACTGCCATCACATCAGCGAAGCGCAAGCAGCGACAAACGCGAGACCACGCTTTAAGCACAACAGCAGCAGCACAACAGCAGCAGCACAGCACATCAGCGCAGGGCAACAAGGCGCCGGAGGCAGGGAGCGGTTGCGGTGCTGCGACAAGACGCATGCAGCCTGAGGAGGAGCGCGCAGCACGGGTGCAGGCAGTGAGAGGTGAGTTCGCATTTTGTACCGGCAAGGCGTGACGAACACCGCAATCGCGTTCGAAACTTCCTGTGGTACGCGGTGGCGCTGCAAAGCCGGTTCTGCAGCTTCCATCTGCCCCCAGTTTTCGAAGTTGACCCAGCCCTGCAGCCCCTTGTTCGAGCTCGGAGGCCACTGCGTCGATGATGTAACAAGCTTTCGCAACGAGCCGATCTAGCGTCTTGGGGAAATTGCTTGCTGCCGCAAATGGAAGCTTTTTAAAGTTTGCCGCTGCTTGCGCTGCTGTATAGAAGGAAACGCAACGACGGAGGGCACGCCGTTTAGGTGTAAGGCCAAGGCGACCCCTTGAAATGCAGGGAGGCTGCCGAACGCGGCACTGTTTGCATGATGGAAGCTGATCCCGATGCACGCAACGCGGTCATGGTGCAGCTTGTACGAGTGGATGTCGCGTTGTGCTAACAGTGCACTTCGTTCAATGAACAACCGCTTTAAGAGTGCACAGCTCAGCACTTGCTGCACGATGATGTTCATGTTGTAGTGCTTACATGGACTATACGTAATAACGTGCAAGGCAAGTCGATCATTGTTGTAATTGAGAGTGAACACACACTTCTGATCGACTGCGGTTGCTCGCCGTGCGCAGGTGATCACACTACAAGAGCAGGAAGCGGGGGACAGCATACCTGCCGATCTGCGATCGTGGGCTGTGGCAAGCCTCGTGTTTGTCAAAAAGTCGCATCAGCTGCTACTGCTGGCAACAGAGTATGCGAGAACACACACATTCAGATCAACATTGAAGCTGTTTCAGCAACTTTGTCAGCAAGTTCAGGTTTCCCAGTTCTAGACTGTACCGTGCACATCCCGAAGGGACACCACTGCTCAGTTTCTCTTTCATGTGGCGTTCTTCGACGTGGTCTCCAGAGTTAGGCGTGTGCCTTGCGCAAAGACCTCCGGTCGGTAGTGATCTAGAGACGTTGTCAGCGACAGCAGCAGTGGCACCATACACGGAGGCAGTAGAAAGAGAATGCGCAGCAGCAGAAGCCTTTCCCGTCCCAGCAGAAGCAGCTAATGCAGCAGGAGCACAACTATGGGCAGCAGCACATGTAGAGCGCGCCGCGCATGGAAATGCTCGGGGCCAAATGCAGATGGCCGGACGCGGCAGACGGAAAGAGCAGCGGCACCGACCGCCAAGCGTGTGGCCGCAGCCAAGCACCTCATGGCGGTGGCGACTGTGATCAAGATGTGTGCGGGCGAGCCACGGCCACTGACCGCTAAGGAAGCCGTGCAGGCGAGGGTGGCGGTTCTTGCATTGGCGGAGCGGGCTGGCCAGCAGAAAGCCAAAGTGGACCGGGCGCTGAGAGAGAAGGAAGCGAACCGTGACTGGCGGCGTCGGTGTTAGCGGCGGGGGCCATGCTTGCGCCGCCCCAGTAATTTTGTCAGCAGTCGCAGTTCGCCTTGTACAGTGCAGCATTTGCGAGGCGCCGGGCGTTTGTGTGTGCCCTCGCAAGACTTCAACTTGAATCTACACAAGCTTTTCCAACCGCTGCAGTGAGCGTGTCTCTGGTGTCATTGCCGCGTTGTGCGCCGTGTGCTCGAGGAGGCATACATGTGCTTGCCATCGTCCTCGCATGATGATTTGCTCTGACTGCTGTGATGACATCTGAACACGCGGGGCAGTTGTCTACGTGCACTCGGACAAAATGGTGCACACCCAGTGCATGTGATATGATGTTGTCGCGCGCCCGCTTGCCTCAACTGCTATGATGACATGAAGTCGTTGCCGCACATGTGCGCCGTGCTGCCGTCGGTGCAACGATGGGTCCCTTGATTGCTCAACTGTTGGGGTACATTGCACGATCACTTGCTTTGGTTGCTGTGATGGCATATACATTCCGTGTATTCACATGTTCTCGGTGGCCCGCAAAGGTGCAGTGGTCGAGGTGCATTCATGAGCAGCAGGAACGTGTGTGTGTGTGTTATGACATGCATTCGGTGTGTTCTGTGCTCGGTGGTGGGGCGAACGGTGCAGTGCTCCAATGTGCATTGTGAACAAGGCGGGGCACTCTTGTGCATGTGATGTGCTGAGCACATGTGGTTGACCATGAAGCACCAAGCTGGCAACGAGTGTTGCCAAGCTCATGAGCAACAAGCTGAGCATAGTGGGTGCACATGAGTGACAAGCTGAGCATAGTGGGTGTGCATGAGCCACAAGCTGAGCATAATGGGTGTGCATGAGCCACAAGCTGAGCATAGTGTGCGCAGAGCCACAAGCTGAGCACAGTGGGTGCGCGAGCCGCAGCGGGTGCGCATGAGTGACAAGCTGAGCATAGCGACAAGCTGAGCAAGAGCATGCACAATGAAACAAGTGGGAACAATGCAGCAAGGAAGGCGGTCAGGGAATGCAGTCGACGAATGCGTTACATTTGCCACCTGTATTATCTCACACTCACATCAACAGAGACATGAAGCGCTCATTCCAACAAGCGACCGGCACATGCACCAACTGCGCAAATCAAACGCCGCTGGCGGAGCACTGTCTTCTATGTGCGCAATGCCTTCAATAATATCGGCACGAGGTTTTCACCAAGACTCTGTTACGGCAGATGCGAGGCAGGCAGAAGAGATGGAAGGATGTCGGCGATCCACGTGGCGATGAGGTCTTCGACATCACCCTCGAGAGTGTGAGAGTGGAGAGATGCGCGTTGACCGGCATGCCGATGGCAGCAGCACCCTACAGTGACTGGCAGATGAGTCCAGATCGCAAGGACGAGGCGCTTGGATATACCACAGACAACGTTTGCTACATCATTCTGGAGCTCAACACATCAAACCAGATGACGGCTGCAAAGGCAGACTTTGCCTTCACCAGCTTCTACGGTCACCCACAGTATGACACCGTCGAGCTTAATTGCGCGCCATCACGGCGCGGGCAACCCACCATGCTCGTGCTTCAAGGTGACGACCCTCCGGCAGTAAGATGCAACTCGTGTACTAGGCGCACCGGAGTTGATGTATGGCAACCTAGGACGGCTTTCACAGCAGATTTGGGGCGCGGGTGCAAGACCTGCACTGCAGCCAGGCAGTTGGAGTTCAGCGAGACATGGCGTGGCGCCCTCTTGCATCTGCTCAGCAATTCCAGACTCAGCGGCACGCCACACACAAGAAAAGGGGGGGACTTGACGCTCGATCAACTGATTGCGAAGCTGCACGGGCAGCACAGGCTCTGTTACTACAGTGGGTTGCGGATGTACTCGAGGAAGGGGCACTGGCGTGTGTCATTGGAGCGACTCAACTCCGCCCTCGGCTACACCGATGCTAACACGGTCCTCGTTAAACTTTGTCAGGAGTTCAATGTAACAGACCGCTCAGGCTCACCGCACGCCCCGCCGGGTGCGGGTGGGGGGTGGTCGCGGGCCATGGATGACATTTTGCGCACGTTCATGAAGAACGCCCGCATGCAACGAGGCCTCGATGTCAATGGAGCTGCTTGAACAACTTCAACTTCGTGTCACTGCACATTGTCACTCTTGCTGCCGCTGCTTGCATCTGCTGGTCGCATTGCATGAATTGTGCACAGGTGTGCAGGGAGCCACAAGCACAAGCAGCGATGTTTGTCATCGCCAACAGCAAGCACAATGGCACACTTGCTAGCATGCAGCGCAGAGCAGCAGCTGTGGCGGTACTAGCAACGGCAGCACAGCAGCAGCGTGGTGCCAGTATCAGCGACACAACAACTGCCATGCCAGTCAATTTAAACAGCACGAAGAACTAGCCCTCTGCACTTGGGATGCTAATCTGCTGTGTGGAGAGGCCCGCATATTTCAAAATGGTGGTGTAGTTGCAGCTCAAGTTCGAGACATCTCATATGCCCTCATCACAGGGGTCAGTACACACGACTGCGTCATGCATGCAGAGCGCATAGGGCTACTTGCTCTCCACATGCATGAGCCGCACCACCCTCAGAAAAGGTCACAATATGTGCTTGCGCACTGCACTCTGGTGAACGGCACATGCACTTTTGCTGAACACCGCATGACACGGGACGCATGGGATGTTTCGTTCTGTGTATCGCAAGCTGCCTACAACAGAACTACAGCTGACATCTTCGGACGGTACATGCTGATCTTCGACTGGAAGGCTAAGGCAAAGAATCACGGGAAGGTGCTGTCCTGGGCGCGCGGGAAGGGGTACGACGTGTGACGCTTGCAAAGCAGCAAAGCAGCACAGCAGCAGGCAGCAGGAATTTGACGCGTGCGCAGCAGCAGCGGCGGAGGCGCGCTGACACACATTTGCAAACAATCAATGACACTTGCATGTGAATGAAAATTGATCCCCTCTTCTTCACGTGCGCTGCCTGCTGCTGCCGCCTGGCCACCTGCTGTTGCTCCCTGCCATATGTGCGCCCAGGTGGTCAATGCAACGCATTTCGACCTGTACGACAATGTCGTACAGGTCGAAATGCGTTGCATTGACCACGTGGACAATGTCGTACAGGTCGAAATGCGTTGCATTGACCACCTGGGCGCACATAAACAGCGACAACCGCAGCCTGCCTGTGTTGGGTCGTGCTCATGGGATAGATGGCAGCGGCATAGATGGCAGCAGCATGGCAGCGGCATAGATGGCAGCAGCATTACATAACGCAGAAGCGGTGCTGCTGGTACGTGAACAAAGTGTTGCCATTGATGGTGTTTTTTGTGTTCGGCATCGCCTCTTTGCATTGCCTGCTGCATTGCCTACGCTTCAGGTTCGAATCCGACAGTGTACCCCTTGCTGCGCGCCCAGGACAGCACCTCCTTCACGATCCGCAAAGACAAGGGGCAGGGCCTCAGGTTGTACCTGACAGTGTCACGAATCGAGGTAGACAAGAATGCCCCACGCGAGAGGAAGAATGAAGCGACCCACGGGCCCTTGCTGTGCAGGTAGTCGAGCACGTCGATGTGTCCCGCATGGGCCGCCATGTGGAAGGTGTCCTCGGTGCACGGGCAGCCGTGGTCGTGTGCCCAGGTGAGAACGTCGACGTGCCCGTGCTTGGTCGCTTGGATGGAGGTCGCCTCGTCCCATTCGCAGCCGTGGAGGTGGGCGTACTGCAGGGATTCGAGCTGACCAAACGCCGCCACCGCGTTGCAGGTGCGCTGGTCCCAAGGGCAGCCGTTCTCGTGGGCCCAGCGCAGCATCGCCGGGCTGCCGCCGGGCAAGGCATCAACGAAGAAGGCTTCCAAAGTCCTGCCCGCGGCCGCCTCGCAGGTCCTCTCATCCCACGGGCAGTTGTCGGCGCGGGCATACTGCAGGCATTCGACCTCGCCGCCGATGGCGGCCGCTACGCAGATGTCGGCGTGCCACGCGCAGCCTTGCTCGCGCAGCCAGCGGAGCGCGCGCACGTGCCCCCCGTGTGCAGCGGCTACGCACGCGCGCTGGGCGTCGTCGGCGGGCATGTCGTCCACTGGCAGGTCGTCGCAATCGACCAGGCATTTCATGACCTCCAGGTGTCCGTGGCGTGCGGCAATCTCGAAGGCGCCATATCCCGAGTGGTAGCCGTTGCCGAGCGCCCAGCGCAGCACCTCAAGGTGTCTGTGCTTTGCGAGGGCGTCCATCATTTGATAGTCCCAGTGCCAGTGGAGGCTGGCGGCGTACTGGAACATCTCCAGGCTCCCAGTGACGGCAACGAGTCGGAAGCCTTTCCTATTCTGCACCGGAGCTCCCGCAGCAATGGCCCACTCCAGCACGCCGAGGCTCTCCATCGCGGCCGCCACGTTCGTCACCCTGGGATGCTGTGATGCGTCCGAACCCTAAGGCTTGTTGAAGGACACGCACACGCTGCGCCGCACCACTGAGGGTTGCATGAACGACACCACCGTCGCCGCCACCGCGGCGTCGCACAATTTGTTGCCAGCATTCAGCTGCGCCCTGCTGCCTGGCAGTGCCCTGGTGGTCCGGCTCACTGGCACACTGTCAGGAGGCCGGGGAGTCTGCGAGTGAGGGACAGGAGCCAGCAAGGGGACGTGGACGAAGTGCGGTGGCGACGAGGGCAAGTGGGCAGTGTAGCAGCAGCTGCACTATCCTCTGTTTTCAGTTGAAGCTGCTGCTGGCGCTGCTGCTGCTGCTGCTGGTGAGCGTGAGCGGTCTCAAATGACACCGCTATCGTGCAGTGATTGCCGATATGATGCTGCTGTCGCTGCTGCTGCTGTCGCTGTCGCTGCTGCTGCTGCTGCTGTTGCTGCTGCTGTTGCTGCTGCTGTTGCTGCTGCTGTTGCTGCTGTTGTTGCTGCTGCTGTCATGCAATGCAAACGACCATGACTGTGGCTGCTGTTGTTGCTGCTGCTGTCATGCAATGCAAATGACCATGATTGTGAGATTGTCTGTCACTGCATGCTGCTGTCGCTGCTGCTGTCGCTGCTGCTGGTGCCTGGTGGTGCTGGTGCCTGCAGGTGCCGTTGCTGCTGGCGCTGTCGCTGCTGCTGCTGCTGCTGCTGCTGCTGCCGTCATGCAAGGCAAACGAATATGATTGTGCGTCAGTTGCCTGCTAGTTGGCCATTTGCTGCAGACTGCTATTACTCTGTGCCTGCTGCTGCTGCTGCTGCTGTCGCATGCTGCTGCTGCTGCTGCTGCTGCTGCTGCTGCTGCTGCTGCTGCTGCTGCTGCTGCTGCTGCTGCTGCTGCTGCTGCTGCTGCTGCTGCTGCTGCTGCTGCTCCTGCAAGAACGAAAAGCTGCTCCTGTGTGCTGGCAACAAAAGAGCAGCTGCCAGGGGAGTCGTTGCTGTCAGAAGCGCTTCAAACTAGAGATGCGTCACTCACCTGCTTTGGTCTCTTCCCTCTCGTCATGATGAGCCTGCACTGTATCTGTAAAGAAAGTGTAAATTCAAGTTATTAATTTAATAAAGTAAAGCGCCACACGTGTGACCGCAGGCAGGCTTGCGAGCAGGGCAGAAGCAGAGCAGACGCAGGCGACTTGATGAGCGCGCATTGTATGCTTCGTCGGTGAGGAACCTCACCGGCACCGCATGGCACGACGCACTGTGTATGGATGTCGGCGCACACCAGCAAAAAGCCAAAGTGGACCGAGCGCTGAGTGGCCCACTCCGGCGGCATCTGCTCTAGCGGCGGGGGCCATGCTCGCGCCGCTCCCAGCAGTTTCATCGGCAGTCGCACTTCGCCTTATACCATGCAGCGTTCGCGGGGCGCCGGGCGTTTTTGTGTGCCTCGCAAGACATAAATGTACACAAGCTTTGCCGACCGCTGCAGTGAGTGTGTCTCTGATGTCATTGCCGCCATGCCTCCAGGTGTGCACATTCAGTTACTTCGATTGCTTAAGATGTCATTGACTGCTGTGATGACTTCATGTTCAGCGCGGCTCTCGGATGGTCAGTGCATCTCAAACAAGGCTCACCCACTGTACATGTGCACGACCGGTTGATTGCTGTGGCTGCTGCAATGACAAGAGTTATCAGTGCGGCACATGTTCTGGGTGGTGCAGTCGGTGCAACGAGGGATCCCTCGAACGCACAACAGCTGGTGTACGTTGCACTTTCATTTGTTGTGGCTGCTGTGATGACATGCAGTCGATGCGGCACATGTGCTCAGTGGTGCATGCAGTCGGTGCGGTGGGGAGGGCCACACCAAAGTGCTCAACAAGGTGAGCATCTGTGTGCGCTCAGCAATGGTGCGCAGCTGTGTGCGCTCAGCAATGGTGCGCAGCTGTGTGCGCTAGCAATGATGGTGAGCAGCTTGTGTGCGCTAGCAGTGGCGGTGAGCAGCTGTGTGCGCTCAGCAATGGAGTGGTGGGCAGCTAGCTGTGCACTCAGCAGTGGTGGTGCGCAGCTGTGTGCGCTCAACATGTGGTGAGCTAAGTGCGCTCAGCAATGGTGGTGAGCAGCTGTGTGCACTCAGCTGGCAGCAAGCAGCACACAGAGCAAGGCAGGCAGCGCAGCAGCACCAGCAGCCACAGGCACCCAGCCTCGGAGCAGCGATGGTGGTGGTGCTGCAGAAGCCAACAAGGACTACAATTTCGCTGTGACTGCAACCCAGGTGACTGCAAAAGATGTGGACTCCGCAATAGAAGATGTGAGCAGCGCAGCAGCAGCACTAGAAGCAGCAGCCGCAACAGAGACGGCAACGTCTGCAGCATGTCAGACAGCGAGGCGGGCATCGGCAATGGCAGTTATAGACTGCTACCGGGCAGAGCTGACACTCTCGGAAACAGATCCTCAAACAGCAGAGGTAGCAGCAAGCATGGCCGCAACGGCGCAACTACTAGCAACAGTGGCACCGTTTGAGGAGGCGTACAGAGCGACCGCTGGAGCCATCACAGGGGCAGCAAACATAGCGGCAGCGGTCACCAATGCAGACGCAGCAGAGAGACGGCGCACGGCAGCACAAGCTTTTGGTGAATGCATGCAAGCAGCGGCAGCAGCGCACGCAACCTTAGAGGCAGCAAAAGTTGCAGGCGTTCTCGCGCGCCAAGATGTTGATGTCAAATGCATGGCGCTGGTGCGTGTGTGCGAAGCCCACATCAAAGCAGCAGCAGCAGCAGCGGCACCGACTGCCAAGCGTCTGGCCGCAGCCGATCACCTGATGGCGGTGGCGACTGTGATCAAGAGGTGTGCGGGCAAGCCGCGGCCACCGACCGCAGCGACGGAAGCCGTGCAGGCGAGGCAGGCGGTTCTCGCAGCGGCGGAGCAGGCTGGCCAGCAGAAAGCCGCAGTGGACCGGGCGCTGAGAGAGACGCAAGCGTTCCAAGACCGTGACAGGCGGCGTCAGCTTTAACGTGCCTGCGCCGCTCCCAGCACTTTCATCGGCAGTTGCAGTTTGCCTTGTACAGTGCAGCATCCGCGGGTCGCCGGGCATTTTGGTGTGCCTCGCAAGGCATCAATGTACACAAGCTTTTCCTAGCGCTATAGTAAGTGAGTGCGTGTGTCTTCGGTGTCACTGCCGCCTTGCCTCCGACTGTGCACAACCAGTTGCTTCGACTGCTGTGTCACACGGCGCTTGTCATGTTGCTTGCTTGCTGTGTTGGTGCCTTTCTTTCATGTGGCCTATGTGCATGAGTGTATGAGGTGCAGTGCAGCGGACGACAAGCACTCGGAAGCTCGACTGCTGGTGTGTCTTATGACATGCATTTGGTGTGGCATGGGCTCGGTCGTGCAAAGAAGTGCAGTGCTCCGACGTGCCTAGCAAGCCTTGAAGCTGAGCACAAGTGGTGGCATGCGCAGCAGCAGCAGCAGCAGCGCAGAAGCAGCAGCACACAGGCCAAGGACTTCAAGCTGCCGTTTTTTTGTTGATCATGATCAACGAAGGTGTGCCCATGAATAGAGACAAGTGCCAGCAGGTGCTGTGGAATTTGATGGAGCTGGTGTCCGGGCCAAGCGACGGCGTTCCAGCGAGCAGCGTGATCAGAGAACTGATGCAGACTGCCAGGTGCGACCAAATCATCGGCGACCCAGCATCTACCGATGTGGCGTTATTGAGGAGCAAGTACAAAGGCGCTCTAGGGCCGCATGCCTGGGAGCTGATCATAATGGGATCCGCTCCGCCCATCCGCGACCCTGAAACCCAAAAAGCAACCGAGCACTTATGCTATAGTGAGGTCAGTCAAGACCCTCAAACTGTTGAAGTTAGATAATAGAAGGTTGTTGGCCTCACTCAGACGCACCAGAAGAGCTCTTGGTTGTTGAAGTTGAGATTGGTGGAGCCATGCTATTGCACGTTGAGCAGTGATATGACAGTTGAAGTTAGCATGAAGTTGAAGTTTGAATATCACCGTTGAAGTTTAATACCACATCAGGATCAATATCAACTTCAACAAGCGAGTAGTCGGCAGATGCCCCTGACATAGGGCTACAGCATGCCATAACCCAACTTCAATACCAGTTCTGTCCTGGAGACTTTACTACTGGACAAGCGCCTCGGTTGCTTCTTGGCTTTCAGGGTCGCGGATGAGCGGAGCGGATCCATCAGATGACATGCAGAGGAAGGAAGGCACGTATGAAGAGAGGCTTGCAATTTATGCAATCATGCACTACCGCACCTACACCAGGGATGTTCTCGTTGCAGCTTTTGACCCTCTAAAGAAGTTTGAGTACTACACGGTTTACAAAGCGGAGAGGACTCTGGCGACAGCGGGGCTGTATGCCTCTCTTTAACCAGAAATGGTCTTTCAGCACTGGTGCCCACGTTCATGAAGAACACCGGCATGCAACGAAGCCTCGCACTACACGTCGTGTCAGTCCGCGACAGCCGTCCGCGACAGTCGTCCGCGATGGCTGTCCGCGACGGCTGTCCGCGACGGCTTTCCTCGTCGGCCGTCGTGGACAGGGGTCCATGACGGCTTTCCGCGACGGCTGTCCGCGACGGCTTTTCTCGACGGCCGTCCGCGACGGCTTTGCGCGACGGCTTTCCTCGACGGCTTCCCTCGACGGCTTTCCGCGACGGCCTCGTCTCGACTGACGACCACTGTGGACTCACAATTAATGTCTATCGCTTCAGAACTCTCATTATGAGCTTCAGTTACAACACTGATCAGGAACACACGGTCAAAGTTGACGACAACCTGCGGCTCAGGATGCTTCGTCTCGATCAGAACATCGCCAGATTGTTCTTCGTTGACCAGGCCGATCGAGAGCTTCAGCAATTGCCTCAGGCTGTCAGCTTTGTTCTTCGAAACGCGGTGACCGCGGTAGATGCTGCTCGGCTGGCAAACAGCTTTCTGGTCACTTGGACTGCGAGCTATGTGCTTCTACGCGATGACAATGTGATCATGCTGCTTGACAACCAGAGGCGGCAGGCGTTTCTGACCAGCTCAGCAGGCTGTAACGGAGGCAAACCTCAGCATTGAAGTTTTGGGCGGTACGCATTTTGCGCACCGCGCAGCCCGATTTGGGAATCCTGGAGCTTGTGAGACGAAGCGCACCGCTGGTGCCACCACCTTGACATTCCCATTTCGAGCTGCGCGGTACGCAAAATGCGTGCCGCGCAGAACTTCAAACGTGAACTCGACACACGCCTCGAGAGACATCGGCATGTCGGTCTCGCGGTAGTGGAAGCTGTACACCGTGGCATGACGCTACTTTTGCGGGCATCACATCGTTGCATAGCGTAATGAATGTCCATCGCCGAAACGGCCGGTGACAAGTGATCGCCTGCAGCAGCGCTTCATGGACAGTCCACTGTGCACTAGGGGGGCACCGCTGCAAAGTCGATGCACAGAGCAGCGTTGAAGCCAGCCGCTGCACATGCAGTCATGTGCATGCAAGCACGGAATAAGCTGAAGACTCTTTCCGCGCTTGCGTGCGAACAAACTGACCTGAGAGGTGGTGGACTGTGGTGGGTCGGTATTTAAAGTTAGTCGCCGCCCGCTCTTGTTGCGCCGTCGCGTCGATCGATGCAATCTGAGCACCCGCGATGTGCAGGCGGGCGTGCTGTGCCATCAACCCGTTGCCGAGCACGCCTGCGGTGGTGGAGCTGAGCGTGGCGTTGCGGTCAGCTGCAGCCTCGTTGCATGCGGGCGCCGCGCAAGTGGACCGCATGTGCAGGCGGCGTGCGACGTGCTGGCGGGCGCCATCAGTGACCTAGCCACCGTTCAAAGCTGTGAGGCCTTGTTGTATGCCGGCGTGTGCGCCAGGCCGGTTGTGTGGACCGCGTGGCAGTGTGACGATAACCTCATTTCACCATTCTTGTCGAATGCACACGCCGCATGCAACGTAAACAGCAGCAGTCTTAGCATGGAATGCATACGATGGCAACAAGGGTGACACAACATGCAGTCTACAACAAGCTTCCCTGTATGCAGGTGTCTCTGTTTCAAATAGTGCCTCGGTAACGTAGAGGCAACAAGGGAGAAATAGTGGTTCTTAAATATTGTCCAGTTTCTTCCCACGGTTCTTCCTCAGGTATGAAAAGAGCGCATCCCCACCCCCCACCCTGTCAAGGTGCGTCCTGACGCGACCCTCGAACCCGGCGTCGACCATACGGTTGGCTACACCTCCGGTGCCGAATATCCGTGCAAAGTTGCGAGTGTCCAGTGTCACCAGCCACCGCTCTGCCGCCGCGTCGAACTGTGGATTGCCGAGACGTGCGGCGACACCGTTGCATATAAAAGTGACGAAGCTGCCCTCAAGTCGCTGGTGCCATGCCTCCAGCGCCGCGCCGAATGCAGGATCGCCAAGGCGTGCGGCGACGCCGTTGCATATAAAAGTGACGAAGCTGCCCTCGAGTCGCTGGTGCCATGCCTCCAGCGCCGCGCCGAATGCGGGATCGCCAAGGCGTGTGGCGACGCCTCCGCACAGAAAGGTGACGAACTTCCCCCCCAGCCGTCTGTGCCATGCCTCCAGCGCCGCGTCGAACGCTGGATCGCCAAGGCGTGCGGCGACGCCGTCGCACAGAAAGGTGACGAACTTCCCCCCCAGCCGTTTGTGCCATGATGCCTCCAGCGCCGCGTCGAACGCTGGATCGCCGAGGCGTGCGGCGACGCCTCCGCACATGAGGGTGACGAACTTCCCCCCCAGCCGTTTGTGCCATGCCTCCAGCGCCGCGTCAAAATTCAATGCGGGATCGCCGAGGCGTGCGGCGACGCCGTCGCACATGAGGGTGACGAACTTCCCCCCCAGCCGCTGGTGCCACGTTTCCAGCACCGCGTCGAATGGTGGCTCTCCGAGACGCGCGGCGACGCCATCGCATATGAGTGTGGCAAATCTCCCCTCCAGCCGCTGGTGCCACGCCTCCAGCGCGGTGTCGAATGGTGGGTCGCCGAGACGCGCGGCGACGCTATTGCACATAAAGGTGACGAAATTCTTAGTCCCCAGCCGCTGGTGCCACGCCTCCAGCACTGCGTCCACGCTGGCGAGATTGAGGTACAAGGCACCGTTCAGGAGCACCGCCTTGAGCGTGGCAAGGCCGCGCTCCCTCCACTTGACGAGCAGCTCCTGCACTGCGGGCAGGTACGCCTGGACATTCCTCAGGTGCGCGTGCTTGGGGGGGAATCGTCCACTGTCGTTGTCATGAAGGAGCCGCGTCATGAACATTTGTCCCTGCTCCCGCCTCGCTAAATCATCCGCGCCGATCTGCAACCCAGCGACCACGTGGCGCGTCATGCTGTCTGTGGACACATCCCCGCCGAGGCAGCAGAGGCTGACGGCATTGAGCATGGCGCAAGTCTCCGCGAACAGGCCCCGCAAAGTCTTCTCGCCCCCCGTCACGAGGTGCCACGATGGGTGTGGTCGCCCCTCGAGCGTCACGAATCGCACGCCTCCCGTCTCACACAAAGAGATGCCGAGGGGTGACAGCTCGCAGATGCGGGACACCCATCCCCGCGTGATCATCTCCTGAAATGCCATCTGGCATGTCCTCCCCGCAATGTACACCACGGACACGCCTCCGCCCACCCTCGCGCCGAGCTGGGCCGCGAACCTTTTGTGGTAGTCCGTCATCAGCTCCTCATCGCGCATCCACTTTTCGATGGCGCGCTGGTCGATGATACGGTTGACGTAATTAGCGCTGAGCACACACAAGTCGACCCACGCCACCTCCATGCCCGGAAGCAGTAACTTTTTGAGCTCCTTCTCGGTGCGCGAGATCTCCGTGGTTGCCCGCGGCCCAGGGTACAGACCCAAAATGATGAGCGGTGTGCCCTTCACCGGGGGACGCATGTGGACGGTGATATGATCGGTGTCACCGAGGACGCAAGTCTTCTGCTTCTTGAGGACCGACTCGCTCATCGCAGCGCGGGGTTGTGATTGAGTCCAACAAAAGGCAAGCCATACCCATTTCGACATTCTGCGCGGAACGCGGGCTAAGTTGGGAATTCAGGCAAGCCCTCGTTGCACCAGGCAAGCCCTCGTTGCACCAGGCGAGCCCTTGTTGCACCAGGCAAGCCCTCGTTGCACCAGGCGAGCCCTCGTTGCACCAGCCCTCGTTGCACCAGGCAAGCCCTCATTGCACCAGGCGAGCCCTCGATGACAGATCATGAGAGCCTTAGCCTGAGTGGGACACCTCTGGAGCCCTGACGAATGTCCGCCCAGCCCCCCTCCGCAGCTCCATCGCCGCGTGAACATCAACTGTAAAGTTCTGCGCGGTACGCATGCATTGCGGCTTTGATGACAATCATACACACACGCGAGGGTGGACAGTGGTCGAGATGTGAAATCGTTTCATGAAGTGTGAGGCGATGCAGCGGCGCTCTCCTGCCTGCTGCATCATCGCATCAGGGCCATAGCCTCATCTATAATTTTTGCGGTACGCTGCTGCTGTGCGTACAGGTGTGTGATCACAGCAGTGAGCTCCGCCCTGCTCCACTTGTCGACGTCGAACAGCACGTCCTCCTCCGCCTCCGGCGACCGTCCGGAGTCCAGCAGCACCTCCGGTGTACGCACGGTGAGCACGGGTCCACGCTTCACTCGCTCCCCTCGTTTCGCCACCTTAATACCATGGACTGCGTGCCAGTGTACTTGTAGTAAGAAGCCTGCATGTGCCATGGTTGATACCAGCTGGCATGTGCTTGGCACTCAAATAGCTCGTCCAACCTTGGTATCAGACCACAAAGCATGTGCAAGGACTTGCAGCCTGCTACAAGAGTCATGCCTACAGGTCAAGACCTGGGTCTTAGTGCGCGACGCCTGCAGTGCCGTGACACACATTCACGCCTTGTTCGAATTTTCGACCTTGGAATGCCAGCAGCAGAGCCATGTTCGAATTTTCGACCTTGGAATGCCAGCAACAGAGCCATAAAGCCAGTCTCAATGGCCCAACATAATTCATCAGCTCATCAGCATTGCAGGATAGTGATTGTGCATGCCTGGATGATTGCAGCACCTGCTTGCAATTTTGGCAGCATCAAACACCAGGTGTGGGGATTGCCATCCAGAGTTGCTACTATGCCCATAGCGGAGAGAACCATGCACAAACCATGCCTTCTCGAAGATATATAAATGACATCACTGACAACACTTCTCTCACACAATACTTCCAAGTATACTTTAGCAGCGCATGACAAGGAAGGGGCGCGGTGTCCAGAAAAAACTTTGCTTTATGCTCAAAGCGCGAGCTTCATTGGCATGGAATGGGGAAGGGGCGCCACTGTCGCTAGCCGTTGCAGCACTGTCATCGGGCCGCCTGTGTCCACGGGCGGAACGGTCCCCTGCGCAGTCACTTTGCCTCTGCAGTTGCGGCTAGTATTTCAGCTGATCACGAAGGCCGACACACCCCCTGGTCAAAGGCAATGTGATAAATCAGCAGCCGCGCCGCAGTCACCCTTGCGCAGCGAGCGTCGCATTGGCGTGTCTACTCAATAGAGGAGAGGCGACAGCTACTACGCAGCGGCGCTGCCGGTGCAAAGGCCGCCAAACAGACCCACAGTAACTGTTCCTGTCACTGAGGATGTATAATAACAATTGCTACAAACCTACAAATTTGCCACTTTGGCTGGGCTGGGTCCTTTTAGAGCTGCACCATGCGTCAGATGCACCTGCGCGCCTGCAGGCCGAGCAGCGTGGTCAACGTCAGAAACAAGCGCTGTGAGGCACCCGGCTGCGACAAGCGCCCGACGGCAAACAAGGGGGGGCTCAAGACAGGTGGAGCCTGCAGCATATGAAGTACGACATGGCGGCTGACGTCAGAAACAAGCGCCGCGATGGACCCGGCTGCATCCATCATCCAAGCTATGGTGAACGGTGGGCGTGAGACCCGCTTCCTCCCAGGATCAGGTGCCTGGGTTTTACAGAAGAGGATTTGTACCCTGCCGTTCACCATAGATTGGGAGCTCGTTGCAGCCGGGACCCTCGCAACGATTGTTTTTTAACAATTGTTGTCAACCATGCCTCAGCTTGTGCTGCAATTACCAGCCAGGCTTCATCCCACCGTCCGCCAGTAAGTCAGGTGCTTGTCGGAGACCGGTGTCTCATAGCGCTTGCTCTTGATGTCGCCCTCGTCGTGCTCCTCATGTGGCAGGCAGCACCTGCCCGTTTACCACTATCGTGGCGGGCGTAAACATTGCCGCCTTCTGAGCCTTTGTGCAGGCGACCACCATACGCGGCGTGAAGTCACCAGCCAAATGCGTCGCGCCAGTCTCATCAGCGAGCTCATCTAGGTCGCAAGAATCCTTGTCCCGGCGGCATTTATGAAGATTCAGCCGCACGTCGAGGTTGCTGACGCGAGCTGATTGATCGCGGATCCGGCTGGCCATATCTTTGGACGGTTTCCGGAGTTGTGCTCCATGCACGCCGCCGGACAGTGCACGAACAGCTAACGCTCAGTAATAGCGAGCGATAAAACGGCGATCACTTAGCAACCAGAGTAAGCCCGACGGCTCGAAATTCACCAAACCTCAACTGTTTTGAAGTGAACTTCAAGCCAATTCGCGGCAAAACACCTTGCTTGGCAGAACCTAGTACTAGCGTCTCGTACATCGGGAACGCCACATTTCCATCAAGGCTGCAACTCGCAGCAGAGCCAAAAGATTGCGATGCTCAGCGTCACAGTTGAGGGACTCTAATGTGTGTCCAGCACAGTGCACGATATATGGAGCTGATCTGACCTCAATGCAGCAGTAAGCGCTGGCGTGCACACAACGGGCTTGGAGCAGCAACAAAGGCATTAAAAGCACTGCCGGTGGGGGGGCAAGGTTCAGGCAGGGCAGGAGCAGGAGAAGGAGAGCTGCTGAGCTTGGTGTATATAGGGCGCACCACCAACAACAGGCCACGGCATGCCGTCCTTCACAGGCCTGACGAGCTGGCTGAGCACCCACTCCCCCCCGCCTGGACCATCAGGCCGCGCCTCCGCTTTGAAAAATAACAATGACGACCGTGACAGAGCGAAACCTAAGCAGACCCAGCAACAGCAGCCAAGGCAGAAGGCGGCCGGAGTCAAGCGCCAGCGAGCATCCTACTCAGGCGGCGATGACTTGACCCAGCCCCCGCGGCAGAGGGCTGTAGTGAACCGGCTGTCGCTGTCTGCCAAGCCCACGCCTGCTTCGGCGGCACGCATGAGCCCGGGGTTCGGGGCAACGGTGCAACGTCAGCAGCAGGCACCGGGTGCGCCGAGCGCATTCGTCGCGAATCCGTGGGAGCGCATCGCCAGCGCTGGCGCCGCAGGCGGCGCTGCTGACCATGAGCAGCAGCAGCAGCAGCAGCAGCAGCAGCGGCAGCAGCAGGAGTACGAGGGTGATTATCAGCAGCAGCAGCACCACCAGCAACCCTACCATCAAAATCACGCGGCGCCGCCGCCGCCGCCGCAGCAGCAGCGGCAGCAGCAGATGCAGCAAATGCAGCCGTACCCCATGTTCACGCCGCCCGCCAAGGACGCTGCTGACCCTGTGCGGCTGCTGGAGGAGGCGAACTTGAAGTTGTTCGGCCACAACACGTTCCGCGATGATCAGCGGGCGGTCATGGCGACAACGCTGCGCGGCCGCGACGCCTTTGTGATCATGCCGACGGGCGGGGGGAAGTCGCTGTGCTATCAGCTGCCGGCGTGCCTGAGCAAGGGGGTGACGGTGGTGGTGTCGCCGCTGCTGGCGCTGATAGAGGACCAGGTGCGCCGTTGAAATCAGCATTGTATGTTAGAGTTATGTTGCGTGTGAAATTGTCGTACTTCAAGTAGGTGATAATCAGCATTTCATGCTTGCGCGTGTGGTCGGCGCGGAGGGCTTTGTGTACGCTGCTACTGGAGCAGTTGAGGAGCGCTAGTGCCAGCGATTAAGGGCAAGGTGTGCTGTCAGACAGCTTAAAATTGCACTTCACATTGCACTCTGGGGAATGCTCAAATGTCTGTGGTCCTTGCAGAGAGCTACACAGCTTTTCAAGCACTTGAAATGCACTACTGCCAGCGATTGCGGGTCAGGTGTGTTGTCAGACAGCTTAGCATGCACTCTGCGAGTACACTAATGCCTGTGGTCATTGTAGAGGGCTGCACTGCTCCTCAAGCACTTGAAATGCACTGCCGCCAGCGTTGGAGGGTCGGGTGCGCCATCAAATGGCTCAGCATCCCACATTGTGGCGTGCTCTTGCGTCCGGGACAAGTAGTATCTGCTAGACTGCTTCTCGAGCGCTGCAGAGCGCGCAGCTGCATGCGCTGCCAGCTGTCAGTGCTGGTGACCTTCTGGTCGCCGCTAGCGCCACTTCAAGACCGGGTGCCGCCTCAAGCGATTCGCAGACGTTACGCTGCAAGTAATTGTGACCAGGAGGTGGCCATTCCAAAGTGCCGCGAGGGGACGCAGCGGAGCAAAAAAAGCACACCGCCCAGCACTGACACGTGGCTTTCCACTGCCACATCACATTCGTATTGATGCAAGACAGCGCATAGCACGACCACCGTGCCAGAGGTGGATTCGAGCAGCCGAGCAGACACGACTCACGAGAGCGCGTGTTGAAGTGAATTGTAAACACGGTGCGAACCCTGCCTGAGGTGGCGAGTCAGTGCTCAACAAGGACCCAACCTGTATGGCGTACGTGCGACGGCCCCAGAAGTCACTGTGGCAGCTCCTTCTGAGACTTCTCGCCGAGCTCTGTGAGTGTGGCGCAACATGTGCTGAGCTCTGCCCTGTCAATCCATACATACCCTGCAGGTGTCGGCGCTGGTCAGCAACCCGCACTGCGGCGGGATACCGGCGGCGGCGCTCACGTCCGCGACGGCGCCGGTGATGAGCCATCAGGTGAGGGGGGCGCTGAGCACTGATGCAGTGTCCAGCGGCTATACAATTTTGTAGAAAAGTTCCTGCCCACAATTTCCTTTTTAAAATATGTTAGTTGTTGGCAATGAACCATTTTGCGTGTGCGAACCAGCGTTGAGGATTGGCGGCGGCGCTCACGTCCGCGACGGCGCCGGCGATGAGCCACCAGGTGAGAGATGGCTGAGCGTCGATGCAGTAAGCCTAGTCCAGCGGCTAACATATGGTTTAAGAATCGTGACGCTAAGGTTTTTTTAGTTGTTGGCGGTGAATAAGTTTTGTGTGCACGCTGTAGCACTAGCGTTCAGGACTGGCGGTGGCACTCACGCCCTCGTCAGCGCCGGTGATGAGCCACCAGGTGACGAGGTCACTGAGTGATGTGTGCATCATCCGGCGGCTTAAGTTTTTTGTTAAGGTTCTGATCACAATATTTCATGAAATTGTCAGCGATGAACAAAGTTTTACGTGCACGGTGTAGCACTAGCGTCCAGGGTCGGCGACGGCACTCACGTCCGCGCCGGCGCCCGTGATGAGCCACCATGCGAGAGGTGGCTGAGCAATGCATCAGTGCTCAGCTGTCCGGTGGCGCGCTCCATGCTCTTGTCGAGGCGCCAGTTGTCGTTTTCTTCAAGCCTTGTTTTGTTGTTTTGCGCGGTGCGGAATGACCAGAGTTGTCACACTGCAGACGGTCAATCATTTGTTTGGCAGCAGCGCACGCCTGGTCCGACAGCAGCTGGGGGGCTAGGGCGAGGGTGAGGGTCAGAGGTAAATGTTGCATCTGGGCATGCTGGTGGGGCAGCATTTGCATAATAAACATTTGTTTAAGGCGCGGCGCGTGTGCGGGCACGTGAGGAGGTGGCTGAGCGATGACGCTCGGCCAGCGATGACGCTCAGCCAGCGCACCGGCGGGGCAGGGCTACGGCAAGTTGAAGATGCGGTACCAGGCTCAGATAATTGTCGGGCCAGGGCTGGTTGTACTCGTGTGCGGCGCCCCTCCGGCTTCAGCGGCGACGAGACGGTCATGCGAGCACACGTTACATTAGTGCTACAATTCAGATGTTATCAACGAGCCCATATGAATCACTTGAATGTACTATTCATGCAAATGTTACTACTTCTATTTCTTGTATCATCAGCTATACATCACCCCGAGCACATGTCCACAACCGCAAGCAGGTGAGCCCCCCCCCCCCCTCTCCCCCCCCCCCCCAATGCAGACACCGGGACCTGCTGCGGTGCGAGTCTGGCGTCGAGCCGGTGCTGAAACTACTGTACTACATCACCCCGGTGCACACATCCCTATGTAACTGCCAATGAGCCCCCCCCCCCCCCCCCCCTCCCCCAATGCAGATCCACCAGGACTTGCTGCGGTGCCAGGCCGGCATCGCGCCGGTGCTGAAGCTGCTGCACATGACCCCAAAGCGTGCATCCCTTTGTAACTGAGGCCCCCCCACCTTCCCCGCCCTCCCCCTCCAATGCAGATCCACCAGGACTTGCTGCGGTGCGAGTCTGGTGTCGAGCCGGTGCTGAAGCTGCTGCACGCGCGCATCCCTTTGTAACTGAGGCCTTTGCTGACGCTGCCGCACGCGCGCATCCCTTTGTAACTGAGGCCCCCCCACCTTCCCCGCCCTCCCCCTCCAATGCAGATCCACCAGGACTTGCTGCGATGCGAGTCTGGCGTCGAGCCGGTGCTGAAGCTGCTGTACGTCACGCCGGAGCGCGTGGCGAAGAGCGGCCGCTTCTTCGACGTCATGCGCAGCCTGGACGAGCAGGGCATGCTGGCGCGCTTCGTCATCGACGAGGTACTTTTGCGCGCCGCACTTAGGGTTAGGGTTAGGGTAAGCGTGCTTGCTTTGTGTCAGGGCAGGTATTAGGATTTAGGGCGCTTCTTTGACGTCCTTCACAGCTTGCGCGCAGGGCATGCTGGGGCGCGCCGCAATTAGTGTTAGCGTTGGGGTCCTTGCTTAAAATTTGGGCTGGCATTAGGATTGAGTGCGTTTCTTTGACGTACTGTGCGGCCTGACGAGCAGGGCATGCTGGCGCGCTTCTTACTGACGAGGTACCGTGCGCACTGCAGTTCAGGGTCAGGGTTAGGGTTCGGGGGTGCTTGCTTAGGGCTAGGGCTAGGATAAGGATTGAGTGCGCTTCTTCGACGTCCTTCACAGCCTGCGCGGGATCGATGAGGTGAGGCGCGCGCCGCAATTAGGGTCAGGGGTTAGGGTGCTTGAAATACGCGCGGAAGCGTGCGTGTGCGCGCGTGCGTCAGCAGCGCGCGGCAGCGCGAAGTGACCCTCCGTCGGCGTCGCGCAGCGCTCAGCTAGATCAGAGTTAGGGTACAGATTAGGGTCAGTGCCTGCCATTACACCCTCATTTGTCGACGATGCATGCGGCCGCCGTTGCGTCGCAATCGCCAAACTCTTTTGAGAGTTCATCAGCGCATTGCAGTAAGCATCTGCAGCGGTTATAGCGCGCAAGTGCACGTCAGCGTGTGTGCCCACGCGGACCGTGGCGCGCCACCGCTGCACGAGATCACTGCGCAGCCCCCTGGGGGCACATGCATTGTCGTGCTGGCACGTGCCGGCATCACGGCGGCGCCAGCTTTCCGGGCGCACTTTGCCAATAACAATGCAAAGAGGCTATCTGCTGTGGGTGTCGGCGCATGCTTTGAGGTGTTGACGCGTTAATAGCAGCGAGCACTGCTGGGACCGATATATACATACCGGTATTCGCCGCTCAGTGCCACCCGACCTCCGCTCGGGCTCTCTGACGCAACGGTCTACTAGTGGTGACACTCCTCACCTTGCAGTTTGCGCGAACACTACCACTTTAACTCTTGCAAACCGATACCCCTGCGGTTGTTGATGCGCCGCTGCTGCTGTGTTCCATGCCCATATGTGACGCTCCTCGCCTCACATCTTGCGCAAAATCTCACCCTTTTACTCTTGCCAAATTGCCTTTGTGCAATGACGCACCATTGCTGACGTTTTCCAAGCCTTCCGCGCGCAGGCGCGCTGCGCGAGCCACTTATCTCTTGCGTGTGACACGCCTTTTTCACAAGCGCACTGCGCGAGCCAGCGATTGCTGACGTGTTCCACACCTTCCGCACAGGCGCACTGCGTGAGTCACCTTCTGCACAATTGCACTGCGTGAGCCAGTGATTGGTGACGTGTTCCACGCCTTCTGCGCCTTCTGCACAGGCGCACTGCGTGAGCCAGTGGGGCCACGACTTCCGCCAGGACTACCTGAAGCTGGGGGTGCTGAAGCA
This sequence comes from Tribonema minus, assembly GCA_017506865.1. Classification (NCBI taxonomy): domain Eukaryota; class Xanthophyceae; order Tribonematales; family Tribonemataceae; genus Tribonema; species Tribonema minus. The sequence continues at coordinate 262,028 of JAFCMP010000546.1, read as the reverse complement.
GACGTTCCCGCACGTCCCGACGCTCGCTGTCACCGCCACCGCCACTCCCAAGGTGCGCGCGCGCACGCATATGCCGTGCCCTGGTGTCCCTCACAGTTGCCCCCCCTCGTTGCACACGTTGAAGTTGCCATGGCATGCGCGCGGTCGTTGTCTTGCGCGCTGAGACCCGATGGCTCAGCGACTGTCTTTCTGAAGTTGAGCTTGCAAGCGCGGCAGCCATTGCTCAAATTCAACAGCGGCTGCTGTCATGTGCCACGACGGAAACCTCTTCAAGTCTGCACGGCATTCCCGCACGCCCCGATGCTTGCTGTCACCGCCACCGCCACTCCCAAGGTGCGTGTGCACGCAATGCTGTGCCTTGGTCTCATTCTCGGCTGCATCTCCTTGCAAAACTCGAAGTTGCTGTGGCATGCGGGGGGGGTCGTTGCTTCGTGCGCTGATTCTGGAAGGTCTTAGCGATTGTCACCTTGGAGTTGAGCTCGCGAGCGGGGCCACAACTCCCCCAAGGTGCGCGCGCACGCAACGCTGTGCCCTGGTGTCCTCCTAGTTTTGCCCCTCCTTGCAAAACTTGAAGTTGTCATGGCATGTGCGGGGTCGTTGTCTCGCGCACTCATGCTCTATGGTTCGGTAACTGTCATGTTTCTAAGTTGAGCTTGCGCGACCGCCTGCGCCCCCGACGTCCCCACAACAGGCGAAGTTCCATTCCCTGCAGTCGCAGCTGTCATGGTGCATGCCTGCATCTTGCGCGCTGAGGCTGATGGCTCAGCAACTGTCACTATGAAGTGAGGCTTGCAAGTGCGGCGTGGCACTTTCTCAAGCTCAGAAGCGCCTTCTGGTGTATGCCACACAGGCTGTTATTGGCTGATGCCTTTACCCAACATGGGTTTCGCCCACTGAGGAGGTGATGCTCAACTCTTCTCTGAAGATGCTCCCTGATGGTGTTGCTCAAGACTAGTGCCGTTCAACTCTGACAACGCCCCCTGATGATATGCTTCTCCCCTCCAGTAACGCTCAACTCTGGTAACGCTCCATAAAACTGAACTTCACACACAAAGCTCTGGTGATGCTCACACGTGGTGTCACTTCCATCTGGTGACTCTCTCCTCTGGTGACGCTCTCGCCTGCAGGTGCGCGCCGACGTGATCAAGAGCCTCAAGCTCAACAACGTGCAGCAGTTCATCGGCGGGTTCGACCGGCCGAACCTGTTCTTCAAGGTGAGCACGTCACCAGGTGGGACGCTGAACCTGTCGCGATTGAAGTTGAACGCCCAGATATTGAAGTTGAACGCTCCAGAACGATGTGCTCTGTGTGAAATGCATGCACGTGGGTGTCATGATTGACGTTCTCCAGCAATTTCCTGCTGGTCTGCAACACATTTGGTTTACTTCTCAAGGTTCGTGCTGTACATTGCGCGTTTGGCATCGGGGCGTCGCTTTGCGCACGCGCACACGCACCGTGACTCATGCAAGTGTCGGACCCACCGGCTCCTCAGGGCTCTGGGTGCTTGTGCTGCGCTGGAATGACTTTGGCTCACAATCAGAGGGCATCCGCAGCTGCTGTGCGGTGCACTTGCACAGCTGCTGTATTGCACAGGAGCAGGCGCTTGCTTCCCTCTCGCTCATCAGTCAACTCTCACCAGGCTGATGCGCAGTGGTCAGCTCAGCACGCTGCGCATCTGCATGCGAGGCTCTGGCTTGACTTGAACCTTACCGCGCGCATCGCTTCGGTGTGACATGCAGTTGAGGCCATGCGGAGAACTGAGCATTGTGGCAGCCGCGCCATGCGCACTGTACAGCAGTTTTTGAAACTGTGCTTTGCCAGACTTTTTTTCTTCTGTTGGTATTAGTGTTGGCTTTATCAGCTCAACATTTTCCATTCACGCTTGATATGCGCCAATGTTGCAGGTGGTCAAGAAGCCGGACAAGGGGAAGGAGCAGTGCGAGCTGGTTGCTGAGGTGAATTTTGTGATGCGGTGTGATTCCAGGTTGAAAATGCTGTAGGAAGTGCTGATGAATTATGATTGTAGGCGGGACATAAAGAACCGCTAGCGAAATTGTGCATGTCTACCGGGTGCTACGATGGCCTTGTTACTTCTTTGCTGTGCTTGGCACAAGTATATTCAATTTAATTTGACCGGTAGTACAACATTCCTGTGACATTGTGTTTATGTCATCAAGCTAGAACTCGGTAGTATTTCAGCCTTACCCTTTCTGATGCTGTGTGCAAGCGGACACAGCAAGACGCATAGTATAATCCGGTGCCACAATTTTCAGCCGGCTGTGGTTGACGTTTCTGTCAGGCGCTGTCAGTCCCAGTGTTTACGTGTTTCTCTCTCCCTGACGCAGCCGAACATCAACCCTTTACCTGCGGTCATGACCCCCCCCCCCCCACACCCTCCCCGCCTCACTACCATTCTTAGGTACTTCTTGTAGGGCTGAACGTCAACCCCTGGCTTAACTCCTCTCATCCTGCTAGCTGCCTCTCGCCCACCGGTCTGTGCTAATTGTTCTCGCCCCGCAGTACATCATGGAGCAGAACGAGAGGGCAAGGCAGAGGGGCGGCCCCGGCGCGCCTGACGCATGCGGCATCGTCTACTGCATGACGCGCAAGGTGCGCCAACGTAGCCCTAGCTCTGGTCCTCAGGTACGGCAGGTGGTCGAACCGCAACCTCAGCAGTTTACGACAATAACGTGCGGTTCTGTCCAATGCGTGCAGCATCGTCTACTGCATGACGCGTAAGGTAGGGCAACACTACGTAGCCCTAGCCCTAGCCCTAGTCCCAAGGTAAGGCAGGTAGTCTCTCTGCAACCTCTGGAGTTTGCACCAATTACGTGTGGTTCGGGCCGATGCATGCGGCATAGTCTACTGCACGACGCGGAAGGTGGGCCAATGCTAGCCCTAGCCCTAGCTGTAGCCCTCAAGTAAGGCAGGTAGTCTCACTGCAATCACGTGCGCTTCCGTTCGATGCATGCGGCATAGTCTACTTCATGACGCGGAAGGTAGGCCAACCCTTGCCCTAGCCATAGCCCTAACCCCCAGGTAGTGGCACTGGGGTCTCTTGGAGCCGCAATCGTGGCGTGCATTTCCACACGCATGGAAGACGCGCAGCACCACGTTTAAAGGTAAAGTGAAGGTGGAGTCAGGGGTCGGTTTAGGGTCGGCGAACGCACGCCAAACAGGGAGCGTTGGGAATATGGCCGCGCTATGCTGCTGTGCTCAGCACACGAATTTTGCCTTGTGCACATCCGAACGCTTGCTGCGCCGTGAGCTAGCGATCAGATGAGCGACCGCCTGGCGAGCACGGGCATAGTTGAGCGCTGCTTGACTGGCACACTGCTCGAATGGGGCCGCGCTGGCTGCCCCGCAGGCCAGCGCAACCGCGTCGGCGCGCCCAATGGATATCTGAGCAGTGCCTCAATGTCCGCTGCTGCTGCCGCGCCGCAGGGCAGTAAGCGGAATGAGCAACTGCCCAGAGACCACGCTCTTATTATTTGTTCAGAGCATTTCTTCGTCCTTCGATGACCTGAGCGCTGCGACAGCATTGAGCGCTCCTTCGCCGAGTGTGGCTGCCGTAACGAGCTGCTGTCGCCACGTCGCAGGAGAGCGAGCACGTGAGCGACTAATCTGGTTTGCAGCAGCACGCACACACCAGAGCACTTGCTGTTGAATACTGAGAGTTGAGCACTGCTGCAGTGTGTCCCGCTTTTTGAACAGCAAGCAGATGAGCGACTACCCGGACAGAGTGTGAGCTGCTAGACTGAGCGCTGCTGCAGTGATCCGTGGGGGCAGCGAGCAGATTAGCGACTGCAAGGACGCCGTGCGTACAACCCGGCACTGCTTGACCTCGAACTGCTGCCTTCACGTCCTGCTGCTGCCGCGCTGCAGGACAGCGAGAGTATGAGCGACTACCTGGAGAGCGTGGGCATCTCCGCGGACTTCTACCACGCGGGGCAGACGGCGCCGCAGCGCAGACTGGTGCAGGCCGCGTGGACCGCCGGCATAGTCAAGGTGCACGCTAATGAGTTGATGGCTTGATGTAATTTTGTAGAACCATCAGCTTCATGTGCCATCCTTTGGCAATGCTGTGAGTTGAGATCAGAACATGGGTACCCACACCATAAGCAGGATGGTGCAGGCCGCGTGGACTGCCGGCACAGTCAAGGTGAGAAGGCACAGTTGCGTCATCATAATCAGTTTTCTTGTGCACGTGATGTCCAGCGCGTGATGGTGATAGCTTGTACCACATACTTCACTTCAGCTTCTGCACCAAGTGCGTGTTGAGATTGTGTAGGGGGCATGAACCGTTGGCATAGTCAAGGTGCGCGTTGTTGACCTGGCGTAGATTTTTTCGAGTACCGTCAGCTTTACTGAGCCGCTTTCTGTCAACGCCGTGAGGCGGAATCAGATCATGAGTACACCATAAACAAGATGGTGCAGGCCGCGTGGACCGCCGGTATAGTCAAGGCGCGCGTTGGTGACTTGGCGCACGAATTCTTGAGTACCGTCAGCTATGATTTGCCATTATTCGACAATGCCATGAATCATAATTGGAACATAGGTACACTATAAGCAATACAGTGCAGGCCGCACAGGCCGCTGGCATAGTCCGAGTGCAAAGGCATCATCGTTTCAGAGACAAGGTGTTTGCGCGTGATGTTTATACCACATATGTACTCATTTCAGCCTCTACATATGGCTCCAAGTACATGCTGAGGTGGTGCGGGGGGCGTTGACTGCCGACATAGTGAAGGTGTGCGTTGTTGGTGCCAAGTAATGTTTTTTTGAAGTACCACCAGCTATGCCATTTTTCGTCAATGCCGTGAGTCGCAACGAAGACCAAGTGTAATGCAATGTATATGTGATCATGCAGACCGCGTGCGCGGCCAGCTTTGTCACGGTGAGAAGGTGTCAATGTGTCAGGAAGGATTAAGGTTTTTGCGCGTTCTTGACTCGTGGCGCGTACCACGTACTTCGCTGGAGCATCTGTATATGTGCATGTATGGCAAATTCATTACTATACGGTGCAGGCCGTGCATCACCGGCATGGTCATGATTAGGGCTGTTGACGCAGCAAATAGTACAGCACCGAGAAATAGGACATCAATTGTCTAGTGGCACGAGTGCCATGCTTTGCCGCTCCATCGTCTCATTAGCATGCTGCAAAGTGTTGTTGCAATGCACCTGCACCATGATTCAATGGTGCAAATAGCATGGCGCTCTGACGTGTGGTTCAAGGTACGCGCCTCTGTGATTGAGCGCTGTGCACGTGTCATGCCACCACAAGCCAATGCGCCATCTGGTGGCATGTACATACAACTGGTGGGCTTTCTGGGCTTTTGTAAACAGTAAACAGCACCTAATGGGCTTTCTGGGCTTTTGTAGACAGACCTGCACAAGCAACAGCCGACACGCACAAAACGCCCTCAGAACGCGGCACTAGCACCAGAAACGTGTACGCATGCGGTCGCTGACGTTCCCCACGAAAACTGATTATCTGGTGGTACACGCAGATCATCTGGCCTTTCGCAACAACTGATCTACTATGTTATATTAACAATTATTACTTGAACTCAACGAGTAAAAATCATTATACTGTAGAAACATTTTTTAAATTATGAGACAGCAAGTGTTTAGACAACAAACTGCACGCGTGCGCTCGCTGGCGTTGCGCAGCTGCTGTGCGCCACCATTATGTAATTCAGAAGTATGTATTTATCAAAGTACTCATACGCGCTTGCTGGTACTTTGCAGGTGTTGTGCGCCACAATCGCGTGCGGCATGGGCAACGATGTGCCTTGCAGTAATTGCCTTCCAAATATACTACACACATACATGTATACACATAGATAAAAAACATGTATGTACGCACAATGTATACATCAAAAACTTCAACATATGCTTTTTATAAATAGACGTACACACATATATATGCATCAAAATGTTCAAGCGCGCTTGCTGGTACCACGCAGGTGCTATGCGCCACAACGTGCGGCATGGGCATTGACGTCGCCAATGTGCTTTGCAGTAACTACTATTTATCAAAATGTTCATACGCGCTTGCTGGTACTTTGCAGGTGTTGTGCGCCACAATCGCGTGCGGCATGGGCATCGACGTCGCCAACGTGCGCTTTGTGGTGCACGCCAGCGTCGCCAAGAGCGTAGAGGGCTACTACCAGGTGAGCGCTGCTGCGGCAGCGAAAACTTCATGTGCTTGAAGTATTGCATTTCGGACGTTTCCAATCCCTGCTCAAGGCACATGGAGCGCAGGAACAGTGATCAATAGTGTAGGGTACAGCAGCGACTGCAAAGTCTATGTTTTATTTATGAAACTACACAAAAGGCTCAGCACCCTTTTTGACAGCTGCATTGGAGTCGTGATCGCAATTCTGTCAGCGACCAATGTCACAGGCTTTTCTGCCGCCGCGATTGAAGTAATCCAGATGTAGCTGCTTGCGAAAACCTTGGGGAGCACGCACATCGTCAAGCATTCGGCACCTGCGGTTTAGACCTATTGATGTGCTATTTTTGCAATGCACACCGATGCACTGAGTGCAGTCGTTCAGACGTAATGCGCATGAGACCAAATATCGGTGCTCGCATGCATACACCTCTCGGTCACTTTGACAACAATCGCGGGAAGTCTCTGACAGGTACAAACACCACCCAACGACAGCAAAATTCAAATGAGAAGGGCTTTCTCGCGCCCTAAGCGAGAGCTGATATTAAGTGCACACCTTCTGAAGTTGTTGCTCTGTGTACAAAACTGCTTCCATCCATGCGTAGTCGCGTGCCACCACAAATTTTAAACTTGCTCCCACAGCAGACTGACCTCGCAACCACACGTTCATGAACGCCCTCAGCAACTTCAACTATTGGGAACGTCCCTTGTTGAACTTGCAGGAGGCGGGGCGCGCGGGCAGAGATGGCGAGCCCGCGGAGTGCATCGTCTTCTTCCGCGAAGCCGACCTCGGGAAGCTCAAGAACATGATCGAGGGCAACTTCTGCCGTCCAAGCAGGGGGAAGCGCCCCAAGCGGTCCTCCAAGGAGACCGCCAGGCAGCTGGAGCACCTGGAGGAGGTGCGCCATTGTTGTCAAAGTTCAACACTTCAAGTTTGAAGTACATGAGCCTGGCCAGCCATGCAGTGATGTTTGATGCTTGACCGATGTGAGCAAGGGGGCTGGCGTTTGGCATGCAAATTTGTTTTGGTGCACCTCATGCAGGGCGGAGATGATTCCATGGCCCCAACATCCAAGGAGCTGCTTTAAGATGAGAGCCAGGAGCAATGGCGACAAATCATGAACTACAACTTGAAGTAGCGGTGCTGCGCTGGGCTGCAGTCGTACCATGCCTCCTGTTCGCAGTAAGGTTGCTCATGATGCACTGCAGGACAGGATTATATATGATAAAGTGTTGGGTATGTATTCATGTAGTTGCACGTTTATGTATGATGAAATGTTGGACCTGAACCACATTGATGCGTGACCTGACGGAAGACGACTTTCACTTAAGGCACTATGAACTGATCTGGCAGTATTGCGCTTGCCGTCTGAAACTGGGAACATCACAAGCCCACAAGCACGTTTACCTCACATTTACTTAAAATGATAGTGTCGCAGGTGATGGAATGTGCCATGCGGACACTCAACAAGTACAACCAACGCTCAATCACACGCCCATCTTGTCTGTTAGCTGGCCTCCACAAAAAAGAAAAGGTGAACTTGCAAGAAGCGCCGCCTTGGTAACTACCAGACTTCGCACGTCAGATCACTGCGTGGTGTCACTTGTTTGAAGCAGCAGCCTATGCATTACGCCAACGACAACGTGCGGCACTCCTGGCGGCAGGCATTGGAGCGAACCGCATGCCGCGCGTCGCTGCATGTTGGTGACGCACTGTCTGTACAAGCTTGACTTGTGGCTTTGGGAGTACACACGCACTCATGCACGCGCTCATGCCTGTACGTTCATGCCCGCGGCACTGCGACGATGTATGGACGACGCAATGCCGCCGAAGATCCATCACACAGAGTTTGCTGCGCATGGCCGAGCGCTCCAGCTGCCTGACACTTCACGTGCCACGCGAAAATGAACAAGCGCACTGAGTCTCAAACGGACTGGCAATACCAAGACCACTGCTCCATAGCACCTGGCATTGCACCAACCATCATCATACCACCACCACTTGAAGCATCAACTCCAAATGTTTCTTCAATTTGTTTTACAAGTCGATTGTGTTGTGCGTTTGAGTCTTTGAGTCTCCAACGAACGCCAATACCAAGCACGCCCGATATTGTATTGTGTCTCTCCTCACAGATGGCGGAGTACTGCATGCTCCAGGGCACCTGCCGCCGCAAGTTCCTGGCGCGCTACTTTGCGGACGCTGCCCACGCCGCAGCCACCAGATGCAGCCACATGTGCGACAACTGCCGCGGCGACCATGAAGTTGAAGTTGAAGACGAGACCGCAAACCCCTATGACCGTGGCCGCACCAGCGGCGGCGGCGGCGGCGGCACGAACATCCTGGCTGTCGCTGCGAGCATGAAACGCGCCAGTGCGAGCAGCGGCGGCAGCAGCGGCGGCGGCAGCGGCGGCGGCAGCAGCAGAGGTGGCGGTGGCGGCGGCAGAGGTGGCAAAGGCGGCAGCAGCAGCGGCTTTGTCACGGCGAACACACTGCGTGCCCACGCGGGCGATGGTGGCGGCGGCGGCGTGCGCGGCGCAGCAATGATTGGCGCTGCCGCCGCTGCTGCTGCCAAGCGCGTGCCGCCGCCGCCGTTCTTCCAGCCGGCGGCGAACGCAGACTGCGAGGAGCTCGACGACAACTTTGAAGATGACTGATTGAAATGACAGTAAGCGGGGGTGGGGCGCATCAATGCCGGCTGCGCACAAGCATGGCACACGTAAGGCAGGCCAGTGCCAGAGCTGTCAGGGTCTAGTGGGCAAAGCCTAACCCTAGCTTCAGCAATTGCAATTGCATTGGCACGACATGATGGTCCTGCTGTAGCTTGCCAGTGCAGTGGTGGCGGTGGCAGCAGCAACGGCTGCCCTTGACTGTGTTGCTGCTGCGAGGCACAACAGTCACCGCAATGTGTGATGTGCTTGCAGGGCTGGTAGCAGCAGCAGCAGCAGCAGCAGCAGCAGCAGCGGCGGCAGCAGCGGCAGCAACGGCGGCAGCAGCGGCAGCGGCTGCACAGCTCGCATGATGTCCCGCCGCGCTGCCCTGAGGACTGATCTGGTATGTATGTGACCGCGCAATGGCAACAACAGCTTTGTGCAAGACAACACGCAATACTGAGCATTCTGGCTGGAACAAATGATGAGAGCGTGCTGAATGACCAACTGAGTTTGCACGTGGCCGCACTGCAGTGCTGATTTGTTCTTCAATGTGCGTTTTGACATGCTGCGCTTGTATTGCCACACACTTTTCTGCATCGTTCGACGCACACTGCATTCAAAGCCACAAGCGGCTCTTGCATCGCTGGACACAGTGGTTGGAAAATCACAGGTCGCTTTCAAGAAAACGAGTCGGTCACAGCGAACACCAGCATCTGCAACAACAGCAGTCCGCTGCAGATGATGCTGATAGGCCTGTGTTGTAGACAAGGTACCTCCACATGCACTGAGCATTTGTCGTAGCCAGTGATGTGCATCTCAGGTGTTTATCATGGAGTACACAGTCGCTGGACAATGACTGACGGGAGCACAGCTGGCACGTGATTGCGCAGCGCTTGATGACTGCACATACCACATGACCTTGCACATAGCACGTCAAAGCCGCACAATTGCTGCACACCGAAGTGCTGCATCAAACATGTCACTAGTTGTCCACTGTAGCTATAGGCAGCGTGATGCACAGTGACGCAGACAATGCAATGCATGCAGCTGCGAGATCCACAACAGAAAATGACTAGCAAAAAGCAAGAGCACTGCACCCAGGTCAACGCATTCACACGTAAGGGTTCACGGTAGGGTTCAAGATAGGGCCCGAAGTGCACCTTGAAGACGAGCTTGAAATGCAGATCCTTTCGCTCCACAACCAGTATATGCAGCAACACACATGCAGCACGCAATGCGACACACGGTGTTGACATCGTACGAATGACGCACAGGAGCAGACAGATTATGATCTCTGGGCTTGGCAACTCAAACCAATGGCAACATCGATTGTGGAAGCAGCTGATACATGACATGGGATATCCACACAAGGAGCACACGTCGCAAGATTTGTAAAAAGAGTTTATTGCACACAGGCACACGCATCACACCGCCGTAAACATCCAATCAACTAATTAGACGCATGCGCCATTCTCACTCCGACTGCAGCTGCCCGCTTGGCTTGTTCCTCACGGGCAGCCCGTTTAATGCGCATGATTTCAGCAGCATGAACAGCATCCCGAGTAGCTGTGCCGGGCTGGAACCCCAATGCTGCCAGGCGAGCAGGAAAATCGCAGGGGCTGCTTGCAGGCTTTGTGGACTGACTTGGAATGCCGTCGTCCGGGCATACCATGACGCCCCACAAAGGGTCTACTTCGCCTTGCCACCAGACGTCATACCCCTCAGCACTGCGCGTCGCGACAAAAACACTCAACGCTTCCTGTCCCCCTGCTGTCAATTTCACGGGATCTGCGATGTACAATGGTAGGCTGCACCTGCGTCTGAACATGCTCCCGAAAATGTTCCCCGACCAAGACGACTGATCATTGGCAGCAGGCCGCAAAGGTGGTGCGGGGCGTTGGTCACTTGCACGCTCACCCTGTGGCGCATGGTACACGGCATTGTGGTCCTCCTTCCGATCATGTCCAACACCTTCAAATTGAACAGCAGCCCCATGTGCACCCACGTTCATTTTAGGTGCAACAGTGGTGCCCCTGAGGCTGTTGTGAGTGGCGTCGGTTTTCTGAAGTGTTGGCACCGCAATTACCCAAAACCCTGCGTCGTTGTGTGTGTATGCATTGACGACATGCTTGACAACGGCATCCTTGTCAAGCGTGGACGTATAGATCTCGCTGATCTGGTGCACGTTGATACCCCTGCGGCCACACATGCTCTTCGCCAGCACATAGTCGCTGAAGCCCTCGATCCAGACCTTCACCTCCTGCACGACCAAGGGATATCCTCTTTCAAATTTTTTTAGAAGATGGTCAGACAATAGAGCACATACTGAGCGCATCTAACGTTGGCTTCTTGTTCATGAACTCGAGTCAATGAAGTCCATGATGCACACCTCCTTCGCCTTCATGTACAAGGTCAAGCATGTCAATGATTGATCAAATTGCATTTTGGCGATTATACAACTTGAAAAACTTTGCATCTAACCAGAACAAATAATGATGCTGAACAAGGCATTCAGGCAGATCAGCCGCGCTAAAACTGGAACTACCGGTTCGGGCGCACTGCTGGCTCGGCTGGTGGCAGCTGCATTTGTTGCACATCTGCTGCAGCTACTGCAAGCAGTTGATGATTGTTTTGAACTTCGCTGTCTTACAAAGCTATGGTTGCTTCACAGCAAAGGCCTTGCAGAGACTCTCTGGGAATTTTGCTCAATAGACATTCCCGCTATCATTATGTCACCCTAGGTTGTGCTCACACAGAGCACCTGATAAACAGCCATTGAGCTGAAAAGCACACATCTGCCGCTCCCCTACATTGGCTCCGGTCGATCAATTTATTACTTGCTGCCAAAGGCACAGCGGCAATATGATACAAATTCTTTGTTTTATGCTACTTTGTCAAGTAGCATGAAATGCCAGGGACTCTGAAAGAAGAAGACCGTTCCCTGGACCAGTACTTCAACTTCAGGAACCCGTGCCAGAGGATCAAGGCTTTTTTTGCTCACACAAGTGTCCTAGACACCTGAGCAAGCTACAAGAGACCATCCTAGCTGGGGACAACAAGCCTTCTGGAGCTGAGCCATTATGATATCATACTCTGGGCTCATTCCTCTTCTCCAGCCATGTCCACAGAGGCGTGTCTTGGCTTGCTTCCACTGATGTTTGCTCTGCAAGTTGGCTGCTCTTTGATGTCACCAGCAGTTCAGCAGCTCTACTGCTCAAGGCATAGATTCCAGGCTGCTTTGCTGTACCAAATAAAACGTAGTGCTTGCCACTCTACAGTAGCTCTCAAAGTAAACTTTGAAGTTTGCATGTACGGTGAACATTCAGCTTGTAAACTACAGCCTCAAACCATGGCTGGTAGCAGTCGTGCTGGCAGCAGTCTGACATAGCGGCATGCACCGTAAACCCTCGGATCCTGTGAAAAGCACCTATGGTTGTATACTTGCTGCTGTGAGGTGCCGCATCGCTGACAAGCAAGTGTCAGTGAGCTCGCCCAAAGCATTGCGGCATTGAAGTTGCAACCATGAATGAAGTGGTTCATGTAAAGTTCGGAAAGTCATTTGAGTTCCATGAAGATAAGCGGGATGGACGATAGTGATGGATGACAAGCATCGATTCCGCTTGAATTTGGTAAAAGACTCATACAAGATATGTCAAGAGATCAAACCCGTGTAAATCTGCAGAGCAACTTGCATCAAACGGACCACAACTTTCGGGTACCGCTTCTTGAACTTTAGAACACACAGCACCAGTTACAATGTGAAAAAACTTTAGTGTGCAGGAAAATCAAAGCTGCAGCACAGCAACTACTAACCATGTGACCGACAGCCATGACTTGCAATGGGGTCTGAGGTCAGGCTAGTTAGCAATCCAGGACCATGCAACGGAGTGCAAATTGATGTATCTGGCCAGGCCTGCTCTGGACAACCAAAATCAAAGGCAACCTTTCCACGTTAAACATTGATGCTACTTACCATTTAAAACGGACAGTACATTATTGGCGATGCACTCTGCGGCAGCCACAAGAAAGTACGCACGGATCTGCATCAGATCAGAATGCTCACCTTGGCGTCAGCATCATACTCGCTCCCATCAACTTGTGTCCAGCCCTCGCCACCATCCTGTTGGTGTGGCTTTCTAAAGATGGTGTCAGGAGTTGCTGTGCTGTTGTCCTCACACTCTTGACAGGGACAGGTGCTGAACCGCAGCTGAAGCCTGGTCCCTTCTACTTGCAGTGCTTGCCCGCTAAGAATAGGGGACCAGATCATGAATGGGGTGCCATTGGCGCCTGATATCACAGTCCCGATGTGCTCCGTCCCTGGGGCAATGGTGACAAGCACATCCTGGGGCTTTGATATGCTGCTGGCTGGCACAAGCAGCTTGATGCCGTACCAGCTGGACGAGTAAAGCCTGTCTTCCTCACTTGGCTCCAACCGTCGGACAAGGATTTCATGATCGAGGGGCGGAACGCCCAGCTTTCGAAACAGTTCCTCCACAAGCAGTTGGCGCTGCGTATGCATACACATGAGCAAAGGTGAAGGTGCAACGAGGAGATCAGGTGCAACGAGTAGATCAGGAACAGTACGTGAGGCTTGCGTTACAAGTGGCATGTCAAACGCAGCCTCATCACGGGTGTTAGAGTATGAAGGCAAACACAATGTCATGTACGTTGGAGTTCACCAAGCCACGAAAATCCACAAGCAAGAACTCGAAAACGTTGGGTGCAAACCTTGACATGCGGCAAATGTCATCAAGGACACGCCCAACACACAACCACAATACGCCCAACACACATCCACAATGTGTTGCAATTGAGCAAGCCACTCACCTGTGTCCAAACAAACACGGGCCTGCCACCACGTTCGGCAGACACAGATGCCGTCGAGGGCTGAGATCCTGGCAGGGACTGCAACCGCAAACTTCCAGTGTCGTGACGTTGACTAGTTTGCTCAGCGAGTCAGGCAGGCTGCTGAGCGCTGAACAATCATGCAGAAGCAGCTTTTTCAATGCGGTGAGGTTGCCGATTGACTCTGGTAGGCTGCGGAGCGCTTGGCACATGCGAAGCTCCAGCTCAGTCAACGCTGTCAGGTTGCCGAATGATTCCGGCAGGCTGCTGAGACGTGTGCAGTATTGCAGCCTAAGCGTAGTCAGTGCTGTCAGGTTGCCAATCGACACCGGCAGGCTGCTCAGTTCCTGGCACCTGCGCACACAGCAAGATCACCATCATGATGTAGCGTGCAAGTTAGCAGACGAAGAAATGTGTACAAACTCCGTCGGACACTTATGCGCCACAGAGCCAAGCTGCACGACCTAAGTAGCTGACGTCCATGAGGCTTCCTTTACAAAGCAGCAGTCAAATTTTATCATTGTTGAATGCGAAGGTATGTGGCCTGCCAAAGGTGAAAACAGTAGGACAGGCTGTATGTTGTCGCCGATGTCGGATTGCCAAATGACATTGGCAGGGGTTGTTGAGTGCGTTTGCACCAGCAACTGAAAGGGTCAGCAGCATGATGTGGTGCGCAAGAGTTGCGTCAATGTATATGACCACTTGTGTGTAACAGAGTAGCTGCATGGAATGCCATGGCAAACACGAAGGCTTCATTGAGAACGTACCAATGAATCTTCAGGTGCTGCAGCTTCGTCAGTTTTCCAATACAGTCCGGGACAGTTTCCGTGCCAGAGACGTCAAACTTGGTGCAAGCCATCCATTCCTGAAGCGTTTGGCGCCTCGTCACCAGGTCATTCAGTTCATGCACCTCCTCTTCCGTCAGCGTCACCCCTGCAGCACACAGCAGGAAAGACACATCAGAACAGCACAACCTTTCACACGAAATGATTTCACAACAAAATTGCCGACACTGCGTTGATGCATCATGTAAGCTTGGCCTCAAAGTGAGAGTCTCGTTACTCACGCACGCCGCGATGCAAAATGCAATTGTATGCCACTGCCATCATCACAATGATCTGAGCAAAGTGAGCGTCTGAGACGGGGTGGCCTGTCCTTGCAGCCTTGCACTTGCATCAACTGCCTCCTGGTGTCTGCTAGTATTATCAAAGCATACGTACGCGCGTCTTGCCTATCAGCCAGCAGCCAGCCGGAGTGTTCAGTGACACTGTTCACCAAAAACAAATTCTCTAATTATCTCGATGAAGCGCGCGAGTTGAGCGTACCTGCAGCTGCTGCTGGCTGCGGAGATGCCATGCGTGTATTCAGAAATCAATCGCCGGCTGGAAACGTTGCACCGTGCTGCTGCCCCAGCTTAAAGGCCAAAACGACGCCGGGAACTTCAACAGTAGGTAAATCGCGTGCAATCGGACACGAACTCATTGGGGGATCCCGCGGGGATCGGGATTTATCCCCATCGCCATCGCCAAACTGCATGCTCGACAATTTGCTGCCTGTGGCATTTTGTTCTGTCAGCCACCACCTTGTACACTAGCACAACAGAAAGCACTGTGCCTCGGGGCGCACCAAGCCTGAGCGATGTATTGTTCTGTTGTTGAATTGCTGATCACTGGTGGATTTGGCATGGATGCTCTTCACATGAATATCGATGTACAATGCTGAGGCATGTTCGCACTTCTCATGTAAACTTACTTCAATGCGTGCACTGCACCACAATGTACTTGCTCAAGTGCAGATGTATGTTAAAGTGCACGCATAGATTGCATCATCTGGTACAAAATGGGATGAAGGCATGCATGCGTGCTCAGGTTGCAATGGTGACTTTTATAAAAGCTCTGTGCGGTTCGCTGCAACAGATTGTGATGTGATGCTGTAAACATGTAAGCAGGAATGTTGTTGCTGAGTGTAGCGGCCCTCCTTTGTCGCTGCTTTCTGCCACTCGAAGTGTTTGTAGGTGTCGTGGCGTAGACTGACTTGGAGGCCACATGAACACCACTGTTATAGGCTGTGGAGCATGGCAGCATGATGCTGCGCCCCAGGAGCAAATGGTATCAAGGCTCGTGGCAGGCAGGCACAGAGGAACTCTAGATGACATACTCAAGTCATCCCATGACTGTTGCTATGTTTCATTGAAGCGCAAATAATTGCTGGCACCAGCTGCCTCCAACTCAGCGCTCCATGAAACTTGTGATTGGCTGTCGCAACCAGCAAAGGTGCCGTAGCATCGGCTCCAGCGAACTCCCACCCGAGCGCCTGCTTCATCTAAAAAACGGCGCCTATTGCTATGCGCCACCTGAGCCTGAGCGTGAGCGTGAGCGTGAGTGCACTTCAACAACGAGAACTATCACTTGAAGTTTATCTGGTCGCGCGGGCTGTGCCCGCGCCAGCCGCAACGGTCGGCGACGGCAGCTGAGCGAACTACCAAAGCACGCGCGCAGTGCTCTAGTGACTGTCGCACTCCACTTGTGACGCAGCGATGCACGGCGTGAGTTGTGGAATCTGATGACGCGTCGCCTGAGCATCACCTGCCACTGCCGCGAAGGAACTGCTTGAACCCGGCCGCATGTCAGAACTGACACGCCGAGGTCAATACCGCCGCCCTGCCTTTAGTCCGCGTCGCACCGTCACGAGCACGGGCGTGCTTGCGGAACTAGGCGCATGCGGCCTTGGTGTTTGCGGCGGCGATGCGCGTTGAGGAAAGGACCAGTACAGGTTGCGTGCACTCAATTTCCCTGCCCACATTGCCGCAGCGGAAAGCAACAGCAATGACTAGCCACTTGGATCTGCGTCGACGCGTCCAAGCACGACTGACGGTTGCGCTGAGCTGCGGACCGCCTGCACCGGATGTACAGCACTCTCCGCCTGCGGCATGAGCTGCGCAGTGCGCTGCCGCGCCGGGCTGCAAACCCCACCGCGGTGTCGAACGATCGTCGATCGCCACAACCGCTCAACGCAACGTGCGTGGACCCGGCCGGCAACGCGGCGGCGTGGGCGCACTGTCTGCAAACACGCACCCCGCCAGGCGCTGCGCCGCACCACCTGTACCTCGAGTCACCCCCGTGCATACCTACGGTATACTTATGGTACAGCAATGCGCCGACGCTATACGTGCCAGCCGCCGGCACGCAGGTACGCGAGGAAGTCGTCGTCAGGCGCGGGCGGCGGCGGCGCGGCAGCAGCGGCGCTGCTGCTGCTCGGCCGCACAGACGTGCGGGTGACGTGCCACTGCGCCACGTGCGCGACGTACGAGAGCCAGAGCCCGTCCTGCGCCGCGAACTGGCGCGGCACGGCGAGCGCGGCGCGCATGGCAAAGATGTTGGCGTCGACGATGGCGCCGCCGGGGGCTGCGCGCGCGCGGGGGGGGGGGGGGGGGGGGGGTATGGGGGTACTGAAGTTAAGCTAAGCGTGTGGCGGACTTGCGTGTGCGCGATGCGCTGCGCAGCGGCACAAGAAGGCGTTGTGTGATGATGTCAATGTTTACTGATTGCATGTCATACTCATGAAGTATGCCATAGGCACGAGGCAGCAAACGATCCTGTGCACCGCCAGAGCCTTGGTCAGACTCTGCAGATGCGCTAACCTTGAGACCCATGCAGACGCCATCAGCAGCGCGCTGGTGTCCTCATGCACAGGAGAGGCGTGATGCAGCGCAACAAAACAAGCGCCCACGTGCGTTCACTTAGGGTTAGTTAACCCCAACTACAACCTGTAAACTTCACAGCTACCACCACCAGCAGTCACCAAATACGCAGCGTCGCCATGGCGTTCCCTGCACAGCGGGAGTGCGTGATGCTGTCATGCTGAGATGAAACAACACACTTGCGCGTCACCGCCACCCATACCAACATACCCTATACTTTGAAGTATACCCACAGCCCACAGCGCACGCACCTGCATAGTCGAAGTCTTTGATGTCGGTCCGAAGCCCTAATGCTAGGTCTTGGTCCGTCGGTACACTACGCGCAAAGGACTGCCCCTGGAACTTTCTTCCATTCCAGGAAGAGTACGTCATCGGTTTGCGCTCCGCCCACAGCCGCTCAATGTAGTCTTTGTCAAATTGTTGGCCGCAGTCAATGAAGACCGCATAGTCGAGCTGCGTTTTCACCAATACCTGCGGTGATTAAATGGGGAGTGTGTGTGTGAGGAGGGTGTGCTTGCAGGTGGCGCGGCAGCAGACAAAGTTGGCGCAGCGATGCCGGCATTATCTGCTTTGGTAGCTTCACGCCTGAAGCTACACAGTGCACTCGATTCTATGGGTTGGAAGCACCACCAAAAGTAAAGCTCCATTGGCAACTTCAATGACGTGAGATGCAGATGTCGCGCTTAACAGAGATGCCAAATTCTACACCACAAAAAAATTGGCTCTCCTGCACTTTGTACAATGAGCTCAGCACATACATAGCACGCGGCCGCAGCGCAGCAAAGTGATGGCTCAAAGGCACTCTCAAGACTTCTTTGCATAGCTCGGCGCACACTGTCAAACACAGACACCCTGTGAGGTATGCCATTACCGATGAGACAGGAGCGCTGGACACAAAGCACTGCTGTGCACTTGCCTTCTTGGCATGTACAAACTTGGCAGTTCTCTCCAGATCGAACTTTGAGTGGGTCACGTCCGCGTCAACGGTCGCGAACTGCGCCAGGACCGCATCGATCTGAGCAACACAAGCAGCAGCAGCAGCGATCGTTGACAGCAGTGATCAGCAGAGGCAGCTGCAGCAGTTCTGTTCAAGCATTATGTGTCTGGCAAAGGCAAACATGTATGGCAAACCGTTGACCAGTGCCGTCATCACGCAGTACCTGCGGTTGCGCTGCGTTGCTGTTCCACGCTCTCCGAGCAACACGCGGAACGTTACACCCAACTCCACATGTGAGGCATTACATGTTCAAACATGTGTTTGGCAAACTTGTACAGCAAACCATCCACCAGTGCCGTCATTGCGCAGTACCTGCACTTGTGCTGCGGCGTTGCTGTTCCACGCGCTCCAAGTGACGCGCGAACTGTACTTGTATATACTTGTGTATGTAGTGCATGATTGGCAAACATGTACTGAGAATCTTGGCAAACCATTGACCAGTGCTGTCAATGCGCAGTACCTGCGCCTGTGCTGCGACGTTATTGTTCCACACGTGGAGCTTGACGCGGCGCGCTGCCATCTGCTGCTGCAGCGCCACGAGCATCCGGCAAACAGTTGCATATCTGGCAAACATGTACATACTGCAAACCATGACCATCACTGTTACCTGTGTCTGTGCTGCGACGTTGTTGTTCCACACGTGGAGCCTGACGCGGCGCGCCCCCATCTGCTTCTGCAGCGATGCTAGCGTCTCGCAAACCACTTGCATACTTGGCAAACATGTACATATGACAAGCCCTTGACCATTGCTGTTACCTGCGTCTGTGCTGCGATGTTGTTGTTCCACACGTGGAGCTTGACGCGGTGTACTGTTGTCTGCTTTTGCAGCGCCGCGAGCGTCTGGTGTAGAGCAGCAGCGCTCGACGCCTGCGTGGTGTCAGCGCTCGACACCTCCGTGAAGACGTGTATGTCCTGCGTGGCACAAATGGATTGATTGATGGGCTGCATCGAGGAAATAATCGTCATCTGTGTCTCATAAACTTGAGCAATCGTGCAACGAAAGAAAACGAGCATTGGCAGTGCACATGAGTTCACGCAGACTTGTGTCCTGCTAACGAACGCACCAAGAAATGATTGCTGGATTGAATATAAACGTGGTGTGTGTGTTTTGCCCACATATTAGTGTCGTTTTGCACGAATGGGCCCGACTCTCCCCTTGCTCTCACGAGCCACTGCGGGAGCGCTGAAAGAAAAAAACGACGACTTTGCAGCACAGCAGAGCAGGTCAAGAGCACCGCCTCTACATAAACAGACACCGGTGCATCGCTCCCTGCGTACGGCTGTCCTTGAACCTGCGCCAATTCTCTGAGCATCTTGAAGTAGTGAATGGCAGCTGAATTCATATGCAAGCTGGAACTATGTGGGTGCAGTCTCTGTCCACGCACCTGCCACAACTGACACCATCAGGCCCTTCATGACACAACGAAGCCGCATGCTGGCCTTGATCATCCATCAGCAGGCGGTTCATGTTTTCCTGCTCACTCACCTCTAATATCACGGATGACCGCGGGAGCCCATTGACGTGTGCGAGCTGCGCCATCTTGGACTCCTTGCTGATCAGCTGTCGGGCACCGGAGCAGCGGATGAGCGCGGCATCAGAATAAAGCCAGCAGCAGTCATGTGACTGTCCGGAAGTGCAACAGCGGTACAACGCACTACAGACAGGCGGCGCACTTGTGTATCGTACGAGACAGACTTTGGTCACGCACAAAAGAATGCTGGTGTTGTCTCAATGCAATATTGGCACACACCAGCCAAAGCGGCGTGTAAGCACAAGTGTCACCAGCCTGGTTTGGAAGCGAGCAGAAGCAGCCCTCAGTGTCACCGTGGAGTGCACAATATAAGGCGCCACTGAACTGAATACAAATGTTGTCGGCACAGTATGCTGCTGGAAAAACACCACGACAGTTCAGCCAAACAACCTTGCGCAAAAAAAACTGTCAAATCCAGTAATGGCGAATCAATGTCTGATGATTTTAATGTTCCTTGAAGTACCGCACCACCGGATCTTGCAACAGACGCCCACCCTCTTGGACAGCCGTGGCACACGTGGAATCAGCGCACACTGCCTCATGCCATTACTGGCATCCCCCCTCATGCACTACATGCCATTCACACTGCCTCATGCCAGTAATGGCATCCCCCCTCATGCACCACATGCCATTCATAGAAAAGCTCACGCGCGCCTATGACTCTGACTCGACTCGGACTCATCAGTGCCCGAGTACATGTCCTCCAGCACACATTGCCGGCAGTCGCTGGCGGCCAGTGTACACTTCATCATGCAGAAAAGAAAAGAAAAGGCAACACCTTATCGGTGTAAGTATGACCTCGCCGTCTGTCACTGCACGTCGGCTACGGGAGTCACGGCCGTGTGCTTGGGTGTTCTCAGGACGAAAGGACGCGCACTTTCTCCTGCAATTTGCCGCACCGTCTCCCTTCTCTCTACTCAACTCCCTACCTGCCTACATGGGGAACAGGCCTCGGGATGTGTACTTTCTGCTTAGAGTCCAGGGGGAAGAAAGCAACAGTAGGAAAGATAAAGGAACAACTTTATTCCTCTTTGCTCTTTTGCTACATATCTAAAAATCAGTACAGTACCTCAATTTTCCTGATTAAAATCTATGCAGCACGTGCATCACAAGCGCAGGCACGTAACTGCTGCCTCCCTACTCGACCACCTACATACATACATACCCCGTGTGCATGTGTGACAGCGCTCAGCGTGCGCGCGCGCGGCTTCCTTCACTCACCGACCACGTGTTGCGCGCGTGCTTGCGGTAGAAGTACAGCGGGCTGCGTATGTACGCGATGCACGACGGTCCGGACAGTTCCAGGAACCGCAGAATGAACCCCCGATCCGTCCCCTTCGTGAGCCAGGTCCCGTCCGCTTGCTGGAAGTCTGCATCGGTGAGGTGGTTGATGAGGAAGGCCTGAGGCAAGAGACGCGAGGGGGGGGGGGGGGATAGGCGCTCCAACATCAGATTTGGGGTCCTGAATGGTGCACTCGAAACACGGTGTACGTGTCCTGGGGGCAGGTCAACGCATTTCCAGATACGTTGTGGGTGGTGCCATCGGTCCGTGTCCAGATCTCTTGAGAAAGTAGAGATGCCCCATGTAGTGGCGTGATGGGGCAGGTACATGGACCACTGTGTGGGTATGTATGAATGGGATCGGTAGGTATTCGTCCGGTTTGTTGACATCGTCTTCTGCGTCGCTCACGCCGTTGATTTGTCAGCACTGAAAGTGTTGATCTGGCCGCCTCGGAGCTGAAAGGCTGCAGTGCTCAACAGACTAATCAGGTACGTCAGCGATGACAGAAATGCAGCAGACGCTGACCCATCCAGCCAGCCTTGGTGCACGCCAGTCTCGCAGTAGGCAGGCATCGCTGCTTGGCAGTATGCGGTACCTCTCCTTCGAACAGACACAGTTCTTGTGCAAGGCCTGTGTCACTGTAAGCGAGTGTAAATGCAATCTTCTCCAAAGTGTGCACCTTGCAGCTAAGTGGGTGCCCGTACCGCCCTGCTGTGGCCCAATCGCATCCAAAAGCGAATGAAGTATCATTGCGCCATGTGAATATTCACAGAGCACTACACAGCCCATGTACCTTGCAGCTGCGCACATGCCCGAGCCCGCATCAGGTGCCACACTCGTCGCGGTGCACCTACATCAAAAGGCATTGCTTCGTAGTACTTTCTCATGCAGTGGCACTGAAGCGCCGCCTCATGCATCTGTTCACAGCACTGGCGACTAACCCTAAACCTACACCTCTGCGGCCCCTGCCGCTCTTGACGCTGCGCCGATGCCCACGACCATCCACATGCAAAAACTTAGAGCATCTCCCCATACGCACAGCTGCAAGTGCCCATAAACCGGTTTGCAGTGCTGGCGACCGCCATGTAGTGGAGCCACGACAATCACATGTTGCGCAGCGACCCCGTGGAATTGGCAGAGCATTGAGCACTATGCGACATGCCTACATGCATTACATACCTACACCGCTAGTAAGCAATGACACAAATGAATGCAGTGTCGAGCATGCTGCCGTGCACACTGTTTAAAAAGCTGTCAGGAAGGGGGGGGGGGGGGGGGGGGGGCAGGCTTCAGCACGCAGGTGTGCACCCCTATACCTGTCAACCCCATATGTGATAAAGTGTATATTATATACTGAAGTATAGACATATGTATGTACATACCTTGAAGGTGCGCGGGTGCCCGTACCGCCACGCCGCGGCCCTGAAGTTCTTGTGCGTGTTGGCGTCGAGCGCCTTGACCTCCTTGCTGAACGGCCCCACGTACGAGCCGTACGTAAACCAGCACTTGCGCGTGAGGTACTCGGCGTGCACAATGGCGAGCGCCTCGTCCGTCACGAGGTAGTCGTCGCCGTCGAGGACGAGCACAATGTCGTTCGGCGTCGCTTCCTGCAGGACAACAGTTATTCGGCGATGTGGAATGTTTAGAACTGCATGCGACGCACACGGGGCAGAGTTTGCATGTATTTGCATGATCACACGTGCATACATGCCTACCCACGTACTTCTATGTAGCTCAGGCAGCATCAAGGCGGGCGCCTCGTCCGCCACGAGGTAGCGACACCAGCACAATGTTGTTCGGCAACTCTGCCTGCTGGACAATCGACGCCGCGACGCTCTCTGTGAGCCTTGGACACATGTGCATTACTACTGTGTGACTCGCAACAGCCGTGCGGGCGCGTAACCGCTATGCAAGGTGTTGCGGCGCAATGGCTGTGTGTGATGTCACTTCAACATGAGCACCGCACACGCATGCCCCGTTCCCGCCGGTTCTTTCCAAATACGGCGGCGAGTTACACAAACCCTCAAGCAACTTCTTATTCTGGCCCTGACTATGAGAGTTTGCCGCCATCCTGCGCTCCAACACAGCCAGTTCTGCTAGCAGCACAGTGATGCTCAGCGGCGCTGCACCCGGGGAGGTTGCACGACCAGAGATCACAAATACTTCAAAGTAAGATGATTCGACCGAGCACAAGGAGAGCGCTGAGGCAGCGTACATACATACTGACGCGTGCATGCGGAAACAATCCTGCCTGGCAGTGCCTGCTACCGGCACTGGCCTGGCAAGCCAGTCGGCTGATGCTTTGCAGTGATGCAGATCATAGTGCTCGCAGTCAGCGCGAACGCTCCGTTACCTTGGCAATCGCCTGGAAGGCAGCGTATGCACACATATGCTGTGTGCGCGGACACATGCACGCAGAAACAATCCTGCCTGCGACAGCAGGCATCTGCTACAGGCATCGGCCTGACAGGCCAGTCCGCATCTGCATCAGCACCACCGATCCACCCAGTTGACTGACGCTGTGCAATGATGCAGGTCACCGTGTATGCGCTCACTGCCCTAAAGGCATCGACCTGACAAGCCAGTTCGCATCTGCACCAGCACGACCGATCGAGCCAGTTGACTGGATGCTGTGCGACGATGCAAGTCGTCGTGGTTGTGCTCACTGCGCTGCTTGTCTGTACCTTGGCAATCGCCTGCAGTCTGAAAAATGCCATGCATGACGGCTACATTGCAGCGGATGTTACAGAATGCGCTGTGGGTGGTGAAAGGCTACGCTGCAGCGATTTCTGATGCAGGATGTTCACTGCGCTGCAGTTTTATTACCTTGGCGATTGCCTGGAAGCCGAGCCACTTCGTCTGCGCCGGCCCCAAGTTGCGCTTGTTGGTGAGGATGGTCACGCGCGATTCGGAGCGAAACCTGATGCGCAGCGCAGCGAGCAACGGCGGGTTGAGCGCTGTCAGCAGTCAACTGAGCCATGAGATAACTGCTGTTGTGTTCATGGCGAAATCACGCACATATGCGCAACAGTTGAGCCATGCTGTGTGAGTACCAGGCATGCCAACGAGGTCATTAACTGCAGCGGTTGAAGTTGCGCTTGTTGGTGGGGATGGTCACGCGCGATTCCGACCGGAACCTGACGCGCAGCGCAGCGCAGCGAGCAACGGCAGATTGAGCAATATCACCATTCAGCTTAGCGCTGAGATAAATGCTGTTGTGTTAATGGCAAAATCACGCAATTCTTCGCACCAGACAACAGGCACATGGCAGTTGAGCCATGCTGATCAGCATGAGGCACGTCAGCAGAGCCTGTGGTCATCTGCAGCGGTTGAAGTTGTTCAACCTCCAGGCGCGCTTGCGCCGACGCTCGGCAGGCAGCCTGGCATAGGGCGTGCACAGCTCTGTCAGGAAAAACAATGCGTACGGTACGGCAACTCACCCCATCAGCTCCAATGGTGATTCATGTGCTGCTGCCATCTCATGACTCATTCAACGACTTGCTTTCGGTCCAGCAGGCTGCAAGGGCTCGAGCGCTGCCAGCTGATGCATGCCCCCGCGCACGTTTGTGTGCACCTCGCGCAAGGCGCTGTCAATTGGCTTTGAGCACACAGAGCATCGCGTCACGGCATTCAAATTGAAGTGAACAATTGAAGTATAGGTCGCTGCGCACATCCCGTGGAGGGCGCTGTACGTGCTGCGCGGGATCGCTTCTACTCGTCGTTTCTACGCGCCGCCACTAAGGAAGCAACAACAAGCACTGCCCCAGACGGCCAGCGGCGCCGCCGCCGCGGCCGGCGAATTGACTCATGACTCACGACTCGTTGACTCACTTCATGCGCAGCAGCGCCGCGGTCGTGTCGGTGCTGCCGTCGTCGTACACCCACACGCGCGCGCGCGCGTAAGTCTGCCGCAGCGCGCTCTCCACCGCCTCCACCGCGAACGCCTCCGCGTTGTACAGCGGCACGAACACGTGCACCGCGTACTCCACGGCGAACATGTGCGCGGGGTACGGCAGCGAGTAGACGTGTTGCGGCGCTGCCGCCGCCGCGCGCGCCGCCGCCGCCGCCGCCGCCACCGCCGCTGCCACCGCCGCCTCCGACTGGTCGAGCGGCGGCGGCGGCGGGGGATCTGCTGCTGTGCGCGTCGTCACGGCGCTGCCGCTGGTGGCGGCAGTGCTTGATGATGGCGCGTAACTGTGATGTCTGAGGCTGTTTGACAGGCAGGGGTGCATATGGGGGATGCGTGGAGGGGAGGTGGCAGTTGGCAACGGATGTACTTCTGGAGCACTTGAGCTTTTGTCGGCATCTCGAAAAGGGAGAGCAGTCAGACCACACCGTGCTTGAGAGGTGATGCGCTCCACAGAGGAAGTACACACAGGAGATACAGTAGTTGTGGTTCATGAGGCAATGGCGCTGACATGGAATGTCGCTTCTTGGCTCAACTGGGCGTGAGCGCAATATGCTTTTCAAATGACCCCAAATTTTTGGAGTATTGACAATGTACGAAAACGCCACAGCCTTCAATGCGCCTCATTATATCCATACACCGCTAGACGCTAACATTTGTACTCTCTTGCACAGCTGGTGGGTCTCAGGGTGCCAAACCTGACCAGCACCCGCACCAATGTAGCGCAGCATCACAATTGGCTAGGTGGAACAGTATTCAACAACATCTTCATTGTCAAATTCAGTATATGGTACCTCACTAGTATGACCGCAACAATGTTTGTAGGACACTGCTCATCATTTTGTTCAAATACAAGGCGCCATCTGCTCAATGACGCAAGCAGCGTCACGTGCATGGCCTGGTGACCAACCCTCACCGTAAACCTTAGCCTCAACCCTAACCCTAGACCCACGCGTGTGATCTTCAATGAGTGCACTGTCAGCTCGCTGTCCGCATTGAAGGCGCATCGCACAGCGCGGGCTGCGCAGGTCTTCATAGTGAGCCAAGGTGCATATATGTATGTACCTTTGTATGTATGTATGTACTCTCCATACACGCGAGAAGCGCATTATGCATACCGAGGCAGTGTGTCGAGATCGTGCTTAGCAGCAGAGCGGCACTCACTGCCGCTGGGTGGAGAGTGAGGATTGTTACAATATGGCGCTGTTGCACAATTAGGGCTAGATGCCCTAGTGAGGCTTGCACTTGAGGCTGTAGTTGAAGTGCAGTTTTGTTCGCGACCTGTTTGAGATCAGCTCCAGATCATTGACGTAGGTGACTCAGCAAGCCTGAGCCGGCACGCGCAGGTTTGCTATTGATAGTAAAATCACTTCCTTTCACCAGCTTCCTTTCCGGCAACACCACCGGGTGTGCGTATCACCTTGCTGCCTCCGTTGCCTCTGCGCTATGCATTGGTGTGGTGTGGCGTGTTAGCCTGCACGCGTGATTTTCTTTCGGATTTACTGAGGAGCTTGCTCCCAGCCCCCCCTCACCGTAACTGAAAAGGTATGCCTGCGTGTTAGCATATAATGCCTGCATTCACTGCTCACCACGTATCGATACACGTTTGCTGTGCCAATGGCAAGTAGGGTGCCTGGAATATCAGCATGTGCAAGCTATGATCATGAAATGCATGCAGCTCACACACTTCAATTATTCCAAAGGTACTGATCCAAGCAAGTCACGCCATAACACCTGAAAGCGCTTGACCTCCGCATCAGCGGCAGCAGCAGCAGCAGCAGCAGCAGCAGCAGCAGTCCCGCCGCCAGCGCCGTCAGTAACAAAAGTGGTGTGTGCTGCTGCTGCACTGTAGAGCACTGCAACCCAAGTACTGAACTCGGCGTCCCCTGGGCCCATACTGATCTATTGATTACTAAAATGAGTACAGCTCCATGAACTCCCGACTCAGCTCATGGAGCCAAACGGAAGTGCGAGCGCGCGCTCACCTGCCGACGCCGAGCATCTCCAGCAGCAGCACCGCCCGATACTCATACATACAGGTCCAAGGGTACTGAACTAGTTAAGTCATCATGACTCTAGCTCATGGAGTCAAGTCCAAACCGAAGTGCGCGCGCGCTCACCTGCCGACGCTGAGCGTCTGCAGCAGCACCGTCCCCGCCGCCAGCGCCGCCAGCACGCACAGCACCACCGAGCGCCCCCGCACCGCCCCCCGCACGCGCTTCGCCCCCCCCCGCCCCCACTCCGCCAGCGCATATGGCCCCCTCCGCTGCCTGCCGCCCCCCTTTTCCGCGTCCCGTCCCCCCCCGGAGTGCCCCCCCCCCCCTCGCCGCGGCGCGCACGTCTGCGGAGCGCTGCCGTCGTCCGCGCCCCCCCACTCGGGCTGGGGGTTGGTGAGCATGATAGGGCTGCGCGCGTGGGGCACCTGGTGGTGCAGGCCCATGAGTCAGTGCTCAGCGTACTCGCAGTTGAAGTTTGAGAGCTGGGCCTGCGTGCTCTTTGTGGGTAATGGCGGTGACGCTGCTGTCGGCGCGCCTGGTGGCAGCACTTGTGTCAGCGCAGCATTGGCCGTATCAGCTTGTGTGTGCAGTGAGTGTGTGCCTGCAGGCAGGCGGCATGCCAGCAAGGGATGATGATAATCAGCGATGCTGATGCTGGATCAAGTGTGTGCTAGTGATGGTAGTGCAACAATGCGACAGACTCCACCACCATCAGGACCAGGGATGAAGTTGTGGGCACCCGTTTGTTCATCATAAAAGCTCAGTGCACCAGGCATAGTCCAATATCAATACTCGGCGGTGCAAAACTGGCACTGTTGGCTGTGTCGTTGCTCTCAACTGAAAATGTTTGCAAATGCTATCAATGAAGCACAGGCGATCAGGCACCACTTTACCTGGCTCTATTCACAATCACAGATCCACATTATAACTGCAGCGGCAGCGCACAGGAGCGACTGGCGGCCACCGGAGCTCCCACGCGGAGCTGAAGCCTGGCACTAGTGAAAGAAGCACAGCTAGCTCTCAATAGCTGTTATGCTGGTGCAAAAGTGTTCTGTGTTCGCCGCTGCTGCCGCCCTATCACCAGCCCCCTATTCTGCTAAGAGCAGGGAGCTTTTTTTCAATAAAACTGATGGCCAAAAAAAGTTCGTTACTCGCGCCCAAGATTGAAGATCAGAACTTCAATGGATCTTTTTTGTCACAGGAGCGCACACTTTTTTTTTCCTTGTTTCGGAAAGCAGGGGGTTCAAAAAATGTGTAAAAAATGCGACTTATTGCCGAGATCAAGTGAGACGACAGTCACCTCCTGGTCCTCATGAACTTGAAGGCCTCCCATGATGTGTGTACTGTACTGTACTGTACCCGGTATGAACTCGGGCATTTGTTGGCGCACTGACAACAGCGAGCAGCCACGGCACATGCAGCTGACTATGCGGCACCATTTGTCAGCGGATCAAGATCTACTGCGCTGCAAAGCATGCTAGCGCCCAGTCAAGCGTGATTTGCTCCGCAAGGGATAGAAAATCGTACTGCCAGGCCTTGGCACGTGCAACTTGAGTCTACCACCTGCAGAGCGTGCACCTGCATGTTAGCAGCGGGCATGCATCTGGTGTACAACGCAGGCCATTACAATATGATACATACTTGCAACTACTACCATTTGACATGCTTGCCTACATGCATGGTGGCAAGAATCACGTAACACCACACTGCATACATTCCACCAACTGTGATGAACTGACGACGACAGTCAACTTGAGGTGCCTTTGATATATTTATGCGCGCACGCGCCTGCCCACAGGTTAACCAACACACACTCAAGGTCGCCACAGAGAATTCCATGCTGAAGGCATGCCAGCAGCAACAGCCACATACGCAGCAAACTCTGTACAAATAATTGTGTAATGACATTGAAGTGTACCGCAGACATGACCACGCGTGCCTTGGCGGCAGACGCCATACGCATCATTGCGCACCGGTGCAGGTGCCGCCTCCACTGAGTAACCACATCCCGCTGCTCCGCTGGCAGCAGACGTTCAGACGTCACAGTCACTGCGCAGCAGCACCTGCCGTACAGGTCGCAGCGCGGCCCATAGGCGCTGGCACCATTGACACCCACACGTGCCAGACCACTCTAGCTCTACAATTGGCGTCACTAGCGGTAACAATACGACGCCGCCGCTCACGCCCGCCGTGCATGACCACACAAAGCCGGGCGCGGTCACGCACCCGCTTCCGCCCTCACTCGAGGTACATCATGCAGCACTCCCACAGCCGCGGATCCGGCTCCGCCACCAGAATTACATCCACGCCTTCCAAATCCGCGCACTCGCCGCTGCCGCTGCCGCCGCCGCCGCTGCTGCCGTTGCCGCCGCCGAGCATCAGCGTGCTCGTCTGCCGCCCCTTGAAGGCCGCGATGACGGCCTCGTTGGCCTGCAGCACGTCGCGCACGCAGAGCGCCACGGCGGCGCCGTGGAACGCCGCCAGCGACGAGGAAAATTCCGTCAGGAACAGCGCCTGGGACCAGTCCGAGGGCTTGGCGCCCTCCACGAGGAGCACCCGCGCCGGCGGCACGGCGGCGACCGCCGCGTTGCAGCGCGCGATGGCGTCTGGCGAGGTCGGGCGCAGGGCTGTGCCGCAGGGCTTGCGCGTGGCGACCGACACCACGCGGCCTGCCGAGTCTACTGTGTAGCCCGGCAGACGCGACTCTGTGCACTCTGCTGCTAGCCTGTCGAAGTCTTCCTCCGCAAAGAGCAGGCCTGAGATGGGGTTCTTCGGCATTGCAGCCAGTGCATCGGGGTCATCGCCGGTTGCCTCTTTCAGGCCTTCGTACAGCAGAGTCATGGTTGCCATGGTGGTGAAGAGAGACGTTCGCATGTCTAACCATATCGCCACTTTGCCGACCGAGAGTGCCCTGTTGTCGGAATCGTCAGCAACGAGGATCATGCCTGGTGGTGGTGGCAAGCGTCGTCTTGCGCTGCTGCCGCTGTGTCGAGCTTGTGGTTGACCAAGGGGACTGCGACTGCGATGAATCATGGTGCAGGCGTTATGAGAACACAATAAGCCTTGGACTGCTGATGCTGCGAGCACCACTAGCACTGCTGCACAGCGAAATGGCCTGCTTCTGGTCATCGTGTGCCCTACTGTAGAGCGAGCTTCAGTGATGTCCTGAACTTCCGGATCGAAGTGTGGTTGACGCGCCTGTTGAAGTTTGTTCATCAAAGCCCCCCACCTTTTGAAGGCGGCGGTTTGGGACTCCCCATTGAGGAATCTGACGCGCTCATTACCTGTCATTAGAAGTTTTCGTCGTTCCCATGACACGCCACAACGGATTCAACGTGCACCGAGGCGCACAATGCCTGGCGCCGCGTCTAGCTTTGTTGCGGCAAAGAAGGTGAGAATCCTTCAGTCCCACCTCAAGCATGCCACTCCAAAAGTAGTTTGCTCTCGCCAGCACTGCAGCTGCTGTATCTGACCTATGCAGATGCTTACACATCCAGCCCTTAATCTACTCTGCGCAGGCAGCTGGCCCAGGAAGTGAGGCCACATCTGCTTTGGTAGGGCCTTCAGACGACGGCGGCGCCCCTTGGCGTCGCGCTGTGGCCGATCACAGCCGATGGCCTGCCACGACTACCCTCTCAACCACCGTCTCCAGCATGTAGAGCAGGGCATCGTCAACATGCTCATGGGGCACCCTTGCGGCCATCACGGTTGGCCACTCTCTGAGCACGTTTGCGTGTACGCGTCTATAGAGAGGGCAGTACTGCATCGCACGTTTCATTGCAAGTGCATGCGAGTCAGGCTGATGATTTGAAGAAGGCCTGCTGGCTACAACTGCAGTGCTTGCTGGCACGGTGATCGGCGGTCGCTGCGGCTCACCTGCATGCACCGACTGCAGCAACCGCCGAACAGCACAGGCACAGGAGCAACGCCATTGAAGTTGCAGCCTGGGCCTCTAATTCATCCAAGACTGCACTTTTGAAATGGCTTGTCCCTCTCGGTAAAGGCCCCCTCAGTTGCAGCCTCCAGCGACGGCCGAAAAAATGCTCCATCATCATGTTGATGATTCCTCGCTGTACATGCGGGAGGCGGCAATCAGTCGACTCCATGATTGGCAGGTCATCGGCCGTGATGGGCCAGGGTGCGTCCCCAATGGCCCCTGCCACACGTTTAAGGTCGTGCCAGCCTAAACCGGTTGTGGCCCCCCCGCCTTCTGAGCCAGCTTCCTGCATGGGTCAGCCGGACATGCGGGTTCTGCGAGCAGCTGCAGATGCTGCTACCTAGCAATGCCGCCAGCTGAGCTCAGGCAGGTTGCACGCGTGGTGCAGGCCGGCGCCAGAAGCAGCAACGCAGCGCGCGCCATTACGAGGCCTGTGAGCCTCTCACGCACACCCAGCCGCGAACGTGGGAGCAGCAGCAGCAGCAGCAGCGCCGGCTCCACCCCGAGCGCTGCGCGCGGCAATGCACGCGCTGCCGCCGCTGCACCTCCGCCAGCGGCAGCTTTGTAGCGCGCGGAGAGAGGCGCTCTGAAATCCACACCACGCCTCCCCAGTGACGCGCCCTGGTTGAGCCTCATCAAGGTCTCCTTGCCCGCGGCAGTGCAGCCCCCGCCGCCAGTAGCAGCACCAATGCGAGGGCTCTGAGCCCCCTTCTGGGCACGCCGCGCGCAGCACTCGGGGTCGCGCCAGCGTTGCTGCTGCTGCTCCCACGTCTGCCGCTGTTTGTGCGTGAGAGGGGGCTCACAGGCCTCGCATCAGCGCGCGCGCTGCGCTGCTGCTGCTGGCAACGGGGGCTGCGGCGCCGCTGGGCAAGAAGACCTCGACGAGACTGAAACACGGCCCGTCACTGGGGGGGTGTGGTGCGGACTTCGGAGCGCCCGCGCCGCCGCGCGCTGCGCACCTGCTGCTGATGGTGAAGCTGCTCACCGCCGCAGCGGCGGCAGCGGCAGCGCGTGCATCGGCGCGTGCAGCACTTGGGCTGGCGCCGCCGGCGTTGCTGCTGCTGCTGCTCTCACGCCCGCCGCTGGTGAACCTGGCGAGAATCAATGGCTCGAAGACTGGCGGCGCTCACGTGCACTTGGCTTGTTGTGTCTGAACTTGAACTGGACGGGGTTGCCTCATTTGAGTCACACATGGAGCTATTGGAGACCTCCTACCCCTTCCCTGTGCTTTTCACTTCAGATGTAAGCGATGGTGATCACAGCAGCAAGTGTTTCTGAAGCTCTTGATGCGTTGCAAGAACAGCGCATGCATGCCATCCAGACAACTGTCTTCCTCAAGAAACATGAACAATGCATGCCCATGCCCATGCATTGGGCCTGGTTGCGCCAATCATTACTGCTTGCTTGCCACTGAATTCTAAAAAGGTGTACTGATCACTTGATGTTTCTGCGTGGTGTTGAGCACCATCATGCGCTATTGCATCGCGTCAATCCGTGTCATTGTGTTTCTGCTCATGATCATTGTTGCGCTTTGTGTGCGGACTGGTCTTGTCTGGGCTGACAGGGTTCGCTTCTCAATGCATTCGCGGGCAAACAAAGCGCCATGAACGTCATGTAGTCGACACAAGGCGCAGGCAGCTGTGGTGACAGTTCTCAAATGCAGGGCAGTGAACAGACACCAGTTTTCAACGCCAACGCCGGGAACGGTGGTCAGATAAGCTTGTCTCTCTGTCAACTGCCGTTAAACTCGCTAGCACGGGCTGAACGTGCCTTGCAGCACGTCTTGCGCGCTTTCACATACAGCACAGCCGGTGTCTGGTGACATTACACTGAGGAGCACTGCTGCTCTCGCTGTTGCTAACCGCTCGCCATGTGCGTCACGCCGAGACTGCCGCCTGACTGTCCTGAGGCGCTGCCCTGCACCATAACAATGCGAGTGCGCAGGGCAGGCGTGAGGGCTCGCTGCAACAACAGTGCCGTGTATGAGTGTAAGGCTCCGCCTTGGGGGTGGAAAGCATGAACACAGGGCATGACTTCCCCTTCTCTGACCCCCTTGTGACTCATGCACAGCAAACATGGGCAACAGCAGCAGGGTTGAGCCCCGCATTTTCACATTTGGAGATGCTCCCAGAGTCACGAGATTGAGCAGCACAGTCAAGTGCGCATTCTGGCGCCACGACCATCATATAGCCATGACCGTACTGTGTGTGTGTCATCTGATGCATCTCGGTTCCTGTCATTGATGTCATAATGACATTAACAATGTCATTCTGGTCGCACAGGCACTGAGATGCGCTGCATGGATGACACCTGGGCGCACGTGTGCAGCCACTGCGCCACCTACACATGGCTATTTTCAGGAAGCAGGCGGCGTTAACAATGTTAATGCCACGTGCTTGAGGTGAAAGCGGGACATGCAGGCACCGCGCTTCATGAGCGGCCATGTAACGCCCACCGTGCGCCATGCTCACTCACCCTTCAGAAGCGTCGTCTTTGCTGTTGCCACGCAGGAGCAGCGGCGACATCCCCAGAATGCACCTGCGGCAACACGGACAAGGCATGAGCGTGCGCGCACTCACTGGACTGAGATGAGGAACGTGGCGCGCCTTGGTGGTCGCACAACAGCCCAATCGACGCCTGACAGCTCTAGCGTGCTGATATTTTGCACGAGAGGCTGCCAGCTTGATGCCAGTTACAAGAATGAAAATGTTAAAACGGCTCCTGACCAACGCCACTGTTTTTCATTATACTTCACGCCAACTTTGAACGTACAGAGTGGCTCTAAACAAACGATGCATCCAAGGTTTCAAATAGTGCGGGCCCTGACGCTCACGCATACCATACATACCCTATGCATATGCACACCACGCCGCGCGCTGCGTGGCCCCGGACGCCGCCTGCACGGGCTGCTGCTGACTCATAATCCAAACGTACCCTGTGCATATATTCATAAACATAAAAGTGTGTACACTGCAGGGTCCTGACGCTTACTCATACTTGAAAGAAGTATACGCACAACATACCCTATGGATATGACACCATGCTGCTGAGCATCGCCACGCGCTGCGCGGCCGCTGACGGGTCCGATGCTGACTCATCACTCACCCTTGTGCATATATATGTATATACGCACGTACCCTGCAGGGTCGCGATGCTTTCTCATATACGCACAACATACCCTATGCATATGCACACCACTGATGACTTGCCCTATGCATGTGCACACCACGCCGCTGAGCATCGCCACGCGCTGCGCGGATGCGGACGCCGCACGTGCGGGCTGCCGCTGACTCATAAGTCAAACTTACCCTGTGCATATATACACATGAAAGCATGTACACTGCAGGGTCCCGACGCTTACTCACACTTTTAAAAAAGAAACATGCGTACAACCTACCCTATGCATATGCACACCACGCCGCTGATCATCGCCACGCGCTGCGCGGCCGCGGACGCCGCCTGCGTGGCGGTGAGCTTGGGGTCCGGCAGCCCCAGCCTGTCGGCGCCCGCCTCGATGGATCGCCCGAGTCCGATGCCGATGCCGTCGGCGAACATGTTGCCGAGCCCTGCAGCGGCGAGCGTGGACAGGCCGAGGGTCACGCCCACGGTGTCTTCGATCACGCCGCCCGCCAGAACCTGCGCATGCAAGGGCACGGCACGGGGGTGAGGTTACGGAGCTGATGAGGGATGAGCAATTGTGACATACACGATATTATGGCCATTCAGGTGTGAGGAGACTTTGCTGAACATTGCCGCGGCGAGCGCGGACAGGCCGAGGGTCATGCCCACGGTGTCCTCTATTGTGCTGCTGAAAAGCGCCTGCGCACACGCGGTTAAGGCAATGGGCTGCTTGAGTGGGCAGCACCGATGTCCTGGCTAAGGCGGGCCTCATCAAGACTGCTGAGGGCGTTTCTTTCAAGCCCTCCCCTCACGCTGTCGCCTGGACCATACGCTTCAAGGACTGATTGCTCCAGCATCCGCCCTTCTGCCCCGAAAACCACTGCATCGTATGCGGTCATGGTAGGTAGGCGCGCAACCGTACCGGAGCATCATTCCACAGCGAGAGGGCTTGGTTGATGTAGATGGCTTCAAAAAGTCAGACAGCAAGTCTGGGACGTTGAAGGTAAATAGCACTGTCATTGTGTTCTGACTTATTGGATCAGGGAGGAAGGGTGCATGTTGGAGCAATCAGTCCCTTGGACGGTCCAGGGGAAAGCGTGAGGGGAAGGCTTGGAAGAAACGCCCTTAGCAGTCTAGATAAAGCCCGCCTTAGCCAGGCCCACCAGCCCGTTGCAGCCTCTTTCTTGAGCTTTCGGTGACTTCAAGTGTGCGGGACTTGCCTTCAACTTCTGCAATGTTGCCACTGCAACTTCACCATTTGGCTTCGTTTCGGCGAACTGTGGACGTTAATACTGGACCAGTCTCAGTGAATTTTTGCTGAACTATCCCCGAGATACCCATCAAACTACTTGCAGAAAACGTACCCTGCAAAGCGACCCTGCAATCTCACTGCAGATGGCAGAGGCGCGGCTGAAGCGCGGCGGCGGCGCAAGCACTCTCAGCAGACGATGCCTCGGACTCCACTGACAAAACTAGAGGACAGCAGAAGTCCTGGTTTGGACATAACATTCACGTCAAGGCAGGTGAAGCGGCTCTGACGACAGCTACAGCATCTGAAGCAGCGAGTGAGCGATGCTGCCGTTTGTGACGCTCCGCATGCTGCCGTCGTTGCGCGCCATGGCTCAGGCGGGTTCATGTGCGTCTGAGACTCAACGCACACTTTGCACCACTTGAAGTTCCCTTGCGCAATCAGGATGTGGACGTGATGCTGCCGTTGAGCGGTGAGCAGTCGGTGCTGCTGTCAGCAGCGCGCTGCTCTGATCTAGTCGTCACCCAGCCATGACGCAGCTTTGCTGGGCCCAGACGCAAAACTTGGAAGTAGGCGAAGCGCCATACATGCGGGCACGCCTGCTGGCATGCGCCTCTGCAATAGCTCCGCTCCTGTCAAGTACAGTCTGTACCTTATCCTAATTCGCATCCTACCCTAACCCTAACCCTCACCCTAGCGCCGCTCGTGGCAAGTACAATGTGTACCTACAGCTAACCCTAGCACTACTTTAACCTGACTCCTAACCTTACCCTACCGTAATCTACCCCGACCCCTAAGGCCAAACGCGAGCGCCACTTCTGGCAAGTACACTCTCGTTTGAAAAGTTCAACCTAACCCTAACTAACTTTAACCCTACCCCTAAGGTGTGGCAGCATGCATTCTAAACGCGAGCGCGTGCTGTCACGGCGCACGCGGCCCGACCGCAGCGCGGCGGCAGCGGCGGCGGCTCACCATGATGCTGTTGTCGATGAAGCCGAACACCAGGAACGGCGCGCCCGAGCGCACAAAGAGGCGCGCCAGCTGCTGCCGCGAGGGCGGCAGCGACGGGCCCACGCCCGCTGCGGCAGCGCTCGTGCTGTGGACCGTTCTCAGGCCCTTGGCGAGCGCGCGCGACCGGAACCACGTGTGGAACTCGTCCGCCGATAGGACCTGGCGGCGGCGGCGGCGCGTGCGCAGCGTGAAACGGTTAGTGTGCGTGTGGTAATGTTTTTGTTTGTGACGCTTTGGCGTGATCGAGACACCGGTCGAGGCATGTGTGGACCACTCTCAGGCCCTACCGAGTGCGCGCGACCGGAACCACGTGTGGAACTCGTCCGCCGACAGGACCTGGCGGCGGCGGCGGCGGCGCGCGGCGTGAAACGGCTGGTGTGCATGTGGCGGTGTTTCTCATTTGTGAGTCGAATTGTGACGCTTTGGCGTAATTAAGACACCAGTCAGGGTGTGCTGTGGACCGTTCTCAGGCCCCTGACGAGCGTGCACGCCCGGAACCACGTGTGGAACTCATCCACCAAAAGTACCTGGCGGCGGCGGCGTTGGCGCGCGGTATTAAACGCGCGGTGTGGTGGTGTTTTTTGTTTGCGGCAGTTTGGCGTGATCAAGACGCTGGTTGAGGCCTGCCTTCCCGTCACGTAATCGAAGAGGTTTAGGAGTGCTGCAAATGCGGAGTGCGTGCGGGCAGATTGGAGGGCTGCCGCTTTGCGACGGCATTTTTTCAGAGGCTCGTCTTGCGTTCTGCTGCCGCACACATGTGGCAGGTGCTTGAATTGGCCTGCAGCAGCCTCTGCACTAAATAGAGCAGTATACAAGTTTGTGTTTGAAACCACACACACACACACACACACACACACACACACCAGAGTTTGGTTGCGATGCCACGCACCAACATTATAGTTTGATGGCTGCGGCTTTGCAGGCAAATGCAAGTGACTTCAGTGCACAGAGAGAGAGAGAGAGAGCGAGAGAGGAAGTACTTGACTTTGAACGCATGGCATGGCAGGACGGCGTCATTGATGCGGCGCAGTGGTCAGGCATGCGCATCCTAAGGTGAGACACAGTCCCAAGCGAAAGCACAACGACCCTGTACAGGTTCGCCTTTTTTCTCAAATTGCATGAAAATACCATCATGAAACATGTCGGAGTGTCCACAGGGTCGCTGTGCTTGCAAGCCCGTTAGTGAATCTAGGTAGTAGTGGTTGTTGCAGACCAAAAAGCGGATTGCACATCTGCAGTCAACTGTGAGCGGTGTTGAGGATGTCAGGCTGCTACAACGGCCAGCGTTTGTCGGCATCTGAGTTACCATTTGGGAATGTTGAAGTTCGGGTCCAGCGCCAGCGGCCTTGTTTGATGTAACTGAACGTTACAGAAATTAGCGTCTAGGACCATTGCAAACATAACTATGGCATTTACGACCCTCAAGCTGTGTCCAAGAGCTACACCCTATAGCAGCAGCTTTACTCACCACCCCACGAGCTTCTGTGGGGTCACATGAGTCAGTTTGCGAATCCGGTAGGTACATCATAAGAATTGCAGCCATCAACTACGCTGCCAAGGCTGCGGAGTGTACATCGTTCTCTGCATGCACGCAAAGGCACAGTGTCAGCAGGGTCCTTGAACTCCGCATGCGCCATGAAGTTCCAAGCCAACATACGATGGCAAGTCTGTTAAAAAGTGAATCATCCCATCCTGTTCAGTCTTGAGCTCCGAATGTGCCATCAACTTCAACTTCAATATACTGTGTACGTCATGTTGAAGAGTGACTCACCCCATCTCTGTTCAGGGCCGCCACACCCATCCCGCTTGTGTCAGCAGGATCCCCCCTTGAACTCCGCACGTGCCATTAACTTCAAGTCCCATCAACTTCAAGAGTGACTCACCCCGTCCCTGTTGAGGTCCGCCACGCCCATCTCCCTTCCTGCAATGACCGTGTGGTCGTTTTGGTGCTGCTTCAGCATCCGGCGCGCCAGCGCATTCTCCAGTGCCTCCGCCGCCTGGGCGCGAGCGTTTAAATGTGCCAGGTGGCGTAGTGCCAATGATGATGCGGCTCGCCAAAGGAGCCCTCAAAAAACAGAACCTGCTGCATAAACTGATACTGTAATGTGGTATACCGTATGTACGCAGCATGCTGTTGACTGCAGGCACACATCAGACATGGGCCTCTCCCAGGTGGGGCCTTGATATTTGTTGATACAAGCCCATACGCACAGCTCGCCCATCAAGAGTCTCACGCCATACACCAAGCTGAAAATGCAGCCATCACGCCCGGCGATGC
Source organism: Tribonema minus (assembly GCA_017506865.1). Taxonomy (NCBI): domain Eukaryota; class Xanthophyceae; order Tribonematales; family Tribonemataceae; genus Tribonema; species Tribonema minus. The sequence goes on along the minus strand of JAFCMP010000546.1, from coordinate 223,343 downwards.
TCTTACTGAGCCTGTTCAGATGTGTCTCTACTTGGTGCCAAATTGTTGGTATAGTGCCAATTTGTTGGACTTCCTCAGCGGCAAAGTTGGGGCAAAACTACAGCAGCTGACCTAGGGCAGCTGCGGTAGGTCAGCTGCGGCAGGCAGATAGTCACACCACGTCCGCCGGCAACAAGCGTGACAATCGACATAGTGCATTCAGAACCACACTCGATCTCAACATGGCGTACCTGGGGTGTGAGCTTGAGCGCCAGCTCGTCAAGAACCTTCGCAGACAGCTGTGAATTCAGCAGCTCCGCTGCCGAATTGACGGGAGTGCTGGCGCTGCTGCAAGGATTCCTCGGAAGAGCCAGCCTCTGATATCTTGGTCGCGCAAGCAGCCTCCTAGTGCAAAGCAGGCAGCTGCGGAGCGCCATTTTGTCCTCGGATCTAGGAAAGAATGTCGAGGAGGAGGTGCGTTTGCTGCAGTTTGACCGCAAGTTCGCTGAGGTCCAGCTTGCCGCAGTCTCGAGCACCTCGTGTCCCAAAATTAGGTTGATGCAGCGCACACACACACACACAACGTTGAGTCGTCGCCGAAGGTGCGGGGCCCCCCCGCGGCGGTTTGGCGGTTGGTCTTGAACGTGATGTGAGAGTTTCCAGATTCTGCTCAAGACGCCAATGGCGTGCATGCACATGGAGTGTGTACTGCAAAGACACACAGATATAGCTCGCGCCAAGCAGTAAAGTGCCTGGCGCACAGTACTCTCGTACACTCAACAGGCTACACTTCAAATCATACCATACCAGTGATACAAAACTTGGGTCACAGACATGGAGCCACCTGTTTGACTCATGCGACAACGACGAATGCTGCTGGCTGGTGGGCACCCCGCTCTGCCTATGCCAGAAGCTACCATACCACAGCAGCTTTTGTGTTGCAGTCCCTCAGTGCATCACCTGCACGCTCAACTGCCCGAGCAACACCTGCCCATAATGCACTCCAAAGAGTCACACAAACCGCGGATCAGACGCGTGCAGCAGCGGATGGCACAGTACAGAGGACATAATCGTGGGTGCTTCGAAGGCCGGTAGTTCTGCATTTCAATACCTGGACACCGCCTATGTATGTGCGCCATTGTCATGGACCAGAATTGAGACTCATGCCAGTATTGACGCAGTTGCGACGGCGGGGGACAGCCTGCCAAAGCAAGCCTGCCAGTCCGCTCGCCAGACCATCAACACATATTTTGGAGGATGCTGAGCTCTTCCACACAGCACGCACCGCAAAAACATACAGTGACTCGCAATCCCTGATGCAGATGCGGCAGCAGCGATGAAATCGCGCTCACGCAACACGCGCCTCGCAGGCTTCAAGCCATCTCACAACCGAGGCCCTTCCTCACCCGACTACACCAAAGCGACTGCTTGAGGGCAACCCAGGCCACCCACCTGCTGCCTCACATTCACATGTATCTTGATCCCCCCCCAATTGGACCAAAGCATCTGCGTACGCAACACACAAGCCACCACCGCCTCACATTGAAGCGCGTTTTGAACCCCCCCCCCCCCAACTGAGCTAAAGTGACTGCGTACGTAACGCACGAGCTCCCGCGCCCCCCACCGATTACCGAATGCAAGAAGGGAGGTCATCTCAAGTGTATAGGTATCATCTCATGTGTATGGGTATGTCGGGGTGCGCGGCGCGCAGCTGCTCGTACAGCTCCGCCTTCACGGGGTCGCAGAGCGCTGCTGCGAGCTCCGCCTTCTCCTTCGCCGCGCTCTCCGCGAGCGCGCGCGCGTTCTCTTGCGACTCCCACAGCGCACGCGCCGTTGCGCGCCGCGCGTGCTCCGGGTACAGCCTGCGGAGCGTCACGCAGGCGCAGATTAGTAATTGAAGTTGCACAGTTGAGGGGCAGGGGGTCATGCTGCCAGTCTGAGCAAGCGGCATACTTCAAGGATAGCTGTACTTCTGAAGGTGCACTGAAGAGTACGCGACAGCTGCCCGCCACGATTATGCAAGTGATTGAGAGCTCCGAGGTGTGCATCACCGCATTATGATAGATATAGTGACCACTGTCATCATCATACTGACACCCCCCAAGCAGGTTATTCTAGCATAATCCTGCCTACCAACCACTTGGGCAGGCTGCAGTGGTGTCACATTTACCGCTGGCACGCAGCAACGCTCACCTAACGTCCTCCCCAGCGTGCACGCGCGCCATATCTAGCGGCGCATCCCCCTCAAACAGCCGGTCCCACCACTCGCTCCCCGCCTCATCGTCTCTGCCGCCGCCGCCGCTGCTGCCGCCGCCGCTGCTGCCTGGCAGCAGCTCCTTGGTGAGGTGCAGGCACACCAGACCCCGCCGTTCCAGCGTCCACAGCGATTCGCTGACGTCGATGGGCCGCGCCAGCGCGCCGCACAGCAGCGGCGGCGGCGGCGGCGCTGCTGCTGCTGCTGCCGCCGCCGCTGCTGCTGCCGCCGCTGCTGCTGCTGCCGCCGCTGCCGCTGGTGAGGCGCTCGCGGTGGCAGCGGCAGCGGAGCCGTCCGCTGGCACAGATAAGTGTGCATGCGCTTGTGCGTCTGAAGCGGCGGCGAATTTGGCAGCGGCGGTATCTGGGCTGGCAGCCGTGACGCTGATGCGTAGCCGGTGCAGGGAGATGTTGAGGTCCGCGGCACGTGCGGCCGGCGGCACCTTGACGTACACGCGCACCTGCGAGGAGCGAGGTTTGCGTCAGAGCCCTCAGCTACAGCAGAGGGCCATGGCGCAACACTACAACACACGCTGAACGCAGGAGGCGGCAGATTGCATGACGTTTTTCGGGATCGCTTTGGCGAGCCCTCTCTGTAGCGGCTTGCGTTGCTCAGCTGCTCTGGCCTGCGTGCTGCTTCCACTGGCGTAACTGTCGCAATCGTGTGCCGTGCGCGCAGGCGGACGTCATGCACGCCCCGAGGCGGATGAACGCCGTGACATGACCGATAGAACCAACCTCTTGTTGCGCACTCTGCCGCTGTCGCTTCGCCAGCGGTTGTCCCAGTTGAAATATTGACCGGTTCCTACTTCTGTCACAATCATCTTGTAGGGGGGGGGGTTCTGGCCCAGCAATTTCATAGCATGTGTTCTCGGGAATGTGCGTTACTTGGCGCTTATATCGCACCTCAGAACGGTCGCATGCGCTATGCCGTCGGTCACTGTTTACACGGCCGGCGCCTGCGAGCTACTGCGGACGACAGCTAGTGCCACGTTGTCGACGTGCACAGTACGGAGGCCTAGGGGCAGTGAATGCGCACCTCATCATGTTGCAACGAGCTGCTGCTCACTAGCCTGTGGTTCCAGACTGACAGATGTACACATCAAGGCAATCCATGCAACAGAAAACCGACGCCAATCGCGTGCTGCTAGAAGGAATTGCATCGATATCTGTGTACCGGCAAGTGTAACTGCCGTCAAGCACCGCAACGGCAATGAGCATGTAACTGCCATATGCTTCAACTCATCGCTGACTCACCTCGTACAGCGTCTGCAACTACCAGTGGCGCCCGTCCAACCCCACTGCTCTATTGGTGATCATGCCATCTCGCTTCGCCGGTACCTAGTCTTCATGGCACAAAGTGCGTGTGCTACACTGGCGTGAATGATGCCACATCGGCACCCTGCGACCTGGACGACCTTCGGCGCTACATCGCTGCCGTGCATTACGCAAAACCAGCGGCAGGTAATGGCATACGGTAATTGTATTTACTCACATCGTATAGTGTCTGCGACCACCAGTGCCGCCCGTCCGCCCCCACCGCTCCATTAGTAATCATGCCATCATCTTCCCACTCCCCCTCTGCCCCGCCCGTCTCGACCTCTCCCCCTTCAGCAACAATGCCCTGCTGCTGTGGCCCTGAGCCATTACTATCGGCAGCTGGCGCTCCAGGGGCAGTTTCAACCGCTGCTCTCCCGGCATCGCTGCGCGCCACGCCTGCCCCTCCCGCTGCAGCCTCCGCTCCAGCAGCGCGCGCCTGCGGTGCTTTCGATGCTGCGCCTCTGCTCCCTGCCCCTGCTGCTGATGCTGCTGCTGCTGCTGGGCTTGCTGCAGGTCCCGCCGGTGGTATTGATAACGCCGTCATCGTCTGCGTTGGCGCGGCACTTGCTGCCACCGCCGCCGCCGGCGCCGCAGCTCCTTCCGCCCGTCGCGATGCCGCCAGTGCTGCTTTCCTCGCAGCCGCTGCGGCGGCAGCGTCTGACGCTGCAACTGCCGCCGCTGCTCTACGCTGCAGCGCGCGCGTGTCTCGGTCCTTCGGCCGCAGACACGCCGCTGCGGCTGCAGCCGCGGCAGCGGAGCTCGCGTTGCCTTGGCCGAGATGCGCCTGCGCGCGCCTATAGAGCGCTTTGGCGGCGTGACCCACTTGAATCGGGTCGAGTCCCGCAGCGCAGTCCGGTGCCGCCGCGTCGGCGCTGCCGCTGTTGGCGGGCGTCGGCTGTGATGACGCAACGTGCGCTGACGCTCTCGCAAAGGCTTTCGTGATGTCGCCGCCGCCGTTGCTGAGGACCTGAAGTGTTGGAGGATTGACAGGGGCGTTTTGTGCAAAGTATGTGTTGGTCGAGCACTGAGCGCAATGACTGTGTGCAACTGCCGCCGTGCACTTCAGTGCTCCCTTGGTGGTAGCCAAATGTGATCATGATGACACATGAGGTGATTTTCATGTTTGAAGTAGGTACGCAACTTATGACCAGAGTGCATAGCACGACTGACAAGCACCCTTCGCACAAAAGCCTTGAGACATTGCGTAGGACCATTTCGTACTCACTTCCGTGCAGCAGGCCAGAGCAGGCGCCCACTCCTCCAGCAGCAGATTGGCAGCAGCCAGATTGAGGTACAGAGCGGTCTCCAATGACTGCATGTCCCCCTCAGGGGTGAAGCGACCTCGATCGTGCTCCTCGTGAGCCGCGTCCGCATGCTGCAGTCCCCTCGCGTAGTGCATGCAGGCGTTTTGCAACGAAGTGGCGGCTGCGATCGAGGAATGTTTGAGCAGCAGCTTTCCCCGCAACAGCTCTACGTTGCCCTTGGTCTTGCAATCTGTGATGGCTTGCAATCTTTGCTCTGTTGGTAGGGTCGTTGGAATCGGCTCCATGGCAGTGCCCATGTACATACCTTCGCCATTGGCAGCGTCCCTCTGATTTGATACTAACATGGCAACTCCCAGCCTGGAGGTCTCTAGAGCACAGGGGCCAAAGATATTGTCATCAATTGTTCAACTGAAGAACGACGTTCAACTTCAACAAAAACTTAACGTACAAAATTCAACTTCAAGTGCCCTCCTAGGGTGTGTAGTAAAGCACATAGGTCACCTACGCAAGAAGCACACAGCTCAGGTATGCAGATTTTGACGCTTCTCCTAGCCAGAGGCAAGAACATGCAGAGCGCACAAGCATGCACAGCAGCATTGGTTGCAGCAACATCAAAGGCATGCACAAAAGCACACTATAGATGCTCGAATCAAGGCTGAGTAAATTACTACCACAGCAGCAGCGGCGCTGTGACTGCAGCGATCAGCACCACTTGAAAAGTGCAGTGCCAGCGTATACAAACCTGTACATTGATAAAGGCCATCATCGCTGTAATCATTGCGCCTGCGCGTCCGATGCATGGTAGTACATCTTGTAAGGCGGCCGGCTGCCGAAGATAGACTCTTGCGTCTCCTCCTTGAGCTCATGATTTTGGGGTCCCTCCATCAGCATCTTGGCGACGACGCCCATCATTGGATGTCTGTGAAGCGAGGCAATGGAGCAGTGGTGAGCAGGCCATAAGTGATCAGAATGCGCAAACAACGACAAGACTTGCTGTTGTTCTCAAGCGGCAATGGCCATCACTGATGTCCGTCCCGCAGGAATGGCAGCAATGGTGCCGCATGAATGCGCAAGCTGTGGCACTGGTGGCGTGAGCGCGTGCAACAGCAGTGCTCGGCTATCGGCAGACTCTCCTGCGGCATCTTTAAACAATGCTCAATGGAAGCGTGAGATCACATGAAGCACGTGCCAGCAGCCCTCAGTGCAGCGCAAGGATGCGTCACACCCGAGCACACGCCATTTTTAGCTGGCGTGCACTGACAGCTCGCTCGGCTGCTGCATTCAGCTAGCAGATGCTGTGTGCGCCCAGGTGTTGTCGATGCAACGCATCTCGGTACCCGTACGGTACCGTCAGATGCGCCACCGCCAGCTGCAGCAACATTGCATCACGCGTACTATGCAAGTTGTACAATGCCTACTTAAGCAGCTCCAGCAACACTGTGCAACGCCTCCTGTGCTCAGGCGCGATACCGCAACAGCCGCGTTTCGAGAGCCTGCGCCCGCGCAACCGCAGAGGGCGCTGCGTGTCCTGTGGCGTAGACCTCCAGCATACACCTCCGCTCTTCGGCAGCATACACCTCGGCGCTGTGGCACCATGCGAACTCCGAGGGGACGAAGGGCATGGCGGCAGCGACGATGTCGTCGACAACGCGCACGCGCCACGACTCACGTGTTCTGCGCCGCAAACTCCTCCAGCGGCATCCACCGCGCCTCGGCGATCTCGTGCGCACACGGCCGCAGCTCCTGCTCCCCCTCCCCGTCCCCCTCCCCCTCCCCCGTGCGCCGCGTCATGCGGCAGATGAAGTACAGGTCGCTGTTGCCGAACTGCATGGCGTGCTGCTGGCGGAACGCGAGCAGCCCCGCGAACGCGCTGCGCACGCCCGTCTCCTCCTCGACCTCGCGCGCCGCCGCCGCGCCGAGGTCCTCCCCCGCCTCCGCCAGGCCCCCCGGGAACTTCCACAGCGCGCGCGGGTGGCGCTCCTTCACCACGAGCACGCGCCCACGCGCGTCGAGCACGCAGCCCGCGACGCCGACGTGGTGCGTTGCGAACGGCGGGACCTTGTCGGGGACGCCGTCGAGCAGCCAGCGCACCATGAGGACGGCGTCGGGGAGCGCGTGGTGCGGGCGGAACCCCGCGGCGCGCGCCGCGACGGGGAGGTAGTGCGCGTAGTCCATCGGCACCTGCGCGCGCGCGAGCACGGACGGGCAGCGGCGGCAACAGTGACCATCAGCACATGCGCATGCGGGGATGCGGATGCGGCAGACAGTCAGATGATGCATGTAACTGTGCGTGCGGAACCCCGCGGCGCGCGCCGCGATCGGCAGGTTAGTGCGCGTAGTCCATCCGCACCTGCGCGCGCGCGGTGCGGCATGACGTGCAGTCGGATTAACGCGTGATATCAATGTCAGCGCAACTGCGGAAGCGGAGCACGACCCAGCACGCATGACGACGGCGTCGGGGCGCGCGTGGTGCGCGCGCCGCGACCGGCAGTCCATCGGCACCTGCGCGCGAATAAGCGTGCGGCGCGCAACAAGATAACAGCGCAACTGCGGAAGCGGAGCACAACGGGGTGCGCGCGCCGCGACGGGCAGGTAGTGCGCATAGTCCATCGGCACCTGCGCGCGCGAGGACGGTGTGGCGTGACGTGCAGTCGGATTGACACGTGATATCAGCGCAACTGCGGAAGCGGAGACAACTCGCGACGGGCGTGTGTAGTGCGCGTAGTCCATCCGCGTCCGCACGCGCGCGGGCAGCAGCGGCGGCGCCCGGCGGCAGCGACGATCAGCACATGCGCGGATGCGGCATGGCAGACAGTCAGATGTGACAGAGACTGAGGAAGCGTGGGCACAACGCGGCGCGCGCGTCGCGTGTAGTGCGCGAGTCCATCGGCACCTGCACGTGCGCACGCGGTGTGGCATGACGTGCAGCCAGAACGTCACATGATCAGCACAGCTGCGGCGGCGGAGCACAACGCGGCGCGCGCTTCGCGACGGGCGTGTGTGTAGTGTACATGGTCCACCGGCACCTGAGCATGCGCGCGGGGGGGGAGCTGTGGCGGCAGCGGTCGGAGGGGTCAATGCGTGCGCACAGTGGTGTGATGTGGCAAGGCATGAGTAGGCAGACGCAAACCAGACCGCGGAAGGAGGGGGGGAACCTCGGCGCGATCGGCGGCGGGCATGTAGTGCACATGGTCGTATGGGCACCGTGGGCACCCGCGCGAACAGAGGCGCATGTGCTCCACAGGCCTGGCGCGCGCGCACAGTGGTGCGATGCAGCATGGCATACAAGCAAAGCGGCTTGGCATGAACCAGAGTGAGGAATCGGGGGCACCCCCTGGTGCGGCAACAGGCACGTCGTCATCACTTGTGCGCAGAAGGCAGCTGCAGCAGTGCTCATACGGCGCACCTTCAGCCAGACCGCGCTCTTCTCCTCGCGCTGGAGGTGCGCGACGGTGGCGGAGAGCTTGGCCGCAAAGTCCGCCGTGTCCTGTGCGCGCACCTTGCCTGTTGAACCGGCACGGAAATGGCAGCGGCGGCAGCCTTTGAGGCGGCGCTTACCAGAAGCAGCGGAGGGAGCTGCACGGAATGCTGCGATGGAACGCTGCGATGGGTGCGATGGACTGCTTTGTAAGGTGCACATTGTGATGAGGTTAGCAGATCTCGTCACCGAAGCTACGCGGCTGGCTCAGTTGTACCCAGACAGTTGGCAATGAAAACCCCCACAAAAACCTGCAGCACTGAAAAAACACAGGTCGAAACTTCAACAGTGCTTTGGGAAACACACAGACCAAGCGAAAAAAACAGTAAGATTCATGATGACTGACCTGACGATTTAAATCAACTGTTCTTTCCATTCCCTTAAGCCCGGCCACAACAGCTGGTTCAGAACGATGTTGAACATGGCATGACGCGCCCACTCTCACCTGCATTGATCGAGGCGCTGTTGTACTGCCCTTCCTTGTAGGGGAACAGGTCCGGCAAGCCCTCCACGCTCGGCAAGCTCCCAGATACAGCACTAAACAGCCTCGTCCAGCCTCTGGTAGTCTGCCTGGCCGTAGGGCTAGCGTACACTCGTGGAGTCAGACACACATGGGTTCGCGGTGCCCACCGTTGAGTGGCTGCATTGGCGGCCAGCAGCAGCGGTCGCAGTCCAGGCCGCATTCCGGTTAAGGGTGTCTGTGCTTTTTGCTGGCTAGCACTGCTCGCCTCCCTCTTCCTCCAAAAAAAGCCAACTTCAAGTCGGGCCTTGAAAGTGGTTGCTCAGGGTCATCCAACGGATCGAGAGAGAGTACAGCTCACAGCACCTCGTGAACAGGGCGCAGCGGAGAAGCTGCCCTCTGCGAGACCACCTAGCTTCAAGCCTCAATAGACTAAGCGCTGTCCGGCTGGGTGCACACACCGCTTGCCCTAGCTTTGTCGACACGTAAATTTTTTATGAGGACTTACTCGAGCTGCACGATGGTGGCGGAGCCGTGTTGGCGATAAGAGGGAGCCATGAACGGAGACCACAAGACGCAGCAGCGCCGTGGCAGCAATGCCAGCAATGGGTCCAGGGGATTCTCCCAATTCAGCGGGCTGACCGGAGACATCGAGGGCGGCCTGAGGTACAGAACCGCTCAGCACACGGCGTCCAAGCACCAGAGGAGGCTGACGAAGCGCAAACGACAGATCATCAGGTCAGCGAAGTTCAATTGCTGGACGCGTTTTTGTGCAACATTGGTGTGTCTGAAGTGGTGATCGCTGTGTTCTCGAAGCTGCAGCAGCAGTAGCAGCTGTCATGTGGGGCTATGTTGCAGGTTCTGCTGCAGCTGGTGCTGCTGTTTCCGGAATACCAATTCAGTACTGCTGGACAGCATTTACACTGAATGACAACAGCTTTGTCGCCGCAACGCATCCCGATGGCTCGTTCAGTAGAGAGCATATACCGCAGTGGAGTGGCTTGCAGTTTGCCGCATGAAGCTGTTGTGACGCCAAACTGTTGGCTGTGATCGTGCAGGCGCCGTCGCCGCGCTCATCAGTATTTCATTCGCTGGTAGATGCAACGCATCGAGTTGCTGCTGCTACTGGCGAGGCGACCTGCTAGTGGTGCAACTGTGGGAGAGTACATTGCAAGAATTGAACTCTTAGTGGTCACCTACCCTTTGCCCACTCTCTTTGCAGGTTTTGTATTGGCGCAGTGGTTTTGCTGCTGCTCGGGACATGGGCGGCGCGGGTTTACAGGCTTGTGCTAGGAGAGGTAATCAACAGCCCACAGATACTCCTGATTTTTCACTTCTAGTAAAGTGATTTTTACTTTTGGAGACAGCAGTGAAGTATGATGAGTCGATTGGCCACCATTCATTTATGCCGCCACACTGACGTGAGTGCACTCTAGTAAAAATGTGATTTCTTATTATGGTTTGCTGCTGTTGTCAGCAGTCCGAGCCTCACTTAGCCAAGTGTCCCTCAGCTCTGCAGCGAACAGAAAGCGTGTCCATGTACTGCTTCTGAGTTGAGCATGAGAGGAAAACATGTAGAAGCAACGCTTCTCAGCTACGCATCCGTCGACGACCAACAACTGCCAGCTTCCAGCACGAAGCAAGCAGAGCGCAAACTTTGCAGACGTTGCACGCGCTGGATGTGCAACTCCCGGCGGCAGTGTTCAACCAGATTAGTGTGCCCATTCCATGGTTTGCCGATGTATGCGCCTATATGCTTGCCTCATGCAACTGCGCTGTCTGACACCCGTGGCATGGTGTGCCGTGATTCATGGCCCTCGTTGCACACAAAGCATCAGGCAGGGGGGGGGGGGGGGGGGGGGGGGGGGGGGGGCAACACAGTCCGAGACGGTGTCCCTGTGAGTTTTGTGACGCAATGCGCCTCGGAAAATGCCCTCTGGGAGAGGTCGTCATTGTGGTGGCACATGCAACATCCTCCGCTGGTATCCTTCACCTGGTGCCTCTCCAAGTAGTGGTGGTAGCAGCTGGCGCGCAAGCGCAGTACCCCCTGCTCTCTACCCCCTGCTTCGTCGCTCTCGGCAATCTGTCGCACAGAGCGCCGGCGCTGCGGCCGCGCCGCAGCTGCGGACCGCGTGCGTAGTCTTGCGCGGAGATGTGACGCACGCCCGACCACGTCCGCGCTCAAACAAGCACAAGTGCCGTTCCAGCGACGGCCTACCTGATAACCCATATGCATCGCCGCCTTTCCGTCCCCTACACAACAGGTGCCAGCTACCGAGAGCGTAAAGGTAAACGGCGACGCTCCTCCCGCTGCGCCGCCGCAGCCGCCCGCAGCGCAGCCTGCGGCGGCGGCAGGGGAGCCGCAGGCAGCGGCGGCGGCGGGCGCAGCGGCGGCGGCGGGGGCAGCAGCGGCACTGCCACGGGGGGCACAGGCGGCGGGCGCGGTGAGACCGCTGCCGCTGCAGCCAACGGACCCGTATTTCCCGCCCGACCCAGCGGCGGTAGCAGAGGTACAGTCCGTCGTGTGTTTTTTCACGTGTTGTCTGTGTGACTCTGGCGACAAGAGTACGAAGGGAGGCTGAGCGTGTTCACTTGTTGAAGTTCAAGTGGACCCCAGAGCGGAGCGTCCCCATGATGAAATTGAAGCAGCGCCCTCCCCCCCCCCCCCCCCCCCGGTTGTGTTTGAGACTGAGGAAGTCTTGAATTCAACTGGGTACCTCAGCAGCGTGCACTCCTGAAATTCTCTTGCCTATTACCTCCGCAGGCGGCGAAGCTGCCGCCCGTGCCGCTGCCGCCCGCCGCACCATCCACGTCACTTCGCGTCGAAGTTCTTGATTCGCGGCTACACTCGGCCTCATGCTGAGGCCCGCCCGGTGAACAGTGGATAGCATTCGCGCTCCAGTAGATAGGCCAGTCAGTGCTCATTCTTAGCCAGCTCCGTGTATTCGCCGCACAGGCCGCGCAGCTGCCGCTGATGCTGCTGCCGCCCGCTGCGTGCAGCGCGAGCTGCGCCGCTGACTATTCAATTATCGGCGCACGCGCTACGCTTACACACGCATCTTGAACCGTAACTTCAACTCTAAGCCCCAGTAGCGCTGCATCCACACCATCCCCCGCTTGCGCTGGCTGCCGCGACGCAGTCGGCGAAGCTGCTGCTCATGCCGCTGCCGCCCGCCGCGCGCAGCGCCTGCTGCGTGCGGCCGACTACTGCATTCTCGGCTCGCGCGCCACGCTCGCACAATGACTTCAATTCTCAGCCCAACTTCAATTCTCAGCCCACAGAAGCGCTCATATGCATCGCCCCCCCCTCTCGCGCGCGCAGGCGGCGAAGCTGCCGCTCATGCCGCTGCCGCCCGCCGCGCAGCGCGAGCTGCGCCGCCTCTTTGACCTCGGCGCGCGCGACCGCTTAGCCCTCGTGAAGGAGCTCGAGGGGTCGGACCCCCTGGGGGTGTACGGGGGGGGGGCGGGGGGGCAGGGGGGGGCGGGGGAGGGGCGGGGGGGGGGTTCAAGTGCCCCCCCCGCGCGGAGCGCTGGTCGGAGCCGGACGTCAGGGACCTGAGCGCTGCTGAGGCGTTCCGGGGGGGTGATTCTGGCGCGTTCCTGTACTTCCAGCACATGCGGAAGGCAGGCGGGACTGCGATTTGTGACCTGGCGAAGCGCAACATGCCGCCGCACCAGGTGCGTGGCGTGCCGCGTAGCGATGCGACGCGACGTGCGCGTGTGTGGCGTGCAGCTGTCGCGGAATTCATTTCTCTGGGCACAGCAGCAATGTCCAGTTTGTTGTGCGACTTGGCCAAGCGCAACATGCCGCTGCACCAGGTGCGTCTTCGTGCTCTGCAGCGAACACGTGGCGCAGCTGTTGCGGACTTCAGGATTTTGCGGGCAGTTGTTGTTTCTTTCTGCACAGGCGCAGCGTCCATTTCGTTGTGGCACTTGGCGAAGCGCAACATGCCGCCGCGCACCAGGTGTGTCTTCGTGCTCCGCAGCGAGCGGCGTGCGCGTGTGGTGCAGCTGTCACATAGATCAGAGCTTTGTGGGCGATTATTGTTTTCTTGGCACAGCCGCAGCGTTCATTTTGTTGTGCGACTTGGCGAAGCGCAACATGTTCGCTAGGTGCATTTCGTGCTCCCGCGGCGAGCGACGTGCGCGTGTGTGGTGCTGCTGTCGCAGAGTCCAGCACTTTGTGCAGGCAATTGTTTTTCCTGGGCACTGCCGCGGCGTCCATTTTTGTGGTATCTGGCGAAGCTCAAAATGCTGCCGCACAGCGAGCGGACTCTGTGCAGTTACGGCAGTTACAGAGTTGAAGTTTGAGGGCTGATCGACCCTCACCGCACAGTGGTGAAAGAGCGTGAAGCACTGACAGCCCTGAAAGTGCTGAGGCGTCCCCCTGTGTCTACACAGCATGTGCTTAGGGGGCAAGGCCAGCACTTGTAAAGACATTATTGTGCCCTGCCACTGCTCTTTGGCCCGAGCCGCTCTTCCCTCCTGAGCACTGAGGCAGTGCGGAGAGCGCCTGCTCACTAGCCTGTCGCTTTACGCCGCCAGAGGTACACGTCGATGTGACTAATGCAACAGGGGACCGACGCGCCAGTGGTCTGCTGCTGGAAGCGAGTGCGCTGTAGCCTGTGATTGCCGGCAAGGGTAACTGCCGCATCCGTCAAGCGTGCAAACGGCAATGAGCACGCGACTGCCACATGCTCCAACAATCAGACGCCCACCTATGGGCTTCATGGGTTGCATCAGCATAGGTCAATCGCACGCGGGCGGCACGTGCTCGCCTTGCATCAGGCTGGTACTTTTGAGGGTTACGGTTAGAGTCAGTACGCTACTAGTGCCGCGCTACTACTGCGCAATGGCCGTGTCAGCCCTCATCTACAGAGTCTATATGAGTAGTGTACCTTACCCCCTACCCCCCACACATACCCTCACCCCCCTGCGCATATGCTGAGACGCGCAGGTGCCGTGGTAACTACTGCGTGCCCGACCTGCGCGGCGTGATGGCGACGCCGCTGCGCCAGCGCCTACTCTGATCATGTACTTCGTAGTAGATGCGACCCATCGATGGCAGCACCTGAACCCTTCTACCCCTACTGTGCATACATGCGCTCACAGGTGCCGCGGTACTACTGCATGCCCGACCTGCGCGGCGCGATGGTGACGCCGCCGTGTCACCCCTGTTCAAAACGTCCAAATGAGCAGTACCTAACCCCCTCCCCCCCCCACTTCCCCCCCTTGCCCCCCCCCCCCCCCCCCCCCGCGCGCGCGCGTACGCTGAAGGTGCCGCGCCACTACTGCATGCCCGACCTGCGCGGCGCGATGGCGACGCCGTCGCTTGAGCGCTCATTTGACACACTACAACTCAGATGACAAGCTGCACAACACCAGCACCTGAAACCCACCCCCCCCCCCCCCCCCCCTGCGCGCATACGCTGAAGGTGCCGCGCCACTACTGCATGCCGGACGTGCGCGGCGCGATGGCGACGCCGCCGTGGTCGCTGCGCGAGCACCTCCTCGCGGAACTGCGCAGTAAGCGCCTGCGCATGACGGCCAACGAGTGGGACGCGCTGCCGCGCAGCCAGCTCACGCTGCCCGGCGCGGTCTTCCTCACGTCGCTGCGCCACCCGCTCGACCGCTGGTACAGCCAGTACCGCTTCGAGCACCTGGAGCACCGCGACGGTGAGTGTTCCGCTGCTGCAAAATGCACTTTTTCTCACCTTCGAACCTTCCATGATAGTGAACGAGCGCTGCCGCGCAGCCACCTCACGCTGCCCGGCACGGTGTTCCTCACGTCGCTGCGCCACCCGCTGGACCGCTGGTACAGCCAGTACCGCTTCGAGCACCTGGAGCACCGCGACGGTGAGTATGCCGCTGCTGCAAAATAGGCTCTTTCTGACCCTAACAACCCCAGTATTGAGTCTTTGCGACGGTGAACGAGCGCTGCCGCAAAGTATGGCCATGATTTTTTTCTTTCACAGACACCCCAAAGGGCAACCTTCTGACGGTGCTTGCGCCGTCCGCTGTTACAGCCAGTACCGCTGCGAGCACCTGAAGCCCCGCGAAGGCGAGCATTGGGCTTCTTTTACTCGCAACCCAAATCCTCATGTGATGTCGCTGTGCTACCGGCTGGACCGCTGGTACAGGTTGTACCGCTTCAAGCACCTGGAGCATTGCGATCATGAGTGTTAGGCTTCGTCTGCTGCAGCCCCAATGCTGACGCCACACTTGTTTTGATGGCGCGGCGGCACCGAATGGCCCGCTGGTACGACCAGCACCGCCTCAAGCATCTCAAGTGAGAGCTCGGGCTGCCAAGTGAGGGCTACGGCTTGGGGGTTAGGGTTAGGGTCAGTGTTGTCGCTGAAGTGCAGACACTTCAGCCCACCTGCGGCTGCAATGCACTCTCTGACTGCGCTGCGGCACGCGCTGGACTGAATGGTCGGGCCAGTGACTATACGCGCAGGGAGGCGGGGCGACGCGGTGCTTCGCAGTCGATGCCCCGACCGGCAGGGGTCATACATAACGGCTGGTTCGCTTTCGCGCCTGCGCCTGCCCACTGCTCTTCGCTGCTGCGTCCAGGCATGGCTGCCAGCAAGCAGATGGTCTTCACTAAGTGATACCCCAACCTTAGGGCGCACTATCGCCACGCTGTTTGTACCCACGCACGCATTGTCAGGCTCTCAACATCATTCCCCTTTGCCCCCCCCCCCCCCCTTGCTGCCTCAGGCATGGCCGCCAGCAAGCAGATGGTCTTCACCAAGTGGTACCCCAACTTTGCACGCGACAGCCAGGGCAACAACTACTACGTCAAGACCTTCTGCGGCGCGGAGAATCCCACGCCTACGGACCTCGAAAAAATCAAGGATAAAAAGGGCGCGGTGCGCTACACCAAGGACCTGCTGTGGTCGTGGCGCAAGTTCAAGTCGTGGGGCAAGGAGGTGAGGTTGAAGTTTTAGGGTGTTTGCGCACATGTAGAGTTCGGCGTCGCATGAATACCAAGGGCCTGCTGTGGTCGTGGCGCAAGTTCAAGTCGTGGGGGAAGGAGGTGAGGCTCACTTACAGTGTTTGCGCATAAGTTTTGGGTTTTTGCGCACAAGTAGGTTTCAGATCAGGTGCGCTGCACCAAGGACTTGCTGTGGTCGTGGAGCAAGTCCAAGACTTGGGGGGAGGAGGAGAGGCTCACTACAGTGTTTGCGCGCATGTAGAGTTTCGGCGCTCATCTGGACTAGAGTTCAGAGATCAGGTGCGCTGCACCAGGTCCTGCTGTGGTCGTGGCGAAAGTTCAAGTCGTGGGGCGAGGAGGTGAGGCTAGGGTAACGAAATTTGCGCACAAGTAGGGTTGACTACTACGTCAAGGCCTTCTGCGGCGAGGAGAATCCCACGCCTACGGACATTGAGAAGATAAGAAGGGCGCGGTGCGCTACACCAAGGACCTGCTGTGGCAGTGGCGCAAGTTCAAGTCGTGGGGGAAAGAGGTGAGGTTGAAGTTTTAGGGTTTGCGCACAACTAGGGTTCGGCGTATGGATACCAAGGGCCTGCTGTGGTAGTTGCACAAGGTCAAGGCGTGGAGGAAGGAGGTGAGGTTGGCGTTGTGGGATTTCGCACTCAAGTAGGGTTCAGCATATGAGTACGGTTTGGCGTCTGAGTAGGTTCAGATTTAGGTGTGCTGCACACCAAGGACCTGCTGCGGTCATGGCTCAAGTTCAAGACGTCAACAGGCCCCCTATTGCACTCACCTAGGCTCGCCCCCCCCCGCGTTAAGTCAAGCGGGACGACTTCCTCTTTGGCGCGCTGCAGCGCTTACAAATAAATCATTCTCATCATTATGTACGCCCCCTATTTCACTCTCACCAATGCTCACTGTCCCCCCCCCCCACACACACACCAGGTCAAGTGGGACGACTTCCTGTTTGCGATCGATGCGCTGCGGCGCTTCCACCTTGTCCTCATCACGGAGCTCATGGACGACGGCCACCCGATGATTGAGGAGGTGCTGGGCTGGCGCCAGCCGCCGAAGCTCGTGCGCCCGCACGAGAAGATGGTCAGTGCTCAGTAAATGGTGACTAAAATGAACATGAGGCAGATGATGCAACGCCTATGGTGACTACGATGAGCATGAACTGCGAAGCTCGTGCGCCCGCACGAGAAGATGGTCAGTGCTCAGTTCATGGTGACGATGATGAATATGAGCTGCAGGTGATGAAATGTCAATGGTGACTCTTATGAGAAGATGGTCAGTGCTCAGCTCACCCAATAGTCAGCAGTGATCGATGGGCTGCAGATGGCGCAATGCCAGTGAGAAGGTGGTCAGTGCTCAACTGTTGGTGGTTGTGATTAATATGAGCCGCAGATGATGCAACGCCAAATGGTGAACATGATGACAAGACGGTCAGCGCTCAATTACTGGAGACTGTGATGAATATGGGCTGCAGATGATGAAGTGCCAATGGTGACTCTGATGAGAAGGTGGTCAGTGCTCAGTTAACAACCAGCAATGATCAACATGAGCCACAGATAATGAAATGCCGGTGATGAAAAGCCAATGGCGACTATAACTATTAGCAACTATCAGTATGAGCCGCAGCTGATGAAGTGCCACTGGTGACTTTGATGAGCATGAACTTTGCACTCGTCACTAACTGTCCTCGGATGCCATGACAGCAACAGGAGCATGAAGCCGAGATGTCCCTGCTGCCCGTAAATACAAGCATTTACGAGCAAACAGGCAGTGCAGCATTGTGGCGGTTACATAACCGCTGTAACTGTCACTAACAGACACAAACTAGAAGGATACGCAAGACACAGAACAAGCCAATAATCCTACAGACGTGTCAATTAGTACCGACACGGTAATCCGGGCCAGATAGTCAGTGCCTGCTCAAGGATGAGAACGCGTTCGGACCGAGATCCCAGCGGCTGGCACGACCAGATGGGCAATGCTCAACTGGTGATGAAGTTGCAATGTATGGTGAAGTATTAGCTGCGTCATCCCGGAGGTTGCGGTGCGTGAACATTACGCACGCCTGGCTCCCGACGCCGGCCGCTCCTAGGGTTAGGGTTCGGGCTAGGCGACTGCGTGGGCCGAAACCCGAAACGAGAGCGAAACGCTTCACCAGTCACATCAACATGGCGCTCCTCCTTCACCGCCGCCGGCGACAAGTGCACGTGACCGACCACACCCGCGCACGCCCTCCACGCTCCGCCCCGCAGGCGCACCGCAAAAAGGGCGAGGCGCCGAGCCTCGCGCGTGAGGGCCTCACGCTCGACGAGTGGAACCTACTCGCAGACGGCAACGCCTTCGACCTGCTCTTCTATCACTACGCGCGCCGGATCTACCTCGAGCGCCGCGCATGCTCTGCCTCCGGCGGCGCCACCGCCGCCGCCGCCGCCACCGCCGCCGACGTGGCCGCCGCTGCTGCAGCCGCTGCTGCGCCGGGCGGCGGCGGCGCTGCGGCGGCGGCGGACGGCAAGCCTGCGGACGCGGTCGATCCGATTGCCGCGCACGCAGCCAACATCGCCAACGCCGCCGCCGTGGCTGCTGCCATCGCAGGCGCCGCCGTTGTCCCCGCCCCGCCGGCGAATGCCGCCGCTGCCGCCGCCGATGCTGCTGGCGCTGCCGCGGCGGATGCGGCGGGCGCTGGCGCCGCAGGCCCTGCTGCCGCCGCTGCTGCTGACGCCGCTGCTGCGGACGTAGCGGAGCTGCGCGCGCACCTCGCAGGTGCAGCGGATGCTGCCGCTGCGGTCGTCGGCCCTCCCCCCGCTGCCGCCGCCGCCGTCAATGACGCCGCCAAGGCTGCCGCAGCAGCGGACCAGGCGGCCGCCGCAGCCGTGGACGCTGCTGCCGCCGCTGCTGCTGCCGGCGGCGGCGGCAATGCCGCTGGCGCACTGGGCGCGGGCGTGGTTGCGGCGCCGCCGCAATAGCGGAGAGTGTGCCAGGAGAGTGCTGCCGCGGTGCTGCAGTGCCGCCGTCGCTGTTTGATGTGGTAGGTAGGTAGGCTCGTGCCGCGCAGGGACTGCGGCGTGCGCGCTACTGCAATCTGCTGCCGCGGCAGCAGCAGACCGCGTCAGGCACGGCCCGATGGCTCAGCGCACAGCGCTATCGCTCCTTGGACAATGCAGCGTTGGCGGCGCCGCCTGGCAGTTGCTGAAGCAGTTGCGTCGCTGCCGCTGCAGCAGCAGCAGCAAACCTGAGCGATGCTCTGTTTTTCATGGAGCGCTGCTGCTGCCGCTGCTGCAGCAGCAGCAGCGCTCGTCCCATTTGTGCGCGCTGCGCGTGAAGCAGCTCCCTTCACAAAAAAAGTCACCCGTGTTTCCTGCGCCAAAGCACTCCCTCCCCCCCCCCCCTCCCGCAGCTGCGTGATCTTGTCATGAGTCCCTATAGGCACAGGTCCCCTCGGCATTCCCTGTAGGTCTCTCCCTGCGACCGTTGCGTACCCTACTCCCCCTCCCTCCCGTCCTTCCCATGTCAATGTGTGCGCGGTATCGAGCGAGACGGAGCGGCGGACACTGGGAATGCGGCTGACAGACATAACTTGGTCGCCTCGACACCCAGTTTGCATGTCGTGCATCGCGGGGTACATGATCAAAAATAGACTCTCGCCCTTGGGCAGTTCCCACGCGCCGTCGCTTTTTTCCTGTGTTCAGCGCTGCGTGTGCTCGTACGCTGCAGCGTGATTGCACTGCTGTTCGTGCGGCGTCGTGTCAGGTGTGGTGGAGGTAAGGATTCCAATATTGCTTCATTCAGTATTGCTATGCTTGACACATCAGCAGACTCAGAGGGCGCTTGCACACCAGTGTTTTGAATGCAGTCATGAACTTGCATGTGCTGTTGATAAATTGATTCTCGCTCAGGGGGCGAGAAAGCCCAAATGGCTTGAAACCAGACCTACAGGTGTCTTGTGAAAACTTGAAAGTGTCTCACTGGGCATTCAAGTTGCCGATCATTTCAAACAACAGCGCCAAATGGCATGTACCATGTGTAAACAATTCATGAGGGGCCACAGCAGTGGCGGCAGCGGGCAGCATCCGCACCGCCGGCAGCGGTGCAGGTGCGGTACAGCTTGAGTAGGGCGACGCAAGCACTGAGTGCGATGGACGTGCAAGCTCAGGCTCCGGCACATGGCAGCGTGCAGAGCGCGCGTGCCATGTGGTTTGTGTAGTGGGCAGCAGTGACCAGCAGGATGCAGCATAGCAGGCTTGTCAGAATGTGCGAGTGAGCTCGTTTGAGTGTGTCTGTCGCGGCACACCATACGCCGCAAGTGATGCGCTTGGCATGCATTTGATTCGCGGAATGATTTGTGCAATTCCGTACATGCAGCTTATATAGCTGCGCAGTTGCATTAGACTAAGCACTTGCACGTCAACACCACGTCATCATCAATGCATGGCTCCACACAGTATGTGGCATCATGGCAGTGACAGCGCAGTTGCAATATGCCGCATACTCGACAGTGCCTCACTGCACCTGCATAAAAGCGCGCCACTACGGTCACACGCTTCAACAGACCTGCCTATAAGGCATCCAATGCCATGCCCCTCGCAATTGATTGTTCGTTGGTAATGAAGAATTACCTGAAGCCCCGCGTGGCACTACGGGCAGCCCATTGCCCCACCTTGTAGCCAGATGACAACATAGGTCACAATGCACGAAAATGCAAGAGGCAACGAGGCAAGGCTGACAAATCGTAAAAGACATGTGTCCATTGACTCTGTTGGGGGTGCTGGCATCACTTTATCACTCTGTGCAAGGCGTGCTTTGTGAGAGGCTAATGTAGTAGACGGGCAGCTCTGGGAGTCTGACATAAGGTCGGAAAAGGCCCTGCCCTGGACGGTTAATGGTTAGGGTTAGGGTTGTACGCCCATAGACGACAGCGGACAAACACAGGGATGCCTGGAAATGGCATCCTTAACTGAACCTCGAGCAGAGCCATGAAATCGTTGCAAGACGGTACGGGCAACTGCCTACTGCTAACCCTAACCTGGCATCAGTGGCCTACCTCAAACCCTAGATCAGATCTTGATGCCGTGTCTCGGATTCAGGTTGTTTTTCTAAATGAACTACTAAGCGCGCTTGCGTATTCTCTCTGCCCGTCCCGCTGCACAATGCGTGTGCGACCATGCGTGAGCGCCCCCGCCCCCCCGTTTCAACACAACTGCCCCGCCGCATTGCACTTCAACCATTTGAAGAGTACTTCAACTCACTGAAACGTACTTCAATTGTTGAAGTGTACTTCAAGCGCGCGTCGGCACGCCGTCCGCCCCCGAGCGCAACTGCGGAGGCGCCGTGTCCGGCGCAGTACGCGCGACTCGTGCTGTCGATGACGCTCAACCCGTGCATCCCCGCAGCGTACGCTTACTGCACACCACGACTTTCTGCACACAAGAGAGACCCTGGGAGATCTTGCTGCCGACACCGTGCCGGCGTCGCCGTAGAGCGCGAGCGATGCGCAGCCTAGTAGTTGACCCAGTCGCGCTCGGCGCGGCCGTTTCCAAAGAACTTTCCCGTGGCCCCCCGCAGATCGTCGCATGCCAGCCACACCGGGGTGTCCGCTCCCTCTTCTGGCGTTCTGTGAGCAGCGGCGGCGGAGCGTAGTGTTCTGTGGGGTCAGTGGTGTCATGATGGTTTGCTGACGTGCAGAGCGGCGCGAAGGTTGCTGCTGCCCGGTGCGTTGTGTGAATATTGATGAAAGCGAAACAGAAGATCGTAGAGCTCTAGGTGACAAGGTGAAAGTAGCCGACAAATGAATGCCTTCCGCCAATTAACGTGGTCGCCGCTGCTGCGGCAGTTGGCCACGAGTCAAACAGTGCCACCAGATATACATGTATTGATACGTTTGGGAAGCATTTACTGCAGCACACGCTGGCAAGGTCGATGCCCAAGCCGCACACGATGGTGGCGCAAAGCACCTGCGCAACATCACGAGCGCACAAGTGCACGTCTCCCGTATGTTTATATGGCGGCAGTGCGCGCTTGCCGACGTGTCGAGGTCAAGGGCAGCGTGATGTTCACTTAGGGATAGTGTTGGGGTTAGGGTTAGGGTTCGTGTCATGTGTGCCTGCAGAGCCGGCACACACGAGCAGAGTAGCTGCTGCCCTTCCACTTGATACAGCAGCTGCATCACAGATGAGGGTTAGGATTAGGGGTTAGGCTAGGGTTAGCTTGAGGGTGCGCAAGGGCCCGCGCGTCTCATCGAATGTATCACCCTTCGAATCACCGGCTCGGCGCGGCTGCTAGTCGTGCGCAGAAGGCGCCATCATACCCACTCCAAGAAAGCCCTGTCCACGATGCACATTCACAGTGACATATTGCGTGGATGCGTATGACGGGCGGGCGTATTTGTGCAGCGGATGCGCAGGATGCGCAGGTGTGTACTCAAAACAGCCCGCAAAGACTGCCCCCACGCGCATTTGCACATCCACAGAAAGCAGCGGGGGGCACACATGCAAGTGGTTTTATGCCATCGTGCAATCACAGAGTGTACCTCAGCTCCACCGTCGCGTC
The DNA here is from genome assembly GCA_017506865.1 of Tribonema minus. Lineage (NCBI taxonomy): Eukaryota > Xanthophyceae > Tribonematales > Tribonemataceae > Tribonema > Tribonema minus. Next base: position 201,093 of record JAFCMP010000546.1, on the reverse strand, counting down.
GTACTCCGCGGTCATGGCGGTGCGCACGAAGCCGGGGCTGCACGCGTTGACGGCGAGGTCGGGGCGGCGGCGCGCCAGTGCTCGCGTCCACGCGTTCATTGCCGCCTTGCTGAACCCATACGCCTGAGCCGCGGCACCGCACAGGACACACTTAAGATAGATCGACTTAGTCACCTCATTCGATATTGCAAGTGGGCCCACAACTGCAAGCGCACAACTGCAAGCGCACGCGTGTCCATTGCCGCATTGCTGAACCCATACGCTTGAGCAGCCGCACCGCAAATGAGGCATTCGTAGGTAATCTCAGTAAGCAAGCGCACACACGTTTGTCGCCGCCTTGCTGAACCCATGCGCCTGAGCGGGGGGGGCACAAAGGAGGCATCAATAGGTCAACTTGAGTACAGTGGCCTGATTGATACTGCAAGACAGCGCGTGTGTCCATGCGTTCATCGCCGCCTTGCTGAACCCATACGCCTGAGTGGCGGCGCCGCAGCGGAGTCATTGTTGGGTCATCTCAGTAAGCAAGTGCACACGCCCCCATCGCCGCGGTGCTGAACCCATACGCCTGAACCGCGAATGAGTCATTTGATGGGAGGAGTCAGTGACCTGATTGATACTGCAAGACAGTGCGCGTGTCCACGCGTTCATCGCCGCCTTGCTGAACCCATACGCCTGATTGGGGGCAGGTTGTAAGTTGGAAGAAGTAAACATGAAAGCATAGGTCGCCGTGTTGACCCAATTGATACTGCAAGTGGGCGCACAACTGCAAGCGCACAGCAACAGGCGCGTGCGCGTTCATCGCCGCCTTGGTGAATGCGTATGCCTGAGCCGCAGCACCACAAATGAATGAATGCCTATGGACGAGGCGTCAACAGGTCGACTTATGGCCTAATTGACACTGCAAGCGCGCGCACAACTGATACTGCAAGTGGGCACACAACTGCAAGCGCACAACTGCAAGCGCACGCGCGGTCGTCGCCGCCTTGCTGAACCCATACGCTTGAGCGGGGGCACCGCAAATGAGTCATTGATGGATGGCGTTGGTGACCTGATCGAAACTGCAAGCGAGCACACAAGCACGCGCGCGTGCATTGCCGCCTCGTTGCAACCATACGCCTGAGCCAGGGCACCGCAGATGAGGCATTAAAGGATCGTCTCCGTGGCCTGATAAATGCCTAATCCTAACCATGATAAATGCCTAACCCTAACCCTAACCCTAACCCTAACCCAAGCGAGCGCACACGCGCACGCGCGTTCGGCGCCGCCGTGTTGACAGATGAGTCACTGATTGGTGGCTTCAGTAACGTGATGGGTACGCAAGGGAGCGCACGAGCGCACGCGCATTCGTTGACGTGCTGCTGAACTCATAGCCTCAGCGGGCACACCACACCTTGATCAGTCATGTACTGGTGAATAAGTGACCTGCTTGTACTTGTTATTAGACCCGCTCTGCACAGCCAGTTTGCGCCGTGAATCCAAGTGTGAACTTCTAACCGCGTTCTGTACCGCGCCCTAGTTTTCACATACGTGGCCAACGCGAAGTCACTCGCAGCGCTAGCGACCAGCGCCGGTACAGCCCTTCAGCACACCGCTGGTGGCGCAGGCAGCAGCGGCTCGGTATCTAGTAGTCATGGCGCAGCACAGCGCCATGCCAGCCACTCTCGCCATGACTGGGCGTGCTGAGTGACGCACGGCCAGCGACCCTCATCACCAGCTGGGCGCGATCTGATTGGCTGCTTTCCTATTCATTCACTTAATTGCTCTTCACGGCCCTCCAAAGGGCGCTGTGAATCCATCTGCAATATGCCACAACATTCACGTGTTTCTCATCCATATTCACGCAAAAAGCCTCAGCGCAGAACTGCCCTTATTATCACCTAAAAAACGTGAAAAAGCCCAGATGGTAGATGTCCAGCTTGCTACCAGAGTCTACATGTGTCTTGTGAAAACTGGTTCTACCAGAGCAATGAGTCACTAATTGGCGCAGTAAGTGACCCGATTGTACCGCATATACGCGTCATCCATCACCAGAACTGGTGACCTGGTCATACTGCAATGGAGTCGTTGACTGGCAAACTTGGTGACCTGAATGTACCATAGATGAGCCTGCAAATGAGTGCACCGCAAAGGAAGCGCCAGCGCTCTACCGTGTCAGCGCGCAGCTGTGCTAGCGCTCAGCAGGCTAGGGTTGGGGTTAGGGTTAGAATTAGAGTTAGGGGTAGGATTGGGGTGAGGGTCATGGTAAGAATTAGAAATATATGCTGCAGCAGCGCTCAGGCGGTGTGCAAGCGCCCGCGCGCGCGGCTCACCTGCAGCCAGTAGCCGTCGACCAGCGCGGGCAGCGGCGCGCCGGCGGCGGCCTCGCGCGCGTACGCCGCCTCGAAGCGCGCGACGTGCGCCGCCACCTCCGCCTCCGTCAAGTCTGCGGTGAATGCGCAGGGGGACACACATTTTTCACATCATTGCGCAGAAACACGTTGCGCAGTGGTAGATCTCCCAAGAGTTTCGCGTGCGACTCCGAGTTCACCAAGTTGCACCTCGCGCGCGTACGCCGCCTCGAAGCGCGCGACGTGCGCCGCCACGTCCGCTTCCGTCAGGTCTGCGACGGATGCACAGGGGGGCACGCGACTGTCACTCAGAATGCGCCTAGTCACATTGAAGCGCGCGACACGCGCCACCTCCGCCTCTGTCAGGTCTGCGATGGATACGCACGGTATTCATGCGCTGGATGTTCAGGTCATCGCGCTGGGATGCACTGCGCAATGGTAGTGGTTTTTTTTAGGGTTATCTGCGCATGACATAGAGGTCGTTCAGAATGCGCCCCGCTCTCGTACGGAGCGTTCAAGCGCAAAACATGCAACACCACCTCCGCCTACAAGAAATCTGCGCTCGGCAAGTGACAGATGTACGGAGCGCAGCGGGGTTGAAGTTGATGATGAAGTTGATGCAGCCATACGTCAATGGTCGAGCGATGGCACATGCCGGCGCCTAAAAGCAGAACTTGTAGTGTACGGAAAGCCGGGCGCTGCAATTCAAAACGGTTCCAGCTACAGCGGTCTGTTGTGACCCTAACCCTAACCGTAATCCTGATCCTCACCCCAAGGCAGTTCGTCTGCTGTCTTTTCCAGAAGCGTGACGGTGTGTACACCTGATATCGCCTCAGTTGGTGCGCCTGATGCTCAGCAGAGCCAAAGCAAAAATATATACCTGCATGTTTTACTTTTGAACGTTGCACCACCAGCAGTTCGCACACGCACGGTTGCAGGTCCACGTAAGTGCCTCCAGGGCTCACACCTCTGCTCATATCATCAAAAGCACACGCGAGCACTGGTAACCGCTTCTCAGCAGACAAGTGCGGCGGCACCCGCCGTCTTGCTAACCCTAACCCTAATCCTAAAGCTAACCCTAACCGCTCGCCCTGACCAGAACCCTAGCGCTAGCCTTCACCCTCACCCGCAAACTCACCCTAACCGCTCGCACTGACCGCAAGTCTAGCGCGATACGCCTTCAGGTCGTAACCCTGACTCTCACGTGAACCCGCGCGCCGACCTTATCAGCGCTCACATTCGCGCCGACATCTCGTTCGTGGTCTGCGCGCACGCACACGGAACGCACCTACTGCCTGTGCCAGCTGCAACGCAGTGCCCCCCATGGCTCACACCCGCACACACATGGTCAATGAGAAGTGCACCGATTGCAGTTATCGTAACCCTTGTCCCAACCCTAGCCCTCACCCTACTATACGGTGCAGCCCTCACCCTCGCGCAGCCTAACCCTAACCCTCTCTTTATCCCTACTCCTAACCGCTGGCTCTGACCATGACCCTAAATCGAGTCACCTTGATATTGTAAACATGACTTAAGCCAAACCTGCACCCCGACCGTAAATCAGGTGCAGCGATCACCTTCGCGCAGCAGCTCCAGCCTCCGCGCCTCAGCAGACCAGTGCAGCGGCACTCACACCATCTCGCTAACTCTAACCCAGCCCTAACCTTCGCCCTGACCCTCACCTCACCCCTGACCGCTGACTCTGACCACACCCTAATGCGACTCACCTTGATATCGTAACCCTGACTCTGACTCGAAGTCATGTACGACAAAATCAGCGCTCACCTTCGCGCAGCAGTTCCAGCCTCCGCGCTTCAGACGTCTTGTCCATGTTCTGCGCGCCCGCCCCTGAGGCAGCGTTAAAGGGGGTAGCGTTGAAATTAGGGCCAGCCGGGACGTACGCTTAGGGTTAGGGTTAGCATTAGGGTCAGCACCATCGGACCCGTCGCTACCGCGCACGCGCACACAGAAAGAGCGACGTGTGCGCGCTCGCATCATCGTCCGTGTTCTGCGGGCCCGCCCCTGCAATGCGGTTGGGGTGAGGGGTGAACATAGGATTAGGGGGAGGATTGGCTTGGGTGAGGGTCAATATTGGAGTAGGGTGAGGTGAGGATAGAGTTCGGGTGAGGATAGGGCCAAGGTGAGGGACAGCACAAATGTGCAGCACGCCGCACCGATGCGTCCTAACCCTAAGCCTTATCCTAACCCTAACCCTAACCCTAACCCTAAGCGCAGCGGCAGCGCGAATGCGCAAGCGCGCACGTCGGCGACCGCGGATGGTCACGCCTCAGACTGTCATGGCCCTCGCAAGGGGAGGAACGATGCTGCCAGCAGTACGCGCATGGCACGCTGGCACGCAGGAATCCTGATAAGTTCTGTGGGCCCGCTCGCGGGCTAGGGCTAGGGTTTGGGTAGAGTAAGGACTAGGGTCAGGGGGGTCGCAGTAGGGTTAGGGTTAGGCGCGATGGCGCGCAAGACGGCGCCGATGACTCGCCCACGTTCTGCGCGCCCGCTCGCGCATTAAGGTTGAAGTACGGTTCAGGTCAGCAGGGACACAGTGCCGCGGAAGCACACGGTCCGTGCCGCGCGCGGAACGGCGAGCGCGCGCAACGCGCACGATGATCAAATTTCGCCCTGGTGACCAGTCACGTCGGGGCCGCGTTGCGACGGAGCGCCTCCGCTGCCGCGGACGACAGCACGTCATATCATGACAAAAGAAATGCGGCGCAAGCATGGCTCCGCTGTGCTGTTTTCTGGCTGTGCGCCGGCGCCCTCAGGGCCTGATGGCAGCCTTGCGACATTACAGCAGACCATTGCATGCCTACCCTACAGACCTGGCACTGACCCTGACCCTAACCCTAACCCTAGGGTCAGTTAAGCGGACCACTGCATGCCCACCACCTACAGACCTGTGTGGGGCTCACAAGCACCATGAAAACGGCATTCCCACATGCGTCACCGCCGCCGCGGTGGCCTGTTGCTTCTGATACTTCAGCAGCCTTGCAAACTGGCTGAGAGATCACGTGACCGAACCCGTACCCTAACCCTACCCCTAACCCTAGGGCTTCTTCACCTCTGTCACTGCCACAATGCTCTCGCTACTGCACCAGCCTCCAGTCACCACGTACGTGTGGACAGACCTGCTGTACATAGACACGCTTGTGCTCGCGGCAGTACCCGTGACGCGTCGGCGCAGGCGCGTGCGCACACAGGCCTGGTCCAACGCTGACGGCTCTTGCGCCGGCCTTGAGAAACTGCGTCACCACATCTGTACCTGCCACCACATTGTTGAACTGGAAGTGAATTCATGGCAGCCTTGCAAAGCAGCCGAGTAGCCCTCGGTCGTGCGGACAGACCAGCTGCGCCAACCGCTCGCTACTTGCGGGGACTCGTTTTTAGGGGAGGGAGCCCAAACACATGGTGCGTGTCTATGATTTGCACCTTCTGCAGCAACGCAGTCCGCACTGCGCCCAGCAAGCTCTCGAAAGCGCTAAGCAGTGTTGTGACGAGGTGACACGCCATGCAGCAGCAGCGCGCGCGCGCGCGCACCTGAGCTGATGCCGACGACCCCCGTCCGCCTTGCGGAACGGCAGCACCACATCTGTAACTGCTGCAGCGCCGTGGTACTTGTAGAGCTGACAGCAGCCTTGTGAAATGACTACTTAGATGACTGTGTTCGCAAAGACGGACCCGCTGTACAGACACACTTGTTACTTGCGGCGATACGCCATGCAGCAGCGCGCACGCAGCTGAGCTAATGTTGACCACTCCCCCGCCTACCGTGAGGAACAGCATCACAACTGTAACTGCTACAGCGCCGTGGTACTTGTACAGTTGACAGCAGCCTTGTGGAAGGACTGCATAGATGACCGCATTACGCAGCCAGAACCGCTGTCATTTGAGATGATATACAATGCACCAGCGCGCACGCACACGCACCTGAGCTGATGTTGATGACCCGCCCGCCTGCCTTCAGGAACGGCAGCACTGCGGCCGTGACTGCCGCGGTGCCGTGATACTTGTAGAGTTGGCAGCCTTTTGAAATGACTAGATCACCGCGTTCGCGCAGACACGCGTGTCATTTGAGGTGATATGCCATGCACCAGCACGCGCGCGCACGCACCTGAGCTGATATTGACAACCCCCCCATCCGCCTTGAGGAATGGCATCTGTAAATGCCGCCGCATCATTGTACTAGATGTTACTCGACAGCAGCCATGAAAAGCAGATTAGTACTCGCGGTCGTGCAGACAGACGAGCTGCGCTGACCCGCCTTGCTACTCGCGGCAGTGGGCACTGGCACTCTCGCGCGCGCGCACGCACCTGAGCTGATGTTGACGACCCTCCCGCCTGCCTTTAGAAACGGCAGCATCGCGGCCGTTACCGCCACGGCGCCGTGGTAGTTGATGGCCAGCGTCGTCTGACAGGTCTCGGGCGTCGGCGTTGCGCTCTGGAAGGGCAGATCGAGGCCGACGCCGGCGTTGTTGACGACGGCTGTGCACAGTAAATCAGCAGCGCAGCAGGGCGAGATGCGTCAGCAGCTCAGCAAGCGGGGAGAGTCGCCTGCGACAGTAGCTCAGTAGCTCAGGTACGCGATCGCCATCGATTTGGTTGTGTTTTCCAAGTGCCTTCTGGAATGGCAGGTCCAGGTCGACGCCGGCGTTGTTGACGACGGCTGCGCGCAGTGACATCAGCGGCACGCGCTCTTGTCAGCGCGCGAGGTGGCCCACTCAACCGGGGGGGGTGTGGGGGGGGGGTACTGCGGTGATTTCTAAAGTAGCTCAGCGCATCGATGTTTGCCACTGGGCACCGGGGTAATTGTCGGGGGGCAGCAGGTGCGACGCGCGGCGGCAGCTTAGCGTGGGAGGAAGAACCAGTACCGTTAGAGTTAGGATCAGGGTAGGGCAGCAGCCACTGAGTTTCAGCTGCTAGTGGGGCTCAGCGGCACATGCATGTGCGCGGCAAGCGACGGACACGTTGCCTGCACGTTGAGATGGATCAGCGTCTTCCAGTCTAACCCTAACCCTAGCTCAAACCCTTACCCTAAGACTGAGACTGACCCTGATCGTAAGGCAGCATTCTTCACCAGCTCAGTCGCACCATTGGCAGACCCGCTGTGGACGAGAAGAAGGCGGCAGTGTACGAGTACGACGGCCTAACCTCAACTCCAACTCAGCCCTAACCCTAGAGTAAGGCTTGGGCCTGCCACGACCCCGACGCAGCCGCGGAAGTGCCGCACTTCGGCCGCATGGCCACATCAATGAGCTGAGAGTCATATGGAACGAGTCAAAAGATCGTAGAGCTCATATATATTGCAAGCCATAGCGCATGCTGCGTACAGTTGTCGAGTATGGAGAGGGCGCGTTCGAGGGCAGTCAGGACGGTGAGAAAGTGGCTGTTGCGAGTGGCAACAGACAACCAGACCTTCGGCGGAATGCCCATATACTGCGGCCATCGCTACCGATGCAATGGTAGGAAGCCCAGAGGTCGCACGCATGCGCTGTTAAGTGCAGGCAAGCACATGACTGTCAGCGAACGCGATGACTGACGCAACTCAAACTGAGCGGCAGGTTACAGGGTGTCAATACTGTGTGTTACATCATCTTCATTAAGCATACGTCATAATCGAGCGACAGCATTCACATGATTGCGGCGGCTATGTGCCCACAGGGTTGAAGTTGGGTCATTTGCAACGGATCTCAACACCAATGTTCTGAGCATCACCGGGCACATATGGCAAAAGCGTTTTGGCAACATTGAGGGGCTGTATCATGCGACCGCTGCACCACAAAGTAGCAATCCAGCAGATTGCGAAGGTGCACTTGCACCCTGTATGCTGCCGCGAACATTCATGTACTTCAAGAAGTGTTTGATAGTTGCCTGCCAAAGAGGCAATCCAGTTTGCGCACCAGCAGCATGGCAGGGGGTGCCTGTGCGGGAGGCACGCACATGGCCTGCACGCTGTCCCTGAGAGTTGCTCAGCATGCCGCGAGTTGCTCAATATAGCTGAGCATGCTGCGTAACCCGCACGCTTGGAGCATGCAACAATGCTGCGGTGGCATGTACTCTTAGAAGAAGCACAAAAAAAAAACGGCGCTTTCGCAAGCACTGTTGCACCGCAACAGCTGTGGGCAACAGAGAACGGGGAGGCCAGAACGTGGACTCAGTTATTGCCATCGACCCGATGTTGAAGATGTCTGAAGTATGCAACCAGGCTGAGCTGGCTGACGTCCCAGATAGGTGCATTGCCTACGTTGATGACACACATATGCAGAGATGCAACGTCGGTGCATTGCCTTCGTCCTTGACATACATGTGCAGGGACCCAACGTCAAGGGTTAGGGTAAGGGTAAGGTGGCAGGTGTCGCCTACCTGACAGTTGGCCACTGAAGCGCGTCCTGATGGTCTCTGCCACCGCTGCGATGTGATCCGCGTTGGTGACATCAAGTCGGATTACCTACAGCATGGGGTAGACAACAGCGCAGTCATGGTCATGGAACGCGTACGCCGCCAATCTGTGAAACATCAGTTTATTGATGGAAGGCACTTGCGGCTAACCATCCCTTGTCACCTAGAGCTCTACGATCTTTTGATTCGTTTTTCATTAGTAATGCATACAGTAACATGCACACAAAACAAGCAAGGCCCAGTCTGCTTAGCACTATAACCAACAAGTTGACGCTCACATGAGCATGGCAGCGACGACAGCGCACTCGTAGTTGTTGAATGCATACGTTATGAATGCGGTGAATCATTACTACCATTCCTGAAGTGCATACATCAGTCTTCATTATATTCTAAGTGTGTACCTCGGCGCTGCCTGGGCCCTCTTTCAGTTCCTCCATAGCCTTCTTTCCCTTGTCCACATCCCTGCAACCCATCAGCACATGGAACCCTTCAGGTTTGCTGATGATGCCTTGGCAGATTGCCAGCCCGATACCTTGGCTCGCTCCTGTGATCAGGATGGGAGCACGAGCTGACGCCGCCATGGCTGAGCCTACAGTACAGACAAGAGTGTAGAGCCTTGCCGACAGCGAGGGCAGCAGTGACCGACGTTGTTTGAGCATGAACCACGGCTCAGCGTGCACGTGCTCGCCTCTCACACGCGGGTGCGCTGCTGCTGCTTTTCTTCACTGTAACTTTGCACTTCACGTGTGACGCACCTCCGCAGAGGAAAACGTTTTTGGAAGGTGTTCGACTTGGCTGTGTGTGCGTGTAAGCGCAAGCTGGTTTTTGGAGGTGGCGACGAAGGATCCAGTGCAGCTGCTGGAGCGGAGTGGCCATGAGAGGCCTTTGTTGCGTGTGGTGACCACAGCAACGGTTAATTGGGTGCAGCACGGCCCGCGATCAAAGATGTTACGCAACAATGACGGGCGGCCCATGGCCTCGCTGCTGAAAACCCTGCTGTCTTCGAACAGCAACTCTGCTGCTGACAGGGACACGGCGAACCTGATAGCAGCCAAGGGAGCTCTGTCTTCGCTGCGAGATGAGGTGAGAACACAGATTTTACGTACTTGAACTCGTAGGCGGCGTGCTGCCGCATGCTTGCAGCTCCCGTTTGGCGCAAGCGGCATAGCCATGAGCGGCTGCTCGACACTGCCTCGAGCGCCCATTCTTACTGCCATCTGGCAGGCATCAGGGGGCTCGGTGCTCTGAGGATCACCGAGGATCACTTGCGCTGTGATTAACACCATCTTCAACCGATGATTCGGTGACTTGTTCATTTAGATTCCATGATGTGGCTCTTCAGGCGATCTTGCCTTGCTGGCAGCACGTTGCAGATGAAAATAATGCGGTTTTAGTGCATCTTGGGAGCTACCCACAGCTGCCTTGCTGACACTGTCCGGTGCAATCCACTTCAACCTCTCATGAAGACCTTCCACGTGCCCCACCAACGCAGGTCAAGGCATTCCTGGTGTGCACAAGGGACATGTGTCGACACATGGCGACCATAGGCGAGCTGCTCAGCGTCTCGCTGGGCGTTGCAGAGGACGAAGCTTCGGGGGGGGAGGGGGACGATGACGCTGCGGGTAAGTATGTACGATGGTTTTCTATTTAGCATACCTTTAGCAGTGTGTGCGCGGTTCACGTGTCCACATGAAGCACATGTACACGTTGATGACATGTGAACATGCAGTACTCAGAATTCTGAGTATTCCTTGTAAACTTGTCTACATACAAAAACTCCCATGTACACTTCATAGAGGCATAGTTCGGGCAAGCTGCCGCATACGTACGTGGTCAAATGTGCTGTTGGGATTGCGCTGAGGGGACTTGGGGGGTACAAGCGGCGCGATTGGCGGTGAGGAAGGCACAGAGGTGCTCCCGGGGCAGAGTGCCGCGCTGCCAACTTCCAAAACACGTCAAGGTGCTTCGAAGTGTATGCGTGAATGACACGTGCTACAGTACATGCCACCATGAAGCGGTGCTCGGATGCGGGATTCTCGCTGCGGGGAGGGGCGGGGGCGGGCATGAGCGCTGCTGCGCGTGAGCACTGCTGTGCGTGTCCACAGCAGCATTGCTCAGCATTTCGCGAATTCAGCACACACGTCAGCACGCACGTCATGAGGTCGGCGCAGCCGGCATTGCCGCCCATGAATGAGCGCTCAATTCTCGAGCGCGTTCCTGCTGGAGGTCAACGGCGAAGTGGGATAAACTGCTGGCTGGGGGGTCAAGATTCTGATTGAAGTTAGCATCAAAGCTCAGAACTTCTTACGCCAGCAGAATGTAGCTTTAAATCTCACAATACTTGTTACGCCAGCAGCAGCACCGCCACGCACCCTCTCACGTTGCGGTGTCCCGTCGCTTGGCTTGGCCGCAGCGGTGGCGGCGCGCGCGTACGCGCGCAGCGCGGCGCACGTCTGGCAGGACTGCCTCTTCGACCTGGAGCGCGGCGTGCACGCCAAGGTGCTGGCGCCGCTGGACGAGGCGCTGACACCGCTCAACGCAGAGGTAGGTATCTGACATAGGTACGTAGGTATATGCGTGTACAGTACGCATGGAGTGCAAAGTGCACGCCAAGGCGCTGGCGCCGCTGGATGAGGCGCTGACACCGCTCAACTCAGAGGTAGGTATCTGGAATGGGCATGTAGGTATATGCGTGTACACCTGGAGCGCGGCGTGCACGCCAAGGTGCTGGCGCCGCTGGACGAGGCGCTGACACCGCTCAGCACAGAGGTAGGTATCTGGAATGGGTATGTAGGTATAGGTGCTGGCGCCGCTCGATGAGGCGGTGACGCCGCTCAACACAGAGGTAGGTATCCAAAATGGGTACGTAGGTATATGGGTGACATCGCCCAGCACAGAGGTAGGTATCCGCAATAGGTACGCAGGTATATGCATGTATGTACGTCTGGAGCGCGGCGTTCAGCACACAGGTAGGTATCCACAATAGGTACGTAGGTATATGCATGCATGTACGTCTGGACCGCGGCGTGCACGCCAAGGTTCTGGCGCCACTGGACGAGGCGCTGACACCGCTCAACACAGAGGTAGGTATCGCACATAGGTACATAGGTATATGCCGCATATAATATGCGTGTACTCCGGAGCGCCAAGGCGCTGGCGCCGCTGGACAAGGCGCTGACACTGCTCAACACAGAGGCAGGTAACTGAAATGGGCATGTAGGTATATGTGTGTACACCTAAAGCGCAGAGTGCTGCCAAGGTGCTGGTGTACAACAAACAAAGAAGTCGCTGACCAGGGAGGAGGGCTTGCTCGCCTCATTGCAGGGGCAGGTAGCGCTGAAAGTGCGCGTGCATGGTACTGGGGCAGCCAGTTAGGGTTAGGGCTAGGGTGAGGGTTAGGGTTAGGGTTAGGGTTACACGCGGCGCTGAATGGTGCGCCGACTGTGCCAGACGCGGAGGTGATGCCGCAGAGCGAGCACGCCCTGCGATGATGGCAGCGATCCCCAGCGAGTCAGCAGTGATTAGCCAGGCGACTCGCTTACTCACTCACTTACCCACTCACTTGCGCACGTCAGGGCGACAACAGGCACGAGACACCTCGTTGGCATGGCCTTTCCTCACGCACCTGATACTCTTTGACTCACTCACTTACTCACTCACTCAGCCACCCACTCACTCGTTCGCACACACGCCAGGGCGACGACAGGCGCGAGACCGCCTCCATGGCGTCCTCTCCTCACGCATCCGATACTCGATTACTCACTCACTTACTCACTCACTCACTTGCCCACTCACTCGCGCACGCACCAGGGCGACGACAGGCGCGAGACCACCTCTGTGGCGGCCTTCCTCACGCACCTGGGCGGCGGCGGCGGCACGCGCGCCAGCACCAGCGCTCCGCGCCCGGACCCTGCAGCGGCAGCTACAACTCCAGTGGCGGCGGCGGGGGGGCCGGCGGCGCTCGGCTACGTCCCCGCTCCTGGTGCCGCGGGGAATCTGGAGGAGCATTTGGATGCACACCGGCGGTCGCTGCTCGGGGTGCTGCTGGATATGCGCTGCCTGCAGGTGCGAAGCGGTGCTGCAGAGCGAGGGCTAGGGTTAGGGTTAGGGTCAAAGGAGGGGTAGGGAGGCTACACTCGCACCGTTCTGGCGATCACTGCTAGGGCTGCTGCTGCTGAGCATGCGATACCTGCAGGTGCGGGGCAGCGCTGCGGAGCGAGAGTTAGAACTAGGGTTAGGAGAGGGGTAGATGGACAAGCCTCACACCGCGGTCGCTGCTGGGGGTGCTGCTGGATATGCGCTGTTTGCAGGTGCGGAGCGGTGCTGCGGGGCGAGAGTTAGGGTTAGGGTAGAAAGAGGGGTAGGTTTGCTGGGCATGCACTGCGGGTTAGGGTTGGGGTTAGGTTAGGCTGCCCAGTGTGCTGCGGGACATCGGCCCAGTGCTGCGGATGGTTCAAGGTGCAGGGTATTGGTGACGCCAGGATGGGGCGCAAGCCTGAGCAGCTGCAGCACCGTTGGGATGCTGCGTGACATGCGCTGGCCCCGGGGTATGTCCCGACGACTTCCAGATCTTTGCGCAGCGTCCCCTGTTGTTCCTCTTTTACTCACTCTATTACTATTGTTTTCTGGATTTACTTTACCATGGGCTCATCACGCTTTATTAGCAGATTGAAAACAAAAACAGTCCACAATGGAGCAGTCTCATCTGCGAGTGACTCTACAGTGACTCTGCCACCCACCGACGGCGCACTGTGGTAAACACATGCCATCAGCCTGTGACAACAGACCGAATGGCGGAAGCAGGCCGTGACGCGCCGCCGCCACCGCCGCTGCCTCTGCCGCCACGCGTGCTGACTGCGCACTCACGACCCATGCTGCGCACGCCTCCCCCTGACGCCGCCCCAGGCGGACTTTCTCTCAGCAGCGGCGGAGCGCATGATGACGACGGCGGGGGTCGCCCCCCCGCTCCCCTCGCGCGCGGCCTCCGACTTCAACCCCTCGCGCCCCCCCTCGGAGCCCCCCTCCCCCCTCCTGCACGCGCGCGCGGCGCCCCTGGAGCACGCCATGTCGCTGCCGGCGGCATTCGGCGACGGCAGCGGCGGCGCGTTCATGCTCGACGCCGCCGTCGCCGCCGCCTCCGAGTGCTCCTTCACGAGCAGCAGCAGCAGCAGCGGCGGCGGCGGCACCTCCGGCGGGGGCGCCAGAGGCGGCGGCGGCGCTGGCGGCAGCGCGGCGCACAGCCGTTCCAGCAGCGCGTGCAGCAGCATCTCGGCGGCGGCGGCGCATGCAGATGGCGGTGGTGACGGCGGCGGCGATGGCGGCGGGAACTGCGTGCTTCTGACGGCAGGGGCACTGGCGGCCAGAACGGCGGCGCTGCATCAGCGCTCAGCCAATGCGGAGGAGCCATGGGCGGCGTTTCCGGAGACTGGCGGCGGCAGCAGCGGCGGCACCGGCGGCGGCGCTGACGCCGGTGCGCCTACACCCGCACCTGTGGCCTGCGATGTTGTGGCGACAGCGGCAGCGCCGGTGGTGACACCGCCGCTGTCTACAGATGAAGCCGACTCCGACAGCGGGTGGGAGGGGCCGGTGCAGTGGCAGTCGCCGACGCTGCTGCTGCCGCCGCCGCCGGCGCACATGGCGCCGCGGCCGGGCGGCGCGCGCAACAGCGTGTCCTTCGCCGCGGAGCCTGCGCCGCCGCCGCGCCACGCCGCCGCCGCGCGCCCGGCCGGCACGCCGCCGCGGCGGCACAGCGGCTCGTACAGCGCCGCGCTGATCTCGAGGATCAGCGGCAGCGCCAGCGACGGCGTCGACAGCGCGGAGCGCGTGCGGCGCCGCCACAGCACCGGCGGCAGCGTCAGCGGCGTCACGGCGGCGCCGGCGCCGGCGCCGGCGCGCGGCAGCAGCGCGCAGCCGTCGCCGCCAGCGACGTCGTGGCGGCGGCGGCGCGCGGCGTCCACGCTGCCGCTGCCCGCGAGCGTCATGAAGCACTTTGCGACGGCCGACGGCGGCAGCGCTGGCGGCAGCGGCGGCGGCGGCGGCGCCAAGATGGCCAAGCGCCCCGCCGAGATGCGCCGCGCGTCCTCGGAGATGGCGCCGCCGGGGATGGGGCTGGCGTCGCGCCGCGGCAGCGAGGCGGCGCACGGCGGCGGCGGCGGCGGCGGCGCGGGGCACGCGCGGCGCGCGACGGCGCTCGCTGGCGCGCACGCGTTCAACGACAGCGGCGAGCTCGACCAGGAAACGGTGCGGCTGCTCGCGGATGCGCGCGGCAGCACGCCCTCCGCACGCGACAGAGCATCCGTCTCCGGCGCCGCCGCCGCCGCCGCAGGTCACATGACGGAGAGCGCGACAGCGGCGGCAGCGGCGGCGGCGGATGACGCCGCCGCGATGCCGCAGCTCCTCGCCCCCGCGAGCGTCGCCGCCGCGGTGGCGGCGGCGCTGACGCGCTCCAGCTCGGTGTGCGCGCCGTCAGACAGCGCGGCAGCGGAGCGAGGCGCGCTGGCAGACGCGTCGCCGGCTTCAAGCGCAGCGGCGGGAGCGGCGGCGGCGGAGGCAGCGGCGCTTGGCGAGTTGCTGCTGCCGCAGGCGCTGCTGCGTGGCGGCGGCAGCGGCGGCGCAGCGCGCGCTCTGGCGGCGGCGGCGGCGTACATGGACGCAGCGGACCTGTGCCGTGTGCAAAGCGTCTGCAGCAGGTGGCGGGAGCTGCTTGCGTGTGCGGCGGCGGCGCCGCTGTTCCGGCGCGTGCTGCGGGTGAGTGTCGAGTCCTGCTCCGAGTCGGAGTCATTGGGTGTTGTGGCGTGCAGGACCCTGTCACCCCAAGCATGGAGTACACAGTGGCAGAGGAGGCTGCAGTTGAGTTGCGCACTGGCTGATTAGTTCCGTCAGCACAGGGTCCAGTTCAGTGACTGAGCAAATAGCAAGGGCTGAGAGATCATGGTACAGGATATGTCGCAACCCCGCACGCAGCAACGCAACCATTGCCGAGCCTGGCACGCGCCGCAAGGTCCGGCGCGCCGCGTGCCGCAGAGCACCGCGCTGATTTCCGCCGCGAACGCTCTTCAGCCCGTGCAGGCGACCACATACACTCCTCCAAACAACACGCTTCTAGCTGCCACGTGAGCCGCCCCGCTCATCACTGCAACGCGCCGCCTGAGTGACGCTGCGCAATTCGTGCAGGCGACCGCATGACCCC
This sequence comes from Tribonema minus, assembly GCA_017506865.1. Lineage (NCBI taxonomy): Eukaryota > Xanthophyceae > Tribonematales > Tribonemataceae > Tribonema > Tribonema minus. The sequence continues at coordinate 185,169 of JAFCMP010000546.1, read as the reverse complement.
CTCCGAATCACACGCTTCTAGTTGCCACACGAGCCGCCGTGCTGCCCAGCTTACCCCCCCCCCCCTGCCCCCCCTGCACCTGCCGGCGCAGGGTCCGCGTGCCGCCCCCCCGCGCAAGCGCGCCGCGCTGTACCTCCACATTCTCCACGACCGCCCGGCGTGGCTCGGCCGCGGCGGCGGGCGCGCGGCGGCGGCGGTGGCGGCAGCAGCGTCGAGCGCTGCTGCAGCGCCGGCACTCTCCGGCCGCGGCGCCGCCGGCGCGTACGCGCGGCTGTGCGCTGAGGCGGAGGCGGAGGCGGCGGCGCAGGCGGCGCGCGATGGGGATTTGGACGGCAGCAGTGGCGGCGGCGGCGGGGGCGGCAGCGGCGGCGACGGCGGCGGCGCCGCGCGCGCGGAGCAGCGGCTCGCGGCGAGCTTCCGCGTCATCGAGGCGGACCTGGAGAGGACGTGGCCCGCGGTCTCGGGTGCGTGCACACTTGAAGTTTTAAATGTGAAGATGAAGTTGAAATTCTGATCAAAAGAGCTTCCGCGTCATTGAGGCAGATTTGGAGAGGACGTGGCCCGCCGTCTCGGGTGCGTGCGCTAAGTTTGACATGTGCAGTTGAAGTTGAAGTTGAAGTTTTGATTGGAGTGTCAGAGGTCGTGCTGGGCGGAGGCAGACGCGCCTGGTCAAGATTCTACATACATGAGGTTGCATGCGCTCGCCTGCGAAAGGACTCCAAAACTTGGGCGTCTGCACGTCTGTCCTCACAATCACGGTCAGGGCGAGTAAGGGTAGAGTGCACTTACAAGAACGACAGGCTTTCTGGTTCTGCTGGGTCCCTGACTGTGCGCGCTCTTGGCTCGGGAGACCAAACGAGACTGCATGACCAGCTTCAAGTGGCAGTGCCATGGCCGAAAGACGGTAACATGAATACAACGTCCTCAGGGTTTGGGCTAGGGTTAGGGCTTGGTTAGAGTTGACCCTACCCCTGACCCTAACCCTAACCCTGTACGTTGCCTACTCTGTCACCGACTCAGCCTCCCACGACAATGTAATCAATACGCAGGCGGATACACAGGCGGCGGCGACGGCGACGACGACTACGATGACGCCGGCGCGCTGTCCGAGGAGGCGGGCATGGCGACGCCACTGGCGCTAATGCATTTTGTCTGTGTCCGTGAGCTCTCGTTGCTGCTTTGTTACCGACCCAGCTTCCTATAAATGTAATGAATATGCAGGCGGCGGCGACGGCGACGACGGCTACGATGACGCCGGCGCGCTGTCCGAGGAGGACGCGGACGGCGAGGCGGTGGCGGGCGTCGCGTCGCCGCGCAGCGTGGAGCTGAGGGGGCGGCTGCGGCGCATGCTGCGCGCGTTCGCGCTGCACGCGCGGCGCGTCAGCTACTGCCAGGTGGGCCTCGAACCGCATACATACCGCATGAGTGAAAGAGATTACTTAAGTATCTATTTTGTGTCACAACTTGGTTGATTCGTGGTAGAGCGAGGTTTGGCTGGAAGCGAATCAGACAAGATAGTGACAAGCAGGGGTAGTGGCGTGTGGCGCATGCTGCGCGCGTTCGCTGCTGCCAGGTGAACCACACACAAACTGCACAAGTGAAAGAGATACAAGTACTTGGGAGCGCAACGTAGGAGTCGCCTGCCGTCGGTCCGTGGCGTCGCCGCACAGCATCGCGCTAAGGGGGCGGCTGCGGCGCATGCTGCGCGCGTTCGCACTGCGCGCGCGGCGTGTCACCTCTGCCAGCCAGGTGGGCCTCAAACCCACATACATACCGCATGGCTGAAAGAGATACTTGAGAGCGCAAAGAAGGTGTCGCCTGGCGTCGATCCGTGGCAGAGCGAGGTTGAGCTGACAGCGGACTGGTTTTTGCGCTCGGCCGGAAGTGGTAAGCAGGAGTGGTGGTGTGCGGAGTGATCATTGTTCAAGTGCAGGTGGTCGTGGTTCAAGTGCAGGTAAGGCAGGTGACACTCCCACTTGTATGCTGCGCGCCCGCCGCTACACTTGCGGCGCGCCAGCTACTGCCAAGTGGGCCTCGGGCCGTGTGCTGCCCAAGTGATATGTATACCTGCAAACACTGAGGCCGTAAGTTTGCTCTCGCCACTCGCGCACTGCTGCATCTTGGCATCGTATGCGCTGTGCTGACGTTGTCAACATTGTCGATCTTGCTGAACATGTCACGTAATACACTACTCATACGTGCATGCGCATGATTATCTTCTTCACCTATGACGGCCCGCATGTCTCCACCGCGACATCGTGCCCCTTTGCTTAGGGCATCAACTTTGCCCTAACCCTAACCCTAACCCTAACCCTACATTTGTTACTTCCTCATGTGAATATTCGGTTACATCAGTTCACCTCATGTCTGCCCGCACCACTTCACCGTGACATCGTGCCCTACGCTTGGGGCATGAACTCTGCTGAAGCACTTGCACACGCACCACACCAACATCCAAGCACACAGGAATTCGTTTTTGTCGTTTCACCTCGCATGCCTCCGCCACAACTTCATACCCTACGCGTAGGGCATGAACTTTGTCGCCCTGGCGCTGCTGGAGGCGTCCGGGGAGGACGAAGAGGAGGCCTTCTGGGCGCTGGTCGCGCTTAGCGAACGGCTCGCTATGGAGGGCGTGTGGTGCCCTGGGCTGCACCGCCTGGAGTTTGCCCTGTTTGCACTCGAGGTGAGCTCATGTTTTCTATCGTTGACATTTGTAAACAGAGTTGGCAAGTTCTGATTTGATGTGCCATAACTTCAACTGGTGACTTGCTCTTGCTGGGCTGGTCACGCTTGGCGAACGGCTCGCCATGGAGGGGGTCTGGTGCCCTGGGCTGCACCGCCTGGAGTTTTCCCTGTTTGCGCTCGAGGTGAGCTGATGTCTCCTGTCATTGACATTAGGGGTGTACATGTGCCGTACTTCAAATGGCGACTTGCACCTTCTGGGCACTGGTTCAGCGAGTGGCTCGCCATGGAGCGCGTGTAGCACCCCGGGCTTCACCGCCTGGAGTTCGCCGTGTTTGTACTCTAGGTAACTGAATTACTCGTTTTGTTCTTAACTCAACATGGCGGGTTACAGAGTCGGCAAGCGCTGAGTCTGGTCATGAAGATGTATTATAACTTCAACCGGTGACTTGCACCTTCTGGACGTGGTGACGCTCAGCAAAACGGCTCGCTCGCCATGGAGATCGTGTGGTGCACCCACCGCCTGGAGCTTGCCCTGTTTGCGCTCAAGGTGACTGGATCACTCTTTCTGCTGTTCATTCGATATGGTTGGTAATGAGGTGTCATGTGCCATAAGTTCAACTGGTGATAGCAAGTGCTTGGGGTTACTTCAGGTGGTGACGTGCCGACCTTGAGCAGCAGTTCGCGCTCAGCAGAAGCACTGCAGGGTAAGGCCTGTGGTCGATCAATCATGCCAGCAAATCGACATGTGTTGCAATTCCAATTGCAACCGCAAGGCAGCCGTGACCGTTCCACGGAAACTGGCAGAGAAACCTGTTCTTGCACTCGCTTGTGCCTTGCAGCGACTGCGCAGACAGCGCGTGCACCCTCACCCCAGCCCTGAGCTGGTCTGCGTGCAGCCTAACCCTGGCCGTCCTTATCCTGACCCCAATCCTACATCTAAATTTTCACCTCATCTAAGTTCTCCTGTGCGTGACTGCAGCGGCTTCTCAAGCAGCACGTGCCGGAGCTGGCGGCGCACATGGAGGCCAGCGGCGTGAGCGTGGGCATGTTTGCCAGCCGCTGGTTCGTCACGCTCTTCCAGTGCCACGACACCTTCGGGTACGTTCGTCATGTACGCTGCTTGCGTGTTGTCACGTGCATTTCCGTACTCCATGAAGTATATGCGTTTGGTTGATTGGTGTGCAGCTGGTCACTGCAAGTTGGCACACCGCTGGTTTGTGACGCTCTTCCAGAGCCACGACACCTTTGGGTACGTCTGAGAGATCACAATGTTTTTATCCTCTTTCACCTTTGGCTACGTTCACCATCTAGGCTGCTTGTATGTTGTTAACTTTCTTTGGAGTACAATATTCTCCTTGAAGTTGTGCATTTACTTGCTTGAAGGGGGCCAGCGGCGTGAGCGTGGGCATGTTTGCCAGCCGCTGGTTTGTGACGCTCTTCCAGTGCGATGACACCTTTGGGTACTTTTACCATCTCAGCCGTTCTCCGTTGCCAACTGCGCTTTCCTGCAAACTTACTTTCTCTTGTGTGGGGTGCAGTCAACCAGCTGCTTCCATGTTACGGAGTACACTGTCGTGATCAGCGGCGCGTGCAATCTGTGCAGCCGGAGACTGCATATGTGCCCGCCCCTGTGTGTTGAGAGTGCACAACACCTTTGAGTAAATCACACAGGCTTCTTTGTCTTAAAGTATTGTATCCCCCCCCCCCCCGCTGCACGCGCAGATGCTCCGCAGCGGCGCGCGTTCTGGACCTCTTTGTCGCGGAGCGCTGGCCCGCGCTGCTGTGCGTCGCCGTGGCAGTGCTCGCCGCGCTGGCCCTAACCCTACCTAACCCTAACCCGCAGGCGCAAGCGGTGGCAGCGCTCATGACGCAGTACCCCACACGCCGCCCCCTGTCGCCGCCCGTTGCGCGCGCAGGTGCCAACGTCCTACCCTAACCCAAATTTAACCCTAATCCTCAAGGCGCAAACAACAGCAGTGCTCACGGCGCAGTTCCCCCCCCTCCCCCCCCCACTGTCCCCCACAGGTGCTCCGCGGCGGCGCGCGTCCTGGACCTCTTTGTGGTTGAGCGCTGGCCCGCGCTGCTGCGCGTCGCCGTGGCAGTGCTCGCCGCGCTGGCGCCGCGCCTGCTGCCGCTGGATCTCGAGGGCATCCTGTCGGCGATGCACCGGCCGCGCGCAGCGCTGTTCGGCGTGGCGCCGGGGCACTGCGTGCGTGCGCGGCGGCACGGCGGCGGCGGCGGCGCCGGCGGCGAGTCGCTGTGCGAGCAGGTATGTATTTGTGTTTCTCTGTGTGTGTGTGTGTGTGTGTGTGTGTGTGTGTGTGTGTGTTGGTACGTGCATTGTTACTGCGTGCGCGCGCGGCGGCGCGGCGCTGGCGGCGGCGGCGCTGGCGGGGAGTCGCTGTGCGAACAGGTATGCATGTATGGTGACTTCAAGTAGAAGTATTTCAAAGTATACTTCGAAGAAGTGTTGAAGGGTGGGTGTGTAGGTGTTGAGTGGGTGGGTGGGTGGGCGGGAGAGGGGGAGAGGGAGGGTGGTGTGCGTGCATATGTGTGTGGTGTCATTTACGCAGCGTACGCTTTCATGGGTTTCTGGAACCCCAAGACAAGCTTCAGGTTTTGAAATTTACAACCTCTCGAAAAGCCCTAACCCTGCCATAACCCCCTACACTCTTGGAGGCACTTACATCCATGTTTCTAGGGTTGGTGACTAGGGTGAAAGGTAGGTAGGTAAGTAGATGAAAGTCTGGTACACTGATCCCGGCAGTACGCAGCTTGTGAGCACGTGTCGTGGCTCCACTCGTCGACGCCCAGCAGCAGCAGCAGCAGCAGCGCTCCTCCGCTGCGCGCACGCGACGCTGCCCGCCCACCACGCACACGAGCCCGCCCTTTGCATCACCAGCTCCATGCCGCCCTCTCATTCCACAACACGCATCATCGCTCCGCCACTACCTGCAGGCGCGCGCGGCGGCGCTGCTGCAGCGCGCGCACGCGCTGCCCATCGACGACGCCGCGCTGCGCGAGCTCGAGGCCGAGTTCCACCTCGGCGCGGATGACGCGGACGCTGCTGCTGGCGGCGGCGGCGGCAGCGGCGGCGGCCGCGCTGCGGAGCCGCGCATTCGCTTCGACAGCGGCACCCTGCGCGACCGCCCCGTCGGCGCCCTGCAGGCGTTGTTCGGGCGGTAGCGCGGCCGCAGTGCGTGCTGCTGCAAAGGGCTGCGCGCAGTCGGTGGCGCCGGTTCCGCTGGCGCCACCGCTTCCGCTGCGGCGTCTGTCTCCCTGCTGCCGCAGCTGCTGCTTGGGATGCTCTGCGATGCATGTAGCAGCAGTGCAGCGATGTCTAGATGCAACACAGAGCGTGGCGCCTCTGCTGCGGCAGCAGTGGCTCAGGGGGCGAGTAGGGGGTTCTTGCCCATGGCGTCAGCACGGCTTATCAAGATGTGGCCACTGGTGGCAACATTGCGTGGCGCTGTTGCTGTGGCCCTTGGTTTTTGCAGAACTCTCCAATGTTGCTGCCGATGCCATAGCGCTGTGAAGAGACGAGCGTGTGCAACGCATAGTGAAGTGGCGGGGATGGGGTATGTATGCATATGGTATAGAGGTCGCGTGGTGTTGTGACGTTGCGTAGAGCGTACCGTGGTGGTGTGAGCAAGCTTGTGTGTGTGAGCGTGTGTGTTGAATTCAGTGCTCCAAAACGCCTTGACCACTGCATATCACACGGGCTAGATAATAAAACGAAGAGGGGACGGGAGAAACGGCCTTTCTGGATATCCAACATCTGTCCACTGCGCTCGCATGTACATCCGTGCATTGCACGCGCCGAAAACCATGCTGTGCAAAACTTGTTTTCTCGAGAACACCCGTTGACCTCGTGAGCCAGCTGCACGATCGCAGTGATGCCACCCGTTGCCAAGGTGCCCGCAAGTCGTCGCGCCAAGAGCGCGCCAGCCACACACAGTAGAACAGACATGCTGCGCAGCAGCAGCAGGCGCGGCAAAAAGGCGAGCTTGACGAGAGCAGCAGGAGCCCGCATACGCATATGAATGGCGGACGGGTTGAAGTTGAAGTAGAGGCTGACTTTGGTTGATTTGATGCCTTGAGATTGAGTGAATGACCCTCTCCTACCGACTGCATGTGCGCCATCAGAAGCACTACCGTAGAGCGCAGTGTAAATATGGCGGACATGAACAGCAATGGTGCTGTGCCCGCTGGCACGGATGAGAGCGTGGAGCGAAGCGAGGCAACTGCGGCGTACCCGCATGCTGCCGCCGCCATCGAAAATCTCACCGCGTCTTTGCAGCAGCTGACCCTGCGCATGCTTGCAGCTGAGGAAGCTTTAGCTGCTCTGACCGCTCAACGTCTCGCTGATGGTCAACCAGTCGACGAGGACGTGCTCCATGAGGACGAGCAGCAGGCTCAGGCCGTTGAGCAGGCCCAGATTATCGACCCACCGGCAGTGAACGCTGTCGCTGATGGACAGCCAGTCGACGAGGACGTGCTCCATGAGCAGGCTCAGGCCATTGAGCAGGCCCAAATTCTCGACCCACCGGCAGTGGATGCTGAAGAACTTGCAGCGCCTGCCGTAATTGTGGCTGCTGAGGACGTCCCCATCATTGCCACCGATGATGATGAATCATCAGATGATGACCGCGCAGTCTGCCGCTCAACATTCTACCAGCGATACGATGGAGCACTGGTCGTGGGCCCAGGCTGGAGCGGACCAGGCCTCAGACACTACACCACCCACGGTGGAAGGACGAACGACACAGCGACCGAATCAGCTCCCGGGGAATGCTTCACGTGCAGGAAGTTTGGCCACTGGCGCCGTGACTGCCCCTACTGAGGTGCTAACCGCCGCCATGGAGACACAGGTGATGCACTAGAATATTGATGCCTGCACATTCAGATCTGAGTGACAATTGCTTAAATGCGACCACTGCCATTGTTTGAGCTTGAAACCATGCAGCAATATAGCAACAGCATTCACAGTGGACCAGCAAAGGGCACTGGACTATGCAGGTTGTTGCTTGTAGGCTGCCTGACTACAGTCATGTTGCACTCAAGACCAAGATTTGATGGACATGTACAAGACCGTCGGTGACCCAACCGACGTGGAGAGACACACCAACATACATTCATGAACACGAATACTTGGAAGTAACAAAATTTGAAGGCAAATGCAGGGTTTTATGCATTTTGCAAAGGTAGTGAAAAGCACCAGAGATACGAGTACAGTTGCTGTGAATGTTAACTGCGCAACCTACAATCATGATGGCATCATGTTCAAGTAGCGCGGCATTCTGGCACGGTGTAGTGGCCTCATCTTGAAAGGTGAGAAGACAGGCACACTGTCAGCTTTGCAAACACTGTGCTGATGAGAGTGAGCTGCCATGGTGGCGCCAGCCTCTCCTTCAAACATCATGCCCTCATATGTGGCTGATACCCGTGCTGCACCAAGAGTAGCATCTCGCAAGTGTGCATCACATGCGACATATGTATGTACTGTACGTATGATATGTGTTACTTCTTGAAGTATGTCGCAAATTTCTAAACAGGGCTCTACATGCAAGACAATGTGTGCTCCTTTTTGTCAAAAACATGAACATGCACACGGCGCTTCAGACACATTGACTTGCTCCATTTTCCCATAAAGTTTTCTTGTGCTCGTACTTTGTTTGCTCGATCCACATTCGTCACTCACTTACGTCTACGTCTGCATTGCATAATTACTGCAGCTGATGTCTCATTCTGCTGTGGAATGTCGCGCTGCAGGACCTTATCAGCCACCAACACCGCAAAATGGACTCAAGGAGCACACCAAGAGATCACATCAGGTTCAGTCCAGCCCAATTGCTGAGCCAATCGACAAACAACGCCCCGAGTGTTGGCTTCAAGATGAGACAGAGGCGCAAAAGGACAAAGGCGGATATGCATTCAGACATTGGGACATCAAAGAGCAAGACAGTTGCTGCTGATTGTGAGCCTACAGTGTGTCGCGCAGCTTGCACCCATGATGCAGCACCTGAAAGCAGCTGCCAAAGTGTGTGCTTGAGTCACTCGCCAGTCATATGGCAAAATAGGCAAGTCTACGTACGCGAATGCGGGTACTGATGCAGCAATTCAGCGTGTCGCTGCGCACTCAGCCGCAAAAACGCCGCACGTCATCAATGAGAAATCTCAAGTAATCAACCTTTTACGCTTGCACCGGTGTGTGCTTTGTGCATCTTTTCTGAACTGGCATGTGACGTGACCTGCTTGCACCTGCGCCACAACAGTTGTGGGATGCAAGTCTTACACATGACGAACAGAAGCAGATCAGAGGCGAACCGGTGCTTCATTCATCTGGGTGCTTTGATTGGTAGCGACTCACCTGAGGTGATGTGGTCTTAATGACCTTGAACCGAGCAGTTTCATGCATGCAGTAACACTATATCTGCGATCTTGAATGTCATCGTGTCAGTGCTTTACATCCCACCTTGGAGTTGGGATAAAGGTTCGCATATATGCACTAGATTGTTGCTGCTCACACGAAATGCCGCACGGCTTCTTCCCATTTTATGCGCAGACCATGTTGTTGATGAACGAAAGCCTTGCCAAAGCGTTTTCTTCAAAGTATACAGAAGTGATCGTCAATGTGCAACTCGCTCTGAAGATTTCACAAGTGGGTACCCGTGGCGACCTTGACATCCGCCATTGTGGCCTTTTCATGCCCTGATTGATGGAAAGCACACACCACCTCTGGCTTGTACGCTAGCGCGTGGAAGCAGCGCATTTTGACATGCACTATCAAGAAATGCCCAGGCATGTGCAAGCACACACAGCAGCGCCACAACGAAGCACCCAAAGCAGCATAAATGACAGATCACGGCAACTCTTCGGAACATGGCTCCTAGCTCTCAACATTGAAACCCGCATGTAACATGCAACAAGAGCGCTCGCTGCCCTGAGCCAGCGCCACTCGCGACGCCCGTCGGCATAGCGCCATACACACGTACCCCTGCCGCATCACCCCCCCGCATTGCACTGCGGAGTTGCAGCAAGCGTGCACCCGACCGCAAGCGGGCACAAGTGCCAGGCGCTGTTCTATAGATCCACACACACACCTAGCGTAGCTGTCTAGGCGCAAGCGTCCGTGGACACAGCAAACCCCCCCCATGCGCGCGTTCTACATGTACAAGGGGGGAGGTCAGATGCAGAAAACACCAGCTGCCCGTAGCCCCCCTGATGGAAAACCCTCGGCTCGCTACGTCTACCCCATTTACACATCGCTTTACTGAAGCAGACGATGGCCGCTGGCGCCAACACGCAGCCTGAGTCCCATCATTTTGTCTTCATTTCGCGCACCGCCCAGCCCACTTTGCCTTGCCCCCCCCCCCCCCCCCCCCCCCCCCCTCCCCTTGCCCCCCCCCTCTTCCCCTTGCCCTGCCCCCCCCCAAAGCGTGCCACTCAACTGCTTGTAGAAACCGCGTGCGCACCCGAGGCACTTGGCACGTCACACTGAATGTGCGCTCTCCGCTACGCGCTCCTCTGCACGACGCGCTCACCTCACCGCCCCCCCGCAGGCAGTTGAAGATCCACAAGGGTGACTGTGACATCACTCATCTATGCAGAGAAGAAGCAGCTGCAGTGGGAGGCAGCTGGTGTGCGCTCTGGCGCGCGTCACTGGTGTGTACGCAGAAGAGAGGCAGCGGCAGTGCCCTCGCGGCGCGTCTAGTTGATGGCCTTGCCGGGCTTCTGGTGCTTGGGCGCGCTCCATACGGCGATGATGCCCACCACTCCCAGCATCGTGGTGCCCACGGCCATCTGCAGAGCGCAAAACATACTTGATTAGTGTGGCGTTATGGTCTGCTGTAACAGAGACACTTCAAGGTCTGCAGGCAGGTGGACACGGCCATCTGCAGCGTAAGAAACATCAACTTCATCAGTGTAGCGTCGCGTTCTGCTGCAACAGCGAGCTTTTGCAAGGTCTGCAGGCAGGTGCATGAGGGCATAAAGCGGTGTTGGCACGCCTAATGGTGGACTCTGCATGAGGTCTGCAAGAAGCTCAAGGGGCGCACAGCCAGTCACGCGGCCCTGATGTCTCCGCTTGAAGTTGAAACCTTTGCCGACATGCACGTCGTACTGCAGTGTTGCGGCTGTGGTGTATTGAGGCGATGCAATACGCAAGGCGCTCTGCGCGCCCGCCTGCATGATCCCAGGATCACCAACACACCGGCAATAGTTGCATGCCATCAGCCCTTGTACAACGCAACCCAAAAAACGCAACAGATTCGGTACTCACGAGTGCCGGACTCTTGGCGAACCCCCCCCCCCGCGCAGCCCTCTGCGCGAACGGCAGGCCGGGGTACTTGTAACTGGCATATGCCGCGTACGCAGTGCAGGGGGCGAGCGCTGCGCACGCAGCCAGCGTCGGGTGCTCCCCGGCCCAGCGCGGGAACTGCCCGCGGTGCGTGAGCACGAAGGTATTGTCGGCGGCGGTGGCGGCGACGGCGGTGGGGTGGGGGTCGGCGCGCCCCTGCGCGTGCACCGTCGGCATGCTGCGCGACATGAAGCCGAGGTAGGTGGCGATGCCCGTGCCGAGCTGGCGTGGGAGGGGGGGGGAGGTGGGGGGGGGCGGGGGGGGGGGAGGGAGAGGGGTCAGCAGCGACAGGAGGGCGAGGGGGGGGGGGGGTCAAGTAGCAACGACAGCAATGCGTTATAACCAGTGAAGTTCACGTTTGCACGTATTGCGCGACATGAAGCCGAGAGAGGTGGCGATGCCAGCGCCGAGCTGGCGTGGTGGGGTGGGGGGTGGGGAGGGGGGGGGGGTCAATGTAGCAGTGACTGGAGGGGGAGGGGGGAGTCAGGGAAGCAACAACAGCAATGCATTACAACCCGTGAAGTTCACATTGGCACGTACTGTGCGACATGAAGGCAAGATAGGTGACGATGCCCGCGCCGAGCTGGCGTGGGGGGTCCGGGAGGGTGGTTGGGGGGGGGGGGGGGGGGGGGGGCAAGTTTGTTGGCAGCAACTATCATGTGATAGAGGTCCAAGCTAGACACCTGTGCGTCAAGGCGAGGGGAGATGACCACAATGGAACCAGACTGGTGAGGGCCAGGGTGAGGGTGATGCGCGTGCGCAAGTGGCGATGCCCGCGCCGCGGTAGCAGGAGGGGGATGGGCCCCGGGGGGGGGGTCAAGGAAGCAGCGAAAGCAGTTCGTTACAACCCGTGATATTCGCGTCGGCATGCTGAGCGACACAAACCGAGGTAGGTGGCGATGCCCGCGCCGAGCTGGCAAGGGGGTGGGTTGAGGAGTGTGGAGGTCAAGTAAGAGGAGGCAGGAGCTGTTAGAATTCATCGAGCGAGTGCAGCTGAATGTTGGCGCACACTGCGTGGCACGAAATTTAGTTGGTCGTGATGCCGGCGCCGAACCAGTGCGTCAAGGACAAGGGAGATGCAACGAAGCCAGTTTGGTGAGGGCCAGGGCGAGGGCGCTGTGTGGCTGGAGCTACCCTTGAAGTCAGGGCAAGCACCTAATAGAAACGCGTGCCGTCATGTGTTCTGCAAGCATCATGGCAGAGGCCAGGGGTGCGTGCAGGGAGATGTCAAATGTGGCGAGGTGCAGGGTGTCATCAGTGACGCCGAGGGGGCTCTCAATGCCAGCACACTCACTGTCGCTGTTGTGTTCCTGGCTTTATGGAAGGTCTGTGTATACTCAACACAGCAGCCATCCCCTTTCTGGTGGGTGTCAGGTTACCACATTCCAACCCCCATATCGGAACTCCCGCAGTGACATCGGAACCCACTGCAGTGACTTTAGTTCACCACTGAGCTAAAGAGCTGCAAATTTGCCAGGGCAGCCTTCCCATCCTGAGGTGCCAAAATACCACATTGCCGTGCCCTGCCGCTTAGGATTAGGGTTAGGGTTAGCTGTGCGCTGGCAGGCTTGAAGCAATTGATACAAGACCAACTGATGAGGAACTTTGGCACTGACCCCCCACCCTATCCCCCACCTTCCCTCACCTGACGTCAGAACTGGATGATTGCTTTCATGCAATTTTCCTGGACTTTGCATTGTTTTTGGCAACATATTTCGAACAGTATGTAGGTAGCGCTTACCCCCAGGGCCGCCTTGTAGCCAAACGGCATTCGCCGCGCCCAAGCGTACTGCGTATGCGCACAGCAGCAGACGCACGGCGAGAATTGTGAGCCGCGGCATTTGAGAATTGTCAGCATGTTGTCAATCGCTGTGTCCGCACCAGAGAGGATCTTGGCATCGGTGGCAACAGGTGTGGCTGCCAGGCTGCAGTGGTGACAGAACCCAGTTGCAGTGTCACAAAGTGCAGTGTAATGGTGGAATGAACATGGACGGTGGGCGAGCGTGTCCCCTGTCCCCTGAGTACTCCTTCTTTACACTTGCAACCTATCAGGGCCCAAAAGGGGAGGCGGAGAGGCCAAGGGGGGCAGGTGCGTCACCTGTTCCTTATCGAAGAAATCGCATGTGGAGGTCAGAATACTTCAAAAGCACAAGACTGCTTTGACGGCACCTTTCTTTTGTTTGAGTCATGCATCAAGCGCAAGTCTGCTGTGCACACGCTTCAGCGCCCCGCCTGCATCGGCCACACACGGGCTTCAACCTCATTTTGAACTTTTGCGGGCTTCAACCTCAACTTGAACCTTTGCTGGCTTGGCACGCAGCATAGTCAGGCGGCAGACATGGCCGCGGAGGCCCTCGCAGGAGCACAGCTATCGTGCCGCTTCCCTTTCACATGTATTTCTGCTCGTTGAAGTTCTGTCGCCTGCTCCAACTTCAATTTGAATTGTCAAAGCATCGCCCTCGTTGTTAAGCACTGCTCAACCACAGCGGACACCGCGCACGCACGGTGCGGTGGCGCGGTGCAGCCACCCCTGATAGTATCAGGCAGCAGTCATATACGTCACCCAAGAAGCAGGTTCCTGTCCTCTACTTGCCGCCTTAAAACAATGCTTCGCAGTAGGTTATTTTCCCTGAGCTTTGTAGTCCGCCACATTCATGCACGTGATAGAACACACAGGTCCTGACCTCGTTTTGCACCCGCCAGGCTCTGCACCCGCGCCCCTAGCACTTGGCGGCGTTTGCCTGCATATCGAGTAGCTCTATGGTCTCAAGACCTCAAGGTTCACCTGCTGTGGAGACCCTGGCTCAACTACTGAGCTACAAAGCTTGTGCGCTCTATACAGGGTGGCCGTCCCCGCCTACATAGGGCGCCAGGGTACCAGGCTAAGCCTGTGCACACTATCAGGGAAGCCATCCCTCTTCTAGGGTGCCGGGACACCATACTGCAACTTGCAAGTGTACGCCATAGTATCCCATGCATTCTCTCATGCCGACGCACATCCGCAAGCAAAGGCTCAACGCCCCCCACAATACAGGTTACTCCATGGGTATGTATTCAGAAAATTACTTCAAACATACGTACCCGCGGCTCCGCCCACAGGAACCCTCCTACGACGGCAGTTGACGCGATGCAGCCCTCCACTAGCGCATAGTTGGTGGCGTCGCCCACGTAGTACGTCCTGATCCTGCGCTTGCCGGACTCCTCCTCGTTGTGCTGGCGCGCCGCGTGCTGCGTGCTGGTCTCATCCTCCTGCTGCTGCTGCTGCTGCTGCGACCTGGGGTGTGTGAACGATGCGCACGCGGGAGCGTTTCCAAAATGAGTTGAAGTGACGGGGATCTGCGACTTGTGATCTACAACTTGAATACGAGCACTTGCTCGATCGAGTCAAGGACACGATGAGCTATTGCAGCCGATGAACCTCTACAACAGTTCTTATAGTATGACACTAGCTGCTACTATTGGTCGTTTTTACCTGCACCGATAATCGGCGAACGCCTGCTGTAGTTGATGGGCGATAACGCCACTTTTCATGCACCCTTCGATACATTGAGGTAAGCGAGTGCTGCAAACGATTTTTTGCGAGGCAATTAAGAAGCTCATAGCTATGCTACTGTTATGTACGCAAACAATGATCGCGGGCAGCACACCCATGTGAGCTAGAAGCACACAAGGCGTGGGTGACTCAGGCGAGCACAACATTCGCTGCGCTTCGCTCCCGAGACTTGACTGGCAGGTGATGGGCGCATCTACATACGAAAGCGACGCAAAGGCTAAGGTTGCGGGCCGATCCTAATTTGCTGGTGTATTGCAAACACGCGAGAGAGGGAAACGGAAATAAAGAGAAGCTGGTAATTATTCTGAGCTCAGATACGGCAAGCAGCGTGCACGGGGGTCATGGTGCGCACAAGCAACGTGATCAACTCTTACATGATATGCTTCTGGCTGCCCTTCGCTGGTTGTGTCCTTGAGTTGCCTGAATACCCGAGAGAGTGATCAGCCAGCTTTTCGAAACTCACAGCGAGTCACCAGTTAAAGTTGTATGCAACGGTTTCATGGAAAAAAGGAAGAAGAGGAGATTTATTATCCACCGCCGTTCGTGTGATATAAGTGAACCGCCGGCAGCAGTGCGAGTAGCAAAGGTGCTGCAGGTACAAGATGCCCGCATACACCGTGGCGAATTCGTATGCTGCTTTTCTTAACGATGCTGCTCGATATAGGAAGCTCCAAACAGCCGCAATAAGAGCCCCAAGCGATACTCTGAACCGCAGCTATGTGGCGGCGACAAATCACTTGCGAGAAATAAGAGACGAGAGGTTCAATTCCACTGGACACGAGCCATCACCATCACACATTGATGTGGATTGTGCCGGTGGCCCTCGCCAAGTGCAATCACAGCACTTTGGTGCCAATCGCCAACGCATCGTCAGGAGACATCGGTCCTTGTCGCGATCGGCCACGGCTTCGGCCCAGCCTGCTGCTTCTACGAAACAGCTGCTACCACCCTTGGGGCGCATACGCACCGCGACGCTGGACCAGGCCGATGACAACGCCTGGAGCATAGTGTTTGGCGGGATGGAGGGATTGAATGTGGCAAGCATCCGAGCAGCATTCAGAGCGCGGAGAGAGCAGGAGGAGCGCCGACTTGCCCCTGCCTCATCATCTGCTGGTACATCTCTATTGTCAGCAAAGCACCGGACATGGCCTGCCTCCACTGCTTCACCGCCGCCGGCCGCTGTCGCGGTGGCCTCCTTCGCTGGCGCCGCAAGTCGCAATGCTGCGTCTACACCAGCCGAATCTGCACAACCTTCTTATGCTCAGGCAGCTGCGAGCGCAGACCGGCAGAGCACAACTAGCAGCATTCCTGCTGCGCCAGCGGGGAGGGAGGAAGTTGCTTTTCCAAATCTCACTTACGGCGAGGCAATGGACCCCCTGCAGCAGATGGAGCTGCTGCAGCTCATATGGCGGGCGTTGCGGCGCGGCGCGTGTGTGCTGCTCAGCACAGCACCGGCTGGCATAGGCGGCAGCGCTGCTTCAGACAGTCGCAGCGGCGGCTGCAGCGATGGCGACTGTGGCGGCGGCGGCAGCGGCAGCGGCGGCGGCAGCGGCGGGGGCTGCAGCGGCGCTGACGAAGGGGCCTGTCGCAACATGCTAGGCATCTTGTACATGAAGAGTGTGCACCACTGCGCGGAGCCATCGGTCCCGCCGATTGTGCGGTGCACAGGGGGGCGGCTGCACATGGGCATGGAGCCAGCGGCACGGTACGTGCAGCGGCAGCAGCAGCAGCAACAGCAGCAGCAGCAGCAGCAGCAGCAGCAGCAGCAGCAGCAGCAGCCAAACGTAGGCGCGGCACTGACTGATGCAGCAGGCAGCGCCACGGGCGTTGCACTGCCAAAACTGCCTTCGCGGCGCGTGCTTGCGTACTGATAGCAGCTGTAGAATTTCCTGTTTCAGTGAGGCCATTCCAAATCAGTTGCGCTGCAATGCAGGCTCAACTTCGAAATGTGCCAGTTTAGAACAGGCACAGTATCCACGAGATCAACGGCATGCCAGCATGCCAGCCTTTGTTACAGGTTCATAATTTCAACAAGACCAATGTCAGTCCAAAGCTGCGCCTGCACCTGCCCGATCTTGGTGGCTGCTTGCGCCATGTTGAAGACAGATATGCACAGATCAGAGGAGGAGGCGCGCGCGCGTTATTGCCCAGTCTGTGATAGTATCCGAGAAGTGCCACTGCATTGCTGATGCCGGACTTGTCACTCTTGAACAAAGCGCACCACTGCTTCCCGAACAGCCATACGAGCCCTCGCTGCATGCAGCTCATTGTGTCTCTCAAAGACCAGGTCCTGTTTTCAGGTCCATTCAACCAGCAGGCAAAGAATATGTTCATGGGCCGGTAAAGAGCATGCATGTAGACGGGGCCTTTTGGCCTGCGATAAAGAAGCATGGAGAGTGGGAAACCACACATTGCCCAACTCTTGCCCAGAGCACCACCTGTCAAACATAGCAATAAAATGGAAAGTGGGTGTTGTCGACCTTCTCTCTACTAGTAGACATTGTGATCATTCTGCATTGATAGGGCTCCCAAATGATGCGCATGGGA
Source organism: Tribonema minus (assembly GCA_017506865.1). Lineage (NCBI taxonomy): Eukaryota > Xanthophyceae > Tribonematales > Tribonemataceae > Tribonema > Tribonema minus. The sequence goes on along the minus strand of JAFCMP010000546.1, from coordinate 168,025 downwards.
AAAAGGAAGGAATGTATGTGCAGTGCAGGAGGTTAAGAGGTGGACAAGGCCTATAGACAGGTGGACACAGTACACGTCCCAGTCAGCAACCCCCAGCAACCATGTTGTACAAGCGAATGAGAAAGGGGGGTCGCGCACTGCAATGCAGCTGAAAGCACACAGGGCAAACAGCCTCCAATAAGCGCAACAACGGGCAAGAGGAGGAAAAGAGGCACGTGGGCGGACGGGGGTCGAAACATGTGCCATTCATGTGGCAAGACATTCATAACAGACAGGGCTCCCAGGGCGAGCCATCTATGGCAAAATACCACGCTCTCCATGCCCGACAAACCAGCCTCACACGCTCACTTGCATCACGGGACACTTGGCTATCAGTACTTTTGTGTAAAGGCGGCGCTCGAGAACGGGGGGGGGGGGGCAGTCCCTCCTCCGCAAGCTAAGTGACAAACTGCTGGGGATCTCCTGCTCTAGGGTGGTGTGTGTGTGGTGCTGTGGATTAGGGCTAGATCTGAAATTAGGGTTGGCCTAACCCTAACCCTAACCCTGTGGCCGCCGGCGATGCGGGGGCATGTGGAACTGTCCGGACTCGCCGCCAAAATGACACTTGAAGTGTGTGTGAGGTTGTGACGCTCCGCTGAGCGGAGGGGGACCCCGTGAAGGGGCTCCCCCCCGGCACAGCAAAGAACACAGATGCGCGCACGCGCGTGCGCGGGGATCAAGACAGCGAACTCCCCGTTCTGCGCGCGCGTGTGGCCAACTGGAAGAGGTACCTACCTACTGCGCACAACTAGGGCTGGGGTCAGCGCAAGCGCGCGCTGCCGCCAGAGTGCAAGTGGGAGCTCATCACCTGCACCATGTGACGCGCGCGCGCATGCACGCATTGGCGGCAACGGCGCTGGCGGCAACAACGCTGCAAGGAATCGCCGCTGCCGCCGCCGCTGCGGCCGCCGCCACTGCTGCCGCCGCCGCCACCGTCACCGCGGCGCGTCTCAAGCCGCCAGTGTGTGTGTAAACCCGCCCACGCAAAAAGTATGTACAACAGACGAACTTACAAGACCCCCGCCCCTTGCGGTCAGCGGCTGCGCGGCGCCTGCCTGTCTGAACAATGCTGCAGTGCTCAACAGCACTGCAAACCAGTGCAACATTGCTGGCAGCACTGCGAGCCACTGCCGCCGCTGCTGCCGCTGTTGCCGCCGCCGCCGCCGCTGCCACAGCCGCCACTAAAGAGGATGGCCAGAACCAACGTCGCTGGCAGAGGCTCACGCGCGCCGCGGCAGCACGCGCAGCAGCGCCGACAGACCGCTGGACCCGGACAAGCGCGACGATCGGCTGCATGTCTCAGCGTCGCCGCCGCCGCGGCGTGGCCTGACGACGCTGCTGCCGCCGGCCACAAAGCCGCTGGTGGTGTGAAACGGCGCTGCTGCTGCCGCCGCCGCCGCCGCCGGCGTCGCGCGCGTGGCTGAGCCGCGCGGTCGCCGCAGCCAGTGGAGCCCGCGACGTCCGCCGCCGCCGCCGCTGCTGCTGCCGCCAGTGGCAGCAGCACCGCCGCCGCCGCCGCCGCCATCGCAGGGCTCCTCCGCGGTGTCTGCCAGTGCCTTGACGTTGCCGTGCGCGGGGGCCGCGGTGCTGCAGCCGCCGACGGACGACGGCGTGTCGGGGACGACGGGGACGAGCTTGTCGTACGCGGGCAGCGAGTCGGCGGTGCGCGCGCGACGGTGGCCGCGGCGGCGCGCACCGCCGCTCTCGTGAATGAACGACGAGCTGCCGCGCAGCCACGACAGCGCGCCGCCGCCGCCGCCATCAGCCGTGGACATGGGCGAGACCGGGCTGTGCGGCGTGCTCGCCGTGCGCTGCCGGGAGAGCGCGCGCCGCAGCGGCTGCGCGATGGGCGGCAGCGCGTCCGCCGCCACCGCCGCGCCGCGCTTGCCGCCCGCGGAGGAGCGCGCGCTATTGAGCGACGCGTGACTGCGCACCCACGCCAGCGCACCGCTGCCGCCGCCGCCGCCGCGGCTGTGGCTGGCATCAGCGCCGCCGCCCGCAGCGCCGCCAGCCCTACTGCTCTCCAGCAGCGCCAGGTTGGCGGAGGACAGTCGGGAGACCTGCGCAGCAGCGGCGGGCGCCGCGGTTGCCGCCGCCGCAGGCTCCTGGGAGTCATGCGCAGGCGCCGCCGCAGCAGCAGCAGCAGCGGCGGCCGCGGGGCGCCGCCGCGGCAGGCGCCACGTCGAGCGCACGAACCGCGTCACGCTGGCTTTGCCGGCAGGTGGCACAGGAGCGGTAGCGACGCTGCGCGTGTTGACATCCGGCAATGAAGTGGTGTGCGCCTCCGCCGCAACTGCTACAGGCACTGGGCTGTTAACCGTGGGACCGACGCCAACGTCGCCTACGGTGCTGCTGCCCCCATTGTCGCCGCCAACGCTGCTGCTGCCGCTGCTGCTGCTGCTGCTGCTGCCGCTGCGAACGTGGCCCGCGGACTGGCTGCGGCCGGCACCGCCGCCGCCGCCGCCGCCGCCACCGCCGCCGCTGCTGCCGCTGCTGCTGCTGCTGCTGTCTGTGTACAGCGTGCGGTGGCGGCGCGCGCCGCTGCCGCCGAGGCGCTGCCGCATGAGCTCGACGCTGTCTTCGCGGCTCAGCACGGACGTCGCGTCGGTGCTGATGCGCGAGCACGTGGACTTGGTGCGCGCGCGCAGCGCGCACGACGGCGACAGCGCGCCGCCGCCGCCGCCGCTGCCGCTGCTGCCGCCGAACGCCGCCGCTGCCTTCTCAGGCGGCAACTCCAGGCCCTCGCCGCGCATGATCGCCGCCGCCGCCGCCGCCGCCGCCGCCACCACCGCCGCGTCCGAGGCGCGCTTGTACAGCTCCACCTCGCGCATGATGAGCGCCTTGATGTGCTTGACGGTCGTCCCGGGGTTCTCGAAGGACAGGTCCACGCCGAGGAACGGCTCCGGCTCCGTGAACGCGACGTGTAGGTAGGGCTCAAAGAAGCGGTGCGAGAGCGCGGCGCGCGCGGTCAGGCGCTTCGCGGGGTCGAAAACCAGGAGGCCTGCATGAGGGAGGAGGGGGGGGGGGGTGACGCGCGCACGTGTCAGGCATAGATTTATGTTGAGTGCGGTTGTGCGGCACGCAGCGCTCATCAGACTTGGCTTCAAGGAGCGCCACCGGCGTCCGGGCGCATTCAAAATCACGTGTGCGCGTAGCGGTAAGCACCGTGTGGGGTGCTGTCAGCGTGCGTGCCGCGCGGAAGTCGTGGAGTTAAGCAGACTGTGGTTGAGGACCATGCGTTTGTGCAACACCGGCAGATGTGTCATCGCAATATCCATCGGCTGCGTGCCAGTCGCCTGCGCGCGACGCCAGCGAGCTCGCCTGCTGACGGTCAACATAGTATACCATCAACAACGGCGCTTGGTACAGGCCGGCAAGCCCCCCCGCTAGCGCCCCCCTCAAGGTGCGCGAACGCTTTCTTAGGGTTAGGGTTAGGGTTAGGGGTCGCAGCTGCGCTCCACATCACCACCAACACTACTTCGACAATCCCCCACTAAGCGGGCCAGACAGCCGCAGTGCCCGCGCGCGCGTGCCCACCTGAGAGCAGATCCAGAGCAGTCTCCGATGCCTCGGCAGCGGCAGCGCCGCCTCCACACGCACCTACATTAGGATATGTCAGCAGCGCCGCCGGCACTCCAGAGACGGCCTCACGAACGAGACAAGCACTACAGAGGCAGCCCCCCCAAAAGCGAGACAGACACCCGAGCGCGCGCGCGCACCTGAGAGCAGATCCAGCGCCGCCTCCGACGCCTCCGGAAACGCCTCCTTCCAGGGCTTAGGCGCCTGCCCCTGCACGCTGCGCAGGAACTTGCGCGCGTGCACGCCCTTGATGTGGACCGTCTCCGGCGCGGCCGGCGCGCCGAGGACCTCGAAGATCAACTTCAACTGGTGCAGGAAGTTGCGGCCTGAAGAGGGGGGGTGTGGGGGGTGGGGAGGGGGGGGTGTGTGAGCAGGCTGCACACGCACTCTGCTTGCTGCCCCACGGCACAGCGCAGAGGAGGGAGGCGTCTGCCAGCGCAGTCTCGCTTCTCAGGCAGCTCGCTGCGTAAGCTCCCCCACGCACTCCACGAGCGATTTCTACGTGCTGCCAAGCCGCGCTAGCAGGTGTACGCGGCTCGCCGCACTCTGCGAGTCCACTCGCGTACGCGTTCTGCGCCGCGCTCACGCCGCGCTAACAACAACAAGAAGCAAGCGCCGCTTGCGCACCTGGAAACATGGGCTTGCGCCCGAGCAGCTCCGCGAAGACGCAGCCCACGCTCCACATGTCAACCGCGGCGTCGTACGCCCTGTTCCTGCTGAGCATCAGCTCAGGGGGGCGGTACCAGCGCGTGACCACGTGCTCCGTCAGGTCGGCGTCGGCAGCGGCGGGGTCGGTCGCGGGCGCGCCTATCGCGCGCGCGAGGCCGAAGTCGGAGATGCGCAGGTCGCACTCGCGCGAGACCAGGAGGTTGGCGGGCTGTCGCAGCGTTGAGAGAAGCGTGGGTGCGTAAATGTGGCGCTCGCGTCAGCTGGTGCGCGGGTGATGCTCAGCAAAGTCAGAGAGCGAACATCTGCCGATCGCGCGCGCGAGGCCGAAGTCGGAGATGCGCACGTCGCACTCGCGCGAGACCAGGAGGTTCGCGGGCTGTGGCGGCATTGAGAAGGGTGAAGTGCGTAAACGCGGCGTTGCGTCAGCCAGAGCGCGGGTGATGCTCAGCAAGGCCAGAGCGAACGTCTGCATCATGATATTCTCCGATGTCGCCATATGCGAACCGCGCACGCGCACGGAACAACCGCACTAGTGGCGCAGCGCTCACCTTGATGGAAACGAATCAAAAGATCGTAGAGCTCTAGGTGACAAGGTGTGATTAGCCCCAAGTGCCTTCCACAAATGACCGTGGTCGCCGCTGCTGCTGTCATTGGCCACCAGTCAAACAGTGCCACCATATCCACAGCAATCAAGAGGCTTCTGTGCGCACGCTATTTAGCATTCGAGGCATGGGTGCAAGTCAAAAGACTGCTGTGTGCACGCTACTTAGCATTCGAAACATGGGTGCTAGTCAGAAGACTTCTGCGTGCACGCGACTTAGCATTCGAGGCATGGGTGCTGATCAAAAGACTTCTGTAGAGCACGCTATTTAGCATTCGAGGCAGCAGCGCTCACCTTGATGTCGCGGTGCAGCACGCCGCTCTCGTGGAGGTGCGCGACGCCGCGCAGCAGCTGCAGCATGAAGACGCAGAGGTGGTCCTCGGATAGCGGCTGGGGCGAGGCGTTGACCCTGGGGGTGGGGCAGGGCGGGGGGGGGGGGGGGGGGGGGGTCAGCGATAGTTGCGGTGCAGAGGATGCAAACGACATGTGTTGTGAGGTTGTGTGCACGGGCAGCATTTGTGAGCACGCGCGTGTGTCTGTGTGCTGTTGTTGTACATCGAGCGGGCTGCGCCTGCGCGCAGTCTCTACAATGACGCTAAACAGTGTGCGTCACGCCTACGAGAGAGGATGCCGCTTGTGTCAGAAAGTCAACACGGAGGGAGCTCTGCAGCCAATCATGCGATTACGCGCGTGGCGTGCCGAGAAAGGCAGAAAGACACAACCAGTGACAGCAGCGTCTGCAGGTGCGCGCAAGTGCATCGTGCGTGGATTCTGACATCTGTGGGTGATGGATGAGGTTCTGGGGGGTTACGACCCCTACTGGCAGGTGCATTGCTGCTGGTAGCAATAGCATGACATTGATGACTCAAAATACTACATAGATATAGATGAGCAGTCCTCGTGCCAATGATGTTGCACACTTATGTCACAATCGCACCTGTGCAGGTCGCTAGCCAGCAGTTCCATGATGATGTAGACGGCGTCGTCTTTGGAGTCGTAGCTGACGTCATGCACTGTCACGATGTTCTCGTGCAGGCCCGCCTCCCGCAGCACCATGATCTCCCTCAGCGCGTATCGGGCGTCCACGGCATCGGCCGAGATGGGCGATATTTTTTTGATAGCGACGGAGCCTCCCGTGACCGAGTCCTGCGCCATGCACACGAGACCGAAACTGCCACGCCCCAGCGCCCGCAGCCTCCGATATCTCGCCGGCACCCTGAACGTGAAGCCATCGATCGTCACCTGCCGCTGCTTGCTGCCGTCGGCGCCTCGAATCAGAGTTTCTTCCGTCTGTTGTTGATGTTGCGGTTGCTGGGCTCTGCGAGGCTCCGGGGAGTTCATGCCTGTTGCAAGCGGGGATGCAGAAGTGTGAGTGACTAGTGGCTTGGAAGCACACTCGGCGTATGGTGCACTGGCGGAAGCTGCACGTGTGTCAGTGGCTCAGCTGAGAACGCCGCAGAGGCGAGGAACGCTCTCTTAAGTGCAGAGCTCGCAGGACCTTCCAAAGCGAGCTTTATGTTGAGACCGCCTGCCTCTCTGACCGCGATGGTTCTCACGTAGGAAAATGTGGGTAGCAAAAGCGGTGTCCTCTGCAGCGTGCGCCGGCCAGTGTCTGCTGCTTTTTCGGAAGGCCGCCGTTCACGCAACATGGCCCTACGGCACGATAGATCGCTGTCGACCTCGAATGCTAGCGCCAAGCCAGCAAAGCACCATAGGCATGCAGCATCGTTGCAGAAGGTGTACAAGAATCCTTCATGACGTCCCGCGCTTGTGCTGCTGCCATCGCCATCAACGTCAACCAATGGCTTCTGAGGTTGATGATCTATTTGACCTCCGTTTTACCACGGTCAGCTGTGCTCACCTGTCATGGCTCCTGTAGTGGCTTCAATTGGTGCTGTGCCAGCCAGCTCTGCTTGACCTGCTTTCTAGCTGTTTCAGCTCCTGTCTGCGGCTCGCGATGTCGCGAGTGGATGGTGTCAGTTATGCCGCGCAGAATAGGATAGGCCTTTGCTTCAACGAAGCGGGACTGGGCACGATGCTTTTCCGAACCGCTCGTGAGCACGCTGCTGCTTCTCTAGGCCTCTCTCTGTGTGTGGGGTTCGCACCCTGCCTTCGCGGGTCCTGAACGCTCTTCCAACGATGTGTCCCTTGTTTTTGAGCGTCTTGAAATTTCTCCAAGTAACGGATTTTAAAAAACTGTCGATTCATTCATGCCGCCGCCGCAGAGAGCATCAGTGCCGGCATGGCTCACCACGGCTTGCTCGGGGGAGTGGACGAGCGCAGGCTGATACTGCAGCAGCGGCGACCAGCTACTGTGCCATGCGGTCTGAGGCGTGGCAGGGACCCTGCTCATGACCACAGCCTGCTGGGCGCTAGGCGGCGCGTTGAGGATAGGCTGCGCAGCTCAAAGAGCGATGAACAGCAGCTCAAAAGCATAGAGGAAGCGGCGAAGGCGGTTCATGACGCAGCCATAAGGTGAGCTGAGGTGACTGTGTTCTTCTTCAACTTGAACTCTTGCATGGACTTGGGGGCAGCTTTCAGAGAGTGTGCCTGACCTGGCTCTGGTTGCATATGATCTTTTTGTCCCTGATTCTGGCACACGTGCGTATGATGTAGCACGTTCTAGCTCCCTTTGCTGGAAGCTGCAAGTTTGTCGCGACATGCACGCAGTGCATGTGGCAAACCAGGCACTCCCATGAGTTCTTGTTGGAGCACAGCAATCATTCTACAAGGCAACTCCAAGCAGTGTGAAGCTAATGTGATGTGCTTCTGCACAGGCTATCTTGTATATCCCTCATGAGAGATCGGCCCGACACACAGCCAAGCGTACTGAGCACGCAGCATGAGACAACTTCAACATGACCCAGTCGCGGCCAACTTGAACCTTCTGTTGAGCAGCCATCCGCCATCCTTCGGAGCTGAGCGCTGATTGCTTGACTCTTACAACACCTGATCAATTACAGGCGAGGCCTGCTGCTGCCATGATATGAGCACGTCACATGCAGGCACCTATGAGGTCGTCATTTGTACCATTCTCCGTAGCTAGCTTTATACATGATAGAAGTTGAAGTACATGTATGTGTGTACATGCATGAAAACATGCACAAGCTCAATAGGAGCATACGTGTTGTAAACGATGTGGTGCAGACTAGGGTGGCCTCCCCTCAAATGGAAGTAAATGAGGTACAACTCTTATCTGGTCGGGCGCTGCACACGAGCCACTAGCCCGTCTCGATGCGGCGCGCACACATGCCACTGTGGGCAGCTTTTTCCAAATGCCCTCGAGATGAGAACCCCAGAGGTGCATAGATTGGCCGTGTCACCGCTTTCAATCACTTGGCGGTCGCTGGCGGCGCTGCGGCCGCGGGGCCACGGCGGCGCAGTGCTGCCGCGCGCTCGATCGCATCGCCAGCGGTGCATCACGAGCGTGTGCCAACGCCATGTGTGTAGAAGTATACATGTACTCCAGATGCGCGCTGTCGTTTCGGTCTCTGCGGCCGCTCGCGCCGCGGGGTTCTGCACGCCCGGTGCGTGCACGCGCAGCGCTTGTGCTGTAAGTAGCAGTAGCAGTAATCATCAGCGCTCAGCGCTGATGGCAGCTCCCGCACGGGCCCTGACGTGCGCGTACTACTCGTGGTCACTGGTCACCGCGCTGGCTGGAGGTTGAGCCTCGCCATCTGCTCCCATGCAGCGATGCCTGCACTTGAAGCAACAGCACCTCCCACGCTCCCACCGCTGCGTTCTGCTGACCAGCGCAAGGCGCCGTTGGCGCAGGAGGCGTCGGCGGTAGCTGGTGTGCCCGCGGCGGTGATGCAGCAGCGCGTGCAACAAGCAGCGCGCCACGGCGTATGCTGGGGTCGCAACATCATCTGCGCCTCGACATTGACATCAGAGCTTGTGGCTGGTCGCAAAGTCACAGTCTCTCACCACCTACAATTGGGCGCATTCGCACGCAACGGCGGCTGTCGTGTTATTTTTAATCACGGCAACTATCTTTGACATCATGCACCCCCCTTGGCGCACCTCCCTGTGGTGCAGCAAGCAGAGGGCTGCAGCAGCGCAGCGCGCTCGCGATTTAGAAGGTATACCCAAGACATAAATATTTACTTCAAAGCATAGATGCATAATACGAATATATGTATTCTATAGCGTTCAGGAGCGTGCAATTGGGCGCGCACGCACAAGGCGTCGGCTCTCAGACTTCAATCATGCCCTGATCACCACACGCCCCTTGCGCCCCAAGCCCAGCAAGAGCCTGACCGCCATCGCCCCGCAGCTGCATGAGATCTCCTCGCAGCGCTTCATCTGCGCAGCAAGCGGCGCGCGGCGGAGGCAGCGCGCGCGCGCGACTTTGAGCGCGAGAACCGCCGTGCCGTGTGTGCGAAATGTATAGCCGCGTGCGCAGTTCATGGCGTTCAGCAGTCTGGGCATGCACAAGGGTGCCAGTCCACAGGCTGCAATTGTGGCGCCCTCGCGCCACAAGCCGTTCAAGAGCCCGCCGTCAGCCTCAACCCAGTTGTCTGATTCACAACGCCCAACCTCTTGATGAACTACGTCACGAATGATGGTGTGCCTCTCGACGCCCGCTCTGCGCAGCAAGTGGCGCGCGGCGGCGGCACGGCACGCGCGCGACCTTGACCGCGAGAACCGCCGCCGTGACGCTGGCGCAGCACGGCGTCACCGCCACCCAATCTCCTGATGAACTGATTTGCGAATAATTATGTGCCTCTCAACGCCCTCTGCGCAGCAAGCGGCGCGCGGCGGCGGCGCAGCGCGCGCGCGACTTCGAGCGCGAGAACCGCCGCGCCGTGGCGGTGGCGCCGTGCTGCGCGCAGCGGCTGCGCGCGGCGCGGCGCGCGGCGACGGCGAACGGCGGCCGCGGGCGCGCTCTCGCCGTCCTGTGTGCGCGGGAGCGCCTCGTCAACAGCGAGTTCGCGCGCGCGTCGCAGAAGTCGGAAGGTGCTGCACGGAGAGAGAGCACGTGCGGTTGAGAACGCTTCCGGAGACTCTGCGGAAGGCGCACTCCACGGACAAACAGACGAAAACAAAGTTGCAGAAGGTGGAAAGCGCTGCGCAGAGATTGTGTGCATGCGGTTCAAGTTGCTCGGGATTGCAACAAACATGTTAATGTTTGTCAAGCGCTGATAGAACCCAAGGCGAAATGAGAACCCCAGGTTCGAAACGAATGTTGAGTTTGACAAACGCAGATATGCTTCAGCTGTACCCGAGCTAGCCTGCTTGTGTGTTGCATTGTATCGCCAGTGTGCCAGTGTACTTTGAAGTACCGTCTGTGTAAATCTGCATCTATCGTGTTACGCCATCCGCCTCCATGCAGACCCCAATCCTAACCCTAACCCTACTGCCACGCCCCCTCATCGGCGTGCTCTTGCCACCCCCACCCCCACCTGACACGCAACAATGCAACGACTTGCAGTCTTCACAGTATGACCCCCCCCCCTGTTAGCGAGCACTGCCCCGCAGACGCAATAAAGTCTTTGTGAATTTGCATCTCTGATGTTGCGCCGTGCGCCTCCACGCCGACCCTAACCCTAACCCCACTCCAATGCCATGCCCCCCCACCGGCGCGCTCTCGCCACCCCCACCCCCACCAAACATGCAACTTGCTTGAAGGCTTCGCTGAAAGACCCCCCCCCCCCCCCGGTTGCTGAGTGGCGGCTGCGCGACGCCGCGCCCCCCTGTCGCTGCTAGCGGAGGCGCGCGCGTCAGATCAGCGCGAGCGATTCATCTCGTACCTCCTCTAAGACCCCAGTTTTTAGTCCTCGCTGCGTCGTCGCCGCCATCATCGCTCCGCCCCCCACGCAGACGCGACGTGCCTGCGGCGGCTGCGCGACGCCGCGCTCTGCGCCTCCACGCAGACCCCAACCCGAACCCTAACCCCCATGCCTCATCGTCGACCTGTCGCCACACCACCCCCACCAGACACCAACAGCTAAAAGTCTTCGCTGAATGACACTCCCCCTCCCCCCCGTTGCTGAGCGCTGCCGCGCAGACGCGGCGCGCCTGCGGCGCCTGCGCGACGCCGCGCTGTGCGCGCTCGTGACGGAGCGCGCGTGGCGCGCCGCGCGCGTCGACGCGCGCGCCTGGCGCGCCTTCGCCGCCCACGCGCGCTTCGCTGAGCCGCTGGTGACGGCGCTGAGCGCTGCGCGCGCAGCACGCGCGTGCGCAAGACTGAACTTCCTCGCGCGCGTGGTGACCAAGTTTGTGAGGGCGGTGGCGCGCGCGCGCGCGCGCGCGCGCGCGCGCCGCCGCGCTGCTCACCACGTTCCTGAGCGCTGCCTACGCGGACAACCCCCTGAGGTGCGCCGCGCGCTCACATGCGCCCCCCCCCCCCGTCCCCTACTGCACCCCCCCGCCAGGGGAGGGGGGGGGGGCAGTACAGAGGGAAGGCGCTAGGTTTGTGGAAGTGTTGCGTGAGAGTGCGGCCTGGAAAGCGCGTCTCACGGCGGTGCGGACCAGCGGGTTAAACTTCAACATGGGCACTTTTCATGTCTGAGCGATGATGAGGCGCTGCACGCTGTGACCGTAGCGCCATACCTACCCCCCTCACTTGCCATTTTGCGTCGCCCATCGCCGACTTGCCATGCCCTGCGGTGGTATGGTGCCTCGTCTCTTAAAGGCGGAATGCCGCAGACCTCTGCTTCTGATTATGCGCGCCTGCCCTGCCAAATGGGCTATACGCTGCGCCCCCGTTTCAGCCATGTTTGTTTTGTACTTCAACGGATCGGATACTTGAAGTGCACCCCGTGCATGATGCTGTGACGCAATGCAGAGGCACAGAGCTTGCCACTCCATAACACATCTAGCTTTGCCCAACAACAGCAGCGCCGCGCACCGACTTTTGAATATGGCATTCGTGCAGCGGCTGACTTCTGCTGCCGGTGACGCGCGCTCCGCTGCCCCCTGCGCCAGGCGTTACGCTATGCCGCAACATGTCTAGTTTCGCCTGAAAACAGCAGCGCTGGGTTATATGTCATTCCTATAGCGGCTGACCTCTGCTTCCGGCAACGCGCGCTCCGCTGCCCCCTGCGCCAGGCGCTACGCGCGGCGCGCACGCGGCGCAGCGCGGCTGCTGCAGCAGACGTGGCGCGCGTGGCGGCGCTGCGCGCAGGCGCACCTGCAGGGGCTGCGGCTGCTGTGGGAGCGCTACCTGCCGTCGCCGCCGGACGAAGGTGCGCCATAACGAGGAAAAGCTGCCGGCATACAGAGCACAGTTCGCGCGGCGTTGACGCATAACGCGGCCTGTTCTCCGTGCAGTAGGCACCTCGTTAGTAGTTTGCCTGCTTGTGCCAGTGAGGTGGGAGCGCTACCTGCCGTGGCCGCTGGACGAAGGTGCAAGAGAAACAGTGTTGGGACATACATGATCATATGATGCATTCCTGCACTAGTAGTGTTGGAGTATCACACACTGTTTAGCATCTTTGCTGTTAGTACTTCTCTGCGCGAGCGGTACCTCTCATTGCCGCCGGACGAAGGTGCGCCAGAAGAGTGTTGGAGTATGATACATTCCTGCGCTAGTAGTGTTGGAGTGTCAACGGCTGTATCATGCATTGCTGAGCATCTTTGCTGCTAGTGGCTGCTCCTGGAAGTTTCTGCCACATTCTGGCAAGTTCTGAGAAGGTGATGCCATGCCAATGCCAGGCCCTCCGCCCAAGTTTCTGCAAGCAGTGATCACTTTTCGGTGGGAGCGCTACCTGCCGTCGCCGCCGGACGAAGGTGCGAGAAGAGGGACTGTTGAGGTTCAGCAACTTCTAGCTCAGCGCGCGCAGCGTTGCCGCGCGACTCTGTCAGCGCGCTGTGTGGTGGATACCTCGCTAGTATTTTATATGCTTCTACCGGCTTAGGGACCGATGGCCGCGCGAGTGCTCCGCTGATGGCACCCTGCAGTGCCGCCACGACAACGCTGCGGACCTCCATCAAAGCGTGTGTGTCCGGCACATTGAGGTATGTGAAGCACATCTGCAAGGCCGGGTAAGGGTAAGAGTGATGATTAGGGTTTGATTTAGCAGCGTATGCGCCGCACCCCAAACCCAGTGCCCTAGGCGCTCCTATGTGCTGCGCCTTAAAGTTAGGGTTAGGGTTAGGGTTAGGGTACCCAGTGCCCCAAGAGCAGCAGCGAGCCTTCTGGAGGCTTCTGGACACTCTGACTCGTGCACCCCTCAGAATTCCGCCCCTCCCCCCGTCCCCCGCGCTGAATGCTGCGCAGCCGACGGGTTCCGGATTCTCTGACGTCGTGCCCCCATCACGGTGCCCCCCCTCCCCCCCCCCACCTGTCCCCCCCGCTGAACGCTGCGCAGCCAAAAATTTCCAGATTCTCTGACCTCATATTTCGGATTCTCTGACCTCGTGCCCCCCTCAGTGCCCCCCCCATGCCCCCCGCTGAATGCTGCGCAGACAAAAGCTTCCGGACTCTCTGACTCATGCCCCCCTCACAGCCCCCCCCCCCTCCCCTCCCCCACTGAACGATGAAGGCTTCCCGACTCTCTGACTCGTGTCCCCCTCACAGCATCGCCCCCCCCCCCCCCCCGCCCCCCCCCCCGCTGAATTCTGCGCGCAGACGACGCCGACGTCGCGCCGGAGGTGCGCGCGGCGCTGCTGCTGGAGTGGGCGCGGCGCGCGCGGCGCGAGCACGTGGACGCCGTGCGGCTGCACCAGCAGCACGCGCGCACGCATGCGCCGCATCGCGCCCGCGGCAGCGGCGGCGGCGGCGGCGGCGGCGGCGGCGGCGGCAAATGCAGCGGCTGGGCCGGCGCGGCGGCGGCGGCCGCCGCTGCGGCGGCGCGGCGCGGCGGCAAGGTCAGTACACATCTTGACCCACAGCACATTGTAACTCCTGTGTTGTCGGATAAGTCGTGATCGGAGCAAGATGCAGTGCGTGTGCTGGAGTGGCGGCAGCGGAGGAGCTGGCGGTGACGGCGGCGGTGGAAGCGGCGGTGAGAGCGGCAGCAGCGCGTAGAGGTGAGGTCCATGTGCGGTGCTTGCAGCGGCGCGTGTGGCCGTCCTTGCGAGCACACGCAGTTTGATGCAGGGGCGCGATGCAGCGCTCAGCTGCATCTACACCGCGACCCTGCGCGCGACGCGCCCCGACTGAGCGCGGCGCGCGCGGCGCTGCTGCGGTGCGTTGCGCGTGGACGCGCCAGCGCTCGTCCCCCAAGGCAACCGCCAAGGCTCACGCTCACGGTTCTCCACAAGCACGTCTACAATGATTTGGCTCGTTGACTGAGGTCACCGGCGTTGGGTATGTAGCTGTAATTTGAAGCGCCCCCTGCTGGAGCGTGGGGGCTGTGGGGTGAGCTCTCCTTGTGTTTTGCATGAGCGCTTAGAGCCCGCAGCAGGTGATGCCTGCAGCACGGCGGACCCTGGTGCGCGTTGGTGCTTGCTGCAGCGGCGTGTTGCTGCTTTGCGAGGTCTGCCAGATGTGCAATGAGCGGTGTGCGAGTGGAGTGCTGGAGGATAGGGCGTTTCTCAGAAAGTACTTCCCTTGTAGGTTGCTGCAGACCGCAACGGCAGACGAACGCACGCCGCCTGCACATGACATCGCATAGCTATGCTGTCTCAAAGCGTCACAAACAGGCACAGGTCATACCCGGCCGTCGTTTCAGTCAAATGACAGGGGTGCGCCTCGGTCACGCATCTCGCGCATAAGCGCTTGAGCTGCATTGACATACCCTCGTCGCCTCCATCTGCCCGCTGCCCCCCCCCCCCCCTTAATCGCACCAAAGCACGCAAGCCGCGAAGCCAGTGCGGCGCAGACGGCGCGGCTGTACAAAGCGCTGAGCCATGCGCGCGCCGCCGCGCCGCCGCCGCAGCCCGCCACGCTCGCATCCCGGGCGCCCACGCAGCAATTGCCGCAGCAGCAGCAGCAGCAGCGGTCATCGGCAGCAGCATCAGTGGCGGCAGCAGCGGCGGCGGCGGCTGCAGTTCAGCGCTCGTCGTACACGCGCGAGCTGCGGCCGCAGCAGCAGCGGCCGTCGCACGGGGGGCAGCGCGCCGCGAGACAGCGCGTCAGCGGCGCGACGTCGCCGCCGCCGCCGCCGCGCCTGCGAAGGTACGCACGCGGCTCGCAACGAGCATGGCTTGCTGCTGCTAGCGCTGCACACGCAGATCGTGGCCTTGCTCATTTGACTATCAGCAGCACAGCTTGGCCCCTGATCGGCGGTACATAGCAAGGGTAGGTATGAGTGAGCAAACAGCACGTGTGGTTTGCTGCTGCTCGCGCTGCGCACGCAGCTCGTGGCCTTGCTATTCGACAGTCACCAGCGCAGGTCCGCCCCTCACATCAGCGGCAGCGAGGCTCTCCAGCAAGTGACAAGTAAGCATGCCATGCTCATTTGACCAGCTCAGGTCCACCCCTCACGTCAAACGCAGCGAGGCTCTCAACTCAAGCAAGTGAGCAACAAGTGAGCAACTCCGCGATGCTGCTCGCATCACGTGCGCAGGTGGTTCACGCCGGCAGACGCAGCGGAGC
The DNA here is from genome assembly GCA_017506865.1 of Tribonema minus. Taxonomy (NCBI): domain Eukaryota; class Xanthophyceae; order Tribonematales; family Tribonemataceae; genus Tribonema; species Tribonema minus. The sequence goes on along the minus strand of JAFCMP010000546.1, from coordinate 152,651 downwards.
TGCACGCGCGCGGCGTGCACCTGACGGCGGCGCGCCTTGCTGCGCCGCCGCGGCCGCGCTACCGCACCAGCGTCCAGTCGTAATATTATAACCAGCGATGATGGGTGGGCACTGTGGCACGTCGGTCTGGGCCCGCACTTGGACGGCCAGTTGCAAGCGACTTGTTGCGTGCGGGTATCCACGCCAACATCTTCAAGTTCTGCTGCTGCTGCGCTCAACTCCAGCTTCAGCATGCAGTGGTGACTCGCTTCTTGTCGAGGGCCGGAAAACTTTCCGCATTGCTGCAGGCCCGCGCTATTTGCATGCTGCGCCTGAGCTGAGCTGCGCCACCAGCAGCAGCGAGCAGCAGACGCACCGCTCGAGCGCGTACGCTCTCCGCATCAGCCCCCTGCAACTGCCGTCACCCCTGCATCAAGCTTCTACTAGGAGGGCCTGCCGGCAAACGTGCACTCAGAGGCCGAGGGCGCTGAGCTGTGCATCGTGCAAAGCCGAGCGCCAAATTGAAGCGCGCGCATCGCGGGCTGCGGCGCCGCGCCTGCGCTGCTGCCGAAGTCTGCGATGATTGCTGCAATCGCGTCAGGGGCGCGCTTGCACAGAGTCATGAAACGTCACTGGCGCTTTGTGATCGACAGCGGGCGCTGCATGCAGCGGCGCAGCAGCCGTGCTGAGCGGCTGCACAGCTCATACGATCGCCAGTACATGTGCATTAACATTTGTGTAGTGCAGCCACGCGGGGACGCATGCAGCAGCAACCAATGCGCTGTGGCGGTTTCACGCGTTATTGTGTGCAGGCTTCACAGATAGCATCAGACGGGCTTGTTGCCTTGTTGTAGCAGCTGAGGGATCGTTTGATGTCACGAGTGCGGCACCGCATTGCCCACGGCATGCAGACGCCCTACGCAGCCGCCTCTGCGACAATGTAGTATCATTGATACTGTATCAACGCCATTAGATGACTGCAGCTCGCGGCTTTGAATGCAAGACTTCAATACAAAATAGAACAATTGCTGGGCACGGATAATGTGTTTTGTACAGGGCAGAATGGTGCAAATAGAGCATCACAACAGACACACAAAACACACTCAAGAAATAAGATATTTGTGGTCAAGATGGATTGGCATTGTTTGTGTGGAGAAGGAAAAGGGGGAATGGTGTTTCCCCCGCCGCCCCTGGGAGCAGACTACAGGGCTTAGCCCGTTGCATAATGCCACGAAGACCCCCCCCCCCCCTCTCTCTCTCCACCCCACTTCCCTCACCTACTCTTGACCAAAATTTTGATTGTACTTTTTATTAATTCTCGCTCAGGGCGCGAAAAAGCCCAGATGATTGGCATCTAGCTGTAAGGAATCTACATGTCGTATGACAGTCTGAAAGTGTCGCAACGACAACCACTCAAACGCCACCGCCGCCAAATGGCATCTCGGGGTCCTCCCCTACGTCCTCCTCCATGTGCCCCCCCCCCCTGGATTCTGCCATGTGTGTCATGACACGGCCAGAGTACGCCATGTGGAGCGCTGCCGACAGTGCCGAGCGTAAGCGCGCCAGGGCGATGCCCTTGAGAGCTTTAGGGCGCGCTCCTCCGGGCACTGACATCCTGCTGGCATACTCCGTCGCCACAGCCTCCAGCAGCTTCCGCCCCTGCTCCCCGATGCTGCCAAATGACCCTATTGCCAAAGTGGCAAGTTTGTAGCAATTCTGATCATAATGACCAGAATAGTGGGTAGTCTTGGCGGCCTCCTGGTCGCGGCAGCATCGCTCAGGGTCTGCTGCAGTCTTCGCCGCCCGCGACGCCACCTGTGCCTCGAAGCAGGTAACGTCCACCATGAGCGGTAGGTGGCGTGTCGGGTCGTCGTAGCCGGTCACCGGGAAGGCGTCGGCAGGCAGCACGATGTCTATCCTGCGACTCCCCGGCGGCCCGGCGGACCCCAGAAACGGCGTGTAGTCCTCGTCAACCAGTCCTGTTTTGAGGTATTGCCGCAGGATGCGCTGCGTGGCCCTCTTGACGCTATTATGGACGATGGTGTCGTGCGCCTTGACGCGTGGCGCTTGACATAGCCGTGCATGCAGGGTGCCGCCCGGCGACTTCCCGCACAGCTTGCAGCCTGTCGTCTGTTCCTCTACTCCGATGGCGCGTTTGACGGCCAGTTGCCAGGATAGGCCGTCGAACGAAGCCGTTGTGGAGTACATGGGCTCGTTGAGGAATGCCATGCCGATCGAGTGCATGTGGCGCTGCGGCCGGAATCGAGCAAGTGCTTGCGTGCGTTGCGTGCCCTGCGGCAGCTGTTGCAGGTCCGCCTCCACCTTATCTGCAAGCTCGGTAGCGACGGCATCTGCAAGCGCACTCTGATTGGGGCGCTTCAGGCTACACTGCAACTGCAGAGCACTGGCGTCAAGTACGCAAACAGCCTCCGCACCAGTGCCACCACCTGCTGTCGGCCGCAGCGGCGGCTGCTGCGTAGGTGGTTGCTGCTGCAGTGGCGTTAGCGCTGGTGGCAGTGTATGTTCCAGCTTGTCACCTGTTGCTGCACGTAGGGATGCGGCAGCTGTGGCGATCGTCCGCATGAGGGGCAGGCGCGCCACCTCTGCTGCTGCTGCGTCTTTAGCATTGCTGGTGTGGAACGCGCAGCGCCTGCATTGACGGCTGCCGCTGGTGCGTGCGCTGGTGCTGCAGCTGCGCCGCCTGCCGTTGCTGCTGCTGCCAGTGGTGTTGCTGCTGCCGCAGGTGTTGGTGCAGCACCTGCCGCATTGGCCGCTGCCACCGCCATTGCCGCTGTCGCAGCCGGCATGATTGCGGCGCCGCCTGCCGACGCTGCTCCTGTTGCAGGTGCTGCAGCAGCCCTAGTAGGGCCTGGAGCAGCTGTGTTGCCTATGCCCGCAGCAGCTGCTGTTGATGCTGCAGTTAGTGATGCCGCCGAGGCCACTTGAGGTGCAACATGTGCTGCAGCTGCTGCAGCAGCTTCTGATGCTGGAGCAGCTGCTGCTGCCGCCGCCGCTGCTGCCGCCGGAGTAGGTGCGCCGTGCGCCGCCGCTGCTGCTGCCGCTGGTGCCGCCTGTGCTGCCGCCGCGGCCCCTGATCCAGCGGCAGCTGCGTCGTGTGTTGCCGGAATGGCTGCGCCATAAGCGCGGCCTGCCGCTGATGCAGTTGCCGCTGCCGGAGCGGTCGCGCCTCCACTGGCAACCGCCGCTGCCGCTGTAACAGTTGCCGCTGCTGATGCTGCTGGTGCTGGTGCTGCTGCCGCTGCTGCCGGTGCCGCTTGTGTTGCCGCATCCTCAACAGCGTCGTCTGCAGCCGCTTGAGGAGCCGCCTGCTGCAGCACCCCCGCCCATCCAGAGAGTGCTGGTTGCAGCGCTTGCAACGTGCCCGCCACATACGCAGCATCAGCGATGTCGCAGGCGCTGGTAATGCCAAGGCCGCCATGCCGTGTTGGGAGTCGCGCTTGCTGTAAGGCTGGGCCGTGTGCTGCCAGATGGAAGTGGGCCCCACTTTGCTCAAACTGGTGCCAGGTCTGGCCTGGTGGCTGCAGGCCCATTGACTGCTCAAGCACCCACTGCGTGACACGATCCCACTCCTTGGCGGCTGGCGCTGTCTGCGTAGTGGGAATGGTGCGCAGGCAGTACGTCATGCGAGGCACCACGCAGTAGCGCAGTAACCTGAACATAGCCCTCGGAGATGTCAGACGCGCGCATCGCTCTGCGAATCGAGCCCCTGCCCCGCCTGCACCCGCTTCCCTGCGCAGCCATGCGTCCACAAAGCTGCTGTGGCCCACCGGCACCCCCAGCAACACAGCTCCGCGGTTCTGATTTTCATCCGTATCCCCCAAATGATTGTACTGGTGTTGAAGCTGTATGCCTTACGTTGCCGTGCTTGGCCGTACAAGTGAGGATGCAACCTCGGTAGACCCTCCTAAAACCGGTGGCCCCATTCTTGGGTCCAAAAACTGCATTTATCTCGCTGCGCTACCGAGAACGCATCCCTCTGAACCTGCCTCAATGGTGCCACATTTCGTTTGCATTGGTGAGTGTCTAGGCGTTGTGAAGCATTCACGTACAAAAGCTGATATGTGCATCTACAATGCACACTGCACCCAAGTGATTCTGTTGTTGATATAACAACAGTGATCGATGCATCGATGTATACGTATGTGGCGATTTTTACTCTCAAACTTCACTTCAACTTGAATCACGATGTGAATCATTCATACAGCGATCTAAGCTGAGGGGGCCTTACAGGCGGACTTTGGGTCAGCCGGATAGTGGCAAGCGAGGTCGCTGCAGCACCAGCCGCTGCGTAAGCTCATTTTAAACGCAAGGCGGAGCAACCAATTATGAGCCGGATCGCCAGCTTGCTGTGCCTGCTGTTGGCGCTGTCATTCACAACAGCTTTCCTACACACGAGTGTGAGGCAGCCACAGCGTCACCATGGCCTCGGAAGTTGCGCCCGCAGACTTAGCAGCGCCCTGCGCATGTCCACGGACCTGAAGGAGAAGGAGACGCCGGATGCTGCGCCAGAAGCGGTGACCGAGAAGTACGGCCTTGAAGCTGGGCTGTTCTCGGTGATGAAGTCTGGCGGACAGAACAGGGGGCAGCAGGCGAAGGAGCTGCTGAAGCGGTATGGCGGAGCCTACCTCATCACCTCCATCAGCTTCGCCCTGGTGAGCTTCAGCATCTGCTACGTGCTGGTAGACAGCGGGGTGGATGTGGCGGCGCTGCTGAACAAGGTTGGTATTGATGCTACCGCCACCACGGAGAAGGCAGGCACGTTCGCCATTGCCTACGCAGCTCACAAGGCTGCATCACCAATCCGCTTCCCGCCCACCGTTGCCCTCACCCCCGTAGTAGCCAAGTTTTTGGGTAAGAAGGTCGACGAGACAGCAGATGCAGACAGCGAGTAAGCAGGAGGATGCTGCAGACACAAATAAATACACACACACATATACACACAGCTGTGCGTGGCCAGAAGGACTCAATAACCACAGCAGCCGCGGCGGCGAGTGCCAGCAGAGAGGCCGCTGGCAGCAGCGTCGCCGCCTATATTTGTTATTCAAAGTTGCATTTGGGTGCACGGAATTGCTGTCTAGGTCGCAGTTGAAGTAGCAGCCTGGCAGCATTCCGTGCATGGCAAAGGCAACGCGCTGCATGTTTGGCAAGGCAGGGCTTTGAGGGGTGGAGGATGGCTCTAGGCATGTTGGTTTAACCAGAGCCCAGGATTTCGACGCCGTTGTGACGTTTCAATGTACAGACTTCCCAGATTAAGTGGCAGTGGCTTTCCACAATCATTGGTCGTCATTTTCTCACGTTGTCTGCATAAGAGTATTCACAGCCACTTTGAGTGTGTGATTTTGACGTATTCTGTGATAACGCATGTCAACTGGAGTGTCCTTCGCTGAGCTTCGGCAGACAGCCTGTAGCTAGTGCACAATGTGACGCATGTGCTGGCATCAGCAGACATTATTAGCGTTCGTATGATTTACACGTGTATGATTTACACAGTCGGCTATGTCAAAGTAATGTGCATGTTGAAGTGCGTGTTTCGTCTTCTAGGTGGGCATTTGTGTGCGTTGTAGCACCGTGTGCATCTGCATCATTGCATTGGCATTTCTGCAGGACAGTTTATGCCTCAACACCAGGAGTTTTATGTTGCAGTGCTTTCTTCAGGTGTCGTGGTTGCACATAGGTATGTGTGAGGATTTGGCGTCTTAGTTGTGGCAGTATGCTCAGCCAGCAGTCATGTCGGTTGGCAAGGCCACTTCGCAAACCAGTGAGGGCACAGAACGCGCACCGGCTGGATTGTTGTACTTTAGAGCATGTCTGCAGTGCACTCCACTTTGCCAGCAAGCAAGTGTCATCAAGTGGCAAGAATTGACCCGAGCAGGCATGGCTTCGTGGCAGCGCATGTACCTGCTCGATTGCAACGTACACGCACTGCTGCTGACACTCAGGATTGACAGTGCCGCAGTGCATAGTTGGGCTTGACTGCCACTGGCGCTGATCACTTCATGCACTGTAATACCAAACAACCGTAATGCGAATGGCGGCGCACATTGATGCGTGTGTGGGCAACAGCTTAGACGTGCACATCAGAAGCGCATGGCACCTGCTCCCGCTTGCCATGCCGCGCCCTGCAAGCTCGCGCTGAACACTGAAGCTCAGGCTCTCGTCAGATGAAAACGAATCAAAAGAAAGAAGAGCTCTAGGTAACAAGGGATGGTCAGCCGCAAGTGCCTTCCACCAATAACCGTGGTCGCCACTGCTGCAGCAATTGGCCACGAGTCAAACGGTACCACCACATCCACTTGTCAAAAAGACTTCTGTGTGCAAGCTTTTAGCGTTCGATAGCGGGAGACACTGAGTGCGCCCCCTTAGATGGAGAGGGCAGCGACAGGCCTCTCTTGGAGTCATGCGTATGCACAGTGTAACCCACGCTATAGCTGGCAGAGCGAACGTCGCTCATCAGCAACAAGTGGCCGCAAAGCATGCCGGCGGCAGTGCCGTAGCCACAACATTGAAGCACTGCCACTACGCGGTTACATCATGTTGACGTGCCGCAAAGTAGCAGTACAAGAAAATGACAACTGCAAACTTGTGCAAACATTGATCGAAAAGCGATTCGCACTAGCGCAACACAGCTGCTGCAGACCTCTCCTTGTTGCAAATCCCACACCATTGAGAGCCGACAGCTTTACTGCTCTAGCAAGCTGGTAAAAGTGAATGATTACAGCCCAACTGTAGCTGTCAGTACCCTCTGGGTCTGATCAAAGAATCAATGGTCGCATTCTGATGTTGGCATGCACTGGCAGTGTGGGCGTCCGAGGGACGAATTCCTTTGCCTTCCGCAACTACCCTGTTCTAGACTACACTTTGCCACCAAGTCTGTTGCTGCACAAACAGACTGCGTGGATGCCAGTGCTCGCAATGAGCGGCCAAACAGTACCAATGTTTGATGCAAGACAAGAAACGGGACGCAAAAAGCTCAAGAATCGTGGATCCTGTTACTTTCGACATTTGTGGGAACGCTGTAGGCGCGTCTCTAGCGTCTACATACATCGATTCCCTTCGAGCACTGTAAGACAAGGCGAGAATGCTAAATCTGTGTGCGTGTGTGTTGTGATTGTGCCAGCACGCTCTGCCGCTGCTACATGTAGAAAACCATCACGACTCATGTTGAGGATGGACTTCAACCCCCAACTTACTCCTTCGTCTCCGCATCTTGAGGCTCCAGCTGCTTCGCCTTCTTCATCTGAGTCTTCATGGAGGCCTCGCCCTCGTCAATGCCCGCCTGAAACTCTTTAGGAACCTCCTTCAACTCCCCCGCCATCTTTCCGGCATCCTTGGCGAAGGAGGTCAGCTTTTCGGGCCCGAGCACCAGTGCAGCGACGACGATGATGACGGCGATCTCAGGAGCGCCGAGGCCGAACAAGCCCATGCTCACGCTAGCCCGGGAGGGGCGAGTGGTGAGCCGTGCATGTGAAGAAGGAGCCAGGGCGAAAGCACTCATTCGCGACCCCACGGCCATGCTACTGCTGCATGTGGTGCAGGCTGTGAGAGGGGCGCTGACGGGCAGGACAAAGGCCTGGGCGGTTCCCGCCGCCGCCAGGGCTGCCACAGCTGCTGCGCACGCCTTCATCCTGTGCTGCGAGTGGATTATACACGTGCATGCACTTTAAATCCTTGCCGAGCGATGATGCTCAAAAAAAAAGGAAAAGGTGAACCTGCATCAGGAAGCAGACTCTCTAACAGCTATGCGGTCGTTGACGCTGGCGGTTGGCCTGGCCGCCCTGGCGGGCTCCGCTGCCTTTGCAAACAATGTTGCCGGTCCTCAGCGTCAGCAGCTGTCCCGGGCAGCTGCCAAGCCCCTGGGTCAACTTCAGACCAATTCGCTTCGCAGGGCTCTGCTCAATGTGAGGGCTGGATCCAGCGCTGCCAGCGCCGATGGCGATTTGCCAGCGGGCGAGTCGGCAGCCAAGGATGCCGCATCCAGGTTGAGCGGAGGCGAGGCTGCTGGCGGGCAGCTGGGGTTCAGGCAGCGCCTGGCTTCGCTCGTGCCAACGCCGGTGGAGCGCAAGAAGATCCTCCCGCTGGCGGGCATCTTCTTCTGCTGTCTCTTCTGCTATACCATCCTGAGAGGTGAGCACGTCAGCTGCGCCGAGAGGCTCTCTCTGGTGTGTGTGCCCATTAAACTGCAACTGGTGGTGTTGCAGGAATGTTCGGTTTTGCTGATGTCATGCGCTTCCTTACGCGAGCTGTTCGCCCAGCCTAGGGCGTTAATGCGTTCATGTCATTTTGCAAGACCTATTGGTCTTCGCCGACATTCAGGTCATCGCGATCTTTTGCAGCAACGCAGTTTACGAATTCCACCCACACCAAAGTTCAATGACGCCAACATCACCCACGTGTCATTGGCGTTGAAGGCTTCTGTTCGAGCTGCTGCAACACCAACTCATCATTGTAGGGCACTACAGGCCACACTGGGCTTCGGAGATGCCATCATACATTGCAAATGCCTGGATCCATACATTTATGTGTATGATCCCGCATTCGCTGCTTGTCCTGTCTCATTGCCATTTCTATCGAGGTAGTTGGTGCCGAAGTTGCGTGTTAACATCTGCCTTATATCACCGAGTATATACGGCTTCTTGCATGTGCGTTTGCACTGTTTTTCCTCATGACATGGTATCCATGTGTCAGTTTTTGTGGGACCGCGCAGTTGAAGATTTAGTTCAGCCGATTGAGCAACATTTGAAATGTGGATGCTGTGTTGTGCACCATGCTTACGCAAATCGGTGATGGCAGTCCCTGTGGGAGCATGACAACACACAATCACCTGCAATCATGTCAGTAGGCACAGTTTGGTGGCGGATTTATGTGCTGAAACCTTTGTGGTGCCCTTATGAGGCGGGAAAGGGGGGGGTTCACTAGCTAGCACACATGGACAAATCACACCAAATTCACATTTAGGCACCGGTGATGCCATCATAGCTTTACATACGCATGAAATAAAGCAATGCCTCAGGCCTTGAAAAATATCGAGTAATTATGCAGGCAGTGCGCCAACTTTCCACCACATCGCCAGAGTGCCATGACGGCCGCTTCATTGGGGCGCACCATCGCCAACGCAGGCGCGCTCATCATCATTTTTGCACTGCAATTGGCTGATCTATTACTGCATCATCCGGCGCTGTTGCGTTGTGCTGGCGCCGCAACACGCTGGCGGCACACCACAAAGACGCACCAAGTATTTATTTCCCACCGGCTACGCATCGCTCTCAATGCCTTCGGCTGACGTTGCTGCCAGCAGACCCTGACCCACCCCTCACCCCCCCCAAGTAACACCCTTGCCCGGCCCGCGGCTGGCACACTGTTGTCAATTCCAGTCGCTCCGACGTAGGTCCTTTCTTGCCCCCAATAAACACCCCCGCACACACACACACTTGCCCTAATAAATAACACTACCCCCCCCCCCCCCCCCCGCCCCCCTCAACAGACACCAAGGACATGCTGGTCATGACGCTTTCGCTGTGGTGCATGTCTGATTGTGATTTCTCATGCCCCCTCCTCCCCCCCCCCCCTTTCATCAGACACCAAGGACGTGCTGGTGGTGACGGCGCCCGGCGGCAACGCGGAGCTCATCCCGTTCCTCAAGACGTACGTGAACCTGCCCGGCGCGATCCTGTTCACCGTGCTCTACGCGCGCCTCAACAACTCGCTGCCGCCGCAGGCCGTCTTCTACACGGTCATCACGCCGTTCCTCGCGTTCTTTGCGGCGTTCGGCGCGTTCATCTACCCCGCGCGCGCGTCACTGCACCCCAATGCCGCCGCCGACTACCTGCTCTCGGTGGTGCCCAAGGTGCGTCGCCTTTTTATGTCAACTTCAACTCTTACGCGCGTCTTTAATTCAAGTTTACTTACATCTACCCCGCGCGCGCGTCGCTGCTCCCCATCGCGGCCGCCGACTACCTGCTCTTGGTGGTGCCCAAGGTGCGTCACCTACTTCAATTTTTCGTTGTCAACGTCAATAACGTCAATTGTCACTCTCGTGTACTCTAATTATTATTTACGTCTACCGCGCGCGCGCGCGCGCGCATCGCTGCACCCGAACGCGGCCGCCGACTACCTGCTCTCGGTGGTGCCCAAGGTGCGTCGCCTTCTTCAACCATCTTTTGTGGCAACTTCAATGCTTACTCGCATCTGATGTCCTTGTTTACATGGCAGAGGTTCTGCACATTGTAAAGCTTTGGCACATGATTGAACTCAGCGGGATGCATTGAAATATCTCTGCGTCTGCGACCATCAAGATGTCTCTTTGGGTTGGGGTTAGGGTTAGGACGCCACTCGTGACGTCAAGTCTCCATGCGGTCGCTGTATCTTGGATGTCACCAGATTCACACCAGAACAACTTCTAGGCGTTTGCTGCCTCGATCGCCCTACAGCGCAAGAATTTTCAACAATCTGTCTTTAGCTCACGGATCTCCAACAATGCCGATGAAATCGTCGGCGGGCCATGGTTATCAACATGGGGCTCCGTCAAGTCACAATCTTGAAAAGATATTATTGTTGCTGCTCATCGTTAATCAGTTGAGCACTGATGCCATTACTGCTTTGTACACGGGAATCGCGGTGTTGAACACATCCTTCTTCCTGGTGGTCCTAGTGGATGTACGCACTGTTGACAATTTTCAACCTGTTGAAACGATGCAGAAGTATACGCATGGTGAAACATCAGCTCACTGACCATGCTGTTGAAATGCGGCATCGCAGGCGTTTGTCTCCCTGGTCGCCATCTTTGGCAACTAGACGCACATCCTCTTCTACATCAATGTTGACGTTTTCAAACAACGTGATGAGCAGGATACTTCAACTTAAAGTGTGCACACCAACGCAGTTCGTTTGCAAACATCACAACCGCTACTTCTTCTGCCCTTGACGTTCAACAACTTGTACTTCTTGAAATAAACCTGTGCCCGTATCTCGTGTGTGAAATGCGGCGTCGCAGGCGTTCTTCCCGCTGGTGGCCATTTTCCGCAACTGGACGTACGCCCTCTTCTACACCATGGCGGAGCTGTGGGGCAGCGTCGTCGTGAGCGTGCTGTTCTGGGGCTTTGCCAACGAGATCACCACCTCTAAGGAGGCCAAGAAGTACTACCCGCTCTTTGGCCTTGGTGCCAACGTCGCTCTCATCTTCTCGGGGCAGTACGTCAAGTACGTCTCGCACGTGCGCGCGGGCCTGCCGGTGAGTGAATTCATGGGGGAATTCATGGTTTTGTCGTTGAATTCATACATGAGGGCGCCAACGTCGCCCTCATCTTCTCGGGGCAGTACGTCAAGTATGTCTCGCATGTGCACGCGGGCCTGCCAGTGAGGGAATTCACGGGTGAGTTCATGGTTTTGTCGTTGCATTGGCGCCAACAGCGCTCTCACCTTCTCGGGGCGGTGCGTCAAGTAAATCTCAGAAGCACGCGCGGGCATGCCGGTGAGTGAACTCTTTTGATGAATTTTTGTAAGACCATATCGTGTCGCTTGCTTGCGCGCTGTACAACAGCGCACACTCGTCACAGCGCGTTGAAGCGTGTCTACTGCGTCCTGCTGTACTCTCAAGTACCTCATGCAACATGCGCCGGGGGGTCTGCAAGCCACTTCACGCTGTCATCTCGTGCAGTAGACAAGACTCACTGCAGATGGGACTTGAAGACTGGTGCGGCACTTGCTCGTTTTGCCTGATCATTCAACTTCAACTTCAGATCACTCTGTCGGTACAACTGCCGCACCGCCGCACCCCGCCACCGCTGCACGCGCACATCGCCGCAGGACGGCGTGGACAAGTGGGGGCGCTCGCTGCAGACTGTACTTCTGAAGAGACGCGGCACTGATGATTGAATTCTATTTTCGAAGTCAGCTGCCGCTTTGTCCTCCAGCACAGCTGTGAACTCCGCACCTTGCCGCTGCCATGCCTTGCAATCAATTGCCACCACTGCAGGACGGCGTGGACAAGTGGGGGCGCTCGCTGCAGATGCTCATGGGCGCGGTGTGCGCGTTCGGCGGGTTGATGGTGGCGCTCTATACATACATGCAGCGCAGCGTGCTCAAGGACCCGGAGGTGGCGCCCACGCTGAGCCCTGCCTCTAAGACGGCCAAGGGCAAGAAGTCGGCGACGTCCATGGGGCTGGTGGAGAGCGCTAAGTACCTGGCGTCGTCGCCGTACATCCGGAACCTGGCGCTGCTGGTCATTGCCTACGGCATGTCCATCAACATTGTCGAGGTGAGAAGGGGTGTCACTCATGTTGAAGTTTATCAGTAGTTGAGCTTGTGTTTGCGGTGCGCCGTGAACACACGGAAGTTGGCGCTGCTGGTGATTGATTGCGCATGGCGTGTCCATCAACATTGGCGAGGTGAGAAGGGTGCGCGTGTGAAGTATATCCAGAAAGTGGTGTGTCACTTTGTTGAAGTTTTTCTCGCCAGTAGGTGTTGAGCTCGTATCTCTGTGGTGCGCCAAGAACACAGTGGGAATCCAGTGCTCTGTCATTGAATATGGCATGTCCTCAAGGTGAATAGGGCCCATCGTGTGAAGCGAAAAAAAGGGCGTGTCACTTTTGTTAAAGTGTTCATTTTGTCGGTAGCACGCATGCTTGAATTGTGTTTCTGGGGTGTGTCACAAATATGGGAATCCAGCGCCATTGGTCATTCCCTAAGGCATGACCATAATCATTGTGGAGGTGAGGGCGCTGTTCTCATGGAGTGTCACTTTCTTTGAAGTTTCTCCTACGAGAGGTGTGTCCACATGGCGCTTCATGTGATGGCGGAAGCTGGTGTTGATGGCGGCTGCTTGCCTGCAGCATGTCCATCGTCATCGTCGATGTGAAGGGGGGTGGGGGAGGCAGTTCATGCTTGCGTTGAAGTTGACAAGAATTGGAGCGTCACCTCTAAAGTTGTTGTGGCAGTAGAGTTAGCAGACTTACTTGGAGGTGTAGTTTTCATGGCGCCTGAAGACAGCACGTTTCTCAATGTCATCAACGTGATGGCGCCAGGTGCCGTTCGTACCTTGACCTGAACACAAACTTGAAATGATTGCAGTAATGGCGTGCTCAGTATAGGGTTGAAGTGTTTACGTGGCGTCAACACCACACTTGTAGTACCCGCTGGTACTTGTTGGATTTGCACACCACATGCACGCCACCGTTCATGAGGGAACTTGAGTATTCCCCCAAGTATGTAGACATAGTGTCCATTCATAGATTGCAGCATCTACCGTATGGCACGCTCTGCACTTCTTGCGGCAGCACGTGCAAACTGGCGCGTAGTGTTAGGATATCGTGTCCAAACATCATTGTTGGAGTCGTCAAATGATGTTGCTTGGCTTGTTGAATGTGGAAGTTCTCGGCGCCTTCACGCAGAACTGTCATGTACGCTAACGCATGAAAGCACTCGCTGTCTGCCCCCCTGCCAGGTCACCTGGAAGAGCAAGCTGAAGGCGCAGTTCCCCGACCCCAACGACTACTCCGCCTTCATGGGCAACTTCTCCACGGCCACGGGCATCACAACGCTCATCATGATGCTCGCGGGGCGCTTCATCTTCACGCGCTTCGGCTGGGGCACGGCCGCGCTCGTGACGCCCACGGTGCTGCTCATCACCGCGGCGATCTTCTTCTCGCTCATCCTGTTCGGCGGCGCGTGGGCGCCCATCATGGCGTGGGCGGGGACGACGCCGCTCATGGCGGCGGTGCTCGTCGGCGCGGCGCAGAACATCCTGTCCAAGTCGTCCAAGTACTCGCTGTTCGACCCGTGCAAGGAGATGGCGTACATCAACCTCGACGCGGAGCAGAAGACCAAGGGCAAGGCGGCGATCGACGTCATCGGCAACCCGCTCGGCAAGTCCGGCGGCTCGTTCATCCAGCAGATCCTCATCGTCTCGATGGGCTCGCTCGCCGCGTCCACGCCGTACCTCGCCGTCATCCTCTTTGGCATCATCGCCATGTGGCTCAAGGCCGCGACCTCGCTGGACAAGCTCATCAAGGAGAAGGACAGCGAGGTCGCCAAGAAGCTGCTCTAAGCGGCGGCGGCAGCGGCGGCAGCTGGCGGCGGCGGGAGCGGCGCGCTGGCGGCGGCGGCGGCGGTGTGAGCGGCGCAGGCCACGTGCCGCGGCGGCAGCACCACTGGCTGCTGCTGCTGACGCCGCACTCTGTCAAGCGCCGCTGCTGCTACCTGTCTCCCAGCTGTCTTATGTGCAGTTCTCGGGGGAGGGGAGTGGGAGGGGGTGCGATACAGTTTATGCGTGGCGGGGGAGCACAGAGGGTGGCGGCAGAGCGACTCTGTGGGGGGATTTGGTGGTGGAATTTTGCTGGCATGCAGAGAGGGGGTGGCTGCAGCTTTGACCATGGGAGCAGGGTGGAGACTGGCACAGGGATACTGCCGCCGCTGCGTCGTGGTGATGGCGCGGCGGGGGAGGGGGCAGCGCAAGCCTTTTTTTCTACGGAACACAACAACACACGCAGAGCGATGAGCTGTCGGGCGCGAGGTGTGCGCCCTGTGCCGCTGCCGCCGCGGCAGCACCGCTGCTGCCGCGGCAGCGGCGAGCGGGGGTGGGAGGGGAGAAAGAAGCAAACTATTATAGAGGCGCGACCGTTGCTTTACGGGCCGCCGCTGCGGCTGTTGCTGTGCGGCGCCGGCGCAGCAGCGCAGTTGCCAGCACCAAAAAAAGAAGAGCGCCGCGCGCCTGCGTGTTTCGGAGTACTGGTGATCCTACTTATGCATGCACATTCTGTGAAACTAGCCCCCCCGCCGCCTCGGTGTCGTGCTATGTATGCTGTTGGGGTGTCTGAGCTTGTTTGCAGGCCCTGTGCTGTGCTCTTTGCCGTGCACTCAACAAGCAAAGGTCCTACTGTAGGCACTTGAATGTCTTGCTGTAGCCCTGCATGTGGCACACGCGTACGATTTGGGGCTGCATTGCCCCCCCCCCCCCCTCCCCCCAGGTGGCGGTCCCTCGCCTCCTTTTGTTGCCCCTGGATCTCACATTCAGGGGCAGGAGCCAAAGGCCAGCCTTTAGGCTGCATGATGAATAGTGCACTGCATGGAAGCAAGGCTATGACCAAAGTTGCCAAGCAAGGCTATGACCTGGGTTGTGTCCAGTGTTTGCAGCACAGAAACTGGGTAAATGCATACATCTGGAGCGTCAAAGTCAAGTAGCAACACTAGTCTATATGCGGTTCTCTTTGGTCTTTGCCCACTCAGTTGTCCACTTCACTGACATCTAAGTGAGGCTGTGGCTCGAGCTAGCATTGTTTTGGTTGCACAACAATGCATAAGTCTGGTGCTCGCAGTTCGTAGTATGAGAAACCTATCAAATCAGAAGTCTGAAGCAAATGGAACAATACAATGGCGGGGCAGAAGCAAATTGGAGCAATGACGGCTGCGGCCTTGCATGAAGTATGGCCAAAGTTGTGACATAAAAAACTTATGACATGAGAACCTTTTGTGACATGAATGCAATACTTGACATGAAAAACAAGCAGCCTCGCTAAAGGCAGCACTGCCATGGCTGTGCTGGCACTGGGCGCGCCGTGTCTATATGAAGCATCTCACCAGGTGCAGCCTCCTTTTGGCCATTGCTGCACAGGTCATTGCCAGCATCATCCTGCATTGCAAATGAGCCTCAATGACCTTACTCTTCTTGCACGCTTTCAGTGTGCTTTCTGTGCAAATTTGCTGATGTGGCATGTTGCGTCCGCTGTGGTAGGAGTGAACTTTCTCAAACGCCTGACCCGATACGCCCTCGTGAGTCAGCAACACAGCAACACCATTTACAAGAATATAATAACGTGATGATGCAAACAGCGAGACATGTTTGCCGAGGCACAAACGCAAGCACCAATATGTGTCAGGGGGTGTCGACATTCAAATTGCGACTTACACAGCACAGCTGTATATACATGACACAGCATGTACATGAAAGCCGCAGTCAGCAGCAGCAGCAACCGCAGCGCATCAGTACAATAACAGGCGGAGCGGAAAATATGGTGTATTATGTACACACATGTGGTGTAGTTGTGTGCTTGAGCGCTGCTTGCCATCTCGCTGAACCAACCGTCAAGGCACATTTACGCGGTGCACGCCGTGGTACTGGAAGCTGTCCTTGCGCGGCTGGCCGGGCACGCACTCATGCCACGGCTGCTCGACAAGAGTGCTCACGAACACCTTGGATACGCGGCCTGGCCGTGCTGCTGCTGCCGCTGCCGCGGCGCGCAGCGACCCGTCCCCCGCCTCCGTCTGCCACATCCTCCGCTCACGAGGCATGTGCCTGAGGAGCCACTTCACGTACTTCTCCATGGCCAGCGCGTTGCTGCTCTGGGTGGACTCGAAGAAGACCAGGGCCTCCACCATCTCCCGCGCCTGGGCCGGGGAGGGCCTGGGCTCGACGACAGGGGGCCTGTCTGTTGCATACAGCCAACTGGAAGCCTCGGCCATGGCGACAGCCGGCCCCGCGGCCTGTGTCCAGCCAATGTAGACGCCCGGCCCCTTCACGTTCTGCTCTGAAAAGCAGTAGCCGGTGGCTGTGACGAAGGCGAAGAGGCGCTGGTACTTGCCGTGCAGCCACCCCCACAGGAGCGGGGAGGACTCATCGAGCCTCGGCGTACACAGAAGCAGCATGGCCAGCTCCCCGAACTTGTCGCATGCCGCGATCAGCGCCTTGTCGCATGCCGCAATGACAGGTGCGGGCCCCACTGCTCGACGTCCGGGCCCCAGAACGTGCCCACCCCCCAGGGCTGGTCTGGAGCGCGGCCGCTGTTCATCCGCTCCAGGCCCTCCAGGCCCAAAGCCACATACTCCCTGACTTGAATGGGCACGTCGCCCCAAAGAGATACCTCAGACATCAGACGCGCCGTCAGACGTTCGGCAGGCTGTGGTGCTGCGGCTGCTGCTGCTGCTTTCTGCGGTGGTTGCTGTCACTAACTGCTTCAACATCTGACTCGATGATGCTCCAGTTTTTGATGATGCTCCAGTTTGGAGAGTGGTGTCCAGTTCTTTACTGGGAGGGCGAGTCGCACAGTCATGATGGCGCAGTAGCAGCAAGCTGGGCACACCACACGTCAAGGGGGTCTAGACTCGTGGTGCTACATCAAATCCCACACATCTTCAACATCAAGTTTCGGTTGGCGCAGTGGAGCAGACGCGTGGCGGTGGTGCGGTTGCTTCAGCTACAGCTGCGGCAACAGCTCCAGCGCCAGCAGCGCCAGCAGCAGCTGCAGCAGCAGCTCCGGCATTTGGGGGGGCTGCATTGTCCCCTCCTCCTAAGGTCGGGGTCCCTCGCTTCCCTTGTTGCAGGGGCAGGACGCAGGGTGCCTGCTCAGTGCGCTGCATGAAAGCAAGGCTATGACTTAAGCAGCTGCCAGTGTTTGCTGCAAAACAGGTAGCTCACATCACTTGTTGTTCTGGGGTTCCAAGGTAAAGTATCAACACTCATGTCCATCTTCTTGGGGTCCTTGTCCATCATCAAGTTCACTACAAGACATGTCAGTGAGGCTCTCGCTCAACGTGGGTTGGCTTTTGCCTCGTTTTGTACTTGGCTACGTTATTCACACTGTTTTTATAACCTGATTGTCCAAGCAATGCATTCGAATCAGGTGCTCGTATGTATGAGAAACACATCAAACCAGAAATCAGAAGCAAAATTCAACCACGGCCGTGCAGAACATAATTACGGCCAGAGTTGGGACATGAAACAACACAGTAGGCGGTTGCGCAAAAGCGAGCAGAACGCAATTTTGTTGCTAGTGGTGTATTCCAATGTACGTGTATTCAGGACCCCCAAGGAGGGGTGTGGTTGGCAAGACCATGGTGCAGCATATACATACCCAGCATCGTGTAACTGTATTCACATTTGAAAGCCCTCAGGCAGCCACGGCGTCAGCAATTAGTAACATTGCCGGTTTACGAGGGTGTGTGCTATGTTCACCACGATTGATGCGACAGGGGGGGGAGGAATATGGAAAGGATAGCCCTTTACTACACAGCACAGCCGTCCAGAATCAATGAGCATGCGCGTGCCTGCCAAATCACCATGCGCGTAGAGTCACCTGCCCTGCTGCTGCTGGGCACTGCCACCGTGACTGGGCGCGGCAGTGTTGTAGTGACTTGATGTCACAGCGCTCAGCTACTGCCATGAGACATACTTATGTGCCGATGCTCCGCGCCTCGCCGAAGTGCCCTCACAGACAGCCACCATTGGTGGTGTTGAGCACACAGTCACCTGAATTCGCACAGAAGCACGTGCTGCTAATGCCGCTCATCGCTGCTAGTGCCACTCAGCACCGCGCAACGGCTGTGCTGCGCAACAGCTGTCGCGCAGAACAGTGTTGTGATGTACAGCGGAAGGTGTTGTTGCCGCAGCACCGGCGTTATCGGAGACGCGTGCAGCCTTTTCCCTGCAGTGCGTCACGGCAGCCGCTGCCGCCCATGGTCTCTTCGTGCAGCCGCAGCATTGAGCACATGCAGAGGCACAGTGACTGCCGCGGTGGTTGCCTGTAATACTGACATCGCCTAGTCACCATCGCGTGGAAGGTAAATGTGTCCACCAAAGCCAGCGCCATCTGGAGCCATCACCACGCGCCGCGATTGCATCCACGGCCGCCGCTGCCGTCGGGTGGTCATCCGTGTGCAGCAAACAGCTGCTGTGGCGTTGTCACCATGGTGACTGGGGAGCCAGCAGCATTTTGCCGCGCTTTGGGCAGCAGCAGCGCTGCTGGTGTTGTCACAGCTGATCGTGCTGCCTGCGGCTGCCACCGCTGCTGCTGCCGCTGCTGCTGCTGCTGCTGCTGCTGCTGCTGCTGCTGTCCCAGGTGCTCCTGCTGTGACGCATTCTGCTGCCGCTGCTGTGACCACCACTGCTCGTGCGGCGACTGCTCTTGCGGCAGCTGCTGCTCTGACTGCCGCCACCGCTCTTCTTCCTCTTCCTCCTCCTGGTGCCACTGCTGCTGCTCGTATTGCGCTTGCAGCCGCCGCTGCCACTGCGCGCTCTGGGCCACCGCCACTGCCGCCGCCGCTACACCGGACCCCGGCCGTGCTTTTGCACTCTCGCCGCGCGTCGCTGCGACCGAGCGCTGCTGCGGCGCCGACAGCGCGCTGACGGACGCCGTCGCCACGGAGGCAGCGTCGGCGGCGGCGGCGGCGGAGGCGGCGGCGGCGCGTGCCGGTGGCGCGGACTGCGAGAGCTGGCTGCCGCTAAGCGAGACAAAGTCGCGCGCGTCGTCCAGGAAGCGCGGCACGAAGGCCGCCTCGTCTGCGGGGCGGCGGCAGCGGCGGCGGCGCGGCGGCGAACCCGAAAGGGGGGGGCATGATACCAGTCAGACACGCCGATCGATGTGAGCAGGAGCGCGGCGGTACCGTGTCTTGATGCAGTGTGATGCGCTTTATGCGGTGTGAAGCGCGCCCAGCAGCTCAGCGAGCGCGTTGTCTACAAAGGGCGGTGGACAAGCCGCTTCGTGCGCAGCGGCGGCGGCGGTCTGCGATGCGACCACGGCAGCATCGCCCATCGCGGGGCCTACCTGGCAGACACTTGCTGTCAGTACCCGGGACTCAGACAGACGAGAGCCCTGCACACAGCTGTCGCCGCCGTGAGGCTTGAGGAAAGCGGCGACCTCCGGCGCGCGTGAGCATGTCTACGTCAGGAAATCACACATCGGGCCAGCGCGCAGACGGGGGCAGCTACGAGGCTGACCTGTCGTGACCCGCTCGCCAGACAGGCCCGGGGGGCGTTGAAGCCCGTTTCACACCGGAGACACTTACTGTCGGCACCCGGGACTCAGACCCCAACCCTAATCTACGGCGCTGGCCGCTGCGGTGGAGCGTTGCCGAGCGCTCCGCCCTGAGCATTGGGGCGGCTCCCGAAGACGCGCGCGCCCCGCAACGCGCGCGCACGGCCGCAGCGCTAGCGCACGCGCGCGGTCGCTGCCACCACGGCCGACACTCTTCGCGCGTTGCAGCCACAGCCGCGACAGCTCCCCGCACATTGCAGCGACAGTCGCGACAGCCGGCGCGGGCAAGCGCGTCCCCCGCGGCACCCCCCACAGCTCACTCACCCGCGCGCGCGCCCTGAGCGCTGCTGCCAGGCGCCCGCCGCCGCTGCGCGCTGGGGCGGCTCCTGAAGAAGCGCGCGCTCGGCGATACATGCGCCTGCAGCGCGCTCTGCGCCGCCGCCGCCGCCGCTGCGGCGCTGCCCGCGTTGTGCCGCTGCCGCTGCTCCTGCGGCGTCGGCGGCATCGACGACGGCAACGGCCATTCGCTCGAGGCCGCGGAGCCTCCGAGAAACGACAGGAATGACGACACGGATGCAGTGCCTGCAGCAGGGTGGGCAATGCGTGATTGCGTTTGTGTGATTCAGCTGGTGATGGTTAGCTTTGACAAGCGTTCGACGGCAACAGTTGACCGCGGGAGCTGCTGTAGGTTATTGAATTGAGAGAACATTTGCGGGGTGAATGCAGCTGTACTCCATCGTTGGACATGAAGCTAAACTGCAGTGCGATGTTTTTTGAATCGCTGTGCGTTAACGGAACGTGCACATTCACATCTTTCGAGGTCTGCGTTGCATGCTGCATGATGCATTCGATGGACGCAAATGACCAGCTGCTGTCAGAGACTGGCTGGGAGAAGAGGCCAAGGGCCATGCGAGCGCCAAGGCAAATTATGTACTCTATTGCAGTGCACAGTGTCCAGCACTGCACAGTACACTCGCTCCATGGCCTCATACTCCGCGCCGCAACACACCCACCTACTCAATCATGCCATACCATCGGAGCGCGACAGTGTGAGCGAGCTGCTGAGTACAGTATGGCGCCGCTCTACCGAGACACTTCGAACACTTTCGCAGAGCGCAGCATCGCACCTGCGTCGTGCTGCCGGTGCCGCCGCCGCTGATACCCCGCGGAGCGCGTCGCGCGCTCCGCCGCCGCCGCCGCCGCCGCGTACGCCGCCGCCTCCGCGCTGCGCGGCCGCGCCGCCGCCGCCGCCCCCGCGGTGGCAGGTCGCGACGGCGGCAGCGCTCCAAGATGCGGCAGCAGCGCTCGGGACTCGCCCGGCGCCGCAAGAGTCGTGCCGCCGCTGGCATCTCTCCAGTCGAAGGCGCGCGGCGGCGTGACGGCGGCGGCGGCGGCAGCGGCGGTGGTGGGAGCGGCGGTGCGCGCTGCGGCGGCCTGCGTGTGTGGGGGGGGAGGGGGGGGGCGGCAGTGACGGTCAGAGTCCGCGGGTTGATTAGGTCCACGCATGGCGGTTCATCAGTTGCGATCCTCGCGGAGAGCGGTGTCAGCCAGTTTCCGGTCGGTGATGACATGTCCGCAGCGGTTGCGCAGCCCGAGCGAGCATCAGTGGCCACTGCTGGCAGTTGGGATTGGCCAGCGGTGCGGCTTGAAAGCGCCACGCGCACTTCAAAGCATGAAACTGGCGCGCAGCATGAGCTTGCTCGATGGTCCCAATGTCAACGTCCAGCCTTGCTCCCAGTGCACCCAGGCGTCAGGGACAAGGAGGACTCGATGGTCTGTGTCAGCAGTCAACCTTTCATGCGACCTCGCTCCCGGAGTTTTCGACGCGTGGCACAGGTTCAAGTTCAGGGCCTGCTTCAAGGACCTGCCCAGCTCGACCCCTCAGTTCAATTGCCCATCCCAGCGTGTGCACACCTCAAATCTACTTCAACTTTCACACACCAACGCTCAGTCGCACAGCAGCACCTGCAGCGGGTCCGTGTTCGTGCGCCAGTGCTGCGCCGCGGCCTGCGGCGCCTTGAGCGGCGACAGCAGGCTGCGGTGCTGCCGCGGCGCGCCCTGCTCCGGCAGCAGCAGCTCAGCGGACAGCAGCGACGTCGACAGATGCGCAGGCGGCGCCGCTGCCGCTGCCGCAGCCGCAGCCGCAGCCGCGGCGCCGCGCGCCTGCGGAGGCGCCGCCGCATCCGCCGCCGCGGCCGCCGCCGCAGCCGCAGCGGCGCGCGCCGCCGCCGCCGCCGCTGCGCGTTCGTCGCGGCGTGCGCGTATGCGCGCGCGCTCCCGCTCGCGCTCCTGCGCCCTCTCCAACGCCGCGGCTTCGGCGGAGAGCCTCGGCGCGGCGGCAGCGGCGGCGGCGGTGGCGGTGGCGGCGGCGGCAGCAGCGGTGGCGGAGTCGGCGCTCGCGCGCCTGCTGCCGCGGCGCGACGCCGCGGAGGCCGCGACGCTGGACGGCGCGTCGACGGATGCTGAGCCGTTGATGCTCGGCAGCAGGCAGTAGTTGGGCGTCGACTGCGCGCGAGGGCGCAGCGGTGTGCAGGCAGCGGTGGTAGGGGGTCCGAGATGATTTTAGATGAGGTTAGAGTGCAACCCTAGTCCTAGGCCTAGGTCTAGATCGCTGTCGAGTGGCGGTGTCGTGCATTGAACCCTGACCTAACCCTAACCCTAACCCTAACCCTAACCCTAACCCTAACCCTGAGTTCGTACTGCGCGAGCGGACATTGCCTGTGTGAGCAGATTGCGGTGCCACGGTCTCTATGTTGAAACTGCAGCTTCGTGGCAACTCCGCGCTAGCATGACAAGTGCATGTCTGCGGCCCGTTCTGGTCCGGCCCGTTCTGGTTCACCCGCTGCTTTGAATGTTGCGCAAGACTCTGTCGCCACTCTCATAATCCCCCATGTGCCCCATTTAAACAAGACACAAGCACGATCATGCCAGCGTGTTGTGCCGCCTGCACTCACAGTCTTGGACGCCCTCAATACATACCCCTACAAAACACATCAATACATACCTGCCATCCGCCCCCCAGAAACCCCCCCGGCCGCCACGGCGGCAACCCCTCTTTGGGCATGTACTGCCGCACCATCTTGCGGTCGATGAAGAGAGGGTCACCCCCTGCCGCAGAGCGCGCAGCGGTGGGCGGCCACCGTCGTGCTGAGCCGCGCCACCCGTAACCGACGGCCGACGAGGCCAGGGTGTCCACGGAAGCGGATGCGAGCAGCGTGATGCTCGCTGCTGCTGCTGCTGCGTCCGGCTCGCTGCGGCGCCGCCTGTGAAGTTGTGATGGTGAAGTTGAGAGTTGACGAATACTTGAGTATATGGAACTGTTCGACTGTCAGCGCATGCCATCGCTGATGTGCATGCTGGAGGCTAAGGCTGAGCTGTGCAGCCTGTAATCGACGCGCAGCAAAGTTGTGAGCCACAGGAGGACTTGGCAGGGGATGAGGTCGAGTGAAAGTGTTGCGGCCTGCTTGCGTGTGACCTGTGAGGTGTGTGTAGGCTGGTAGATGTGGGCTGAGCTGCACCGCCTGTAACAGACGGCCGGCAGAGCCAGGGTCTGCAGCGCCGGACTGTATGCGCAGACTCTACGCAGTGCACATCACAGCCCTGTGCGCGAAAGCGCCCCAAGCAAGGCCGCCTGTTTGGCGCGCGAGCACAGCTGCATGCGCACGAAGCAATTCGCAACAGCTGCGCCATATTCCAATACGCTAGTCAGGCACTCACCCCAGCACAGCGGCGTCGCGCCCTCTGTAGTGCGCACTGCATGGCACAAACGTGCGGCGCACGCGTGGGACGTACAAGGTGCGGCAACATGGATGGATATAGCGCAACGCCAGGACATTCGCCGCAAGAAACGGGCATGGACTCATCGGCGTTCACTGTTGTTGCGCTGTCGCGTCTGCTGCTGCGCCGGGCAGCCACCGGCAGGTGGGTTAGGTTTAGGCTCCGTGCCATGACTTGCACCACATGTGCTGTGGCAACGATCAGTGCTCCTAGGTGGCAGCAGCACTGCGGCACATCGACATCAAGGAAGCGCCACCCGCAATAAATCCTGTGCTGGCTTAGCGTCTCACCTCTGCTGCTGCAGCTGCTGCTGCGACGCGGCAGCGGCGGCGGCAACGGCGCGATCCGCCTCCGCATCGCCGATGGCCGTCCCGCGGCGCTGCCGCCACCGCGGCTGCGGCGCCTGCTGCGGCCGCCGCCGCTGCTGCTGCTGCTGCTGCTCCTGCGACAGCAGCGCTGCCGCCGCCGCAGCTCCCAGCCC
The DNA here is from genome assembly GCA_017506865.1 of Tribonema minus. Classification (NCBI taxonomy): domain Eukaryota; class Xanthophyceae; order Tribonematales; family Tribonemataceae; genus Tribonema; species Tribonema minus. The sequence continues at coordinate 128,654 of JAFCMP010000546.1, read as the reverse complement.
ATCGGATGCGCGCCGCTGCGGCTGGCCCGAATCAATCGCATTGAGGCTTGCTCGTGCTTGTGCTTTGGCATCGCCCGCCTCGGCAGAGCGGGCAGCGGTGTCAGCGCTCATTTTATCGAGCGCCGCCGCCGCTGCCGCCATGACTGCTGCTGCTGGCGCTGCTGCCGCGGCGCCGCCGCTGCTGAGCACTTCCACGAGCAGCCGCGACCGCAGCCGCCCGCGCTGCTGCGGCGTGTCACCGAACGCCGCACGTCCGCCGTCGTGATCGCCATCGCGGCCCCTGTCATGGCTGCGGTTGTTTAATCCTGATTTGTCGCCGACGGGGCTTGTGCTGGGGTGGGACGCACGCAAGTGCAGCAGCCCCAGCCGCCGCGGTGCGCCTGCGCTGCCGCTGCCGCCGCCGCCGCCGCCGCCGCCGCCGCCGCCGCCGCCGCCGCCGCCGCCGCCGTCTGCAGCAGCAGCATGCCCCCCAGCACTGCATTAATGCGTGTTGTTCAACTTGTGTAACCGTGCCTGCTGCTTTGAGCACACTATACCTGGTGTACTGTTGAGCCTGCTGCTTTGTGTACATTAGCCCGACCATTGGCATGCGTGCTGCCATGCTGCGCTCCAGAAGTCACACAGAGGCGGGGGCGGGGGTGCAGTGCCCTTGATGTATTCTCAACAGGCATTTGTAGCTGACTCGATTGCTTGATGCCCCCCAGCAGCTCGCGTACTTCAAAGTACCAGGCACAGCCCCCTCCCTACCGCACCAACGGTTCGATGTTTGGTGCTGCGGACCTAGGCATGTATGTAATGGTATGGCAGCGTTATCAGTGGAATGGGGCCACAACTGTTCATTGCTACTGCAGGGCAGTGGCTGGCTGCTTAGGCCCTGGCTGCAGACTACTCTGCTTTCGCTTCGTCGCGCATAGTTCACCTGCCGCAAAAGGGTAATGGCAGCACTGGCGGTACAAGCAGGACAAGTTTTACAGTCACGGTGCGGCTGCAACTCTCGCCCTACCCTACATGCACCTAGCCCCTTGTACAGAATTTGTCGCCAACAGAGAGTCACTCCGCGCGACCCGCCGCACAACCTCAATGCCCCAAATTCAACTTCAACACCCCAGAACGTACCTTCTCCTAGGCGCAGCGCTGAGCCGCCGTGCGGCACGCCGTGCAGCCGCCGCAGCACCTGCCCCGCGCCACACGCGCCCAGCAGCGCGACCGCCGCCGCCGCGCCCGCCGGCGCGCCCGCCGCCGCCAGCGCCGCCGTCGCGCCCGCGCCGCTCGCATCCGGCAGCTCATAATCCTCCACGTGTTCGGGCGCTGCCGCTGCGCTGCCGCCGCCGCTGCCGCCGCCGCCGCCACCGCTGCCGCCGACCACGCGCACGTACTCCACCATCCCGTCGGCATCAATGTGCACATCGACGCGCCGCCACGTGGCAGCGCTCGCCCCCGCGCCGCCGCCGCTGCCGCCACTGCCGACGCCGCTGCTGCTGCCGCCGCTGCTGCCACCGGCGACGGCGTCGGCGACGGCGGCGCGCGCCTCTGCGAGCGTGAGGGCGCCGCCAGCACGCGCCTCCATCAGATGCGCTGCGGCGTCTAGGAGACTGTCGCCGGTGGAGGCGGCGGCGGAGGTGGCTGCGGCGGCGGCGGCGGCGGTGGCGGCAGCGGCGGAGCGATCTGCCGGGTCGTCGCCCATTGCGCCCGTTGCCATTGCCTGCGGCAACAAAGGCGGCAACAGCATTGCTCAGTAAATGTACGCTTGCGTTAGGCCTGCCACAAACCATGCGGTGTTGAAGCCACACTTCTCCGCATCGTCTGATGCCACAGGAGTAGCGCATAAATCTGCGACGCCACGGCCTCTCATCCGGTCGCTGCGCAGCAGCACGCAGCAGCGCTCACTCTGAGCTGATCCACATGAGGCGGACTTCTGGAAGTGTGAAGCGCATGCATGTGATGTCCGATCCGACGGCTCAGCAGGCAGGACGATGAAGCGCCGGCGCAAGGCACTCCATGTGCGGAGTCTCTGCGGCAGCGCGCAGCGGCAGCAGCAGCAGCAGCAGCAGCAGCAGCAGCAGCAGCAGCAGCAGCAGCAGCGGCAGCAGCAGCAGCAGCGGCAGCAGCGCTCACCCTGAACACGTCGCTCATGTCGAGCCGGTGCTGCGCGAGCAGCGTCTGCAGCTGCGCCCCCGCCTCCCCCACCGTGCGCGCATCCAGCGTGATCACCGAGCCGCCGTCCGCCCTGCACGTCACGCGCGCGGGCACCTGCAGCCGCCGCTGCCGCAGTGCTGCTGCCGCCGCTTCTTCGCCGTCGCCGCCCAGCGGCAGCGGAGCCTGTATCTCTGATAGCTCTCCGTCTAGCAGCACCGCGCACTGCAGCGGCGGCGGTGGAGAGGCGCTGGAGCTGCGGTGGCGGCGGCAGCGGCGCGCCGGCGCTGGCGCTGCGGAGACCGCCACTGCCGCTGCTGCTGGTGCTGCTGGCGCTGCTGCGGGCCGGTCATCGGAGTGTTGACCGCCATGCTCCTGCATAGGCAAATTGTCACTATCTGCTGCTGCTGTTGCTGCTGCTGCTGCTGCTGCCGTTGCGCTGCTGCGGGTGCCGCCGTTGTGCAGCTGAGCCTCGCCACGCGTCGCGCTCGCGTCGCGGAGACTGGCAGTTGCGCCGTCGATCGCGCCGTATTGCAGTGCGCTGCCGCGCGCGTGGGCTAAGTTCGCTGCCTCTGCCTCATTTGCGTCAGCGGCAGCAGCGGCAGCGGTGTGTGCAGCAGCAAGAGCGCAGTGCTGCAGTCCCGCGCCGCCCGGTTGCGCGCGCTGCAACGTAGCGGCGTCTGCCGTCGCGCTGCCCTCTACGCCGTGTGCTGCTGCCGAGGCTGCAGCGGTCGTGTGTGCTGCAGATTGTGACAGCGTAGACGGCAGAAGCGCTCCAATGCGGCCTGCAACTGCAGCGCTGCCATGTGACGCAGCTGCTACAGACGACGCTGCTGCTGCCGGCGATGTCGTAGCGTCTGCTGCCCTGCCATCTGCGCCCGCTGCAGTGGCGGCGGCAGCGCGGTCATGCGTGGCAGCAGCAGCGGCGGCGTGCGCCGGCATGACTGCACTGTTCTCAGGAGCAGCAGCAGCAGCAGCGGCAGCAGCAGCAGCGGCAGCAGCAGCAGCGGCAGCAGCAGCAGCAGCAGCAGCAGCAGCAGCAGCAGCAGCAGCAGCAGCAGCAGCAGCAGCGGCATCATCATCGCTCAACCCATCGGCGCCACTCTTATCCTCATCAAAATCGACAGCGCCTTCACTGTTGAAGTCATCATCGCCGTCCCGGCCGCGCTGCTGCTGCCGCTGCCGCCGCCGCCGCCGCTGCTGCTGCTGTTCCGTCAACTGTCTGCCGCTGCCATTGCCGCCGTCGCTGCCGTCGCTGAAGCCACCGGGCCTGCTGCTGACGCTGCCGCTGCGGCGCCTGCTGCTGCGATTTCTCACCCCTGTTGCCAGTGCCTTGCCCTTTTCTACAGGTGATTCTGCTGCGCGTTCGCTCGCCGATGGCGGTCGTTGCGCAGTACTAGGGTTTGCCCTAGGGTTAGGGCGCCCCCCCCTGGGACCCCCCGCAGCGTCAATGTCCCTGCCTTCCACAATCCTGCTATTAGCGGCTGTTGCGGGCGCGGCTGTTGCGCGAGCCGCGCCCGCTCTGAAGTCTGGCCCATCTCTCCTGGTGCAACGAAAGATGAGACGAGATTTCAGCGCTCAGACCGAGTCAAGTTCATGGCGCTGCACGTGACATCAGGTTTAGGGTTGGGGTTAGGGTTTGAAATGCTGTGGTCCGAGTTGCTGCAAGGGTCAGCTTGGCACGCGCACCCTCGGAGGACAGTGATTCTACTGAGTACCTTGCTGTGAAGACTGGCCCACCTTTATTGGCGGAATGGAAGGACGGAAGACGGTCGCGCGCTGAGACACCGCCTTCGTTGAGCACTGAGACATCACGCAAAATTAGCAATGGCGCGTCACCCTTGCTGAGCAGTGAAGCATGACCTGGGTTGAGCATCATCACGATACCACCATGGCTGACCAACGAGCTATCACCTGAACAAGCTCTCCTCCCCGCCGCCGCCGCCTCCCCCCTCCAGACCCCCCGCAATCGGCTGCCACCCCTGCTCCCCCCTCCCGCCCCGTCCCCCCCGCCCCCCACCACCAGTTGCAGACGGCGGCCTCCCCAACCCATCACCTCCACCCCCAGCCCTCCTGACGACCGCATGGTGCTCTGGGAGCCTCCGGGTTTGAAGGCGGGGCCCGCCGCTGCTGCCGCCGCTGCCGCTGCCGCCGCCGCCGCCTCCCACTCGGCGTCGCGGCCGAAGGCGCCGCCGCCGCCGCCGGCGGGGCGGAATGCCGCCAGCGCCGCGGACGCTCGCCCTTAGGTTTAGGGTTCAGGGTTGGGGGTTAGGGTTGGGTTTTGGGTTAGGGTTAGGATTAAGGCTGCCGCCAGTGCCGCAGACGCGCGCCCTGCGCGCGCACAGTTGAGGTGTGAAATACTGGTTGCGTGTGTGTTATGTGTCAGAGCCAGACTGCCCTCCCCCCCCCCCCCCCCTTTTCTGTTGCTGCTGCCGCAGCCACCGTGCTGCCTCCGTGTTGGTGATGCCGCCTGCTGAAATTTCGCAGCGCAGCCATGTCATGGGGCGGAACGCCGCCAGCGCCGCGGACGCGCGCCCTGCGCGCACAAGATATGATGAAAAAAAACTGGTGCGCTTGTGGCATGTGTCTGTAGAGCGCATGCCGAATGCCGAATTCGTTTTAAAACCCTGCGCGTACACAGTTGGAGTGCGAAACAATGGTTGCGCCTATCGTGTGTCTGTAGAGCGTGCCAGGTTCTGCAAACTGAAGTTGGGGTTAGGGCGAGGGTTGCGGTTGGGGTTGACCTAACCCTAACCCTAACCCTAACCCAGAGTAGGGTTGCTGGTTGTATGGCAGCGTTCATGATTGCGTCTTTGCATGACCCAGTGCGCAATGCACCTGCCATGTGTACCCCCCGCCCCCCCCCCCCCAATTACCGGCAGATGTACTGACAAGGGCGGCAAGTTGCGGCCTGGAAGAGACTCAATTTAAATATTCAAAGCAAACGCAGCAAGCACTTCAAACGCACTTGTGACACGCCGACCGCGCGCACACCAGCAGTCTCTGCAGCAAAACTTCAACTGAAGTTGCAAACTTCACACCTGTCCTGTAAGGGTCCTCATCATACGTGTACAGCTCGCCGTCGCCGCCGTGCGCGAAGCCGCCGCCAGCGGGTTTGAATGCTGGCCGGTTCGATAACCGCCGACCTGTCCTGTAGGGGTCCTCATAAGGGTCGGTAAGCGGCGGCGGCTGCGCAGCCGCTGCTGTCGCCGCCGCCGCTGCTGCAGCGGCAGCGTTTCGGCTCACCGACGGGCGAACGTCAACGCTGCGCTCCTTGTTTCGGCGTGCTGTAGGTTTGGCTGCTGCTGCTGCTGCTGCTGTAGAGGACGTCTGCCGGTTTCTTGATGAGGCTGAGAGTGTTGCAGATACGGTGCGATCGCATCAGAATAAGTGCGCCGGGAGAGCTGAGCTCGACGCAGACTTATGCGTGTGGCAGCAAGCAAACGTCAACAGTGCTCAGCGACCCTGCAGTGCACAGGTTGTAGTAGCAGCAGCTGCAGCAGCGCGTAGCGTACACTTCAAGTACGTTAGCAGATGTGTACGCTGCGCTCCTGTGGTAGCTGCTGCATTTCATAGCGTATGCTTCAAGTATAGTGACACATGTGTACTGCGCTCCTGGCTCTGGCACGCATTGTCAGCTAGACGGCATTGGAGCTGAAATACTCTGTGCCTCCGTTGGCTCCTGCACGGCCAACAGCCCCAAAAGTGGCTGATGCAATTGGCATTTCTTTCTTCATTCGGTTCATGTGCCATTCCAAACTGCAAGTGCGCGGCATCACAGTGTGGTGTAGTAGCCCTAAGGCACCCCAGAAGGGGATGGCTACCCTGCCTACCCCTAACCCTAACCCTACCCCTAACGTTAACTCTAACCCTATTCTAATCCTAACCTGACCCTAGCTTTAACCCTAACCCTAGGTGTGCACAAGCTTTCTGACTCGGCGGTCAAGCCAGGGCCGCCACAGTCGGTTCCAACACAAAACAGGGCAACCTAGCTCAGTGGTAGAGCCCGAGTCACCACAACAGCGCCTGCGGCCTCAGCTCACCTGCGTCAGCAGCAGCGCCACTGCGCGGCCGCGGCGCCGCGCCCGCGGGGAACGGCCGCACCTCAGAGTCGCCGCGGCGCCGCTGCTGCGGCGGTGCCAGCGGCTGCCGCTGCTGCTGCCGCTTTGTCTGCGTGCCGCGGCGGCCCTTGACGCCGCGCCCGCCTCGGCCGCCGCTGCTGCCGCCGCCGCCGCCGCCGCCGCCGCTGCCGCCAACTTCTGCACTCTCGCTGCCGTCCTGCGGCGCTGCGGCGGCGGCATCGTCCGCTTCCGTCTCAGAGAATTGGGCATCAATGGCGCTGGCAGCAGAGTCGCCGAACTGCTCGCTGGTGCCGGCTGCTGCCGCTGCCGCCGCCGCCGCCGCAGACTCCCCGTGCGGCCCCTGCCACGTGTACCCCGACGCGTACGACGGCAGCTGAGCATCGTCGAAACTCGCACGCCGCCTGTCCCCAGATGCAACCACCCCATCGCCACCGCCGCCGCTGCCGCCGCCGCCGCCGTCGGCAGCGGCGCTCTCCGCGGGAGCATCGGGGGCGGCGGCGGTGAACGTCGCGCGCCGCGCGCCCTCCGCCGCAGCAGCGCCGCCGCCGCCGCCAACGCTCAGCAGCCCCGCCTTGATGGCAGCGAGCTTAGCGTGAAGGTCATCCAGCACCGCAAACGTCGCCGCTATATCGGGCGCCGCCTGCTGCTGCTGCGGCGGCGGCAGCGCGGGATGCGACGTCGGCGGCGGCGGCGCGGCGGCGGCCTCAGGCGCGGCTGCCGCCGCTGCCGCTGCCGCCGCTGCTGCCGCCGCTGTCTGCTGGGGCCGCGCGTCGTGCGGCGGCGATCGCGGCACTGCTGCCGCGCCGCCGGGGGCAGCGGCGTCATTGCTCTGCGCATGGCTGCTCTCGCCGGGCACGACCTCTGCGTCAGCGCCGCTGATGAGCGCTGCTGCTGCTGCACCCCCGCCTGTACCACCTGTAGGGTACAATTCGCCCTCGGTGCCACCGCCCCGCTCTTGCTGGGGCCCGGGTAAGGCATCGTCCGCAGCATTGCTGCCGCCGCTGCCGCCACTGTCGCCGCTGCTGCCGCCGCTGCCGCCGCCTCCGTCGCTGCTGCTACCGGTGGCGCCAGCGCTGGCGTCATCGGTCTGCGGCTCTGCCGGTTGAGCACTGCTGTCATCCAACGTCAAGTTGTCGCCGGTGGTGTCGGGTGTGTCAGCGCTCGGCGGACGCCCCTCCCAGCGCGCGCGCATCTCCGCCAGGCGGTGCACCTGAGCGATGATGGCACGAAGTGTGCCATATATCATTTTGGTGGATGACATTCTGAACTTGTGTTTGTTTGACTTTGTGTTTGTTATCGTAGCGTGCGCGCATTTCCGCCAGGCAGTGCACTTGAGTAATCACACTACTGCGAATACCATAAACAATAATGGGTACCTTCATGTATTGATGTGACCTTGTTTGTTATCCTAGCGCGCGGACATTTCCGCCAGACAGTGCACCTGAGCAATGGCAACATCAGGTGTACATGAGATTTAGTGAACGACTTGGTTCATTCATTGATGTGACTTCATCTTGAAATGTCGTGACGTTAGCACGCAATCCAATATTCAGGTGGAAGGCACTTGCGGCTAACCATCCCTTGTCACCAGAGCTCAACGATCTTTTTGATTCGTTTTCGTTCAGATGCTTGCATCTTTGTCAGACTGCTATATACCTGAGCAAGTTCACTAGTAGGTTTGCCATGGTGCATGACTTAGTTTTGTTCCAATGATTTGACATTCTACACATGTTGTGACCTCAGTGCACAATCGGATTCAACGCGTGTGCGTCTCCGCCGAATTGCTGTGCACCTGAGCAGCTACAACATCAGGCTTGCCATGTCCCCAGTGGACGACAAACGACCACTTCGAGTATGATATTGTGGCTGAAAAATCATCTAACCCTCTGGCGCATTAATGTTGAGCACTGTGGCAATCAGCGCCGACTGGGGGCAGGACGGGCAGGGTCCACTTCTGCAGTAAGTACATACATACATATGGGAGAGGAGGTGGCTGCCCAGGCGCCCCGTGCGCCGCGCCGTCTGGCAGTGCTGATTTGTCAATGAATGCCATCTATGGAGGGGTATGTTGTACTTCTGCAGTACATGCATACCTGGGAGAGGTGGCGGCTGCCCAGGCGCCCCGTGCGCCGCGCCGTCTGGTAGCGCTCCACGATGTCGCGCATGTCGGCGTCGAGCACTGTGGAGATCTGCGAGTCGCGCTTGTAGCTCGCCGGCACCGCCCCCGGGTCGACTATGGTCTCCAGCAGCAGCCACAGGAACGCCGCGTACTCCTCTTCGTCGATGTTCTATGGGTGGCAGATGGGGGGGGGGGAGGGGCTGCTTCGTTCAACCCTAAGAAGTTGAAGCTGTCAGACAGCTTGATGTGATTATGTCCGGACATAAGGGGCAGGCACAGTCTACAGGTTGCTACATATCCACCAGCAATAATTTCATTGGCACGTGGCAGCAGCAGCCACAGGAATGCCGCGTATTCCTCCTCGTCGATGTTCTGTGGGCGGCAGAAGAGGGGGGGGGGGGTAGGGCACCTCAACTTCAACTTGTGCCCTCTACATTCACAAGTGGAACCTGTCAGGTTGCTTGATGCAGTATTGACTGGAAACGGGAGGCAGGCACAGTCAACAGGACTGCTATATATCCACCAGCACCCATGTTATCGGCACTTTGTCAGTATACGCTGGCAGGAAGGCGTTGTGGCAGTGTCGCGGCACCTGCGCGCACAAGCATTAGCATCAGGGCCAGCGCGTTAGAACTGGACAGCAGGAGAGCGCAGACATTAACAGAGCGCTCACAGTGTGCATTGGTCATGGCAAAGCTGGCATCAGGTTTAGGATTAGGGTTAGGGTTAGCCTTTGCCAGGCACCACAGGAGCAAACGCATGTGTTACATCCTGACGAAGCATAGGTGCGACTCTGACTCTGACTCTAAGCTGCTGGCAAGTGTACCTGCCTCTGTCTGCATCCTCCTAGCTACACTTGGCGCAAGGGTCCGGCAGACTTTGCAGACACACGACGCGCCCCCCCCCCTGACCACAATCGCCATTGCCCACACCCAAACAACTAAAGCGACGGATCGACAACTTTGACGCAACAAATCACCGTGGCAGAGTGGGAAACGCGAGGTGGACCCAATGCAGAAGTTGAAGTTCAGAACAGTACTTGACCGGGCAGGCTAGTTTTACTGTAGGTGCTTGCGCAAGCGGAGATACAGTTCTGACTCAAGGCACGAGAGGTACTGATCTGGTGCTGGACCAGTCAATGAAGCGCACTGGAAACATGAGCATCTGCGCTGTGTTGCAGTTGAGTAGGCACATGCAGATTTGTCCTGTTCAGCGCACGCACAAGCCCAGTCAGGCAACGTTTACTATTAATAATTTTGAAGTATTACGGTAAACCCTGTTTGAATAGGCAAAGAAAATGGTTGACAAGGTAGGTGTGGCACGTCCCCTACTCTGCCAAACTTCAACTGGCATCCGCCCCTGTGTCCGCCAGTGCAAACAGTTCCGTGGGAGGCTGCAAAGGCGAATCATCCTACAATGCATTTCCGCTGCAAAAGTGCATCATCGTGCAAAATATAGGCAGCTGGACCTTGCCTCTGTCCATATGTCCGCCAGCTCAAACAGCCCGCGACAAAAGGCGGCCAAGCCCTGAATCGGTGCTGGACCAGTCATTTCTGAACTACTGGTAATGCGAGCGAGTGGTGCAGCTTGGTAGGCGTGTGCAATGCAATGCAGGTGTGGCACGTCCTACTCCGTCAAACTTCAACTCGCCTCTGTCCAGATGTCCGCCAGCTCGAACAGCCCCCTAAAAAAGGCCGCAAAGTCCATGCGCCCCCCCGACCGCCGTGTGTCCCTCTCCCAGTCCGCCTCCGCCGCCGCCGCCACCTCCTCCGCCGCTGTCTCCGGCACTAGCGCCAGGTGCAGCTTCCTGTTGAGCAGGAAGTAGGCGTCCTTGTCGATCACGTCGGCGCTGCCGCCGCCGTCACCGCCGCCGCCCCCGCCGCTGCTGGCACCGTCATCGCTGCCCCTGCCTGCGCCGCCGCCGCTGCGCCTGCCGCCACCGCCGCCGCCACCGCCGCCGCTGCCGCCTCCACGGCCGCCTGCAAAGCTCGCGCCGCTGCCGCCGCCGCCGCCGCTGCGGTGGCAGCCGAGCGGCGGGTACGCCCAGTACTCCTCGGCGATCTCCTGTATGAGGGGGCTCGCGCGCAGCCCCTGGCGGCGCCGCAGGCTGACGGGCGTGTTGACGGCGGGGTTGCCCTGGCGCTTGTAGGGCGCGGGCGCGTCCGCGGGGTCGCGCACGGTGACCACGTTGTCGGCGCGGATGTGGTACATGACCTGCGCGCGGGGGTGGCGGGGGGGGGGGGTGAGGGGGGGGGGGGGCTTTTGATTGGTGCATGCGGTGCAAAGCGCCACTGCGACGTGACCTGTGCGTTTGTCGGGGTCGCGCACGGTGACCACGTTGTCGGCGCGGATGTGGTACGTGACCTGCGCGCTTGTGTGTGTTCGGGAGGGGGCGGGGGGGGCAAGAGGGTCGTGGGTGCGGGTGCGGCGGCGGCCGGATGTTGGGGGGGGGGGGCAAGGACGGGGTTGTGCACGGTGAAGATGTCGCGGGGTGTGTGGGGGGGCGAGACGCGGGCTTTCGAGAAGTGGTGCAAGTCGACCGGCAACGGGGGGCGGCGCGACGGCAGCGCGCTCAGACGGGACTGAAGTCCTGAGCCACACGAACACATCAGCCTTGGCGGGGCAGCAATATAGACGGCGCGCTACGCCGCCGCCTGCCTGTGCGAAGGCCAGCAGCAGCCAGCAGCTTCGTGGACGCGCACCGCCTCGGCAGCGCGAGCGCAAACCAGCAGGAGCGGATGAGTCTCTAAAGGCAGGCGGCGCGGCTCTGCGTGCGCGTGTTTCAAATGCACTTTTGGTGTCAAAGCAGTTCCGGCGGACGCGTGCGTGGTCGCGTGCGCTCGCTGGAGCAGGTGACACTCCTGTGCGGTGCGCCACGCCACCACACGTGCACATTGCCCAGGGTCCCAAGGGTCAGGGAACTGTGCAGGCGCATTGCTCAAGCCCCGGGGGCACCCACCGCCTGCCACGCTAGCAGCGTCCCCCCTCACCAGCGGCGGGCAGCGGCGGCGACACCGGCAGCGCCCACAGCCAAGGAACGGATGGAGACACGCTGCCCAATAAGGTGACTCATATATAAAGAGCTCTTCAAGTGGCCTCGTGAGACCGATGGCTGAACTCTGAGCGTGCGTCAGGTGTCTAAAGCGATGTGAACGAATGCGCCGCGCGCTGGATGGCGCGGCGGCGTGGCAGCGCGCTGAGCGTTGCGCACACATGATCCATTTAAAACCATTTTGAAGTTAAAAGCGCGGGCAGCTGCAGTGGCGCATTTGCTCAAGCTGCATTCTGAGTACTGATTGGTCTTGCTTCATCCAGAGGTGAGAAGAGGGAAGTGCACAACTAAAGCACTGCACCTGCATCACCATGTCTGTGACAGTGGTGCTGACTGCCACTGTGTGTGGTTGTCGGCTTCGAGCAGCATCAAAATGCTGTTTTTCGGAGCTCCTCTGCAGCTGCATGTCTGCGACATACAGAAAGGCCGCAAGTGGCACTCGCCAGATGTACGTGCTGCCCCTGTCTGTCCTGCAGAGTTGCCTATACAGTACATCAACACTTTCGACCTCTTGCAATCGAGTTTCCTGACCAATTACTTCAGAATGATGAGTGATGTCGTGCAACACTTCAATACCTGCTGCTGAGAAAGCATTCAAGTGCTTACCTCCTGCTGCATCCTTTTGACCTCCATCCTGTCCTCCTTGCTGAGGACAGCAAGCAGCACGTCTCCCTCGCCATCTGCCTCCTCTGGACCGTCGTCGTCAGCAACCTTCCTCCCCCTCTTTCGTCCCTTCCCTTTGCCAGCAAGGAAAGGGGGTGGCTTTGACACCTTTGAGCCCCGCCGCATGTTGTCTGCCATGACTTTGGCATACTGCACGTGCTTGACGCCAACATTTTCGTCTATCTCGAGCTGGCCCAGTGCCACTGCAGCATCTAGCTGCGCAACATAAGTGACTGTGGTGCCGGGCTTGCGAGAGTGCGGCGTCGGTGGCGACTCCATGGCTTGCCTCTGCTCGTCGTGTGTAGGTCTGCATCAAGCACCCATGCACTGAAGCTAGAATCAAAGACCTTACTTCAACTGTTGGGTGTCGCCTGTTACACCGTTACATGGAAGTTGAAGTACCACCACTACTTACCATACCTTGCCTGTGAAAGTGCCGTGATTGCAACGCATTGCTACGCAGGCAGTTTGCTGCCCTCGTACATGCCAAGGTTCAAGTAGGTAAGCAGACTTGTCTCACTATCACAACATCGACCACATCAACACGGCCTCCACCAACCTACCCTAACCCTACCCCCTGACCATCATGATCTTTGAAGGCAAACAGCCATCAGCATTGCACTGCGTGCTCCAGCGGCCTGCAAAACATTGCCATCCGTGAGCCGCCAGTGCAAATGTGTTTAAAACGGTCATCTGTGCCTCAGAGCACAAATGCAACTCAAGGTTGCCATCTGCAGATATTGCCATGTGCATGTGTTCTTATTGACTGTTTCGCGCGCAATTTTGTAGGTTCCTTGCAGGTGTAGGTCCCTCTCAGTGAGAAGGACGTTGAAAACTTTGTTGGCGTCGATGAGAGGAGTTCCCTGCTGTTTTCATAGCAGAAACAACGGGGTGAGTACGGACGCTGAACTCAGTGCTCAGTGGGCTCAGAACTCACCCCCATCATCTCTGTTATGAAAACAGAAGGGAGATTCCTCTCATCAATGCCAAATGAGTTAATAGCGTCATTCTCGCTGGGGGGGACGTACCGTGACACCTGCAGGGACAAACCCACCACAACTCTCGAGGCTGCAGCAAGAGTTGCAGTTGGTGACTCTCCCTGCTGTGGTTCCCGGCGCGTTCAGCGTGCCCTCCATTGCGCAGGTTGGCTTCCTGATGACGCTGTCATGGCTGCTGCACGTGGCTGGTGTGCAGCTCGGCTCACCCCCTTGAATCGCCGCTGCCTCGGCGTGAGAGCCGATAGGATCAGAGTGGAGTTGAGGCCGTTGTCCTGATCGCCGCCCGTGCCGACACCGCCACCACAACCGCAGCGTTGCCGTTGCCGCAGCCGACACCGCCGCCATCACTGCTGCACTTCAGCAAGCCGACGAAAACCGCGCCTGCATTTCAGCCAACCTTCAAGATGCCGCCGCAGGGCCGGACGGCACCATCACACTGGTGGCGCACAACAACTTGGAGGGTGAAGGACGCATAGCTTACTTCCTGACGCGAGCGAAGGCGATGGAGTTCATCCGCAAGAACCACGGCACCTTCAACGGCGTGCCGCCCTGCATGGACACTGTCTGCGCAGCGGCGCTGGGGCAGCTATATGATCAACCCTCTCCAGCTCCTGCTAGACGCCCGCCAAGGCGGCTACGCAATCGCCGCGTGCAGAGCTCTGCGTAGCGACGGGAGCTGCAGCCCAGAGGTTGTCCTGGACCTGCGTTTAGAGCTGCGGCGGCGTGGCGGCGGCGGCAGCGGCACCGACTTCGTGTGCGCGTGGGCCCAATTCCACCGCTTCGAGCAGGACGGCAGTACGCCGCAGGACGCATGATTGCTACCGTCACCGCAGCCGCAATGGCCTGGAGGCCAGGGTATCCGGCGCAATGGTACCGTGTTGCCGGGCTGGCCGCGAAGGACATCCTCGATTGAATCCAAGACGCATTCATTCTGCTGCCTATCAGTTCTGCTCGAAGCGGTGGATTTGAGCGCACGTGCACATGAAGTCCGTGCCGCTGCCGGCGCCGCCGCGCCGCCGCAAGTCGAGACGCAAGTCGAGCACACGCGCTGGGGTGCAGCTGCTGTCGTTGAGCCGCCGCGCCGCCGCAGCTTTAAACGCAGATCGAGGATAACCTCTGGGCTGCAGCTCCCGTCGCTACGCAGAGCGCTGTGCGTGGCGATTATGTAGCCACCTCGGCGGCATCTAGCAGGAGCTTCGGCGGGTTGATGCCGTCGTATAGCTGCCCCAGTGCCGCTGCGCAGACTGTGTCCATGCAGGGCGGCACGCCGCCAAAGGTGTCCTGGCTCACGCCGACGAACGCGATCGCCGCCGCTCTCTTGAGAAAGTAGGCGGCGCATCCTTCACCCTCAGTGGTGTTGGGCGGCAGCGGCGGGCCCTGCGGTGGCACGGTTGGCTGAGATGGCAGCGCGGTTTGCGTCGGTGTGCCGGAGTGCAGCACTGACGGCGGCAACGTTGGCATCGGCGGCGGCAAGAGCACTCTGCCGGTGTCTGAGCAGCGGCGGCAGGGCGGCAGCTGCGACTGCGGCCACTGCTTTCGTGAAGCGAGGGCGATCCAAGGCCCGAGTGGCTAGTCATGCAGGTGCAATAGAGGGTGCTGCGGAGGCAGGTGTCTCCACGGCCGTCAGTGCTGGCGGTGGCGGCGCTGCGGCACCTGCTGCCACTCCTTCCGCGGCGTGCGTCATGACAGTGGTCTGCACACACACAACACAGATGCCAAGGTCAAAGTCGGTGAATGAACCCGCAATACCCGTTGAAAAATGACATTCCGACGCGCGTCTTGTCTCAACGATGTACAACAGGGGCGCAGGCGCCTTGGCTTTAAACTGCTTGTGGCAATATCTTCAAGATCTCGGAGGAAACTGGTCCAGTGCATGTCAAATCAGACGTCACAGTGTGGTACGCCATTGATCTTCCATAGGGCAACTGTAAACAAAGCAGAGTGAAAACTTTCAATGAAAATGCACGCTCCGACTTTCGTTCGCAATTGTGCAAATCTCATGATCATGTGCACATCGTGAATATGCAGTCTGCAGATGCGGCCACCAGACCTTAGCATGACGCTTCGCATGAGCGCACCGGCAGCATGTGGGGGATGCGCCTCATCTGCATAACGAGATCTTGGTCAGCTGGGTGAAGATTACTCCCCTCACTTCGACCATGCCTGTTCCCGATGCACAACCTTTTGGCATTGACAGTGGCAGCATCCGCCGCATTGTGCAGCTGCTGCCGCATGCATATGCATGCGCGCCCGACCTGCATTGCCCAGTTGCTTCACGGAGCGGAGTGAACGGAGAAATGGCGAGCTCACCTCCGTGGCATTTTCCCAGCCTCTCTGACGCCTTGCACTTGCCTTACGCCTCCCTTTCTCTGCTGGCGGACCACAGTGCAGAGCATGGTGAGCTGCAGCCACGGTGAAATTTTGAGGGTGTTAAAGCTGAGACGGCGAGTCTCCAATTTGAAGTTTGGGAAATGCAGAAAATAGTAGCTATAGCTGTGTGTGTTCAGTAGCTATAGCTGTGTGTGTTCAGGCGAAGTGACGCTGACGCTAGCTACAGTGGCAGCAGAAGCAGCAGCTCAGCAGCAGAGCAGCAGGCAGCAGCTGCGGCAGCCACTGGCGGGACCATCTAGCATTCGGCATCAAGAGACAGTGATATACCGCGCGCTGGAGTGCTGATGTCAATAGCGCGGGAAAGAGATGAGAAGAAGGCGACTGTGGCAGAGGTGCGTAGTCAAAGTGATTGAATACGCTGGCTGCTGCCTCTAAAAGGACAAAGTGTATGTTTGCGCAACGCACGCGTGCGTAGCTGACACTAGGAAGGGGGTTGCATACTGTGTACCTACATCTTGAAATTGACTCCTTTTTCTAACATTTTGTGATTGGCAAGCGCACTTTTTGATGCAGACATGTGAGGTAGTGAAGCTGGTGATCAATCATCCTCTGCACTTTTATCACTTGAGCGCTGGCGCATCGGACAGTGCTGCACATGCCGCGAACCCTCTTCGTCGCACTTCAATTACACTTCAAGTTGTGCGCCGTCGCCCGAGCAAGCTACGCGCCTGCCGCCACGTGCGGGCGCCGGCCTCCGCTGCTCAACTTCAATGTTGGACAACGGCTCATCGAGAGCAGCAGCGCTCATCACGCTGAGCGACGCTGTCGCAATGCGCCGCGCATCGCTCTCGCTGCCGCTGTCGCGTTCACCCACGACTGGCACCAAGAGTCCTAGAAGTCAATTGCGAACACAAAGCATGTGTTACGGCCACCGTGCGCGCAGGGCAGGGCCTGCGGCAGATGGAGAAAAAATTGTGTGCGCATTGTCGGCACGCGCTGACTTGCAGGCGTTCCGCAACCCCATGTGCAGCGGCTGCGCATGCGCTGTAACCCCGTAATTGGTACCAGACACCGCTGACATGATCAACGGTGTCCATCCTTGCCACCGATCACCCCCCCCCCCCTTGTTCCCCCTCGCACTTCCAGGGCCTGCGGCAGATGGAAGAAATCGTGAGCGCGCTGCTCGTGCGCGCCAACTCGCAGCCGTTCCGCGAGCCCGTGGAGTGGCGCCGCATGCACTGTAACGGAGTCGACCGACACGATCATACTTCGTGTTCCCCGCCACGATTGCCGCTGATCATATACCCGCGCTCCCCCCCTTCTGCCCCCCCCCCGCGCGCACGCGTCTCCAGGGCTTGCGGCAGATGGAAAAGATCGTGAGCGCGCTGCTCGTGCGCGCCGACTCGCAGCCGTTCCGCGAGCCCGTCGAGTGGCGGCGCATGCGCCTGCACGACTACCCCGACAAGGTCAAGAAGCCCATGGACCTCGGCACGGTGCGGCGCCTGCTCGCGGCGGGCGAGTACCGCACGCCCGCGGAGGTCGCGGCAGATGTGCGACGCGTGTGGGCGGCGGCGCGCGCGTACAACGCCGAGGGGACGACGCTGCACGAGCTGAGCGTTACCCTGGGCAAGAAGTTTGAGGTGAGGAGTGTCACCGTGTGTGTATGTAGTGGTTGGAGTTGCGTGTTGTGGAAGCTTTGTGCGGCGCGTGTGGGCGGCGGCGCGCACGTACAACGCCGAGGGGACGACGCTGCACGAGCTGAGCGTCACCCTCGGCAAGAAGTTCGAGGTGAGGAGCGTCACCTGTGTGTATTGGTTGGCGTTGCGTGTTGTGTAAGCTTTGTGCGGCGCGTGTGGGCCGCGGCGCGCGCGTACGCAGTGTGTTTGTTGGAGCTGGAGCAGCGTAGGTTTTGAGCGGCACAATCGGGCGATGGCGCTCGCGTACGATGCCGAGGGTACCACCCTGCATGAACTGAGCATTACTCTTGGCAAGAAGTTTGAAGCGAGAATAAGGGCGCGCTACGCAGCTCCGCAGCCAATAATGGCACCTTGCCATGTGGCCAATCACATCTACGCCAGTCTGGAAGTTGAAGTGAATTTGGGCGACGCTCTTTCGCAAGATGTCGCGCTCACAAGCAGTCGGCGCCGCAGCAATGGCGCAGCCCCCGATGTCTCAGTGACACATCTGTAACTGGTGAACTGTTGCAGCGCCCGTTTTCTCCCGCCCCCTGCAGGGCACACAGGTGATTGGCTGTCGCCGCACGTGCGCGAGGCGCAGTCAAGCGTCACCAATACCACGATGTGCCCGAACAAACTCATCCGTCAATTTTTCGTACTGCTTATACCCCGCCAATCGGGGCACCGCACATCAATCCGCAATGCCTGATTTTGGCAGCCCCCCCCCCCCCCCCCCCCCGCCCCCCACTTGATCAGGCACTCCACATTGATTCGATTCGCCTAGGCTGCTGAACAGTGGCAGCAACCCCTCTCCCCCCAACAGGCACTGTACACATCCAATCCTAAACTAAGTAGCCGCGGCAGCATCCCCTCCCCTGTGCACGCCCGAACAGCCACAGTACATTCCGATCGGCACTGCTCAACACACACACACACACCGCCGCACGCGCGCACAAGAGAAGTACGAGCGGCTCCCGCCGCACCTGCGCGAGGCGGAACCCGACGGCGCCGCGCGCCGCAATGTTGAGGGAATCTGTCAATATTTCCAAGTACACATGTACACATTCCCACTTGGACACCGCACATCTCTCGGCATCGCTGAAGTCAACTGCCCCCCCCCCCCCCACCCCACCCTCGCGCGCGCAGGAGAAGTACGAGCGCCTCCCGCCGCACCTGCGCGAGGCGGAGCCCGACGGCGCCGCGCGCCGCGAGGCCCCCCCCACCGCGGACGACAAGCGGCGTCTCGCCGACGGCCTGTACCGCGTCAAGACGGAGGACCTCACGGCCGTCGTCGCCAAGCTCGACCACCGCTGCCCCGACGCGCTCGAGCGCGTGGACGGCACGGACGAGATAGAGATCAACCTAGACCGCATCGATGCGCGCACGTTCCACGACGTCGCGCGCCGCGTCGCCGCCGCGCTGCCGCCGTCGGACGCCAAGCGCGGCGGCGGCGGCGGCGGCGGCGGCGGCGGCGGCGGCGGGGGGGGGGGAGGGGGGGGAGGGGGGGGTGGGCCGAAACGGAAGCGGTCGCGGCCTGAGAATGGGGGGGCTGCGGCGGCGGCTGCGGCGGATCGGGGGGGCGGGGGGGGGGGGGTGGCGTCTTCTTCGAGTAGCAAGCACAAACGGCAGAAGGGCTGACAGTGCATGTAACATAAATATAAATACATGTGAAATATAAGGGAGGATTTTGTGATGCTGCTGCTTTCTTGCGTATACGCGTGCCGATGCTCCCGCCTTGATGTGCACTATGGTGTGGCGCTTTGGCCACACGTGCTTTAGTGCGTGGCCTGGGATCAGGTGTAGCAGGTGCTCACAGCAGCACTTTCAGGGAGCGTGGTGTCATTCACATCACATGCATTTCTTTCTGCTTTCTTGCTTGCAGTTGCTTTCTCTTTTTGCTTTTTCGGTTACATGGTGAAACGGAAAACTTGACCTTTCACAACACACACACACACACACACACAGACAAACACGCATAGCCAGTGCAGTGCACGACGCACTTCCATTGTCAGGACAGCAGATCGTGGGCAGTGCAGTATGGACGTGGCTCTGGATGACCTGCTCAACGAGGTGGAGGGTGCTATATCATGCGCTGGCCCGTCCTACACTGCCGGCGACCGCACGTAAGCGCACACACCTTCCGTTCTAATACTTTCGTTGTCAGCATTGCGCTACTGAGATAATGCTGTGCGACTGTGCCTTACGAAATACTGGCATTGGTGCTCTTCCGGCTGCAGGCGAGCTTTCGTAGGCAGCAATCTGCTGACTGCCAGCAGCTATCAATCTCCTACTCCGCAGCGGAGGTGGGAGTCAGGGTCCGCTGCCTCACCACCACTGCCAGCAAAGCCCAGGATATCGGCGAGTACGCACCCTCGCCTGGACGACATAGACAGCCTCTTAGACCTAGTGAAGGACGACAGCCTGTCGCCGACTCGAAACGCACATTCAGCCACCGCAGCGAGCGGCGCATGCGCCGCCAGCTCATGGCGTGATTGCGACGCGGCACGCGCAAGCAGCGGCGGCAGCAGCGCAAAACGCTGCGGCTTCCCCTGCATCGCGGGGACCTCGCACGCCCCCGGCTGCGCCGCGTCGTCAGCGGGGCGCGCCGCCTGCGGCAACCTGCGCTGCACGGGCTGCGACTTCGCCGTGCTCGCGTTCGACAGCGCGGAGTGGGACGCCGACGTCGACTACATGTTCTTCCGCAACAACATGCCGCGACGCGATAGGGTGGCGACGCGGCTGCGCGCGCGCGGCGGGTGGCGCGCGTACGCGTGTCAGTGCTCGTGGCGCAGCGTCGCAGACGTGGTGCGGCTCGGGCCGCAGTCGGACCTGCGATGGGTGTGCGGGGGGCACTAGCGGTGCGTCACCGGTTGCAGCGGGGGGGGGGGGGGCACTAGTAGTTGAAGTTGTGATACAACACGCGTTCGATGCAAGATTCACAGGCGGGGGGGTCGCCCAAGGGCGCCGCCATTTATAGCACTAAACAGCAACAGATTCACCTTCGAACACGTGCAGATTTGGTGCTGTATGCCTGCATTGCAACCGACATGATGCGCGCTTATGCAGCCCGGAGTAGTTTCCAAGGACACACAGTTCATAATCAAGTACAAACGGCTAGGATGCATAGGACGCAATGCAATTGGCGATTTTGGCGGAGCATGCATGGACGTAAGGCCGCAAGGGTATGTAAGTAAGTGTATGCATGTTGGACTTGAGGTACTTGAATTAGCACTTCAGTGTCGAATGACGGCGGAGAAACCCAGGTGTAATGCCCGTCGATACCGGGTCTGAGGTAGCCACATGTCAGCATGCTTGTACGCCGTTACGTTCACCGTTCACGCCTGCACTACGGAACTTCAACAGTGCTCGGGTGTTGTGAACTCCAAATGGTGACGCGCCATGATAGCCAATCATGCCCGCTGCATTTGTGGACGCGCATTCTTGCGCACTCAGAGCACTCAGAGCAGCAAAGGTTCTTGTGCAGCTGCGGATGCTGCGCCACGGCCGTCAACAGTACTCAACAGTGCCCAGCTGTAGGCTTCACCTCGCCGTGGTAGCTATCTGTGTGTGCCTTAGGTTTAGGATTAGGGTTAGGGTGAGGGCCCGGGACAGGCCAATGTTGACACACACGCAAGAGCAGCAAAACTGTGCGTGCAGCCGCGAATGCTGTGCCGCAGCCCGGTGAGCCAGGCATTGGCTGCACAGCACGCGCCAGTGGAATGGGACACGGCAACCCCATGCTGCGCCCCGCGGCCCTCTTCGCTTTGTGTTCGTCACCGGCCGACCCAGCCTCGACCGTGGCGCAAGCCAGTGCACGTGACGCCACGTGCGACATCTATGCCTCGAACGCTAAAAAGCTTGCACACAGACGTACTTTTGACTACTGTGGATATGGTGGTACTGTTTGACTCATGGCCAATTGCTGCAGCAGTGGCGACCACGGTTATTGGTGGAAGGCATTCGTTGACGGCTAAACACACCTTGTCACCTAGAGCTCTACGATCTTTTGACTCGTTTTCATCTATATGGATGAGGTATGGAAGGACTCCAGTTGAACTCAGGCATCTGACCTCGTCTCTCGCGGACATGGGCACAACACTTCATACCTCGCGTCGCAAAAAAGCGTATTTTGAAGATTATGTTGGAGTTCAAGTGCCCCTTTTGTGGTGGACTGTGTGCTCGGAATCGAGCAGACTCACGACATGCCCCTTAAAGACGGCCTTTCGCGCAGCATGTCATCATGTTGAGGTTTGCTCAAGACGTATTCCGGCTGCCAAATACGCTCCAAGTACGCCGTATTTGTGTGGCTGAATACGTTGTTGTGCAACCCTATCCATACCTCATCCATCTCACACACGCAGCGGGCGCTGCGCGGTCGGCGCTGGGGCCCGATGTGTGCCGAGGGCGCTTGCGGTCACACGCGCACTTTGTTTGAAGTAGTGCGCAGCGCAGTGAGCAGCTGACAAGTGGCGGACCGGCAAAGCCAGCGGAGTGAGCAACCGCGGTCCATGACCTGAGCAGCTGACACGCAGGTCTTGCGCAGACCGCACACGGCCCTCGTTGATCAGCCTAAGACTGCTCTCCAGCCGCACCGCGATCGAGTCGTAGTCAATCGAGCGCCATCTGCGTCGCAATCCTGGCGCCTTCCCCCCGCCCCCCGGCTCCCCACGCCCGACAAACCCTGATCCGGCTGCAGAGCGAACTCTGCTGACATCAGGTCGTTGCGGACCTGCTTCACCCAGTTCAGGGTACCCTCGTTCGTGCGGCTGTCGGTCTTTCACACGAGGCAAAGCGCTGTGGGCGGTTCATGTTCTCTCTACAAGCATGTGAGGCGACGAACGGCACAGAAGCGAGGATCATTCACATGCCGGCCAGCACTGCCAGGAACACAATGTTGAGCTAGCAAGGATGATTTGCACGTGCGAGACAGCTGATGAAGCCACGCAGATGAACGAATTCATTGAAGACGCATGCACCCGCAGCATTCAATTTACAACATCATGCAGGCCATCATGCATCGACTGTCAATTTAAACGGGTAGAACAGAGGCACTAACGAAAGGGCATTGTTTTGTTGTGCACTTGTAAACCAGATATATTCATTTACGTGGAGAGCACAAATCCTCAATTGATGTGTACGCGGAAATCATGGACACGGTCAAACAACATGTCAAGTGCCTGGTCGGTTGCTCCAAGGAGCACAAGCGAGCGCAAGCAATCTCATCTCGATTCCCATCCCCCAAAATCCTTCTGTGCACTTGTGGACAAAACTCGGGCCTGAGGCTGCTGCTGAGCTATCAAAGGGCGCGACCTGCCAAGGCATGGGTCGTGCTCAACTTCACTTGTGCTGCTGCTGCTGCTGCTGCTGCCGTGCTTCACCTAGCGGATGCAAACGACGGCCCCGCTGCTGCGCGGCTGGCGTGGGGCCTGACTATGTGGTGGTGTATCACGGAGTCCTTGTGGGCGATGTTGGACAGCGTGTGCTCAATGTGGGCGAACTTCTTGCCGTTCTGGTTGCTGCGGTGCTCCATCCTGTTGTGCTGGTCCGTCTTGAACTGCATGAAGTCCCGCTCGAGCTCGATGTGCCAGGGGTAAAGGACGGTGGTCTGAAACACGAGGGCGCCGCCTGCCACCACGAAATTAAAGTACGGCAGGAATGTATTGAACTTCGAGACGAAGCGAGACGCCACCATGGTGTTGACTCTGCCTGCCGCACGCGCCGCTCTTTGCCAGTTGCGGTGATTGATCGCTGTGCTGTCACCTGCAACCTGAACTGCGCAGCTGTCGACAGCAGCAACGTATCGTCAATCACGCTGGCACACTGACGTTCAGCGAGAGGCTCGATCTCCCCGGAATAACGGGAATTGCTAGGCCCGCCCTACCGTCTTTTTACCGTCTTTCAGTTACGTTTTCTTCAGTTATTGTGGCGAGTCACTTGAAACGGCGTCCAACTTCAAGCTCTTTGCATGCACGAGATGGCGTGCGTCCGCGCTCTAAGCACTGGCTACGGCTGGCCACAACATTGATTGCTGCCAGCTATCCATACGACATGGTGTTGCATGACCTTCCAGTCAGATAGAGCAACACACTAGAAGCCATGAGGGGCAATAGCGAGGCCTTGTTCGTGCGCCCAGGCGATGCCCTGGATCGCACATCCCAGAGCAGCAGCGAGGTCCGCTCTGAGACGAAAAGCTTTGCTGTAATCTCTGGTGCCCCAACGCCGAGCAAGCTCAATGGCATGTTCATTAAACCTAAGCACAGCCCGAAGCCCAAGAACCATCCTCCGGGGCAGGCCGTGCCTGCCGCCAAGGCATCTGCGCCAGACCCAGCGGCGGCGGCGACAGCCGCAACTGCTGCAGATGCTGCAGGTAGGCAGCAGCAGCATCAGCACCAGAACCAGCAGCCGTCCCCCATACGGTGGAGCACGGAGCTCGTGGACAGGAACCCTCACCACGAGGCGGTGCCCGCGGAGGACAGAGAGGAGCTCCACAGCACCATCATGGATGCCCTGCGCAGGATAGACAGGCTCGCGGTGGGACTCAAGGGGGACGAGCAGGAGGACGAGGGGGATGACGGCACGTCACCTGCTGCGGTTGCGGTAGGTGACGCCGCGGCGTCGCCGCGCGGGCTCAGGCTGTACAGCGGGCAGCGCAGCACCGCCGCCACCGCGAGCGCGCTGCTGGAGGAGCGGCGGGCGCGGCCGGAGCTCGACGACGGCGACTTTCTGCAGGTGCTGGTGAAGTTGAACTTGAAGTTTGTAAAAGTTTCGCTCCAGATGTTGTCGATGCGACGGCGTCCTTTCTGCAGGTACTGGTGAACTTGCACTTTGAGGTTTGTGAAATGTTTACTCCTGATGCTGGTGTGGACGCGACGCCTCTGAGTACCTGTACGGGACCACTGGCACTAACGTCGTACTTTGAAACACTGGCGTCAGTAGTGTAGTGTTGCACAGGTACCGAGATGCATGTCGCTAGTCTTGTACTGGCACCGAGATGCGCTGCAATCACCGTGTGGTGTCGTACCGATGCCGCGGTTTGCGCACATTGATGGTGACACTGAGTTGCACAACAAGGTTTGCTCAGCCCGCTGGCAAATGCGCACCTGTCATTTGTGCAAACACGTGCAATCTCGCCCGTAGAGCACAGTGACAGCCATTGTTCTACGGCGACGTCCACCAGGTGTTGCCGACGGTTCTGCCGACGAGAGTTTTCCGTGCGCAATGCTCAATATGTCGCCAATTGAAGTGTGCGTCGTAAGGAGCAGCACTTGGTGAGATGCTGTTGATATGCTAGTGCCGCTCTCTGCTGCAGGGGTCTTACAGATGGCGTTCTCCCGTGCGCACTGAAATCATCACGTGGGGTTGATTGAAGGTTGCTTCGTCTTGAGCGGCGCGTTGCTGATGTATGCCTACATTGCCGGCCACGGGAGGTGCTGCAAGGCACGCTGTTGTTGCACACCGAGCATCATCATGTTGAAGTCTGGCTCGTGTTACTCGGCCTTACTTCACATGCCTAGTCTGCCTTGCACAGGAGGTGCTGCAGACGACGCTCCCCCTCGCGCGCTGATGAACATCATCACGTTCAATTTGTAAGTCTGGCTCGTGTAGGCAGGAACACGTCACTCAAACCTACTTCAACTTCACATGCCTACTCCACAGGTTTACAGACGGTGCTGCGGAGAACGCTGGGCACTGAGAGTCATCCCGTCTTGAACCGAAGTCCGCCTCAAAACGCGCAGCTCGCTGCTGACGAGTGTCCGCAATCGCCTGTCACAGGAGGTGCTGCAGACGACGCTCTCCCTCGCGCACAAGGAGCAGCGCGTCTCGCACGAGTCCTTCCTCGCGATGGAGGACGTCTCCACCTGGATGAACAAGGTCTGCCGCCAGGAGCACCTGGCGCAGGCCAACGACCCTCCGGCGACTGCCGCCGCCGCCGCCGCTGCCGCCGCCGCCGCCGCGGACGCGGTGCCGCAGGCGGTCATGGCGGAGGCGACAGAGCAGGCACGCGCTGCTGCGGAGAAGCTGATGGCGATTTTTAGGACGGCGACGACGGCGGGGCGCGCGGGCGCGCGCGCAGGTGCAGCGCGGTGCCACGATGCATCCGTACTTGAAGTTTATGAATAGTCAAAGTGCGCTAACAGTGTGCACATATGAAGTAGGTGTATACACGGAGCGGGCGCGCACTGTGCGGAGAAGCTGACGGCGATCTCAAGGTCGGGCGACGACAGCGGGGCGCGCGGGCGCACGCGCAGGTGATGAGCTAGTTCAAGTGCACTTGTCGTCTACATATTTGGTGTTGTACTTGAAGTAATGTACATGGAGCAGGCACGCGCTGCCGCGGAGAAGCTGACAGCGCTCTTGAGGACAGCGACGACGGCGGGGCGCGCCGGCGCGCGCGCAGGTGATGAGCTAGTTCAAGTGCACTTGTCGTCTACTTGAAGTACATGTTTGAATATAATGTACACCGAGCGCACGGCCGCGGAGAGGATGGCGGCGATCTTTAGGTCAGCGACGACGGCGGGGCACGCCGGCGCGCGCGCAGGTGCGGTTTTGCGCCACGATACGTACACATGTATCTGTATTGTGGTGCCACGCCACAATTAAGGATGATGATACTGTATTGTGTGAGGGTGGTCACGGCGTACTCGTGTGTGCAAAAGGCTGTGGCACGGCATGCAGAGCGCAAGCGCGCTGCGGCGCAGAAGCTGGCGGCGACCTCGAGGTCGGGCGACGACGGCGGGGGCACGGCGGTGCGCGCGCAGGTGCGGCACCGAGCCATGGTGCATTCGTGCTTGAAGTTCGTGCACTGGTGCAAGTGCATTTACAGTCTACATGCTTGGAGTATGCACACGCGTAGCAGGAGCGCGCTGCCGCGGAGAAGCTGACGGCGAAATTCAGGGCGGCGACGACGGCGGGGCGCGCCGGCGCGCGCGCAGGTGTCAAACCACAACGCAAATGAAAACGGATCATAAGATTGTAGCGCTCTAGGTGACAAGGATGGTTACCCGCAAGTGCCTCCCACCAGTAACCGTTGTGTTGTTACTGTGTCGTTTGAAGATGGTCGCGGCGTACTTTGCGCAGGCGCAGTTGAACTTCAATTTGAAGTCGACCTCCCCATGCTGACACAGTGTACTGTACCACAGAGTCCTTGTCCCGTCCATGCAGGCGCCGGCAGCACTGCCGCCAGAAGCGCCGCGGCGGCGTTGAACTTCAAACTTGAAGTAAACACATGCTAAGTTGCGCAGCGCTGCTTGCGTCCTGGCAGGCGCCAGCAGCGCCGCCGCAGAGCGTCGCGGTGGCGGCGCAAAGGTTGGACCCCGCGTCTTGAGGAGCTTTGATCTGAAGTCACCGCATACATTATCGCATACCTGACTCATGTATATATCGCATACTTCTATGTTAGAAATATGATATTACTCATATCATGCGAGGTCATTGTACTGCCCCTGCAGGCGCCAGCAGTACTGCCGCGCGGAGCGGCGCAGCGGCCTTGAACTTCAACTTGAAGTAACACATGTTCAGCCTGCGCAGTGCCCCTTCTTCCGCCCCCCCGCAGGCGCCAGCAGCACCGCCGCGCGGAGCGTCGTGGCGGCGGCGGCGTGAACGTCGGACCCCCAGTTCTTGAACTTGAATTCATAGTCACGGATGTATTACTTGTTTATAAATATCATGCCATGTCCTTGTTTATGCCTGCAGGCGCCAGCACTGCCGCGCGGAGTGTTGCCGCGGCACTGAACTTCAACTTGAAGTAAGCACATGCTTAGCTGCGCAGCGTGCCGCGATGCCCTGATTCCATCCTCGCAGGCGCCAGCAGCACAGCCGCGCGGAGCGTCGCGGCGGCGGCGTGGGCGGAGCGCGCCGCGGGCGAGGCGGCGGCGGCGGCGGCGGCGGAGGCGGCGGACGCGCGGCTCGCGGAGGCGCTGGAGAAGGCGCAGACCAAGTTCAAGCAGGCTGACGCGAGGTGAGGGGCGTCGCCAGTTGCACTTCCACAAATAGTGGCTTTCTATGTGGCTGGGCATCCTGCTGCGACAAGCGCTGAATGCTGCAACCGGCACTATTGTTTCAACGTCGCGCGCACGGCGCCGCGACAGGTGCCTCGTGGTGGAGCTTTATCACGCGCGCGAGGGCGTCGCGGCGTGATGGACGTCGCGCTCGAGTACAATGAACATGGACTTCAATAAAGAACTTGAACTTTGATGGTTGCGCTTTGCAGCTGACCTAAGCACATCCCAATCACCACATGATTTGGACTAACATGACACCGGCACGGCCTCGAACAGATGCATCGCGCTGCAGGCCGCGCGTGAGGGCATCGCATGGAAAGACGTCGCGCTCGAGTGAAATGAACTTGAACTTTGACTAAAGAAGTTAACTTTGAAGCAGGCCCAATCTACATCACCATCAGCAAGGGACGAGCGATGCAATTTTTGCGCCGCGGCGCGCCAGGTGCCTCGGTATGGAGCTGCAGCGCGCGCGCGAGGGCGCGCGCCGCGTGGAAGGACGTCGCGCTCGAGTACAATGAACTTCAACTTTGATGGTTATGGTTCAAAGCAGACCTAAGCACGTGACAATCACCAAGTAAATTCAATGGCCTCAACGCCGACGCGACGGTGAGACAGGTGCCTCGGTCTGGAGCTGCAGCGCGCGCGCGAGGGCGCCGCGTGGAAGGACGTCGCGCTCGAGTACGAGATGCGTGTCGCGTACCTTGAGCGCTGCCTCGCGCAGGAGGAGGGCAAGGTGCGCCTCCTCGAGCAGGCGCGCCGCGCGGACGGGCTTGAACTTCGCGTCGAGCTGCTGCACCCGGAGCCGAGCGCTGACGCGGAGGAGGGGCTCGAGGGGGCGGGGGGGGCAGGCGGGGGCGCGGTGGCGCGCGCCGCGCGCATCGAGGCGCTGCTGCTGCAGCGGCGGCTGCGCCAGGCGGTGAGTGGGGCGCGTTTTTGGCGCGCGTGATGTGTGTGTGTGTGTGTGTGTGGGTGGGTGGGTGCGTGGGTGTGTATGTGGGGGGGGGAGGGGGAGGGGGGGGGGGGGGGGAGGGCTTGTGCATCGAGGCGCTGCTGCTGCAGCGGCGCCTGCGCCAGGCGGTGAGTGGGGGCGCGGTTTGGCGCGCGCTGATGTGGATTTGGGGAGGGGGGGGGCTGTGCGTCCCACGGCCGCAAATAGTGCGGTTTGGCGAGCAATGATGTGGAGTTTTTGGGGGCGGGGTGGGGGGAGGGGAAGGGGGCTGTGCCCTGTGCGTCCCGCCGCCGCGATGGTGCAGAAGCAGGGCCAGGGCTAGCAGGGGCGGGGTCAAGGAATGCAGTGACAATGGGTATGGGTACGGGCGGCTGCGTCAGGCGGTGATTTGAGTGGTTGGGCGAACTGTGTGTGTGTGTGTGTGTGTGTGTGTGTGTGTGCGTACGTGTGTGTGTGTGAGCTGATGTGTGTGTGTGTGTGTGTGTGTGTGTGTGTGTGTGTGTGTACGTGTGTGTGTGTGAGCTGATGAGCAGTGCTATCACACACAGAATGCCGTAAGTCTGTGTCCCTTTTGGAAACGCTATTGGAATCTGGCCAGAGCCAGAGAGGGGTGGATTTGGGGGGCAAAGCTACTCCAGTTGCGAAGCGGGATGGTGAGGCTGGTCCACTTGGGATTGAGGGTGAGGTTGGGGGGAGTGAAGGGCCGCTGCGGTGCGCACTGCACAGACGGAGGTGCTGCTGCTGCGGCGGAATTGGCGCCCAAAGGACTGAGCGCTGCTGCTGGCTGCTTGCTGCTATGGCATTGCGAGCACTTCTGAGCCTGGGCAGGGGCCTTCGCGTAGACCCCAATCTCTCCATACCCTACTTCAACTTTAAAAGTTGAACTTGCCCTGATTTCTCATCGCTGCCGCTGGGCATACTCGTGTAATTGTGGTCACGAAGGCCGCAACGCGCTCGGCGCTCCTCAGCGCCTCTCACATTCAACTTCAAAATTGAACATCCTCCGATGGCGCGTCACCCGCAGACGGAGGAGCTGGCGCTGCGCGCGGTGGAGGCGGACAGGCTAATATCACATCGCTGCCAACGGGCATTCTCGCGTGCTATGTAGTGGTCACAAAGGCCGCAGCACGCTCGATTCACCTCTGCGTCCCTCACGGTCAACCTCAAACTAACTTCAAACTTGAACATCCGCCGGCGGCGCGTCACGCGCAGACGGAGGAGCTGGCGCTGCGCACGGTGGAGGCGGACAGGCTCCGTGTGGCCTTCGCAGCGGCGCGCACCGCCGCTGCCGCAGAAGCGGATGCAAAGGTATGTAGGTGCTAGCTGGGTCCGCGCCACTGCCGCAGGAGCGTAGGCACTAGCTGGAAACCCATCTGTAGTTGGCCTGACTGGGGGTGGGGGTGGGGGGCATGGGCTGGGTTTGTAGATGTGCTCTTTGGAACTGCTGCACGTGCGCCGCATCATGATGCACTGCGCCCAGCACGGCACGCCTATGCCGATATATATATATATATATATATATGCATAAGCACGCTGGAACGCCGCCAGGGTCCTGGCATCGGTCAGGGACTCGCCGGTCAGTTACCGTGTATTAGTGTACATAGCGATTGTGTCCAGCTGCATTCACAAGTGCGTGCGAGCACACGACGGACACGGGCACAAGAGACGCTGCACGTCTTGCATTTTTCATAGGGTTTCCGCCCCTCACGTGGAAGTGAATGAAGTACTAGCGGGCGTTGGCCTGTTGTGCAGCAGACCGGCGAGCGCTGCTGCAATGCCTTACGTCAGCGCTCAGCGCTGGCGCATGACCAAGCGCGCTGCCGTCGAGGATGAACTACCCGCAAGGGGGGGGGGTTCAGGAGCTCAGCGCGCGGCTGCAGCAGAGGCAGATTACCGTGGCGTTGTGCTTTGTTCGAAGCGTAACTCTGCTGCCGAGTACCAGCTGCGTGAACGGCCTGTGCCAACGGCCAATCAAAACGGTGAAGCGGCGGCCTTCGCATGTGAAGTTGCTTCACACCCCATCGCAGCTGCAAGAAATGAACAGGCACTCAGATTTCACGTGAGAGTTTGTGTCACGCCAAGCTCCTTGCAGTACGCCGCCTTGCACGTACGCCGGCGCTGTCACACTCTCGTAAGCGTCGCCAATTCGCTGCTGTTGTATTCCTGTCGTGCATTCGGCAGCTCGCGGCCGCGACAGCGGAGGCGGCGGCGATCCTGGAGGCCGTGCGCGCGGACGCCGCGGCAGCAGCGGAGGCCGCCGAGACGCGCCACGCAGCCGAGGCAACCGCTCAGCAGGTCAGGTGTAAAACTAGGGTTAGGGCTTGACTGAGACGCTCAACAGGTCAGCTGTAAACCTAGGGTTTAGGATTTAACTGAGGCGTGCCATGCAGCTGAGGCAAATGCTCAGCAGGTCAGCTGTAAAACTAGGGGTAGGGTTTGACTGAGATGCGCCACGCAGCTGAGGCAAACGCTCAGCAGGTCAGCTGGGGTAAGGGTTCGAATGAGACGTGCCATGCAGCTGAGACAAACGCGCAGCACGTCAATTGTGACAGAAACACAACCAAACGGCAGCGGCGGAGGCCGCTGAGACGCGCCACGCAGCCGAGGCAAACGCTCAGCAGGACAGCTGTAGTAACTTCTACTTCTAAACACCTAGGGTAAGGGCTCGACTGAGACGCGCCACACAGCCGAGGCAAACGCTCAACAGGTCAGGTGTAAAACTAGGGTTAGGGCTTGACTGAGACGCTCAACAGGTCAGCTGTAAACCTAGGGTTAGGGTTTGACTGAGACGTGCCATGCCAATACTCTGACGTATTCGGGCCAGAACCCAACATGGAGGCATTCCTTAAAGCGTGATACAAAACCTCTTTTTTGTCATTCATTGATAAATTCATAAAGTGTGATAGAAGTACAAAATGATGTGATGGCGTGCGGGAGCGGCTTGCGGCACCGCTCGCCAACCTGGTGCGGCCAACGAACAGCGGCCTGAAGATCTATATTCTTCCAAACACTTTGATAGAATCGGCCAGGAGCCAACATGAGCGCACTCATAGAGCGTGATTTAAAACCTGTTGAAAGCATTCATTCTAATGACAAACATAACACAAAACGTGGTGATGATTTGCAGGAGCGGCTTGCGGCAGCGCTCGCCGACCTGGAGCGGCATGAACAATGACCTGGAGACCTTCACCTGTTCATTCCATAAATTTGGGCCAAAACTCAATGTATAAGCATTCGTTCATATATAGAGACGAAGCGTAATAGAAGGTACAAAACCTTTTTTTGTGCATTCATGAGTAATGATGTGATGTCGTGCAGGAACGGCTCGCGGCAGCGCTCGCGTGATTTAAAACCTGTTGAAAGCATTCATTCTAATGACAAACATATCACAGAACGTGGTGATGATTTGCAGGAACGGCTCGCGGCAGCGCTCGCCGACCTGGAGCGGCTGCGCGGCCATGCGGCGACGCGCAACCGCGTGACGGCGGCGTTCGTGGACGAGGGCGCGGAGAAGGAGATGGAGGCCATGCGCGAGGCTCAGCGACAGCTCAAGGCGCAGGTGAGTACGTATATGTTGTATA
This sequence comes from Tribonema minus, assembly GCA_017506865.1. NCBI lineage: Eukaryota > Xanthophyceae > Tribonematales > Tribonemataceae > Tribonema > Tribonema minus. Next base: position 97,069 of record JAFCMP010000546.1, on the reverse strand, counting down.
CTTCAAGTGTTGTAAGCCTACTTTTTGAAGTATATGGTTGCCCGCTGTGACTTACACATATATACTTCGAAGTATGCATGTCTTTGGCTACCGAAGGCGCTGGCATGACGGTACGAAATGGGGGCCATGCACGAGGCTCAGTATAATAAAATGAAAAAACGAATCAAAAGATCGTAAAATCATCGGGTACACTTCACGCCTCATTTAGGGTTACCCGATGTGACGTAGGTATATACTTCGTAGTATACCTCTATATGTGTACGCACTGGTACGTAGGCGGGAGATAGAGGCCGTGCGCGAGGCTCAGCGCCAGCTCAAGGCGCAGGTATGTATGTATTATATGTGGTATACTTCAAGTACTTCGCTATGATACTTCCAAGCGTATGGTTACCTGATGTAATGTATGCATATATAATCATGAACAAGTATAAATGACAGGTTATATGTGTGTGGCTACCTGAGGCGCTGATACGAAGGCTGGACATGGAGGCCATGCGCGAGGCTCGGCGCCAGCTCAAGGCGCAGGTGTGTATGTAGGTTACCTTACCTACAGGGGTGGGTATGTAGGTATATATATATACGTCTATAGGGTTTATATGGTTGCACGATAGAACATGCGTATCTATATACTTCTTTATATACATCTACATTTCAAGTATATATGTGAGTGGAAACCGAAGGCGCTGGTGTGTAGGCCGGAGATAAAGGCCGATCGAGGCTCAGCGCCAGGTCAAGGCGCAGGTGTATGTATGTATCAAATCTCAATATACGTTTATTGCTAAAACATCTCTCTGCGCAGATCGACGCCGCGCGCGCCGAGGCCGCCGTCGCCGCGCACTCCGCGGCGGAGGCGGCGCGCCGCCTGACGCTCGCGCAGCACCGCGAGGAGGCGCTCTCCGGCGAGATCCGCGCCGCGCGCGACCGCGAGGACGCTCTAGGGGCAGCGCTCGATGACGCGCGGCAACGCGCCGCACTGGCCGAGGTGAGTCGCCGCTTGAAGTGTAAGTACTGTAGGTGCTTGGAGCGCGAGGATGCGCTCGGTGCGGCGCTCGACGTCGCGCGGCAGCGCGCAGCGTTGGCCGAGGTGAGTCGCCGCTTGAAGTTGGTGTATCAATTCACAATGCACCGCGAGGACGCGCTCGGCGCCGCGCTAGATGATGCACGGCAACGCGCCGCACTGGCCGAGGTGAGTCGCCGCTTGAAGTTGAAGTAATGTAGTGCTTGGAGCTCGAGGACATGTTCGGCGGCGTGCAGCAGCGGGCCGCGTCGGCCGAGGTGAGTTGTGGCTTGAAGTTGAAGTAGTGCTTTGAGTGTGATCGTGAGGACGCGCTCGGCGCGGCGCTCGATGACGCGCGGCAGCGAGCAGCACTGGCCGAGGTGAGTCGCCGTTTGAAGTGGTGTATTCAAATTCACACGCATTGGTTTGGGTGCGAGGACGCGCCCGGCGCAGCGCTCGCCATGACGCGCGGCAGCGCGTCGCGCTGGCCGAGGTGAGTCGCCGCTCGAAGTTGAAGCAGTGCTATGAGCGCGAGGATCTGCTGATGGCGCGCGGCAGCGCGCCGCGCTGAGGTGAGTCGTGGCTTGAAGTTGCTCTGAGCGCTAGGAGGTGCTTGATGACGCGCCGTGCTGGCCGGGGTGAGTGGTGGGTTGAAGTTGATGTGATACTCTGAGCGTGAGGAGGTGCTCAACGACATGCGGCAGCGAGCCACGCTGGCCGAAGTGAGTCGTGGCGCTTGAAGTTGAAGTAGTGCTTCGAGCACGCGGGGCGCGGCGCTCGACGATGCGCAGAGGCGAGGCGCTGGCTGAGGTGACCGCTGTTTACATTTTTGAAGTTGTTCAGGCAAACTCATACTTGAAGTACGCTCGTCAGAGCGTGCTTGATGCGGCCCTCAACTTTGCGTGCCCTCGCTGCACCCTGCCCGAGAGCCACACCAGTTGAGGTGAGCGTTGTTTATCGAAGAGGCGTGGGGTCACGCTTCTTTGCAGAGGCATCAGCTCGCCCCGCTCGGCGTTGCCTTGTTGAGCGCTGAGGATGGGCGCGTCAGTGCTCAGTCACGGCGTCATCGCCACGGGCAACGCTCTGCCGTGCTGCATTCGTGTCGCGCTGTCGACCATGGCCGCCGCGCTGCCGCCGCCGCCGCCGCAGCACACACACCCCACTCCACTAAGTAGCACCGGCGTCGAAACGCAGGGCTGTCGTGACGTCTCACATCCAGCTCGCAGCTTGAAGTAGTGACCGCCGCCGCTCTGACACCGCTGCTGCCGCGCCTCCCGCGCGCCGCGGGAGAGCGCCACCGTCGCGCGAGCGGCGCTGGACGAGCAGTGCGCCGCTGGCGCCGCCGCCGCAGCCGCCGCCGCCGCTGCCGCCGCTGTAGTACACACCCCCTGTCCCACTAACAGCGGCGCTGAAATGCAGAGCTGTCGTGACGCCTCACACCCAGTTCGCGCAAGCAGCGCCCAGCGTCACTCTAACTCCGCTGCTGCCGCGCCTCCCGCCCGCCGCAGGAGAGCGCCACCGTCGCGCGGCGGCGCTGGTCGAGCAGTGCGCCGCCTTTTTACACACACACCCTTCCACTAACAGCGGCGCTGAAACGCAGAGCTGTCATGACGTCTCACGCTCACCTCGCAAGTAGCACCTGCGCCGCCGCTCTGACTCCGCTGCCGCCGCGCCTCCCGCCCGCTGCAGGAGAGCGCCACCGTCGCGCGAGCGGCGCTAGACGAGCAGTGCGCCGTCGCCGCCGCCGACGCCGACGCCGCTGGCAGCAGCTTCAGCAGCGCCAGCGGCGAGGCTGCGTCGGGCCCATCCGAGGAAGAGATCCAGCAGCTGATAGAGGAGATTGAGCAGTGGCGCGGGCGCGCGGACAGCGAGTATGACCGCGCCGACGCGCTCGCGTGCGCGCTGGAGGAGGCCGAAGGTGCGTTGCCTGTTGAAGTGAAGTTTTCACTTCAACGAGTGAAGTTCGCGCGTGCGCGGGCGCGCGGATAGCGAGTACGACCGCGCTGACGCGATCGCGTGCGCACTGGAGGCGGCGGAAGGTGCGTCGCTTGTTGAAGCGAAGTTAGCGCTTCAACAAGTGAAGTTTGCTTGAGTACGACCGCGCCGATGCGCTCGCGTACGCGCTGCTTGCGTCACTTGTTGAAGTGAACTTTTTCGAGTTCAAGTTTGTGCGAGTACGGCCATGCACGCCGACGCGCTCGCGTGCGCGGTCGACGAGGCGGAAGGTGCGTCGCTTGAAGCGAAGTTGACGCTTCCACGAGTGAAGTTTGCGCGATTACGACCGCGCCGGCGCGCTCGCGTGCGCGCTGGAGGAGGCGGAAGGTGCGTCACTTGTTGAAGTGAAGTCTGTGCGGGTGCGGCCACGCCGGTGCGCTCATATGCATTACCCCCCTTTTCAACTCTAACACCCTCCCCGGCCTTTCTTGTATCTGCCGCCGCAAACCTAGCCCTCACACCGCCCCGCACTATGTTTAATCTTCACTTACGCCCCGATGTCACCATGCGGCGCGCACACGGTCAGCGGGTGTGGCAATGCGGCAGCTGGCGCAGGAGGTGCGCGATAAGCCCTAGCATAAGGGTTAGCCTTGACCCTAGCCTGAACCCTGGTCCTGCGCCTGCCCCTTGTTGTACAGCAGCATTAGCCCCAAGCTCAGCCCTGTTCTGCGCCTGATGCGCAGTGCAAATGTGATCGGCGGAAGCCGCGGAGGAGCGGCTCACGGAGGAGGTGCAGCCGCAAGCCCTACCTGCAGGGTTAGCCTCGACCGCAGCCTCACCGCTCACCCTGCGGCTGGCCCTCTCTGTAGCATCTGCTTTCACAATTGCCTTGGGATAACCCTGACGTGCAGTGCGCACGCGCTCGGCGGAAGCCGCAAAGGCGCAGCTAACCCCAGCTTCAGGGTCTGGACATAAACCCCAGTTCTGACCCTGACCCTAGCCTTTCTCGCATGGCGGCATTAGCCCCAACGCTAGCCTTGTTCTGTGTGCCGTGCAGTGCGCACGCGGCCGGCCGAGGCCGCGAAGGAGCAGCTGGCGGCGGCAAGCCCTAGCATTAGGGTTAGCGTTGACCCAAGCCTCAACCCTCCTGGCCCTGTTTGAAGCATCGACTTTCGCTCTTGCTCTGGTTTAACCCTGACGTGCGTGCGGACGCGGTCGGCCGAGGCCGCGAAGAAGCAGCTGGCGGAGGAGGTGCGGTAACAAGCCCTGGTGGTAGGGTTAGCCTTCACCCAGCCTCAATCCTACCTCTACGCCTGGCCCTGCTTGAAGCGCCAGCTTTTGCGCTCGCCCTGATGCGCAGTGCGCACGCGATAGGCCGAAGCCGCGAAGGCGCAACCGGCGGAGGAAGTGCGGCCCTAGGCCCGAGCTTCGGGGTTAGCCTTGACCCCAGCCTCACCCCCTTGTCCTGTGTCTGGACCTATTTGAAGCATCAACTTTCGCACCCGCCTTGACTTGCAGTGCGCACGCGGTCGGCCGAAGCCGCGAAGGAGCAGCTGGCGGAGGAGGTGCTTCGGCGGCGGCGCGACGCCGTCGCCACCGTGTCAGCGGCTCAGCGCACCGCCGCCGAGGCCAGCAGCTTGCGGCGGCAGCAGGCGGAGCTCGAGAGCGAGCTGGTGAGCCGTGGTGACTGCTGCGCCGCCGTTGACACAACCTAATTCTAACCGTAAACCTAACCTCTAGCCTCAACCTGTCTGAGCAGTAGTAATGCGTATGTTTGGTGTGGGGCTGAACTCGCTGCATCCGCAGCACAGCGCGCAGCTGCGCAGCCGGCGGCTGCGCTGCTGGCGGAGCTCAAGGGCAAAGCGGTGGGCCGCGTCGACGGTTGAGCTGCTGGCATGTCTTCTGTGATTTTGTGAGCAGTAGTGAATCAGTCAGACGCCAGCGCATGGACACATTGTATCAGCGGCTCAGCACAGACGCCAGCCAGGCTGCCGCGGCGGCGGCAGCAGGCAGAGCGCGATAGCAAACCGCTGAGCCGTGGCGACGACCGAGTTGCTTGCATAACGTTTTGCCAAATGCAGATGGCTGTTGCGCCTCTTGTGAGTCGTCAGTGGCAGTGCCCTGCGCCTCACTCTGAAGCTGCGCTGCTTTTCAACTCAGCGTGATGCTTCATCAGTGCTCAGCAGCAGCTTAGGGTTAGGGTTAGGGTGAGGGTTAGGGTTAGGGTTGAGGTTAGGGTTAGGGTTAGGGTTAGGGTTGGCGTTGGCGACGTCAGTGCTCAGCGGCAGCTCCAGCGGCGGCAAAGCGAGCGCGGCTCGCTGCTCTCGTGCGAATGAGCGAGTGATCGAACGGATGACTGCATGGGTGAATGCGTGGAGTCATGGATGAACAACTGTGTGCTGTAAAGGCATGTATGAATGAATGCATGTATGGATCAAGCGACGGATCGACCAATGGATGGGATGCATGACTGCATGAATGAACGAAGCATCAAACAAATTATGCGTGAATCATGAATGAATTCATTCATGAATGAATGCTACACTGCGCCGCGCAGGTTCGCGTGGAGGGCACGCTGCGCTCGTCGCTGCAGAGCATGCGCGATTGCTGGAGTGAGCGAAGCAACGGATGAACGAACGCACCTATCAAGAACGAATTATTCCATTCATTCATGGATGATGTACCTCATGAATTAATGCTGCTGTGCGCCACGCAGGTCCGCGTGGAGGGCACGCTGCGCACACTGCTGCAGAGCTTGCGCCAAGGCGGCGGCGCCCCCGACCCCGCGGCGGAAGCAGCGGTGCGCACGCAGCTCGCCGCGGTCAAGCGCCTCAACGGCGCGGCGAAGGTCGCGCGGATCGTGCGCGCACAGGTGCGTCACGCGCTTGAACATGTGCAAACATATACTTGAAGTACACGTGCAACCACAAATTTGAAGGACGTGCACGGTCAAACGCGTTAGCCGCGCGGCAGAAGTCGCGCGAATTGTGCGTGCGCAGGTGCGTCACACGCTTGAACATGTGCAAACACCAGATTGAAGCACGTGAGCGGTGCAGCGCATCGACGGCATGGCGAAAGCTGCCAGGATCATGCACGCGCAGGTGCGTCACGCGCTTGAACTGTGCAAACGCCAATTTGAAGTATGTATGCAGTGAAGCTCATCAACGGCACCGCAAAAAACGCGCAGATTGTGCGGGCGCAGGTGCGTCACACGCTGGAACATGTGCAAACACAAATTTGAAGTATGTGAGCGATACAGCGCATCAACGGTGCCACGAAAGTTGCCAGGATTGTGCAACGGCGCGGCTAAAGTTGCCAGGATTGTGCGCGCGCAGGTGTGTTAGACTCGCGCGTTTGAAGTACGTGCAAGCGCTCAGCTGAAGTGCGCACAGCGCTGGCGTCACCCGCTTTGCCCATGCCACCACTCTCGGCTGCTTCACCTTGCTTGAACCAGAACACGGTATGCCAGACACATCACAAGGATCCGCCTGCTGAAAACCTCTACTTCAACCGTGAACTGCACATCCGCAGGACAAGCTCGACCCCGACCCTGAACAAGCACATGCTGTATCCCAAAGTGGTGTTCTGATTGCATCACACGAGTCCGCCTCGTGAAATCTCCCAAAATTGTACTTCAAGTACTTCAAACATGAACTTCAAATGTGAACTGCGTGCAGGACAAGCTCGACGCCGAGTCCACCGCGCGCATCCTCAAGGTCCTCGCCGCCCTCGGCATGTCCAAATACGGCACCGACGCCGCCGTCGCCGCCGCGCCGCCGCGCTTCCGCCGCCTCCTGCGCTTCTGGCTCAAGGACCGCCTCTTGCGCCGCTTCCGCGACTACGCCGCGCGCGTGCGCGACGGCCTGGAGCCGCGCCCCCCCGCCCCCGCGCCGCCGCCGCCGCGCGTCAGCCGCGTCAGCAGCGCGGCCACGGCGCGCATGCGGCCGAGCGCCCGCGGCGGCGGCGGCGGCGGCGGCGGCGCGCTGTCGCGCGAGCCGTCGGCGCGCCTGTCGTCGCTCAGCGCGCCGCGCGCCAGCTGGCGGCTGCACAGCGACGCCGCGCCACACCTGGAGGTGACGCCAGGTACGCAGACGCACGAGCCGCCTGCCCGGGAGAGCGCGCGCGCTGTCTCTGCGGGACGTGCGGCGTGCACGTGCGCTCTTGAGTCCAATGCGCGCGCGACGCAGCGTCGCGGAGAGCGGGCGGCGCGCCTGCGGCAGTCAGATTTGACGGGCCCGGCGGTGGCGAGCGCGCAGATTTGTGCATGCGCTGCACGCTCCGCGGCAGCCGCGCCGCATCGCTACACCAAGCGTACACGCGTGCGCAGCTGCGGCGTCTCTGCCCCTCTCCACGTACTCATACACGCCCACTTTGGTTAGGGTTAGGGCTTTTGTCCGGTGTCCGCCTACGGAATCTGCTGACGCGCCGTCTGTATGCGAAGTGCCGCAGCTGAAGTCTATACATACCCCTTGCTGTGCGGTGATCGATGATGTCATCGCGCGCAGGCAGCACGGCGGCGGCGTCCGTGGCACTGGCAGCAGCGCTCGGCGCCGGCATCCCGGGGCTGCAGCGCACCAGCTCCGCGGCATCTGTCCCAACGTCTAGGCGGGAGTCACGCAGCGCCAGAGACAGCGGCGGCAGCAGCGGCGGCGGCGGCGGCAGCAAACCAGGCACTGCGGCCAGTAGGCGCGCCGCGTCGCAGCAGCAGCAGCGGCGCCGCAGCAGCAGCGGCAGCGGCGGCGGCGACGGCGGCAGAGGCGGCGGCGGGGGCGGCGGCGCGACGGGGGCGCAGAGGGAGATGAGCACTGCTGTGGGGGACGCTGCAGGGGGGCGGGGGATGCTAGCCAGAGCCCCCTCTGCGGTGCATTCGCCGGTGAGTCTTGGACTGTGCTGAGTCTGAGTCTAGAGTCAATGTGCTCTCTGGGAGCCGTCATGTCTTCAGAATGCGCGCTTGCATTGCTGAAATCAGCGTTGGGACCAAGCTGGCAATGCTCGCCAGCACTTGCAGAACTCATGGGTTCCTTCCAGGTTGCTTGTTGCTGTTGGCAGCTTGTAGGTCAAGCAGGTGCTACAGTTAGGGTGAGGGTGACCTACCTAACCGTGACCCTAACCCTAAGCGTGTCTGCTCAAGGGTAAGTATATGGCAAGGGTGGTGGGCAGGCTATGTAGCTCGAGGCTCGCTTCTGCCAGCCGATTCATGCCAGGGCATGTGCCAGCAGTAAAGTATCAGTTGCATGTATTCGATATGACACAGAGGGACGCTGCGCAGGATGGCGGCGTTTGCACTGAAGACCTGCTTCAACACCAGGTGCGATTCACGCGCCATGCCGTTTCTTCACGGCGCATCATCGCCTGTGCACCTCAATCAGAGCATCTGCGCACCGCACGCGCAGCGCAGAGCGCGCCGACAGCATCAGCGCTCGCGGCGCACCGCTGCGGCACCCAGACGCCTCCTGCAGCACATGGTGACGGCACCACATGCACATGATTCTGTGACATGGACTTATGCAGCGGTGATGTTGCTTGTCCATTTACGACGCGGCGCAGGAGCCAACTTCAAGTTTGACCTCGCGTGAGGGCCGCGCCGCCAAGCTCAACAGGACGCAGTCCACGCGCGACCCGGAGAGCAAGGCCGCCGTTGCCGCCGCCGCCGCCGCCGCCGCCGCTGCCGCCGCCGCAGCCGCCGCGCGCCACGCCGAGGACGTCAAGGCGCAGCTTCGCGTCCTGAAGGCGCGCCTGGACGAGGTCAAAGCCGCAGCGGCGTACCGCAAGCCGGGGGCCGCAAAGCCCGCGCGGCGCAAAAAGCCCGTCGCCGCGGCGGCTGCGGCGCCGCCGGCAGCAGCGGCGGCGGCGGCAGCGGCGGCGGCGGCGGCGGCGGCGCACGAGGCGGCGCTGAGCGAGCAGCTGCGCGCGGCGCAGGAGCGGCTGGCGGCGGCGGAGGTGCGGATAGACACGGACGGCGCCGCCAGGGCCGTCGCCGCTGCCGCGATGGCGGACGCGGAGGAGTCCGCACAGCTCGTGGCGCTGCTGGAGGAGAAGCTGCGCGAGGCGAGCGCCGCCGCTGCCGCCGCTAGGTCTGCCGCCGCCGCCACCGCTGCCGCCACTGCTGCTGAAAGTGGCATCGGCGGCAGCGGCGGCGGCGGCGGCGGCGTGGACGCTGATGATGGCGGCATTAGTAGCAGCAGCGTGGTTGAACCCGGTGACGGCAGTGGCGAGGGCATCGGTGACAGCGGCATTGTTGATGGCGGCGGCGGCGGCGGCGCAGACAGCGCCGCGGCGGACGCGCCCGGCGGCGTGCACCCCGCGGATATTGAAGATGGTGTTGAAGATGATGTTGAAGATAATATTGAAGTTGAGGATGATGACGAGGTCGCACAGCTGGAGCAGCAGTACGCGGCGCTGCAGGCTCAGTTCACAGCGGCGCAGCGGAGCGCGGCGGAACTCTGCGCCGCCGCTGCCGAGGCTACTTCCGCCGTCGCCGCCGCCGCGGAGGAGGAGGAGGAGCCCGAGCCGCGCGCGGAGGCACCGCGACAGCGGCAGTCGACGCCGCCGCCGCCGTCGCCGCCGCCGCTGCCGCCTATTGTGCAGCTGTTGGAGTGTCAGGTGCGGTGCGACGGGTGACTGCAGCAGTCCTTAACGAACGCTTTGTTTCGGCGCTTAGGCAGCGCTTGCGGCATCGGGACCAGGCGCCGAATGGGTACTTTTCGCAGGCCCCGGGGAAGCCGGCAGCATGCCAAATGACACCTCATGCTGACAGGCAGCCAACGAGTGTCAGGCACAGTTGCACAAGAGGCGATAGATGGTAGGCAGAGTTAGAAGTTTAGTTGGACATGTGCTCTGTTGTTTGTGCCCTGCCTGCTATCCCCAACATTCATATAAAACTGTTGTGTCAAAGTGTGAATTGGTGCCTGCCGCGGCGGTGGCGCCTGGTTCCACTTGCGCGCTCGCTGCGAGCGCCCAGTGCGATGCGTCTCCATGTGATTGGGCACAAGTGCGCGTACGCGTTCGAGGTTGCAGCGAGCTGCGGAAATGCAAGTTGCCAGGCCTTGATTGCACAGCACAATCATGCACGACATACCCCCCTTTGAAACGCCCCGCCCTCCCCTCTTCCCCCCCCCCCCGTCACCCCAGGCCCTGCCTGAATTAGGCCGTGAGTGCATCTTACAATCATGCACAAACCCCCCTGTCCCCCCCCCCCCCCCCCCCCCCCCGCTGTCCCCTTAGGCCCTGCTCGAAACGGCCGTCGCCCTGGGCAAGGCCGTGCAGCTCGTGGCGGAGGCCGAGGTGCGCGTGCACGCGCACGCCGCCGCCGCCGCCGCCGCTGCTGATGGCAACGCGCGTGACGAGGCGCAGCTGGAGGCAGCGCTCGCCTCCGCGGAGGAGGAGCGCGACGCGCAGCTGGGCGCCATGTCGGTGTTCCCCGTGGCGGAGATCGTCGGCGCGCTGAGCGCTGTCGCCGCGGAGGGCAAGGTACTAGACTAGCCCTAGCCCTGAGCCGCCCCCTTGATGTCTCTCTCTGACTTCGGTCTTGGTGCTGTTGCGTTGGAGAACAACTGCCATGGTTGGTGCGCTGAGCGCTGTCGCCGCGGAGAGCAAGGTACTCTAACCCTAACCCTAGCTTGCGCCCTACATTGTCCTCCCTCTTGCTTTGGTCTCAAAGCTGTTGTTGCGCTGGAGTACAACTGCTGTCCGTTTGAGGGCTGCTCAAGATTGTCGGCGCGCTGAGCGCTGTTGCCGCGGAGGGCAAGGTACCATAGCCCGCCCCCTACTTCTTACCCTCTTTCACCGGTCTCGATGCTGTAGCCCTAGCCCTAGCCCGCCCCCTACTGTAGATCTTACTCCCTGACTTCGGTCTTGATGCTCTTGCGTTGGAGTACAACTGCCGCCCGTTTGTAGGCTGTTTGAGATGGTTGGCTAGCTGGGTGCTGTTGCCACGGAGGGCAAGTACTGAACCTAGCCCTAGCCCTAGGCCGCCTGTTCACTCTTACGCTTTGACTTCGGTCTCCGTGCTGTTGCGTTGGGGTACACCTGCCTTCCCTTCGTGCGCTGATTGCGATCGTCGGCGTTCTGAACGCTGTTGTCGCAGAGGGCAAGGTACTCTAGCCCCAGCCCTTCTTCGCCCCCTGAGGCTGTGCGGCGGCGGCCATGCATGCAGCGCGGCGGCGGCATCTCGGAATCACGGCAAAACGCGGCGGGGGGTCGAGGGCTCGCTGCACACAACACTGCTGGCATTTATGTCTCAATCGTGTGACGCAACCTGCCGCACCATCACTCATCCACTGGCACAGAATCTGTCTGAACTCGTGTGCGATGCCATCGATGCTGGTGAACTTCGTTCAACGACGCATCCGCGCCAGCAGCGCCTCGCGCAACGCGCTACTACCAACGCAGCCCCTGTCCCAGCGTAATGACAACCCCCGCCGCCGCTGCCACCTGGCCCCCGCTTCGCAGCGCGGCGACGCCAGCGTCATCAACGCTCAGCTCGCCACAGACGCGCTGCGGCTCGCGCTCGATACGCTCGATCCCTTTGATCTGAGCGCGTCGCTGGCGCAGGTGTGGGTCGCGGAGGAAGGCGCGCGCGACGGCGCGGCGCGCGCTGCTGCCGCCGCTGCCGCCGCCCTTGCCGACGATGACCTCAGCGGTGAGGCCCTGGTTTCTGAATACACGCCATGTCGATGAGATTATGAGGCTTTTGCGAACTGTTTTGGGTGACGCAGCAGCAGCGGCGGCAGCAGCAGCAGCAGCAGCGGCGGCAGCAACAGCAGCAGCAGCAGCAGCAGCGTGCGCACGACGTCGCTCTGCGCATTGCAGCAATAGTGGGCACGCAGCTGCAGCGGAGGGCTGGCCGGTGTGGGCTAGCCTTACATGTGGTCCCCCCCGCTGTGCTCACGCAGGCCGTACAGGTAGAGTGTGGTACGGCTCCCCCGTCCAAGGTGTTGAAGTTGGCAAAACCTGCACATGCTGACGCTGACGCTGTCACTGACTCTCATCAGAGGCCGCGGAGGCGGAGTGGCGACTGCGCCTTAGCCGTCTTGAAGTTGCCGCGCTCCGTGTCTCTCATCTGATTTGAAGTTGACACACCCGCGCACGCGTACGACGGTCCTGCTTCCGCCAGGCGCCGCGCCGGCTTGAATTGGCCGCACCCCGTGCATGCATGTCTCTCATCCTATTTGCAAAGTTGACACACTCGTGCACGAGTGTGATGCTCCTTCTTCCACAAGGCGTCACGCTCGCGGAGGCCATTGAGGCGGAGTGGCGGCTGCGCTCAAGGCCCTAGAGGAGCGTCACGCCGCGCCATGCCGTCTTGAAGTTGACACGCTCCTTGAACTTGACGCGTCCCGAGTCTCCAATCCAATGTAAAGTTGACAAAACGTGCGTATGTTGACGCTGCCACTCGCTCTCATCAGGCGCCGCGCTCGCGGAAGCCGCGGAGGGGGGGCGGCGGCACCTCCGCCACTTGAAGTTGCCGCGCCTCGTGTTGATAATTTAATGTGAAGTTGGCACGCCCGTGCGCGCGTGCGACGCTCCCGCTTCTGCCAGGCGCCGCGCTCGTGGAGGCCATTGAGGCGGAGTGGCGGCTGCACCTCAAGGCGCTGGGGAGCGTCACGCCGCGCCGCACTATCTTCAATTTGAAGTGCCCCTTGAGGTTGACGCGTCCTGTGTCTCTAATTCAATGTGAAGTTGACACACCCACGCAAGCGTGAGACGCTCCTTTCAGGCACCGCGCTCGCGGAGGCCATTGGAGGAGCGTCACTCCGCGCCGCGTTATCTTCAAGTTGAACGCCCTTTAGAAGTTGTCGCGCCCCTTGAAGTTGACGACGCGCCTCGAGTGTCGCATAAAATCTTAAGTTGACATTCCTGCGCACGCGTGTGACGCTCTCGCTTCCGCCACGCGCCGCGCTCGCGGAGGCCATTGAGGCGGAGTGGCGGCTGCACCTCAAGGCGCTAGAGGAGCGTCACCCCGCGCCGCACTATCTTCAATTTGCACTTCCCCTTGAAGTTGATGCGCATCGTGTCTCTAATCCAATGTGAAGCTGACACACCCACGCACGCATGTGACGGTCCTTTCAGGCGCCGCACTCGCGGAGGCCATTGAGGCAGAGTGGCGGCTGCACCTCAAGGCACTGGAGGAGCGTAACGCCGCGCCGCGCGGCGGCCTGCAGCACGCGCTCCTGTCCAAGCGCGTCGGCGATCTGCAGGTTAGAGGCTCTGTGTGAAGTTGAAGTCAGAGTTGAAGTACGTGCCGGCCCGCAAAACGCCTCCTCTGGGCCCCAGCAGCAAGCAGTTGAGGCCAGAGTTGAAGTACGCAGCGGCCTGCAGCACGCCCTCCTGACCAAGCGCGTCGGCGATCTGCCGGTAGACGCTCTGTGTGAAGTTGAAGTCAGAGTTGAAGCACGTGCCGACCAGCAGCACGCCTCCTCTGGGGCCAGAAGTAAACGCTTGAAGCCAGAGTTGAAGTACGCAGCGGCCTGCAGCACACCCTCGTGTCCAAGCGCGTCGGCGATTTGCAGGTAGAGGCTCCATGTGAAGTTGAAGTCAGAGTTGACGTATGTGTTGTCCTCTCCAAGCGCGTCCGCAAATCTGCAGGTCCTGTGCGCTTTTGAGGCTTCCGGGCGCATATTTAGAGTAATTACAGTTTAAGCGTTCATCGCGCTGGCCACCGGAAGCATGCGCGCCTGCACTTCCTGTAACGGTCCTGTCCTCCACCACCACTGCTCAGCGCTCACTGCCGCGCACTCGCGTGCCGCGCACGCAGGCGTTGGCGCACGCGCTGACGCAGCACGCGGCGCCGCGCGCCAGCGTGAGCGCGGCGCCCGCGCGCGCAGCGGCGGCGGCGGCGGCGGCGGCGGCGCCGGCGGACGCGGACGCGGCGGCGGCGGCGGCGGCGCAGCGGCGCGTCCTGGCGTGGGCCGTGGAGAAGAAGGGCGGCTGGCACGCCGCTGTGTTCCTGGACTCGGACGAAGTCGACGTGGACGTCGACGTCGCGCCGTGGCCCCTCAAGGACCAGGTCGACATGCTGCAGACGATCAACAGCGAGCTCGTCATGCGGCTGGAGCGCGCGCGCCTGTCGACCGACGACGCCGCGGCGGCTGCCGCGGAGGCGGCGGCCGCGACGGCTGCGGCGGCGGCGGCTGCGGCGACGGCGGCGGCGGCGGTGCCGGAGCCGGCGCCGGAAGGGCCTGAACCGCCGCAGGTGATGAGTGCGCGCCGCCATTGCGGTGCAGGAAGTTTTGAACGAAGCATACTAGAGTACTTTTCACTACGCCAAGGGACAATCAGGCAGGGTAGGCACCAGCCACTGTATGTACGCAATGCTGTACTGTCCTGTTGCTGGTGAAGGGAAGGGGTCTAAGCAGCTGGCAGTGTCGCCACCTGAGGGGAGCATACTCGTACTAATTACCACAACAACTCCCCCCTATCCCCCCCTTGCTTCGCCTTACCGCCGCGCGCAGGAGGGCGTCACGGAGGCGGAGGCGGCGCTCGCGGAGGCGCACGCAGCGCTCAGCGCCGCGCACGCCGCCGCCGACGCCGCGGAGCGCCACCAGGCGGAGGCGCAGCGCTGCCTCGCCGCCGCCGAGGGCCGCGCCGCCGCCGCCGCGGAGCGTGCGGAGGACGCCGAGCGGCGCGTCGACGCTGCTGAACGGAGCGCGCGCGAGGCGGTAGAGGGCAGCAGCGCGCGCGCGGCGGCGGCGGAGCGGCGCGCGGCGGCGGCGGCGGAGGCTCGGCGCGCGGGGGCGGAGGGGGAGCTGGAGGGGGCGCGCGCGGGTGCGTCGCTAAGCGCGGTGAACTTCAATGTTGAAGAATTTTCAGCGCATCGGTTGAGGTAGTAGAGAGTGCAGCGTCCGCCGCTTGTGCGGCAGCTCTGTAAAAGGGAGAGCGCGAGAGGCGTCGGTACTCGACGCTGCCGACAGTGCCGCCTCTGCGATGCTGGCCAGGCCTGTGGTTCACCTGCTTCAAACGGGTAGCAGCACTGCTCGGTGATCACAATGCTCAGCGCGCCCGCAGCACAGGGAGCCCCCCTTGCGGACGCAGTCAGTGCACACGACGCAAACCCTAACCCTAACCCTAACCCCTAAGATGCATAAACCGGCAGCACTAAAACGACATGCGTCCACTGCCGTTCGCGTCCGCGCAGGCGCCGCCGCCGTGCGCGCCGCCGCCGCCAGCCTCCACGAGGCCATCGGCACCAGCTGGCGCCACGCGCGGCGCGAGGCGCGGCGCGAGGCATCAGTGCTCGACGCCGCCGGCGACACCGTCCCCTCAACAACGCTCAGCCTGGCCATCGACGAGGACGGCAACGACGACGGCGACGGCGGCGGCGGCGGCGGCGGCGACGACTTTGACCTCGCCGACGAGCTGCCGGACCCCGAGGATCTGTCGTTGGAGGCGGGCGAGCGCGCGGGGCGCGCGCTCGAGACCGACACGGACCGCCTGCAGATGGTCCTCGAGTTTTACGGCGGGCTCCTCGCGGGCACGCAGCGCATGGCCGCGCGCCTCGAGTCCTCGCTGCTGCAGGTGCAGCGCGTGTCGGCGGCGGGCGGCAGCGCCGGCGCGAGCGGCGGCGGCGGCAGCAGCGGCGATGGCAACCTCATGGCGCCGCTGCTCGTGACGCTGCCGGATGCGCTCGCTGAGGGCGGCGGTGAGCCCTCCCCGGCGGCGGCGGTGGCGGCGTGGGGCGCGGCAGCGTCGGCGGCGGACCCAGCGGTGTCGGCAGCGCAGTCGGCCTCTCGCTTCGCGGTGTCGGATGAGGCGCGGAGGCAGGTGCAGGCGGCTGCGCTGGCGCTGCAGATTCATGTGCCGTCCGTGGTGGCAGCGGCGGGGGAAGGGGGAGGGACGTCGCCGTACCCGTCGCCTGCGCTGCGGGCGCCCCTGGCGGCAGCAGCGGCAGCAGCACCGGCGCCAGCGGTGGTGGCGGCAGCTGCTGATGGAGCGGCGGCGGCAGCAGCGCCCGCTGTGATGCTGTCGCCGCCAGCGCTTGATGCAGCAGAATCGGTGCCATCGGCAGCCTCAACAGTTGCCTCTATAGATGCCGCGCCTTCAGCGGAGGCAACGGCAGAAGCAGCGCGCAGCGTAACTTTGGACGGGGCGGCGAGAGCGGCTGTTTTAAAGGCAGCAGCTGCAGCACCAGCGGCAGCCGCGCCGCCGCCGCGACCCGCAACAACGGGCTCCAGACCTTCCACAGCTGCCAGAGGGCAAGCCGCGACAGCGGCGACGACGGCACCGGCACCAGCATATGCCACAGGCAGCGCAGCCGCCGCCGCGGTGCCGCCGGTCAGCCCGCTCATCCGCCGCTCTGATCACGCTTTGACGCCGCCGCGCGCTGCGACGCCGCCGAGCCGTACCGGCAGCGCCGGGGGCCCGCCGCCGCCGGCGGCAGCGCTGCTACGCTCGCCCTCATTCAGGGTGTCGGCGGCGCTGCCGCAGGCGCGCGCGCCGTCGTTCCACAAGGCGCAGATGGTGCGTTCCCCGTCTTTCCGCATCGGCGGCGGCGGCGGCGCACTGGGCGGCACGCCGCCGCTGCTGCGCCTGCGAGACGATCTGCAGCTGCCGATGCAGCGGCAGAACTCGGGGGCGGCGCCGCTCGACGCCGCCGGGCCCGCGCTGCTGAGCGCGCGGAGCGTGCAGGTGCGCGCGTCACCGGTTGAAGTGGAGTTGAACCAGACATGCATGTGTCGCCCATTGAAGCAGAGTTGAAGTGGACATGCTTGCACTAGCGCGAGAGGACGGTGGCAGGTGTAGGCACGCGATGCTACGGGCAAGTATGGTAGCGCCTGCTGCATTCCAGCACAAATGTTGGTGGCCAAAGCCCCTGGCAGTGTCATAATGCGTGCGCCGAACCAAGAACAGCGCGGTTTCTTGATGCCTGTCCACCCTCCCCCCCCACTGCTGCAGTGCTGCAGTATTCAGCGCACCGCATGTGGTGAGGGTGTCTGGTTCCGTTCAACTTCGGTCCACTCAATCCCCACTGACGCTGTTGCCCACCCAACTGTCCCCCCCACCCGGCGCCGCGCAGATTCTTCC
This sequence comes from Tribonema minus, assembly GCA_017506865.1. Lineage (NCBI taxonomy): Eukaryota > Xanthophyceae > Tribonematales > Tribonemataceae > Tribonema > Tribonema minus. The sequence continues at coordinate 80,115 of JAFCMP010000546.1, read as the reverse complement.
TGCAACGTTCAGCCCCAATGCCACCATCACACCGCTCTGTCCTTACCAGACAACACCTCTCTCTCCCCTCCCCGCCCCCCCCCCCCCCACGCCGCCGCCGCCGCTGCCGCTGCCGCCGTCGCCGCCGTCGCCGCTGCCACTGCCGCCGCCGCCGCCGCCGCCTCCGCCGCCACCGCTGCCGCCGCCGCCGCCGCCGCGCCGCGCAGTCGCGCAGGGCCGCGGCGCAGCGCGCCACCGCGGCAGCGCTCAGCGCCGACGCTGCCGCCGCCGAGACGCGCCAGCGCATGGTGGACATGGAGGCCATCACGGCGCGGCTGCTGCGCGCCGTCGCCGACAGCGCGCGCCGCGCCACGGAGGCGGCGGCGGAGGCGGAGCGGCTGCGCGCGGCGCTGGCGGCGGCGGCGCAGGGCTCTGCGCAGGACGTGGCGGAGCTGCAGGTGCGCGCGCGTTCTGTTGTGGGGCAGGAGCTAGCTACATGGAGGGTCAAAAGTGTCTCATTTTTGTTTTTCGTGGCGCCCAGCAACCGTCCTCTTTCGGAGCAGGGGCTACATAGAGGGCCACAAAGGTCTGGATTGTTCATTTCTTGACCCCTTGACAACTATCGTAAAGACACTACTGTAGTGAAAAAAGGGATTGCAGCAAGAAGGTCTGATTTTTTTTTTGTCCCTAGTAACTATCCTGGACACCAAGTAGTAAAAGAAAGGCATCGCAGCTTATTCGGGCATCTGGATCCCCAATTTGGGCGCTGTATCGCATAACAGCCCCCGTCCCCCCAGTCGCCGCTTCCACTGTATTGTGAAGGCCGCATGGCATGTTGCGGACAGCCGAGCACTGCTGCAGAGGCGGCGCCATGCTGCCGCGCGCGCCCGCAGCCTGCGTGCGGCGGCAGTCGGGGTCAGCGGCGGCGGCGGCGGCGCGTGGCAGCAGCGGCGCGCATGGCAACGGCACGACTCCTTGGGGGCGGGAACAAGTGCTGCCTAGGTCGCGTGCCACGCCTCAGGAAGCAGAGCGGCGCTGCAGGGTTCTGATACTGATGCACATAGTTGGAGTTGGCGTCAATGCCTAGACTCAACTTGTTCATCAACGTAATGCAACACTTAGCACTGAAATCCCTCAGTTGAGCTTGCACGTGTGCCTGATTTGGGTGCAACGTCGGCTGGTGAACCTGCACCCGGTTCTCCTGGGGCATATGCAACAGCATAGTCTTGGCGTTCGGCGTGGCGGACCATGCCATGGAGGCGTCTTCCTGGCTCTCGCTGCGCAGCGCCGCGGCAGAGAGCTGCCTCGTGTGCCGAGCGACAGTGCCCAGCACGTGCAAGCTCAAGCGTAGAATGAGGATTGGAACAAGCGATGTATCGTCGCATTGAGCGCCGTGCTCCCCCACCTAACCCTAACCCTAACCCTAACCCTAACCCTGGCCTTGCTGTCCATTATCAGTTCAAAGAGCGCTGCGTGCACTGGCGCAGGGGCTGTGTGCAGCAGTGTCCAATTCCCACATGTCTATTGCGTAGACCTAATTGCAGCCCCAACTAGCGTTACCTTGAGAGGGCGGAAGGGGGGGTGGGAAGCATCCACTCCATGCAAGAGTAAAGGCCTATGCCCAGTCGCGGCGAACGAAGCGGTGCAGCGCCTGTGGGCCTGTGCAGGCCATCTGTCTCGTCAGGCAAGCAAGCGTCCACCTGCTTCACAGGCCTCAACTCTACCCTAGCTAGCGCATTCTTCCCCCTCCTCAACTCCTCCCCCCCCCCCCCCCCCCCCCCCCTCCCGCCCCCCCCCCCCCACAGAGTGAGCTGCGGCGGCGCTCGCTCGCGGCGCGCGGCGCGGCGGCGGCGGCAGACGACCTGCGCACACGCCTGCGCGCCGCCGCGCAGCGCCAGGGCGAGCTCGAGTCCGACGCCGCCGGCGCGCGTGACCGCGAGGCGGCGCTGTCGCGCATGCTCAGCGACTTCCGCGACAAGGAGCGCGCACTGCTGGACGAGATGGGCGCGCTGCGCGAGCGCGCCGCGGCGGCGGAGGCGGGCCTCGCCGCTGCGGAGGCGGCGGCGGGCGCGCCGGGGCTCGCGCCGGCGGCGCGGCGCGCGCTGCGCGACACTGCGCGGCGCGGGCGCGCTGAGGTGAGGGCAGCGCTCAGGCAGTAGGGTATAGGGTATATGAGGGTATGTAGGTTTATAAATTGGGGTTGAGCGCTGTACGACATGGCGCGGAGGGGGCGCGCCGAGGCGAGGGCAGCGCTCAGGCAGTAGGGTATGAGGGTATGTAGGTAGAGAAGTGGTATGAGGGCTGCGCGACACGGCGCGGCGCAGGCGCGCCGAGTTGAGGGCAGCGCTCGGCAGTAGGGTATGGGGGTATGTGGGTAGAGAAGTTTAGCAAGGAGGCGGCGGCTGCCGTCAGCCCACGCCAGTGCCGCGGCGCGCACTGGCAGCGACGGGGGCGCAGTGGGCGCATAAGGGGCAGCAGCAGCGCTCAGCCGGGTCTCGGTTGGCATCACGACTCTCGACGCATGTAGCGGTGTAGGGAGCTAGCAGGCTGGGCGGAGCATGGCCTGCGCGCGCTCAGGCGCTGGCGGCGCGTGCGATGCAGCTGAAGTGCTGGGGCCGCGCACCGTCGGGCGTGTACGCGCAGAGCCGCAGCGCCCGCTGCAGCACGCAGGGACGCCTGTCTTTTGCCAAGTACACTCATCGAGATGCCATTTGGCGGCGGCGGCGTTTGAGTGGTTGTCGTTGAGACACTTTCAGACTGTCACATGACATGTAGATTCCGTACAGCAAGCTTCAAGTTAGATGCCATTCATCTGGGCTTTTTCGCGCCCTGAGCGAGAATTAATCAAAAGTACACTCATCCCGCAACCTCCTGATTTCAAATACTCTACAAAAGACCGTCGCAGTATCGCGCCTGTGTGCAGTTTGCCCCTGCAAATACTTCTTGCGGTACCTGCTGCAAGTTGTAGTTGCCTGCCTGTCGCCGGCCGCTCAGGCGCCGGGCAGCGCTGCCGAGAAGCATCGGTGCTGCATCATCGTCCTGTGTCAAACACTTACATTTGCACCAGAGAGCACCAGGTACTGGATTCGCGGCCGACACGCATCTACGTCGCAGTTGCTCCTGCAGTCGCACCAGAGGACAGAGGACATCACAACAGACCGGCCATTACATGCCCACAGCTGCTGTTTATATATGTGCTCATCCTCACCGTGTGTTAGCAACAGGACCATCTTTTGCTACATCTGGAGGATGCTACCAGCCTAGTCAGCCGCCTGTGCTCGAATCCATCGTTGGTTGCTATTTCGTGCCCGAAAGCGCTGCTGATCCGTGCCATGCATGCCCCGCTGCGCGCCGCCGCCGCCGCCGCCGCCGCCGCCGCTGCAGGTGGCGCGCAACTCTGCGCGCCTCGCCGCGCTCGGCGCGCAGCACGAGAACCTCTGGGAGCGCGCCATCCGCTCGTACAAGTGGGTGCACCACCTGCCCATGGTCGCCGTCGGGGAGCGCCACTTCCCGAGCATCGAGGCGTGGGTGCGCGCGGAGCTCGCGGCGCAGGCGCGCGCGCGCCGCCGCGCCGAGCGCCAGGTCCTGCACGCGCAGGCGCAGCAGCGGCGGCGGCTGCAGCAGCAGCAGCAGCAGCGCCGCCGCCGCCCGGTCTCCGCGTCCGGCCGCGAGGCCGGTGCGGCGGACGCGTATGCGGGCGCGGCGCCGCAGCGCAGCGGCCCGTACGACGAGATGTGGGATGGCGCCGAGGGCACGCAGCTCGGCAGCAGCGGCGGCGGCGGCGGCGGCGGCGCGCACGGCTTCGCGTGGCGCGGCGCGGCGCCGGCGGCACGCCCCAGCTGGATGCCGCTGGCGCACCCCGCGGCGCCGCCGCCGCCGCAGTCTTACACCGGCCTGGAGGTGCACGGCGAGCGCTGCAGCATGGGACCTGCTGACGCGGCCGCGGCGGCAGCTGCGCGGCGCATATCCGAAAGCACTGGCGGCAGCAGCGGCAGCGGCGGTGGCGGCAGTGGCGGCGACGATGCTTACGAGCACGCCGACGCTTTAGCGGCCGCTGCCGCCGCTGCGGCGCAGCGGAAGGCGGCGGCCGCCGTGGCGTGGTCGCAGCCACCGCGCCACGGCGCCCCGCACGTGCAGCACGGCTCCGTCGTCGCGCATCACAGCGCTCAGCTATCGCACGACGCGCCGCTGAGCAGCCGCTACGACCCCGCCGCACCGACGCCGGACCTGCAGCCGGCGGCGCTGACGACGGTGCGGTACGCGCCGGCCGAACGCGCGGCAGCAGTGGCGGCGGCGGCGCGGCACCTCCACGCTCGCGACCGCTACGCCAGCGGCCCCGTCGCGCTGCCCGAGATCGTGGTCCCCACAGCAGCGGTGGCGGCGGCGCCGGGCAGAAGTGCCGCCTACGCATCAGCGCTCAGGGGGGCGGCGGCGGCGCTGCGCCCGGGCGCCGCGCCGCCGCCGCGCGTCGTCATCGACACGCACTTCACGACGACCGTGCCGGCGCTGCCCGCGCGCTGCGGCAGCGAGGACGCGCTGGACGGCCTGGTGGAGGTCGTGCGCAGGGAGAGCGGCGGCGGCGGCGGCAGCGAGCAGCGGCAGCAGCAGCAGCGCGCGGCGCGGAGCCCGCCGCGGCTCGCGCCGCAGGCCGCCGACGCGCGCGGGAACGTCGCCTACGCGTTCATGACGGAGGCGGGCGATGATGACGGCGGCAGCGGCAGCGACGCCCAGCAGCAGCAGCAGCAGCGGCGGCAGCAGCACATCATACCCGCGTGGCGGCCGCGCGGCCTGACGAAGCGCTACGTCGTGCGGCTGGAGCGGTGAACGCGGCGCCAGCTGCACCGCTCTGGCTCGCACTGGCGCTTCAACAGCAGACTGGATTAGTGCTGTTGTAGCTTGACTGCAAGTGTCGCACGGACAGCTGTAAGGCAGCGCCGGGTGTGATAATATCAAATGCGACTTTCAGATTGCCTGCTGCGCAATGCAACGTCCTCTCTCAAAGTGGTCGATGTGTCGCGGTGCATACGCGGCGACGTAGGACAGGTTCCTGTAGCTGCTTGTGGCATCAATGCACACTCACACTCAGCATTGACCTTTGCTTTTCAACTACAGCCATGTACTCGGCAGCACACCCTCTTCTTGCTACGGACCTCGGTTTGCTCTGTCTGACATGCAAGCACCGCAGGCTTACGTGGTTGTCATGGCTTTGGCGGCGCAGCCAGTGTTGATGCCAGGTGTCTTCCTGCGGTTTATTCAAGCACTACAAGCACTGCACAGAGCTGATGTTGGCTGTTGTATGGGTGCCAATATGCATGCAATTGAAGCATGCACTTGCATAGACGGAAGCCGGACACACATGAGCACTGCTTCCGCGGAATATGATGCGATAATGATGTTGCTCACCACAGCAATGGCATGCCACAAGTTAGCCGACACTGGTATGCAAAGCGACCATCGCAACAAGCGGGTCTGGAAAGGAAGACCAGACCCCCTTGCCTACAAACAAAACTGAAGCATCACGGGGGGGGGGGTCTTGACCCTCTTGCTGAAACCAACAGCGTTTGCATGAGCTGTTGCGCCCGTTTGTCCGTTGGGGAGTAAGACTGCAGACTTTGACAGAACACCGGGCGGGATGCCATGAAAATGGGATGCAGGCTCAGGGCGCACGCAAAGCAGTCAGGAGAGAAGGTGTCGCTGTGTCTGATTTATGACTTTATGTGCGCAAGGCTGGCCGCAGCAGAAGCGATGGCACTGCGCGCAGCAGCGCACACATTTCTGGCCAGGGTTGGACCCTGTTAGCTGGGCACGAACGCGCTGCAAGCGACGCGCGAGCGGCCGGTGTGACCACTCACAAGGGACAGGACTCAGAAAGTGTGTACTTTTGCGAAGCGTCCAGGGGGAGGAAGCAGCACGTGCAATCGCTTCTCAGCTACCGTTCGGCAAGTGTAGGCGCGTAGCTGCAGCAGATAACTAGCTGGTAGGCCAGCGTACATGTGACGGCTCACAGGCGCAGCCGCTTGCTCTTGGCCTGCACGTAGTAGCGCCGCAGGTACGCGCCGAAGGCCTGCGGGTCGCGCACGCTCACGACCGTGTGGATCTCGGGCAGACCGAGGTCATTCTTCGCCTCGCGCACTCCATCCTTGAGATGCATCTTGAGAAACTCTCCCGCCTCGTCACTGGTGTACTCTATCGCGACCCTGTACTTGCTGCGCCCGCCCTCGGCCGCGACGGCAGGCGACGGCGGGCCCAGCGGTCGGATGAAGATGTCGGGGGCGCCGTTTGTGAGCGAGCCGGTGAACATGTTGCGCATCCCGTGGCAGAACACAAGCCGGTTGTTGTCGGAATCATCGTCCGCTGCTGCGCCGCCAGGACCAGGGCCGCCATCGCCGCCATCGCCGCCGTCGCCGCTGCCGCTGCCGCCATTGATGCCGTCGTTGCCGCCGCCGCCGCCATTGCAGCCGCTGCCGCCACCGCCGTCACTGCGCTGCGCGCAGCCGCCGGGGATCGGCCAGAGGCGCACGCAGTGCGCCCTTTCGTACAGTCTAAAAACCACGGGGTTCTGGATGGATTGGTGTAGCACCACGTCTGCGGTCGGGTCCACCTCATCCGACTCTGTGCGCGCGCGGCTTGAAGGTTCAGATGACGCGGGTATGCTGACGTCGCACGCATCCACTACAGTTTCCCACTGCGGCTGATCGCTGCCGCGCCATCGCGGCGGCGGCGGCGGCGGCGGGGAGCCCGGCGCAGCGCGCGGGTCGTACTGGTCCGCGCGCACGCGCTCTCTGAGCGCTGCCGCAGGAATGTCACTCACTTGAAGTTCCTGGATTGCGCCCCTCAGGGCGTCCATGATCTCCCCCCTGCGCATTGCGCACAGGCGGTCCTCGAATCGGCGCGCGTGCTCCCTCTCGCGAAAGCCCAGCCGCACGCGCAGGTCAGAGTCGGAGTCCGAGTCGGAGCCGTAGCGGATGCACGCGCTGTGCGCGCCGCCTATGCAGAAGGCAAAGTGCCTCTCGGCGTCCTCGTAGAGCAGCCTGCGAACGCCCTGGAACTGCTTGCTGCGCCGGATGCGCGCAGAGCACTGATACGCGGCTGCAGCAGCGGGCGCATCGCAACGTGTGCGGCAGCGCAGAAGACGGAGAGCGTGTCAGGGGCAGGAACATTCAGATTGAGCGGCAGTGGCAGTGTGAGGTGAGGTGCACAAGCTCTGCTGAGCGTTGCTCTGCTTCGTTAAGAGCTTCAAGCATGCTCACAATGTGTCACAGAGTGACTGCGAGCGGCCAGCACCTTGCTCGCCCAGTTTTTGATTCCAAGCAGTGACAACAACGCTCAGCGCCGCCAAGTTGAAGTGTGTTTCAAGCGTCAAAGTCGGGATGGCCCAACAGCCAGTCTTGCAGACAGCACCACAAGCAAGAGCGTCAAGTACTTCGGTGGTCACCGCCGAATGCACCTATTGGAAAGCGACGCTTGCAGGGCACACTATTACCAATGCATAGCAGCAGAGGAAGCAGAGGTGCTGGATGCGTGTGTGCGAAAATAGAAGTGATCATTAGCAAGATCCACCAAGGACATGGTGGCGAAATTTACGCGGTGCACAACCTGCCGCAGAACTTGACAGATCCTGCCAGAACTTGCAGAGAAACTTTCTAGAGCAACCTGCGAAGGCTCCAAGGGGCAACCTGCGAAGGTCTCAGAATACTTCCTCTACCGATGCTTCATATTCCAACATACCTGGTGGCGGCCGAAGCAGGCGCTGTAGGCGCAGGCGGTAGTCGCTGAGCAGCTGCTCAACCCGCTCCTGCTCGCCCTGCACGTACACCAGCTCGGCCTCAATCGTCTCGCGCCGACTGACTTGCTCGCCATGAATGCGCACTGGCTGCAAAGGATGACTTGACAGCGCCGCAGCGAGTGCCTGGGCTTGCGCACGCAACCGCTGCCGGTGCTGCGTCTCTGTCGATATGTCGCCCGTGAGCTCAGCAACCTCATCGACGTCGGAAGCTTCTGAGTGCTCGTCCATGGTGCCCACTAGCGCTCACGCTGCTGCTGCTGCTGCGGATGCAATGCAGTGCACGATTTGATGAGAGCACTCGAAGGGCATGCTGTGCGAATATGGTGACGTGTGCGTTCGCAGGCAAGTGTATGGTGATGCTGCTGGTGTGCCCTATGATTTACACACTCACAACGTGTGATGTTTTCAACTGTCGAAATGTCGATGAAGGGTAGTGCTGTGTTCTTTGCGATGATGTGCAAGGGGTGTGCAGCACACAGCCGACCATCGGACTTCTTGAAGTATTGCGCAGCAGCCCATCTGTGTGCCATCTGGCTGCATATTTGCAAGCCCAGTGTAGAGAGTTCTACATACTCTCAAAGAAAGAGAATCACCCGCTGAGCCCCTCTTATTTCTCAACAAGACTCCCGGATAGCAGCGTGAGGCCGTCAAAAGTCCCAACCAAGGGGAATTCTCGCCCACAAGACGACTCCGTTGCTCTATGAATGACTTGAGGTAGAATTGCTGGAAATGATCGTACCGTGCATGACACTCACGTTGACCGTCCGTGGACCGGCGGCGCCTAGCGGTCGGTCTCAGCCCACTCTCCATGTCCCCCAAGAGGCCCCCCGTTTATTCTTAACAAGCAGTGACAATAAGTGCTTGATCGCCACGAAGAGGCTGTCTGTGCCACTAGAATTCAGTAAAACTGTCAGCAGGGCCTCGGCATTGTTTACATGTATGTTTTCTCTCTGCATGTACTCGTCCTTTTTTTTCAACAAAAAGACTCGTCGCAACGAACTTCAAACACAGACGTGTCACATGTTGCACATCGTTGATCCTAGTGTGCTGACACTGACACAGGATCATCGGCTGCGGATGATCTTGCACAAAAACCGTTTTTGACCCCCACGTGCAACACCAACTGCTGGAACATATCCAGCAACATGGCAATAGGTAGATGTGCATGGAAGCGCCGTTTTGTTTTGGTCAGCAAGAGTGTCTTCCAATGGAATGCAGGCAAACATGCTGAGACTCCACTGCAAGGTGCAGAAGCGCAGTCATGCAGGACAAGACACAGCACAAAAACAGAATGGAAATGGTTTTAGTCTGCTGAAACTGCTGATTACTCACCACCACTACTAACTGCCACGGGGCATGTACGTCCAGCGTTGCATATCGGCACCTGTTGTACAAGAAGAATGCACAAGCAGCACGAGCCGGAACCCTAGTAGGCTGCCCTGTATCATCATGACGCTCTTTGAAACCACTGCAACTGCTGAACATGTAGCCACTGCAGTACCCCGGGTGGTGGATCGCCTGCAATGCGGCGCGCGCGCTCGGGTGGCTAATCTGCTACGGCAAACCACCTATCAAATATGAATGTATGAGGCAGGGGCGGCAGCGGGCGCGGGTAGCTGCGCCAAACGTGCAAACGCCTCAGGGACCGCCTGAGATCCAGCGCGCGCGAGTAACTGTTACCGATGCGCAGTTCCTCGAGGGCCGCCGGCAGCGCGATCGGCGCGTCGAAGCGCTCGCCCATGCGAAACGTGCGCAGCTTGTCCGGCAGATGAGGCTGCAGCTCCTGCTGGAATGCATTTCCGAGCACGAGCACTTCGAGGGCGGGCGGAAGCGTCCGCAGGGGGTGGTCGTAGGCGCAGCTGAGCCGCAGCTCGCGGAGCGTCACCGGCAGGCAGCCGAGGGGGTGGTTGAAGTCCTCGCAAACCTCCAGATCGAGCACGCGCAGTGCGAGAGCAGGCTCCCCAGCGGCTGATCATAGCGACCGAGACCACGATTTTGGGACAGTGTGCCGAGCCGCAGCGTTGTGAGGCCTCGCGGCAGCTCCCCCAGCGGCTGTGTGAAGTTCGGGCCGAGGCTGAGAGATCTGAGGCTCGGAGGCAGAGGGCCCGGCGCACTGTTGAAGGCGGCGACGTGCTGCAGATTGAGTACTCTGAGGCACTGCGGCAGCTGGCCCAGAACCAGGTGGACTATGGCTTCGGCGTACGATGATAGCTCGAGAGACTCCAGCCCGCGTGGCAAGGGCATCAGGATGTGCGTAATAGTTTTCGTGCAGGATGGGGAGGTAGGCCACCTTCAGGCGCACGAGACTCTGCGGCAACGGCGCAATGGGCCAGCGGGGGTCCCACTGCAACAGCTGAAGCTCCTGAAGAGGGAATGCGAAGCCTGCTGCGGGCGGGGGCAGGAGACTCGTAAGCTCAGAGCTGGCACTCAAGTGCCTCTCAGGGAAAACCTTCAAGGTGATGCTGGTCAGAGTAGGGGGGAACTGGCAGCGCAGGGATCGCACCGACCCCAGCTCCAGCGTCTCTAGACGTGGCGGTAGAGCGAAATCCACCCCTACGTCCAATGAGCACATGGCGCTTGTGCCTACGCTGAGATGACGCACACTGTCTGGCAGGGAATTGATCAGGGCCGCTACGCCCTCAGCTGCATCCGGCAGCGCCTTGAGTGTGACGAACTGGAGTTGACGGGACACCGCCAGCAGCGGGCCGCGAACGCGCCTGAGCTCCAGAGACTGAATGGTACCCGAAAGGTCGAGCTGAGGGTGCGCGTTACGCACTACAAGTAGCTCCACCAGCATCGAGTCAATAGGCGGAAGGTCACACGCGAAAGTAGCAGTCGAAAGCCATTAAACAAGTCAGAAAATGAAAATCTGGACCAGCGGCCATACACGAGCACCCTCGCCGCATATAAGAGTAGGCAATGCATTGAACAGACAGGCGGCAGGTGGTTGATATGTCCACTTGCGGTTGTCTGTGCTCAGGGGGGCGCTTTATTTGAAATTCTGTGTTGCGTGGAAGGCAGGGGCAGGTGCGCCTGGTGCACTGCAATCATCAGCATTGCTCGAGAGTGGGCAGCACAATTCTGGCAGCTTTCACCACCTGCTTCTAAAAAGCGTTGCAGCGTCTGGTTGCATCAGTGCTCAGGCAAAACTCAACGAAGAACCATACCACACATGGATAACACACGCATTGCACCGAGTAGCCATTCCATCCCAGGAGCGTTGCAACAGGGCAATAAGATGCACCAACAGCATGCTGCAATAGTTCAACATGATCAAATAAAGTGCATTAGAACCGCAGCCAGCAGACCTGTGCTCGTTTACTGGGTCTGTGCCAGTTGTAATGTCCGCACGGTGAGCTGCGGGCGCTACCACTTACTATGATGCCTACTACTTGCCCAAGCGGTCCCTCGCGCAATGTGCCGTCAAACGTGACTTTCAAACATGTGCCGATTTTGCGCTGCTGCAGGCCGGCGCGTGTGACGATGCCGGAGGCGGGCGTGGGTGACGAGCACGCAAGTGTGGAAATTCCCTTCTATGATGTAAACGGTGGAGTGGAGCACCACAAACAAAATTTATGGCGGGGAATTGGGGGGGGGGGGGGGGTGGAGGGGGGGGGGGGGGGTCAACTGCTGTTCACCTGGCAGCAAATTTACCAGCACACAGACTTTCACAGTGTATGTGCCACCACAGTGTATGCTCCCCCCCCCCCCCCCCGCCCCCCCGTGCGAATGGGCTACGCATTCCGCCATCGGCCTACATGCCAGAGGGCGTGAAGGGCGGCGCTTGTGTGCGATGCGGTGTCGGCGGCGGCGACGACGACTCACAGTAAGTTCAAGTGTGACTTGAAGTGTGCTAAGACTCCCTCATCGGCTGGCACAACAAAATAAATCGGTGATAATGTGTGTGTGTCGGTGCAACGTCGTCTCACACAGCGCCGCGTAACTTCAACTCACACAGCGGCGCACAGGGGCGCAGTCTTGGGGCAGAACACGCCCACGCAGCAGGCCTGGTCCTGGAACTGGATGCCGGGGGGCGGCATGCCCTGCGAGGAGAAAACGAGGCGGCACGGCGTTGATCAGAACAGCGCGCAATGGCGCCCGCGCTGTTGCGTTCACTATGGAGAAGTATTTGCTTGAGACTGGTTTCCCATTTAGATGCTCATTCTTCAGATTTCAACCAATGATATACCACATTCTTTAGGACGCGCCATACCTTCGTTCTTTGTTTCGCATGCCCTGCGAGAAACAATTGCGGCACGGCGTCGATCACAACGGTGCAAGCCGTGGTGCGTGCGCGCTGCTGTGAGAAGATGGCTGTGGTGCGCAGTGGTAACGCAGATGTGATTGATACGATCGGCGCTGCCGCGAGCGCTGTGCGCACGTGACATGAGGACTGCGTGTGGGGCCACGCGGCCGCTCCGCTGAGCGCATGCTTCCGCTGCGTAGGTGTGCTTGATACCAACACGACGTAAGCGACAGTCTGCATTCCACGAGGAGAGAGTCGTGTTTTTGAAAACTCCGCAGGGCGCCAACAGGTTACCTGCTTAAACGGCGTCAGTCGCACACGCAGCCACCACCAGCTCAGGCAATACCTCAACAAGTAGGTCCACGCCGCAAGTGCCGGTGTGCTGACGGGCTTTGCGCTGGCCTGCGCAGCTGACGTGGCTGCACCTCTTTCCTCACTTCTCCGGCAACGCCCTTATTAATCAGCCACAGAAATGACATAATCATGCAGGCCGCAACACGGCCCCAGTTGGGCGCATGCAAACAGCCAGATTTTGTCGCTGTGCGACCCTGATTAGCACATCTCAGAGGCTCGGTACCCTGCACAAGAGTTTGAACAAGCATGTGACTTGAGAATAAGGACTGAGCTGCGCAAGTCCCGGCAGCTCTCGCAGTCTGCAAGGCCTGCGATTGCAGTGCAATACGCCAAACACGTTGAGGCCACCCCTGCTCTACTACAAGAACCGCGCCAGCTGCAAGATCGGCTGTGCCGCGCGCGCTGGCTTACCGGCTGCGGCAGGCACACCTAAGCCTAACTCTAAACCTAACCCTGACTTTAAGGTGCGTGCTTGTAAGGTTAGGGTTACCCTAGCCTAAGGCTTACCGGCTGAGGCACGGGCAGCGGCGGCTGCGGCAGGCACGCATCCGCGGATGTGCATAGCACCTTGGTGCCGTATCCATTCAGTATGATGTCCTGAGAGAGAGACGCAGGGATAGCGGAGGATAGGATTCGTGGGTCCCGCCGCGCGTGCCAGACGGAGACCGCTTGATGGGCAACACAATGGAACCGCAATAGAAAGAGCAGGAACTCACAGAACTACTGCATGTGCGAGTGCAGAAAATGGCGGTGCCGCATTGGCGACGATTCGCTGAAGTTGCAGTGTTGCAAGCGGTTCAGACAACGTTAGAGCAGTAGTGCGCCGTTGCCGCAGCGGCGACGGATGCGCGCAGCCGCTGCATTGCAGTACGGTGTCGATGCTGCCAAACACCTCTTGCACATGGGGGCCCCTGCTTACCTAACCCTAACCCTAATCCTAACCCTAACCCTCAGAAGCAGCGAACCCTCTATGCATCGGCCATGCGCACATGCAGTGCAGACGCGTGCCATGACTACGCCGATGCTTTGGGGCGCACGTACGTCACCACGCCACAGCGATGCGCTCGCATTCGCGCCCACGCCCTTTCCACGGCGCGCCGCAGGCACCACAGCGCTCAACAACGGTGACAGCAGTGCTCAATGCGGCGGCCACAGCAGCGAGCAGCTGTGCGTCATCGGCTGCGCCCCACGACCGCTGAGCATCAATTACGGGCACCACGTGCGCTCCGCCGTGGTCAACCAAGGGCCTGCGCGGCATGTGTCTCAGTTATCTGAAGGGCGGGGCTCGCACAAGGGTAGGGTATAAGGGTAGTATAAGGGTAGGTATAAGGGTAGGGGCGTCACTTACCCCGCATGCGTTCTCGTCATGACCGCTGCGCATCGCTTGCGGGCACCACGTGCGCTCGGCCATAATCAAGCAAGGGCCTGCTTGCGCATTTCCGGTACCTCAAGTGCAATACGCCTCAACATCAGTAGGAGAGTCACTCACCCCGCATGCGTACTCCCCGTTGCACTCCACACTGGCGCCCAGGTAGAACTCGGTTTTCTGCGGGCATCGGAGGGCATGGACGCGTTGGGTTAGGTTAGGGTCTGGCACTATGCATAAATCCCTTTGCTATGTACAACTGCATATCCTTTTACGATTTAACTCGCAATTCACAAATGCTGTGCGCAACATCAAACTTTGACCAAGCAAGTTTCGTTGTGTGTTTGACCAAGCAAGCTTCGTTGTGTGTGTGACCAAGCAAGTTTCGTTGTGTGTGTGTTGATCACAGTTTTGTGAATGAACATGTGATTCAAAGCTCTCGGACCTTGAGGTGGCTGGGGAATAACCCAACCCTGTTTCTGAACCTATCCTACCCTAACGCTTGCCCTAATCCCAACCCTAGCAAAGGGCGAGAACCGCTGATGCCTTGAGAAGTGTCACCACAGGCGTGCCTTTGTCGTGCCTATCATCTAATCAGAGTAGGCCGGTCATTGGCAGGCAATAGCAACAAGACCTCGCTGCCAGTGGGATCACCCTGAAACCTAACCCAGGAACTTTTAAATTCGTTTCCGCAAGCTCTAGATCTTTTGATTTGTTTCCATCAATCCTAACCCTGACTCTGAGCGCGTCACACAGACAGCAATCACCGCTGGTGCCTGGACAGGTCTGCCCCGGTATGTGTTCCTTTCTTCGCTGTAGTCGCAGAACGCTCGTCAACGGCAGGCAAACCTAACCTCGACCCTCACCCTAACTCTGAAGACCTGGATCGTGCCCTTCAAAGTATCAGCATACAAGGCCGCACTGTTGCGCATCAAAGAACCCGTGGCATCATCCAACTGCCGTCAAGACTTTCATCGCTCGTGACATCGCAGCAGCGGGTCGTCGTCACTCACCACGCAGGGTCTGGGCGTGCAGACGGCGTGCGCTCTTAGAGTTAGGGCTAGTGTTGGAGCTACAGCGTGCACGCAACAGACTGAACCGCGCATGACAGAGCTTGAGCATGAATCGCTTTGGTGCATTTCATCAATTTGACATTGCAGTAGCGTGTCAAGTCGCCACTCACCACGCAGGCTCCGGGCGTACAGACGGCGTGCGTGCCGACGTCGACGAAGCGCGCCTCCTGTTGAGCAGCGCAGGCACACGTCACAGATGGAGGCAGGCGCGCTCGATAAATGCACCTCAACTTGCACTTGCAGCAGTGCCGCTTCGAGCTCTGGTAACATCGGACGCCGTTGCATCGCTGCCGCACTGCAGTATACGCGAATGCAAGCCTGCTGGCAATCGACAGGAAGTTGAGCATTCGCCCGGCATTTGCGACATGGCAAGCAAGTTGACTGGCTGACCTCGCACGCTGCACCACGAGATGAGCATCCGAGTTTGCTGAAAATCGAGAGCAAGTTGAGCATCGGACAGGCCTTTGTGACAGATATAGCACGCGAGTCAAACGGCTGACCTCGCAAGCTCCGGCGGCATTGCACTCCGCGTGCGCCCCCTTGCCGAAAGCCGCTTTCTGCAATGGCACAGCACGCAAGTGACAAATAATGGCTCAACTGGCGCTTCTGGGCACATGGCGTCACGGCAGCTATACCTCCGTGTCGTGCGAAGGATTTGTGGCACTGGGTCTAGCAGCGCCCGATGGCAGACCTCATGCACGTGCACAGGCGAACAACACTTGATGTTTTTCAAATAAAGCAGGGGGCTGAAGATAATTCACGATGAATACTTTTTGAAATAAGAAAGGATAAACTGTTTGTCCACGTGTTGCGCCCCTTAACGCATCCAACAACGGTCGACCCTTGCCCCAGCCATACTGCATGCATATTCGAAACTAATCCTAACCCTGACCCTAACCGCACGGATCTACTGAGGGCTGCATGTGTAGCCAGTATAACTCTAACCCTATCCACAGATAGCCCAGTTTGAACACGTTCTAAAAACATACGCAGCATGTAGGTCGATGCATTCGTGCATCCAGACTGTGCCACGGCGTGCATGCTTGTCGATTGCGCAGCTGCATGGATGGTTGGGTTGGGCTAACAGTCAGGGGTAGGTGAGAACTGCCCTGAACGATGCGCTGAAGCAGTTGTACAGGAGACAGGTAAGAGCACTCACCGAGCACGCGTAGTACGCATTGCACATGCCCAGCGTTCCCAGACCTGTGAATGTTGACAGCTGCAAATACAGCAGGTTTGAAGCGGGGAGGGGGCGGGCGGGGTTGGGGTCAGAGTTCTGACAGGGCGTGCCAGTCACATTTGCCAAACTTCAATGAGATTGCTCTCAAGGACTCATAGATTCAAATACAAAAACGCCTTAGCGTTTCACCTGTTTCACTTCACTGTGAGCGCTGCGCGCGATAGCCGGAGCTGCAACCTGCAATTTGCTACGCACCCTTCAGTTCTCGCCGTTTAGCAGTACATGTGCTCAGGCATATGGTTGAAGGTCACATCAGCGTGAACCTGACGCTATGCCTTCTCAACCGCCGCTGTGCGTCTTCAAAGTAACGCCATACTTCGAAGCACGTGCTGCAATGCTTAAATTTGCTGGCGTGCTCTGGCTCAGGTCATCGCAATCAGCGCACGTCATGTTACCTGACCGCTGTTCTGTGGGATACGCACAAACCCTCAGAGCAGGCGCCCTCCCGGCAAAGTAGTGCAGACCTCTGGACCACAAGAAATGCGCGCTTGCTTTTCTCCCAAAAGCATCATCCGTTTAGCAATGAGTCAAGTCGTACTTCCACTTTGTGTTGTGAACCCGCACTCAAGTGAAGAAATATATGGCACACTTGAGCCTCACTGCAATGCTGTCGCAAGTTGCAGCGCTTCATTTTGTACTGATGGCGCATCTTGACAATGCAATTGACCACTTACAAGCGTTATAAGTGAGAGAGCGCATCTGGCACGATACAGCAACAGAGTTAATGCAATGTGCTTGACTTGGTGTGGCGCTGGCGCGCTGATGCAACATCTTGACAAGAGCCACACACAGTACAGTAGGGTCAAAACTTTTGTGCATTCACTTACAGGGCATGAGCCAATGGCGTTGCAGTCCATGGAGGCTCCGTCTTCGACGAGCGCGCTCTGCAGCAGAGCGCAATGTGCAACAGCGAAGTGCAAAGCGATGTGCATGAGGCGTCAGAGACTGGGGGAGGATTAGCAATGCAGTATGGGGCGCATTGAAATTCAACCAGGCGCGGTGACAACACATTTCGGACACATCACTCAGAGAAACCACTGCAGTTGCAGAGCGCTACGTGCAACAGCGACGTGCGTTAGGCATCGGAGAGTGGGTTAGGGTTAGGGTTAGCGGTCGCAGTGCATTTACAAGGCACTTCCGATGTAAGCACCAGTAGACAGTGGGACACGTCGAACATGCAACAGCGATGTGCGTGAGGTGTCGGAGAGTGCAGCGGTTGCAGTGCATTATGGGACACTTTTGAAGTAGGCACCAGGACACATTTGAGCACATCAATCGAGACAAGTCCCTGCAAGTTGCCGCTGCGATCTGATTGCCAAAGCCACATATACATACAAAAGCACATACTTCAGAAGTACTTGAAATACATAAACACAAGTTGCTGCGAAGTGCATTGGGGCACGGCGGCAGCAGCGAGTGCGTGAGAGCGCAGCCTCGCTTTGCACGCGCCTGAAGCTGCGCATACTGCTCCAAGCGGTGATCACAGCTGAGCACGTGCTGAGCACTGCGGCTCCAATACTTCACCAAAATGAAAGTTGATCAAGATCGTGGCTTCTGATGCATTCAGGTGCGATGGTGCTGACAGCTACACCGGCAGTTACAGCAGCACTTACGATCACTTCACCACACACGATTTCACGTGCTGGCACTGCGGCTCCCCACTACTACAGGAAAAACGGCCTATTCATGACATTGTTCCTTCTGGTTGTGTCCGAGCGCGAGCATGCTGACAGTTACACCTGCAGTTACGGCAGCAGTTATAATCACTCATTACGCACGAGTTCGCGTGCTGAGCACTGCGGCTCCGCTGCTACAGGTAAAACAGCCCTTTGATGACAGTGTTCCTTCTGTGTGTGTCCGAGCGCAATCATGCTGTGGCAGTTACACTGGCAGTTACGGCGACAGCTACGGCACTCACCTCGCCCGAGTTCACATGCTGAGCACTGCGGCTCCAATACTACAGAAGAAACGGCCTAGGGACGGCATGGTTTCTGGTCGTGTCCTAGCGCAATTATGCTGTGGCAGTTACAGCGGCAGTTACAGCAGCAGTTGCAAGTTCACTCACCACGCACGAGTTCTTGACGACGCACATGGCCTTGGACGCGGCGCCCTTAAGGTGCACGCCCTGCGACAGCGCAGCGACAACGGGGCAGCAAGCACAGTCAGCGCGCGCCGCGCTCGCGGCATTATGGAGTATGATTTATACGTGCCCTACTGATTTATGCCTGCGTACCTACACAGGCTTATCATACTGGTATACGCACATGTTATGTGGACGCCGCAGCAACAACAGGGAAGCACAGCCAGCGCGCGCCGCGGTCGGGGCATGACGGAGCATGACGCACACGTAGGGCATACATGAGATACTTGCATATATTTGTGGGCACACGTAAGTAGGGTAGGTATGTACGCGTCAAAACCCGCAACGTGGTTCTCCAGTGTAGGCACGTAGGCGCGTGCAAGTACCATAAGGCAGCGACGCCACAGCGACGCCGGGTACAGTTAGCGCGCTCAACAGTTGAAGCATGAAGAAGTATGATGCATGCATACCCCACTGGCGCTTGCCTGCATACTTACACAGGCTAATTTATACTGGTACACGTGCATGTTATCCTGCTTGCATGTGCCCGCATCACTGCGTGTGAGGTCACTACGCAAGAGCAACTCCAGTTCGAAGGTACGAGCGTTATAGGCCTGTGAGGCACACCACGAGTGGGGTAAGTATGCACACACTCTGCTTGCATACGGTGCATGTGCCTGATTGTCGTACTACGAGCAGTAACTCAAGTTGTAGGGAAACCTGTGAAGGTGTGTAGGCACATCGGTTTGTGTCCGATTCCATCAAGGTATAAGTCAAAGGCAGCGGGTGCAGCGGCGCAGTGGACGTAGCTGCGCTGTACTGCAAAGGCCGCAGCTGCTGTGAATGCACCTAACCCTCTGAGGGTACGGAGTTTACATCACAAACGTGCCTTGCATACTTGGAAGAAACGTTACAACACCTGCCAGGCGCACAATGTCACGCTCCGATGGAGGCAAAGTGTGTGCTCACATGGAGCTAAGCTGCGTATGCGTCAGATGGATCGCGTACATGCTGACCGAAGCAAAGTGTATGAATACATGAAGTCAAGGGTATATGCATCAATCTTCACCCTAGCTTTCATCCCTGCGCCGACCATGAAAGCCTGAGCTGATATTCTGGTCCTCAGAATGAGTCAAACACCGACCCTGTGCGCAGCCTACCAGTTGCCGTGCCACCGAGCCTGTGCAGCTATCAAAGCTGCGCACTTCGCTGAGTCACCAGCCAGATTTGGACACTGAACATATGTATCAGCGCACAGCTCTGTACGAGCGCGACGAACATCCAGGGAATGTTCATTGCAGTACACAACCAGTAAATGAATGAATACATGAGTACACAACGAGTGCAAAAACTCACCACACAGGTCCCCTTGACGGGGTCGTTGCACTGCTCCACCAGGAACTCAGGGGCTGGGTAGTTGGGCTGGTACGCGGGGTTCGCCTCCTTTGTCAGCAGCTGCAAATTCAGCAAAGATGTGAGGAGAGGGGGTGTTTAGCAGCTGCAGTTAAGAGACATGGGAAGGGCCGGGGGGGGGGGGGCGGGGAAGGCAGTGAGGATGGCCGATCATGAGGGGGGGAGGGGTTTAGCAGCTGCAGTTACAAGACATGGGAAGGGCGCGGGGGGGGGAGGGGGGGGGAGGCAGTGAGGAGGGCTGATCATTTCTGTGCACCGGTATGATTTGCCCCAAGTAGACACAACAAATGGGAAGGGGGGGGGGGGAGGAGAGGGTAAGGATGGCAACAAATGTTTGTGCACCGGCGAGGACTCGCTGTTGCAATTATTACGTAGATGGACTGTACAAGCTGCTTGTCCGCACGTCTCTGCCATCTTCAGCCGCAAACGAGTGGAGCAAGCTCTTACGATGCACCTGATGGGACGTTGCACTGTGAACGTGCACCCGACGGCGCGTTTGCCGACGCTCAACGCGCCGAGCACTGACTGCGCAGAAGCGCCATATGGCACAGCGGCAGCAGAACGCTCGCATGTCCGGCTGCTCATTACCATAATATATGCATGTATTCGTTATTGGTGGAAGGCACTTGCGGCTAACCATCCCTTGTCACCTAGAGCTCTACCATCTTTTGATTCGTTTTCATTCGTCATTAACACTGCCTTCACCCGGTCGTGCAAGCAACGAGACGCACTGGTACCCTAACACTACCCCTAGGGTTAGGGTTAGGGTTAGGGTTGGCGTGATGAGCGTCACCACACGTAACCCGGCAAGCAGCGGCTGCACGCAAACCCCCCTTCGAAGATCGTATGGCAAGGCCTGGGAAGCTGAGGTGAGACTGCGCACCTTTTGAGAAGCGCGTTGTTAGACCGCGAGAGGAGTGTCATGTGCGTGAGCACATTCTGTGTGACGTGTCATGTTATTAAGCACATTATGTGCAACGGAATGCGCACTCACCATGCACTCCGTGTCGCACAGCAGGGGGACGGCTGCGGCAGCATCCGTGCGTCAGTCATGTAGAGAGCACCAACCGGGGGGGGGGGGGGGGGGGGGGGCGGGGCGATGCATGTAAAGCGCCGGTCAAACACAGTGCCTGGGCGCAGGTACAGTTTCAATGGTGAAGTGTGCTGCATCGTGGTGCATCCATGCTTTTAGTGGATTTTGATGATGGTGTGGTGAAAAAATTATCGATGGTGATGGGAGCAATGTACACGGCGGTCCCCCACCGGTCAAACACGTCGAGCGCTGGGCACATGCACAACTTCACGTATGCTGCTATTAACGAGTCGACACCTATGAGCATGTCTGCGACTAGAACTGCCATTCAAGGGTTAGGCTTAGGGTTAGGGTTAGGTACGCGGAGCGCCTTGAAGTGCTGCAAACACGTTTGCGAGTGCTTCAAGTACATCGCAAGGTATTTCAGATAACATAGATTGACAATTGAGCTTGGGTGCAGAGGAGTCTACATTTCTGGAGTTGGCCTCAGCATGTTGAACTCGAATGGTGTCTCATTTGCAAACAGGCTGGTCCCTATCAACAACACCCTGATCTCCGACAGTCAAACCGAGTGCTTCACTTAGGGTTAGGTTTAGCCTAAGCAGGTCGCCCGCTCACGTGCTTAACGTGTCCCGCGCTCTTGGACGCGCTTGTGCCTAGAAGCATGGGACAGCTCAACAGCGACATGCGTCAATTGAAGTTTGTCAAGGTGACGTTCCCCTACTGCACTTCAAAATCGTGCACCGCACAAATCAGCTACTGCCTTGAGGTGCCGCTGAAACCGCCAAAGCGACGCGACGCCACACCTCATCAAAAACTGCAGGCCGTCCATTGCCAAACCCTGTCTCATCACCACTGGCAATCTCCTTCTTTTAGGCGACGTTCCGGAACCGCGCTTCAACACTGTGCGAGGCGCACAGTCAGCTGCTGCCTCACCACTCGCGATTCCCTTCGTTTCTCCAGTTGACGTTCCGCTGCAGCACTTCAACACTGTGCAAGGCGCAAAATCAGCTGCCGCCTTACCGCAACAGGTAACACCAAAGCCGTCGGACGACAACAACGACGTCAGGTGACATTCTGCTGCTGCGCTTGAACATTGTGCAAGGCGCAAAGTCAGCTGTTGCCACACCACTCCAATTCCCTTCTGCATTTCAGATGACGTTCGTCTACCGCACTGCAACAGTGTGCAACGTGCAAATCAGCTGCTGCCTAAATATATATTGTATCAGCTGCTGCCTTACCGCCGCAGGTGACGCCGAAGCCGCCGACGTAGGGCGGGTCGTTGCCGGTGGCGATGAGCCTCAGACCGATGATCTTCATGCCCGTGGGGCAGTTGAAGATGTTGAACGACCCCTGGTCGAACTTGGTCCCGAAGGTGTTGGTGCGCTCGCCATCGTAGCCAAAGAGCGTCAGCCTGCGGCAGGCGCATTGGTATTGTCCAAACCGCAAGCGTGAGCTCAGGGGTGAAGCTGGGTGAGGCATTAACACACCGTTTCTGAATATATATATGTAGTTAGAAGTACATACAATGTATACTTCAAGTGCTATACTCAAAGTATATTAAATCTAGGAGTATTATGTATCGCCAGCGCAAGTCAACGGCGAATGTGAGCGTGTGGGGCAGTTGAAGGTGTTGAATGACCCCTGGTCGAACTTGGGCCCAAACGTGTTGGTGCGCTCGCCATCATAGCCGAAGAGCGTCAGCCTTCGACAGGCGAACCGTTTTCGTACAAACCGCAAGCGTGAGCTCAGCGGTGAAGCTGCGTGATGCGTCCGATACATTTTCTGACATCTATGTATATATTTGAAGTTTGCAAACGGAATCTCCGCCAGAAGGCAGAACCCGCCGCGCCATACATACTGTGTGTACATACTTCACGTACCAACCTCCAACAGCGTAGCTGTATACTGCCATTGACCCTAACTCTAACGTAACCCTAACTCTGACCCTAACCCTGGACATCAGGCGAGACTGACCTGGTGTCACAGGCATCGTCAGACGCACCGTACGCGCTACAGTACATGCGCGCACTCCTCCGGTCTGCGGCAGCGCTCATGCGGAGCTCACGGCAACACCACCACCCGCAGCATGTACAGCAGCGCTCACCCCACTGAAAACCTGCACGTAGGGCGGATCGGATACCATGCAGGCGGCGCCAAATGCGCGCCGTGATGACGCAGGCGCGCACCTGCACACATAGAGCGCAACTGGAGCCGCTGTCGGCGGCGCCAAATGCGCGCCGTGGTGATGCGTGCGCACGATGCAACACACACAACAGCACAACATCATCGGGCACTCACACGGAGCTCGTAGCGACGCCGCCCGCGGCGAACGCGGCAGCGCTCGCCCCGCTGAACCCCTCCGCGTTCGCCGGCGTGTACGCCACGCCCGTCCCCGCGAGCCCCACCGCCACGGGCACCGCCACCGCCGCGCGCGTGTTGGGGTTCCAGCACGTGATCGACGCGACGGATTCCAGCCAGAACGCCGCGTGGAGCGTCACCTGCGTGACGTACGAGCCTGGCGGGCACGCGTACAGCGCCAGCGTCGGACCCACCGTAGGCCCGAAGTCGTGCGCCATGGGCTGGTAGGCTGCGCGCGGCGGCGGCGGCAGCGGCGGCGGCGGCGGCGGCGTGGCGGCGGGGCATATGTAGCGTCAACGAGATGGTATGACAGCGCTGATAGCGGAGTTGTGGGAGGCTGGTGGCGGCAGGGCGGCGACGGCAGCGGCGGCGGCAGCGGCAGCGACGGCGGCAGCGGCGGCAGTGGTGCGGTGGCGGTGACATTGCAGTGGCGGCGGCGCGGCTACACAGCGGCGGATGCAAAGTGCGCGCGAGGCGCCGATGAACGTGTAGAAATGTTGAACTAACTGCGTTTTCTTGCTGGTGCAGGCAGTTTGAGCAGACGCGCAGCTGGGCGTCACGAGAGCACCACGTGTTCAGAATCGATGCGTGTGAGCGTACCATTGCATCGGCTAGCTTCAAATTGATGTATTTGAAATCCTTTATTGCGAATCAGGGCCCGGATCGGGCCCTTAATCAGTGCGAGGTCGGTGAGTACGCACTGTCGCACCAGCTAGTTGAGTTGATTTACTTGAAGTTTATCATATCAGCGCAAGGTCGATGAGCGCGTTGCCGCAACCAGCAAGTAGGCAGAGCGTCTGGAAATGGAGGCGCGTCATTGGTACGACGGATATCTTCAACTGCTTGAAATGAAAGTATTTGCATCAGTTGTCGTGGGCTCGTGCGCGGCGCAGCAGGTGGTGATTGAGGTAGCAAAACAGCTCAGGCACCTAGCAATTGCACACATGGTGGCATTGCTGCTATCGTGCCCACATTTCAACATGCACGTGATTCAGCAGGGCAGAGTTGACTAGTCAATGGGTGTGATGCACTCAGTGGGTGATGCGCTTGATGCACCAAGTTCGTTGTGTTGTATACCAAGCACAATGGAAGTGCAATCGATCATCACTGCCCGCTTTGCAGACAAAGCATCGTATTACAGTGGGATGGTTGAGCACAAGGCAAAGGAGGACGGAGGCAGAGATGATAGCTTTTGAGGCCCTGCAGGACAATGAAGCACATGCATCTTAAGCCGACAAGCCAAGTCGAGGAGGCTCGATCAACTAGATCAATGATGACAACAGGTGGTGCAGGTCCTAGCAGGTGTGTGATGCGGCAACTGGAGTTGCGGATAAAAGCGATGGGGAGCATGCCTCAAACCTCAGCCCAGGAGCCCTCTTGCGCCAACACACCGCTTTTGGTGCACACTCACGTGACTGGACACGACAGCAACGCTACGAGGCACTTGCGCCGAGATGCATTCAACAGTGGCTTTCCGCCGCGATTGCAGCACAAAGCCAGACAGGCAATGTCTGCGCAAATGTAATTGGCAGCTCTGATTGGCAGCTCTGCTTCTATGGCTCTGCAGATGCGCTGTGTCTCGGCAAAGTTCACTCGGGGCTTTTTCAGCTCCCAAGCACAAGCACCTGATGGAGAACGCTTTTCAGAGGTGCATCGTGCGGATAATAGATCAGCTTCGATTGAGAGACAGCTTGGACGCCCGCATTCACACTGGTGTCCATAGCAACACCGCGCCTGCATGCATGTCACACGTAGTTTTTGCGAAAAGGGATGTTGCGAACTCACGTGCGGAGTACGCCCGTGCCGCGAGCAGCAGAACGCCGGCGAGCCGCATCATGGTCGGGGCCGTACTCCGCGGGGGTGCTGACTTCGACGGTGCCGTGGACTACAACTGAGGCACATCGCCGGAGACCCCGGACTTGACCTGACCGGAACCGCAGGGTCCTAGAACCGGTTGAAGTTGAAAAAAGAGCTTGGATAAAGGTCAAGGTGCAACTCTGCTGATCTGCCTGTATTGAATGAAGATGCATGAATGCACGACTACACTGCTGCAGCACGGAGTGGATCAAATACATGGAGTGTATGCCACCAGAAACATTTGAGGCCGGATGTAGATTCCACTGATACGAAGTGCTGACATGGACGAAGATGAGGAGCAAAAGGAGGAAGAAGTGGTGCTGGCGCCCGTGCTGGATTACATCGATGTCTCAGGCGAGTGTTCAGACCGTCAAGGACACTGATGATCTGCGTACGTTGCTGTAGACAATCAAAAACCTTCAAGTGAACAGGGATTGATGAAAGGGGGGCTCACAGACTGCTTAAAGCACACCGTATCTGCAGTTGGTATTTGCCATGGCCATGATACCGTGGTGGAGTCGGCTCTCGTCAGATAGCATAGAGAACGTCTCATATGCAGTTGCGGTTTGCCATGCTGCCGTGACTCTCCCCGAGTCCAAACGAGACACGCCATGCGCTGGCAGTGCATTTCTCACAGCTCGCATGCCGGCAACGTTGGGCGGTCAGAGCATACATGGCAGCATGCTCTGCGCTGCTGATGGCACACAAGCTCAGGCTCAGACGCAGGCCCATCTTGTCTGCGTACAGTCGACTAGGCCACGGCAGCTCCCTCACTTGCGCAGACCGTACCTCCCACGCGAGTGTGCCGAGATGCATCTGAGTCTGACACCGAACCTCCTGCTCAGAGTGACAGGGGATGCATGATGCTGTGCAAATCTGCCTCGGTGCCCGTTCACATGCGCCACGAACACCAGCCTGTCTGATCCTGCGCGTGCATGCGCATTGCGCTTCTGCACACTGAGAACGCGCGTGCGGTCACGCGCACGCGCTGCACAGGCATGCAAGACGTCGTGGAAGACTGCTCCACAGCGCTGCTGCCGGGCGATGAGCTGCCGCACGCTGACCCCCAACATACACACCAGACGCGCCCCCTCGGCCTTCGTGTGCGTGTTGCCCGGGGCCTGTCGCCAATTTCTGGCATCTTGAGGCCTTGCACCGCGGTGCGCAGGGTAGTGACTTGCTAACCCGAACCGCGTGCCGCATTGCACAGGCATGCAGGACGTTGTGGAAGACTACATCATAGCGCTGCTGCAGGACGTTGAGTCACTGCGCGTACCCAATTTTAGTACCCGCAATCCCCCACAATACATAGCCCTCAGGCCCAGTTTCCAACCCTGAATTGTGCCGCCGCATCGCCGCAGGCCTGCAGGACGTTGTGGAAGACCGCTTCATAGCGCTGATGCAGGGCGACGAGCTGCCGCACGATACCCCCCCGCCATACTCGCTCCCTCGCACCATATTCCGCAGGCATACATGATGTTCTAGAACAGTACTTACATATCCTCTGGGCCTCTGCACCGACCTTCTTTAATTTTTTGCCCCCGCGTGCTGCTTGCACTGCACAGGCATGCAGAACGTAGAGGAAGACCACTTCATAGCGCTGCTGCAGGAGCCCTCTTCTTATCTTCGCGATACACACTCCATTGGGCCCTGCGCACATGTGTACATGCCTGACGCGCGCCGCATTGCAGGGCGATACCGCCTGGACTCTGAACTTGTGTCTGACTCCCCCCGCCCCGCATATCCCCCGCAGGCATGCAAGACGTTGTGGAGGACTACTTCATAGTGCTGCTGCAGGGCGACGAGCTGCCGCACGACCCGTATCCTGACCTCGTGCGCCGCGTGCGCGTCATGGAGCTGCAGCCGCGCCTCTTCCGCTCGCTCAAGGCGGACGCCGCGCGCCTCGCGGCGGTTACGCATGAAACCGACGCCTCGCAGTCCTCAAGCGGTGGGTGCACCTACTGAGCGTGGGTGGTGATTGTTACTGCGAGCGTGCCATGAGTCAGTGCACGTGAAGCATGGCTATGGCGTCTGTTACTGCCCTGCAGGCGTTATGCTTTGTGGTTTCTTGATGTCTTGGCGGACGCCGCGCGCCTGGCGGGGGTTACACACGAAACCGACACCTCGCAGTCCTCGAGCAGTGGGTGCAGCTGTTGAGCATGGGTGGTGATTGTGACTGCGAGCGTGCCATGAGTCAGCGCACGTGAAACACGGCTACGGCGTCTGTTACTGCACTGCAGGCGCTATGCTTTGTGGTTTGTTGACATATTGGCGTACGCCGCACGCCTGGCGGCGGTTGTGCCCGAAACAGACGCTTCCCAGTCCTCGAGCGGTCGGTGCACCTAATGAGCATGGGTGGCGATTGCAACGGCGAGCGTGCCATGGGTCAGTGCACGTGAAGCATGGTTATGGTGTCATTTACCGCACAGCAGGCGCATGTTGTGTGATTTCTTGACGTCTTGGCGGACGCCGCGCGGCTGGCGGCGGTTACGCATGAAACCGACGCCGTCCAGTCCTCGAGCCGTTGGTGCACAGGCTATGCGTGATACTTACTGGGATGGTGCGTTCGTTCTTGAGCCATGCCGGGGCTCGGTTCTAGCGAAGTACGTGCTCGCGGTGCATGCTCCTGGCCTAGTGGATAATCAATTTGGCGTTGTCAAAAGTTGCTATACTTGTCATGAGGCCACAGTCATGACCTTTGATGGAGTCTAATGCTTGGTTGTCCTCCGCCTTTCAGCCACTACATTCACACTTGCACTCCACGCCCTTGAACAAACCCTAAACCCTAACTAATTTTACCACCAAGCGGAGAGAGACTGCAGCGGTTGAGCCCCCTCGACTCCCACGGTGCATCAACGCCGAGTGCACATGATAGAGCATCGCTTGCCAAGGTGCACCATCGCGTCTCCTCATGACCAAACCTTTTCAGGAGGTAGAGTCAGAATTAGGGTTGGGATCAGGGTCAGGAACCCTACCTCTCACCCTCAGCCACCCACCTACACCCCCCCAAACCCCAGGCTCCCTCCCCCTACACCCACCGCCCAAGGCTCGAGCTCGCGCCTCCTAACTGCCCCTCTCGACAGGCATCGTCTGCCCACGTGGCTACAGCGGCTCTGTTTCCAGCAACAGTTACGCCTCAGCACACTCCGCGAGTGTATGTAAGGGTTGGCACTGCCCAGGACCTAGGCTAGGTCCCCCCCCCCCCACACACCCACACCCACACCCACAATCGAATTCAAAATGCTTCATCCTAGCCGTACGCCTACAGGGAGCGACTTGATTATGATCCATGTGTTGGGAAGTTGTTTGGTGTCGCCACCGCCCGTGCCTGCCCCCCCCCCAATCGAATGCGACCCTTCATCCTAGCAGTACGCCTATAGGCAGAGACCTGATTATGATCCACATGCTGGGGAATTTGTGTGCCGCTGCCCGCGCAGCTACAGCGGCGCGTGGGGCCTGCCGCACATCATTGATCATTGAGTTCGACCCTTCATTCTAGCCGTAAGCCTGTACGGAGCGACCTAATGTTGATCCATTTGTTGAGATTTTGATTGGTATCACCACCGCCCCATGACCCCCCCCCTTCCCTCCAGGCATCGTCTGCCCCCGCGGCTATAGCGGCGCGCGGGGCCTGCCGCACGTCATGCGGCACGTCACCGCCAAGGCCTTCGACGCGCTGCACGAGCTGCACGCCTACATACAGTGACCTAATTCTGATCGATGTGTTGGGGATTTTGTTAGGCATCGCCACTTCCCAGGACCCGAGCCCACTCCCCCCCCCCCCCCACATCACCTCCAGGCATCGCCTGCCCCCGCGGCTACAGCGGCGCGTGGGACCTGCCGCACATCATTGAGTGCACCTTCATTCTAGCCGTTCGCCTACAGGCAGCGAGCTAATTCTGATCCACGTGTTGGGAAGTTATTTGGTATCGCCACCGCCGTGAGTCATGACTCCCCCCCCCCACCCCCCCCCACCCCCCCGCGCTCCCTTCCTTCAGGCATTGTCTGCCCCCGTGGCTACAGCGGCGCGTGGGGCCTGCCGCACGTCATGCGGCACGTCAACGCGAAGGCCTTCGACGCGCTGCGCGAGCTGCACGCGCAGGTGGAGGTGCAGCTGCCCGCGACGCGCACGACGTCGCTCTGGCAGGCGCCGGACTGCCGCATCGGGGCCACCGTCGCGCTGTGCGGGCCGCAGGTACAGTGCAGGCGTTGAGTATGTCTTACTCTTGCGGCAGGTGGGTACTTCCTTGTGTACTTCAAGTAGATCGGCGCATAGTAGGTAGGTATGTGCACCATTACTCAAGGAGATGCACCGGACTGCCGTGTCGGGGCCACCGCCGCGCTGTGCGGGGCGCAGGTGAGGCACAGGCGTCCCGTTGGCTGTAACTTATTTCGTACTTGCAGTGGGCGGCATGTAGGTGAGTGCTGCAGCTTGTACTGCAATTGGAGTACCCGGACTGCCGCGTCGGGGCCACCGTCGCGCTGTGCGGGCCGCAGGTAGCTACTGGCACGTTGGCAGAAAGCTATCAGTGATATGCCTCAAGTTAGTTGTTTGTATACCTGAAATCGAAAGTGTCACGGACTGCCGTGTCAAAGCTACCGCCGTGCTCTGCGGGCACAGTGCGCAGCATGCGACACTTGCGCCTCGTGCTCGCGAGAGGACGTATCTACCTGCTGAAAGCGACGGCGCGCCGCAGGCACTAGCATTTGGTCTGCGTGGCGGCGGTGGCGGTCTGTTTGGCGCTTTTCACTTAAGTGACCTCGCGCAAGTTGAACTTAAAGCACACGTGCGAGGCAGCGTTCCGTCGTCTCAACCTCTAAGACTCCTGACTTGCACTCTGCACGACGGCGGCGGCGGTGGCAGCCCGCTGGCCGTCTTTATTGAAGTTGCAGCACAATGCGGGATGCGCACACGCACCGCTCCGCTACATCACCCCCCTCACAATACCCCAACTTCAGCTGACACTACCAAGATCATTCCCGCTGATGCGACCCCCTAACCCCCCCCCCCACCCGCACACACAGGTGTGGCGCGGCGGCCTCCTGCTCGACGGCGGCGGCCCGCTCGCGCTCTCCGTTGACGTTGAAGTGCGCGGACCGAGCCTCGAGCGCGCCGCGCAGGCACCAGCGCGCGTCGTCGTAGCGGAACAGCGCTACTTCAACTCACGAGTCCCCAACTTCACTTTTCACTTCTCACAGGACATGACACCCTATCGACCGCCCCGCGCACAGGTGTGGCGTGGCGGCCTCCTGCTCGACGGCGGCGGACCGCTCGCGCTCTCTGTTGAAGTTGAAGTGCGCGGACCGAGCCTGGAGCGCGCCGCGCAGGCGCTCGCTCGCGTCGTCATAGCCGACGCCACGGCGGCGGCGCGCTGCGCGGACATGCTCGACGTGCGCGTGACGCTGCCCGCGCTGCCGGCGGCGGCGGCGGCGGCGGCTGCGGAGGCGGCGGACGCGTGTGAGTGGGGCGTAGACAGGTGAGTACTATATACGTCTTGCAGGCACTCGCGCGTCGCCGCGGCCGCGGAGGCGCCAGCGGCGGTGGCGGACGCTTGCGAGTGGAAGGGTGGCAGGTGCATGGGTCTTGCAGGCGCTTGGGGTGTTGTCCAAGCGGCATGCGCACAAGTTCGAATATACACACTGCGGAAGACTGGCGCAGGGCGCTTGCCCCGGCCGCTGCCGCCGGTGATGAAGAAGCTGCATTGAGCGGTACTCGATATCACGCTGAGGCTCGTGAAGGACAATACGTCGACCTATGCTCCTCTCTGCTGCAGCCTACAGGGAGATGCGCAGGCGTGCCCGGAGTGCGGTGCTGCCGCTGCTGCCACCGCGGCCGCCGCTGCCGGCGCTGCTGCCACCGCTGCTGCCGCTGCCGCCGCCGCTGCCGCGCCCCGCCATGCACTCTTCCTGCTGCGCATCACCGCAGACCACATTGCATCAGCAGCCACCACCTGCACCACCGCGCTTCAACATCAATACACGCGCCCCGTCCCCCCTCGCTGCTGCTGCTGCTGCGCACGCGCGCTGCGCAGCCTGGAGGACGACCCCGAGGCGTTCGTGCACGCCGTCGCTGCCGTCGTCGCCGCCGCGCGCGCGCGCCCGGCGCTGCGCTTCCTCCACGTCCGCGCGCGCGCCGCGCCGCAGCTGGCCCGCGTCACGCGCACCTACACGCTGCACACGCGCACGCCGCGCGACGGCGGCGGCGGCGGCGGCGGCGGCAGCTCTGAGCCGTGGTCGTCAGCGCCGTGGCCATACGCGGCGCTGACGGCGGGCGCGTTCCGCACGCGCGCGGACGCCGAGGCGTACGTGGCGCTGTTTGCGGCAGCAGACGGCGGCGGCGGCGGCGGCAGCGGTGGCGGCGGCGGCGTGCCGGAGGCCGCCGTGCAGCGCGCAGTGCGGGTACGTTTCGCGCTGCCACTGCGTGCAGTGCATGTGTGCTTCTTGCACCAAAATACACAAGCATTTCGGTGTTGCTCTGGCGGCGCGGCGGCGGCAGCTACGTCGCCTTGTTGTGTGACTCGAGAGAGGTGCTGCCACAGGCGCGTGAGGCGCTGCTGCTCTCGGCCGCAACGGCGGGGGCGCAGCCCACCGCGCTGACGGGGCGTCTCACGCAGCTTTTCTGGAGTTATGAGGGAATTGCTCACGTCTTGTTCCTCGTGCGAGATGACGGTACAGTGGATTGGCTGTAGGTCCTTGACATACCGTCGACACGCTCAGGTGGGTCACATGGGCGTCGTCGCACGCGGCTTGCGCTGCGCGCCTCGTCATCGACGCATACAGACTCGGCGCCGACAGCACTGTACGCCGCACACGCTGAGCTGAGGCTCTCCGCAGAACGCCTGACGAACAACAGCACACGCTCGTGCAGTGCCCAACACCAGCGCACCACACAGCCAATTTTCCTTAACCCTAACCCTAACTCTAACCGTAACGACGCCGCAAACTGCGCTGCCGTCACCCTTCCTCTGTGCGCCGCCTGTGCTGCTCTCGCCAGGCGCAGGCGTGCGCGGCGGTGGCGGCGCACGCGCGCGACGGCGCGCCGTCGCTGGCGGCGTACACGGCGCTCGCCGTGGCGGGCGCGCTGCGCGGCGGCGCGCAGCGCGCGGTCGGCGACGCCTCCGCGCGCGTGCTCGCGGGTGAGCGCGTGCACATCTCTGTGTGTATGCATGCCCTGTATGAACACACTGCGCGATGTGCTTCAAGCATGAGCCTCGCGGAGCTTGTGAAGTATGTCACAGAAATAGGTTATGCCTTGGAGTGCGTATTCGCGCTGCGTGGCGGCGCGCTGCGCATGGTCGGCGACGCCTCCGCGCGCGTGCTGGCGGGTGAGCATTTGCGAATACATTGCCATGTATATACACATGTGCATCAGTACACACAAAACTGTGCGGTTTGATGCACGGCGGCGAGCAGAGCGCGGACGGTGACGCCTTGGCGCGCGGGCTCGCGGGTGAGTGCGTGTGCATGCATGTGTGTGCACACATGCCTTGCATCAATGCACCTTGTACTGATACTTTAATATACTGAGGTATATTCATGTACACACGTGTGCTGCGTATATGGGGGATATATCGGCGGCGCACCTGCGCGCGTGGTGACTGCGCATATGTGCATACACGCTCGCGTGTACTTCAAGAAGTATACACTCGGCTTCCAGCGTGCTCCCCCCGCGAGCGTGGAGGCGGTGCCGTTTGCACAATGCGCGCCGCCGTGCAGCGAACCGCGCATGTACATTCAGGAACGCTTCTCTGGGTGGCGTACGCGCGCATACCTACCCTATGCTGCATACCTACCCTAAGCAGCATACATGCCCACAAGTAGCCGCCTGCAGGCGATGCCTGCACGCATATTTGTTCTTCCTGAACATGATGGCAACGTCAAGGCACAGGTACTGCCACGGCCAGTAGAGCGGGGGCCCTGCATGAACTAACACTAACTCTAACCCTAACTTAACCATTACCTAGCCCTACCCGAATGCCCGCCTGGTCGCTCTCCGCGTCGCCAGACAAGCAGTTTGCGGATAACATGATACGTTCAGGCAGCGAACCTTCGGGTTAGGGGTTCGGTTTAGGGTTAGGTCACATGTGACGAACCTACCCCTTCCCATCGCAACACTCCCCCGGCGCGAACATCCCCCTCACACGCCCCACCCCCCCGCCACACTTCCACTACTTCCGTATGCGCCCCCATCCCTCTATTGCAGGCCCCGCGCCGCCGCTCACCGCTCTCGCCGCGCGCGCCGCCAACATCGCAGCAGCGCTCAGTACCCTCTCCCGCCGCTGGACCGCCGCCGCCGCCTTGTGCATACGAATCAGTATCAACGCTCTCAGCCGCGCACCCCGCCACTCCTGCGATGAGGGTCAGGGCAAGGGTTATGCCAGCACTGGTGACGGTTTCGCGCATCAATAGTGTAGCATTGGCCGCCAGCAGCATCGTTGTCCGGCCTTCCCTGCCCATTGCCACAACCCTGCCAATGTGCACCCCCACCCCCCTATCGCAGGCCCCGCGCCGCCGCTCGCCGCTCTCGCCGCGCGCGCCGCCAACATTGCAGCAGCGCTCAGTACCCTCTCCCACCGCTGGACCGCCGCCGCCGCCGCCGACGGCAGCCCGCGGCGCCGCCGCCGCAGCAGCGGCGGCGGCGGCGGCGGCGGCGGCAGCGACGGCGGCGGCGGCGACGAGGCGGTGATGGCAGCGGCGCACGCGGATTTCTGGGCGCTGCGCGGCGACCTGCTGCGGCGCGTTCTCGACGCGGACGAGCACTCGGACGTGATTGCGCTGAAGGACAGGGCGCGCGCGTGGATCGCGGCGCTGTCCGACGTCGACGCGGAGGGGCTCAGGTGCGCCCTAGGGTTAGGATTAGGGCTAGTAATCCCAAGGTTAGGGCCAGCATCCGGGTGTGGCTAGGTTTTGGGGTTATGGTTCGGTGTAGGGCTACGGTTGGGATACGGATTAAGGTGAGATGTAGGGGGCGCGCGCGTGGGTCGCGGAGCTGTCGGACGTCGACGCGGAGGGCCTCAGGTGCGCGCTAGGGATAGGGTCGGGGCTGCGTAAGGGTTAGCTGTTGGATTAGGGGTTAGGTCTAGGGTGCGGGCTAGGGTTTGGGGTTATGGTTTGGTGCAGGGCTAGGGTTGAGATCAGAGTCAGGGTGAGATGTATAGGGGGTGCGCGCGCGGGTCGCGGAGCTGTCCGAAGTCGACGCGGAGGGCCTCAGGTGCGCCCTAGGGTTAGGGTTGAAGTTAAGGCCGAGGCGGGGGGTGGGTGCTAGGTTTAGGGTAAGGATTGGGGCTAGGGTTGGGGTTATGGTTTGGTGTATGGGTTTGATTGGGGTCAGATTCAAGTTTAGGGTGAGATGTAAAGGGCGCGCGCGTGGGTCGCGGAGCTGTCTGACGTCGACGCGAAGGGCCTGAGGTGCGCCCTGCGGGTAGGGTGAGGGTTAGTGGTAGGGCTAGGGCTGGAATTCAGGCAATGGTGTGGGTCAGGCTGAGGGGTTAGGGTCTGGGTTAGGGTCAGGGTTAGGATTGGGACTAGGGTTATGTTTTCAAAAACTGTCCGACGTCGACGCGGAGGGCCTCAGGTGCGCCCTACGGTTAGGGTTAGTGATCATAAGGTTAGCGCCAGCATCAGCAGGGTAAGGTTGGGTGTTTGGGGCAAACTTAAAGGTGAGGAATAGGGTCAACATCAGGAGGAGACGCTGAAGGCAAGTGTCCTCGTGTGGGTCGCGGAGCTGTCTAACGTCGACGCGGAGGGCCTCAGGTGCGCCCCTACGGTCAGCGTGAGGGTTAGCGTGTCATTTAGGGGTAGGGGTAGGGGTACGGCTAGGGTAGGGGGCGGGTCAGGCTCGCTGTCGTGCACTCGTGTGTTTCATTGCCGATGAGTGACCATACGCCCTCCTCCCTTTCGTTGCGCGGCGCATTCACCGCAGGCTGCCGGTCTTCCACCGCGCCGACGCAGAGGCGAGCGCGGCGGCGGCGGCTGCGGCAGCGCTCATGCATCCACGATTGGATAACCACGAGCTGTGTGTTTCACCGCAATTGTGCGTTCAACTGCCGCTGAGTGACCACGCGTCCTCCTCCCATTGCACTCACCCGCAGGCTGCCGGTCTTCCACCGCGCCGACGCGCAGGCGTGCGCGGCGGCGGCGGCGGCGGCGGCGCGCGGCCTGTCGCGTCTCGCGGCGTGGCTAAACGCCGTGGCGCTGTCGGTCGCGCACGACTGCGCCGCGGTGTGCGAGTACACGCACGCGGAGGCGCTGGCCGTCGCGCGGAGCGCTGCTGAGGTGAGCGCTGCCACGCGTCGGTATGTAGGTAGGCAGGTGTTCATCTGCGGTGGCTTCAGTGTAGGCGCGTCGTAGCCGTCTGCAGTGGCCTTGACTGCATGCGTCACGGGGCTTGAGTGTATGCGCCTCAATTAGTCGCGCAGAGCGCTGCTGAGTTGAGCGCTGCCACGCATGGGTACCCAGGTAGGCAGGTATTCCTTTGCAGTGGCTTCGATATATGAGCCTTGTATCCGTGTGCAGCGGCTCTACTGTGTATGCCACGATGAGACACGCGGAGCACTGCTGAGGTGGGCGCTGCCATGCGCGTAGGTACCCCCTGGAGGTAGGGGTCGATGCCTCTGCGGTGGCTGGCTTCAATGTATGCACCACGTAAGGCAGGCCGTCGGACGGAGCGCTGCTGAGGTGAGCGTTGCTGCCTGTATTGAGCACTGTCACACAGGGGTAGCCAGGCAGGTGTTCCTCTGCCGTGGCTTTGATGAATGGGCCACATTGAGCACCGGCCGTGGCGCGGGGCGCTGCTGAGGTGGGCGCTGCCGTTCACGCGGGCCTTATGCGTACGCAGGAGTCTCTCTCCGCGTCGCACTGCGTCGTGTTGAGCACAGGCTGTGGCGCGGAGCGCTGCTTTCAGCGCTGTTGCAGTGAAGGGTGCCGCTGAATGAGTGCGGCGCGAAGCGCTGCTGAGGCGTGTGCACCGTCATCGAATGCGCGCTGACATCAATGGGAGTTGTGGCTGCGGTCGGTTTGATGCGTCCTGTGCGCCGCTGCCGCAGGGGGACGGCAGCAGCAGTGGCGCTCGGTAGCTGCTGCCAGCGCACGATTCGTCACCAGCGCGGCACGTGTGCAGTCCAGCGCAAGACAACAAAACAAAGAAGAAAAATAGAAATTACGGAAACTCTGTCTGCATTACCACGTGCCTCACTGGACAGCGACGGCCACAGTTGGCAACGCTGACCATGTGTATATGCTTTGCTCGCCAGAGTGTGACATCAGGCAACGCTCAGCAACGACCGCTGCCGCCGCCGCCAGCTGACAAATTTACCATGGCGATAGGCCTGCTGGCGTGGGCCAAGGCACTTGAAAGCGCGTTTGCATCATCGCAAGCTTCGTTGAATTACAGCACTTGCAGACACAGCCACAGCTGACACAGTCCACGTGTATATGCGTTGCTCGTCAGAGCACGACGGCAGGCAGCTCTCGGCAACCGTGGCTGCCGCCGGCAGACGAAATCACCACGGCAATAGGCCTGCAAGGGCGGGCCGAGGGCATAACCCGCCCTTAAAAGCGTGTCTGCATCATCGCAAGCTGCATTAAACTGCAGCACTTGCAGGCAGAGTCACAGCTGACCATGCGTACATGCGTTGCTCTTCAGAGTGCGACGGCAGGCAACGCGCAGCAACCGCCGCCGCCGCCGCCAGTCGATGAAATCACCACAGCGATAGGGCTGCTGGCATGGGCCAAGGGCGTCGCCGCGGCGGCAGCGGCGGAAGCCGCGGTTGCTGGGCAGGCGGGGCAGCATGGAGAGCAGCAGCGTGCGCGGCAAAAGGTGAGGCTTTCCTTGACAAAGTTGAGGTTTGTCTGTGACAAAATTGAATTTGTTCAGGGGTGTGACGCACATGTGCAATGAAGGCGGCGGGCGCCGGGCAGGCGGGGCAGCAGGAAGAGCAGCAGCGGGGACGGCAAAAGGTGAAGTCTGTGCATGGAAAAAGTTGAAGTTCATCATTGAAAAGTTAAAGTTTGCTCAGGGGTGTGACGCACACGTGGAACGGAGGCCACGGTCGCCGGGCGGGCGGGGCAGCAGGGAGAGCAGCAGCAGGGGCGGCACAAGGTGAAGGACGTCCATGAAAAACTTGAAGTTTGTCTATGACAAGGTTGCACTTGGTCCAGGGGTATGACGCACCTGTGCAAAGTGCTCTTGCTGTTAAGGTACAGTTAGAGTTAGGGGTCAGAGGTAGGCATGGGGGCACTTCTTTGTTGAGTATGAGCGTTAATCCTGGACAGAGAGTGACTGGCCCGGGGCTTTGTGGCAGCGGCAGGCTAACCCTAACCCTAACCCTAACCCTAACCCTAACCTGGAACAGGACGGCAAGCGCGCACGCCAGCAGCGGAGGGCAATGCGCTTGGGGTTAGGGTGAGGGTTAGGGATAAGTTAACGTTAAGAATTAGAGTTAGGCTAACCCTAATCCTGACCGCAAGTTAGCATGCTCAGTGCTCAGGATGTGGCCAGACGAGGCTGGCTGAGGCTTGGCCAGTTTACCTACCCAGACATAAACAGCAACAGCACTGACAAAGAAACGAGAGTGACGAGCCATGGCCGGTTGACCATACTTGTTGCCCAGGGGATACACTGTGCTTCACCTAGCTAGGGTCAGGATCAGGGTTAGGGTTAGGCTTAGACCCTAGTGGTCACACACCAGAAGCGCTCGCGCAGGGCCATGGACGAAGCTGCAGGTAAGTCTGTGCAGAGTTAGGATTAGGTGTAGGGTTAGGGTTAGGGTTAAGGTTAGGATTGTGATTAGGTTTGAAGTTACGGCTGATCATGGTGGCGATGTCAGCGGTGATAGTGGCAGTGCCCCTCGCCTCGCCGCTATGCCCGGCGCCCCACGGCCGTGCTGTCGCAAGCGCACTATTCCCTGCCCTCAGGGTTAGGGTTAGGGTTAGCCTAACCCTAACCCTAACCCTAAACCTAACCCTAACCCTAACCCTCGCCCTAAGCACGCTGTCAAACGTACCAGACGTTTCCGCCTCATCCCCCTGCAATCCGCCCATGTACCTAACGAGGTAGCTGTGCTGAGCATTGACGCAGTGAATCGCCTGTGGCACGTCACCACAAGCACGCCATCCTGCTGCCCCACACATGACACATCGCCTACTTCAACTTCTGACCAGCACCAGCAACGCTCAACCCGCTCCGCAGGGCGGCGGCCTCTTCCGCAAGTTCAAGACGGCAGTGCACACCGCCGCCGCCGCCGCCGCCCCTGCACCGCCGCCGCCGCCGCTGCCGTGGCTGCGGCCTCTCGCTGACCTGCAGCAGGATGCGGCGGAAGCCCTAGGTCTAGGGCTAGGGCTAGAGCTCGGCCGCGGTCAGCAGCGCTCAGGGTTAGGGTCAGGCGTCCGCGTTCGCTCCGAGGTCAACCGCGTGCTGCGCGAGGACACGGTGCCGGAGTGCATCGCGTGCGAGGCGGCGCTGCTGCAGGTGCGCTGCCGTGAGTCGTGAGTTGCGAGTCGCGAGTCACAAGTTGCGAGTTGCGAGTCATGAGTTGCCGAGGGTAACCGCGTGCTGCGCGAGGACACCATGCCGGAGTGCGTCTCATTTGAGGCCGCGCTGCTGCAGGTGCGCTGTCGCGAGTCGCGAGTCATGAGTCATGCACGCGAGACCGCACTGCTGCAGGTGCGCTGTCACGAGCCATGAGTCACGAGTCTTTACTCTACCACGTGCTGCGCGAGGACACCGTGCCGGAGTGCATCGCGTGCGAGGCCGCGCTGCTGCAGGTGCGCTGTTGCGACTCACAAGTCATGAGTCGCTAATTGCGAGTTATGCTGCTGCTTGGTATGTTCGTCATATGCCAATGAGCACAGGGTGTGTCGGCATTGTTGTGTGTGCGGTGTGCTCACTGGCATTGTGTGTTCGCAGTGGCCCGTGTGGTCCAAAATGTGTCTGTCAGTGACTGATTTATGTGCGCAGTAGACAGCTGCGGCATGCGACTGGCCACAGAGCACTTGCTCTGGGGCGGGCAGAAGCCCTAGAACTAGGGCCAGGTTTAGAACTTGGCCGCAATCGGCAGCGCGATGCGTTGGGAGTTTGGATCTGAGGTCGATTGCGGCAGCGCGAGCGCACTATGCGCGAGCGCACCGCGTGCGAAGCCGCCCTGCTGCAAGAATGACATGGCGAGGCACGCGGTTCTGCGCGTCTGCTGAGGTCCATGGTGCCGCATATCGGTACAAGGGGTTGCTGGCACTCCCTTCCGTGTGGACAAGAAGAAAGGCGCTCTGGTACCGAGCTCACTCACCACAATGGGTTCAACCACCGCACCGCACACTCAAAGTACGTTTGGTCGACATTGCGGACGTGCAGTGAAACACCTCATGGGGTTGCCTTAACCTAACCCCAACCCAAACCTCTGTCCACTGCTAACATCTATCCCAGACCCTACTCCTTTCGTATGGTTCACTGTTCCCTACTGTACTTTTTATTAATTCTCGCTCAGGGCGCGAAAAAGCCCAGATGATTGGCATCTAGCTGTAAGGAATCTACATGTCGTATGACAGTCTGAAAGTGTCGCAACGACAACCACTCAAACGCCGCCGCCGCCAAATGGCATCTCAGGGTCCTCCCCTACGTCCTCCTGTATGTGCCCCCCCCCCACTGTACTCTCAAAACTTGCGTTTGATGAAACTGGTCCATAGTTTGCGAGATAGAAGTATGCATGACTGAATGGTACATTCGGGAAACTTCCCGAATGTCATAGTAAGCGTCGCCGCCTGCGTGATACGCGACCGACCGAGGGTTGGGTTTAAGATTGGGGTTAGGAGTAGGGTTAGGGTTAGGGTTAGGGTTAGGGTTAGGGTTAGGGTTAGGTAACCCTAAGACCGTAGGCTGGGCGAGTGCGTCACCATTCTTGAGCGCTGCATACTCAATACTGTATAGAGGTTACGGATGGTAGTAGAGTTGGGGTTGACCGTGATTGAATTGTCTAATGCGAGCTGCGCGTTGTGTGCGCTGCAGTTTCCGCAGTACGCGACGGACCGCCGGCTCGGCGAGTGCATCGTGACGTCTCAGGCGGAGGCGTTCCGCGCGCCGCTGCCGCCCAGCCTGTCTCCGCGCCGCAGATCCGAAATTCGACCCCTCGCTGTACTGATGTCATGTACCCGAATATATGCGAACTGAAGCATCTAATGCGAGCTGCATTCCTTATGCCGCCGCTCTCGCACTTGCAGTACGCAACGGACCGCCGGCTCGACGAGTGCATCGTGGTGTCCCAGACGGAGGCGCTGCGCGCGCCGCTGCCGCGCACGCCGTTCCCGCGATGGACGTGCGCGATCGCGCCGCGCGCCGCCGCCGCCGCGCTGGCGCTCAGCAACGCGCCCGCCGCCGGCGCCGCCGCCGCCGCCGCCGCGCAGCCGCCGCCGCCGGTAGGTGCCTCCAACTCGATGAATGGTGTGTCTTGCATTTCTACCAATGATCAGTCTTCATAAAACAGCAGCAAGTAAACGTTCATTCAGCCCCTTTGTGAGCTTACCGCACATATGCGAAACGCGTGCGTTTTGCAAGCTGATGTAGTGAGGCCGCTGCCACGCACGCCGTTCCCGCGCTGGACGTGCGTGATCACGCCGCGCGCCGCCGCCGCTGCGCTGGCGCTCAGCAACGCGCCCGCCGCCGGCGCCGCCGCCGCGCAGCCGCCGCCGCCGCCGGTAGGTGCTTTCACCTCGATGACTGGTGTGATCAAAGAATTGAGCAATGGAACAGCAGCAACCGGAGAATCGTTTTGGCCCCTTTGGGAGCTTGCAGCGCATGGTCGCATTCAGCGCTTGCTTGTGGCGCTCTGATGTAGTGCGTGCGCATATGTGATCGCGGCGGTGCCATTCAGCAATGCGCACGGTGCTGCCGCCGCAGGTGCTTCACTTCTTGATGCATGGCGTGTATATAGGACTCATTGATGATCAGCCTTCCCTGCCGAGCAGCTTTGCCGAAGCTGGTTGTCTGCGGACAGAATTCGGAGTTTCTGGAGGTGATGCACTAATGTAGTACTTGGACCATGAAGCGCAGCCCACCATGCGCGCAGACCTGCGCCAGCGGAGGCGTCATCCGGTCTTAGGGTGAGGTTAGGGTTGGGGTCAGGCTTAGTCAGGGTTAGGGTTAGGATTAGGGTTACTGAGGCGCCGGGCCGTGCCGCGCACACACGCGCCTCCGCGTCTAACGCTACACGTGTGCTAGTAGACTAGGATCCCACACATCACTCAGGAGGGATGCACGCCACATTTGAAGCACAACCAACATATGCATATGCAGCTCGAATACGCGCTTCGTGTGTCAATCTGGCTGTCGCGAAGGCCAGCTTTGACGTGCATGCGCTGCTGCGACGCCGCCGCGGCCCTCTTTGCGCGGCCGCTGCTGTCGGTCCTCCTCCGCGCCGCTGCCGCCGCTGCACAACAACACAACTTGTGCTGATCGCAAAGGACCGCACCCAGCACTCACATCTGCAATCGAAGCACAGCCACCACATGCACACGCGCGTGTTCAGCCAGCTGACACCAAGCCCAAATGCAACTCTGCTGCGCGCGCGCGCTGCTGCTGCTGCCACCGCCGCCGCCGCCGCCGCAGGTCCTCTTCCACGTCCACGGCCACGCCGCGGCGCTCGCGGCGGCGGACCCCTCCGCCGCTGCCGCCGCGCTCGTGCGCCTGCCCGTGCTGCCGCCGCCGCTGCCGCCGGAGCGCGACCTGCAGGGGCCCGCGCGCGCGTGGCGCGAGCTCCACGTCAGCGTCGGCGCGGGGCTGATGGCGGGGGGGATACTGAGCGCTGCTGCGGCAGCGG
This sequence comes from Tribonema minus, assembly GCA_017506865.1. Lineage (NCBI taxonomy): Eukaryota > Xanthophyceae > Tribonematales > Tribonemataceae > Tribonema > Tribonema minus. Next base: position 38,522 of record JAFCMP010000546.1, on the reverse strand, counting down.
CGGCGGCGGCGGTGGCGGCGCCGCCGCTGTTTGTCGAGGCTCTGGCGGTGTTTGTGGTGGCGTGCGACACGCGGCGGCAGGTGTGTATGATCAGTTGGCTGGCTAGGGTGAGTCCAGGGTTAAGCTGGGCGTGCTTGCATGATTCGCTTTTCACAGCGTTGGTAGTGTTGTGCAAAGTACGCCGTGCACCTCAGCGTCGGCGCGGGGCTGATGGCGGGGGTGAAACTGAGCGCTGCAGCGGCGGCAGCGGCGGCGGCGGCGGCGCCACCGCTGTTCGTCGAGGCACTGACAGTGTTCGTGGTGGGATGTGCCACGCGGCGGCAGGTGGGGGTACGATCGTACGTAGGTAGATAGCCCGTTTCTTAGGTGAAGTGGAGGGAGGGTGCGTGTGTGTTAGGCGCCGCGACCGCTGTTGATAAGGGGGGGGGGGCGTTACCGCCGCCGCTGTTCGTAGAGGCGCTGGCGGTGTACGTGGTGGGGTGCGACACGCGGCAGCAGGTAGGGGTATGTATAAGTGGCAAGCTTATTAGTGTTGGGGTTACACTGGGCGTTGTTCTCACATAAGTCGCTGCTGCAGCGCTGGAAGTGCTGTGCAAAGGACGCTGTGATGTAGTGTTCGGAGAGTGAAGTGCGCACTTGGCACCACTTCAAGTAAAATGGCTGGCACAGAGTATATGTAGGTTTAGTGTACTTGTGGGATGTGTAACCCTAACCCTAATCCTGACCCTTCCCCTACACCATTAGTCTAAACAGACATGAATGCCGCAACGTGATTAACAAACAGCTATGTGGGCCAAGCGCACCGGGGTGCGTGCTGACCACGTGTACGATGACCCTTCCCCCCCCCATCACTACATCAGTGCCAAAGCACACTGTGAAAGACGGTCTGCGAACGAGCTACTCGCTGTGAATGATCTGATTAGAGGTATGTATACATACTAATACTGATACCCACCCTCTGCGCTCAAGATGCACGTGCTACCGGTGCCCCCGCCAGGCGTTTATCATGCGCCTGAACCGTCCCTCTGGAATGGTAAATCTGCGCTTTCCGTGAGCCATTTCGCGTCGCCGCATGGTTCCTTTGCTCTCGTAAAGTCTACCTCAAGTATGTGACTTTTATCCGGTTCACCTACTCAGTCCGAAGCGCAACCTTGCGTGGCATGTTCCCAGGAACGGCGCGCGCTGGAACTGTTCCTGGACTGGTCCGTGCGCCTGGCGCAGTCCGTGGATCAGTCTGCGTCGCCGCACGTGCTGCTCGGCCTTGCGGCGGGGCCCGCGGCGGCGGCGCCGTGGCCGACGCACGGCGGCAGCGGCGGCGGCAGCGCGCTGCTCGATGGCACGGAGGGCGAGGCAACGGTGAGCGCCGGTGTTATCTGACAGAGGAGTGTCACATTGGACATGTTTCGTTTTATGCCAGAGCGCCTGCACTGTTGCGGCAGAGTCGCGCGCCTTGACGTGCATGGTCGATGGGCGGGCGCGCGTCTCGCGTGTTGAGGTATGGCAGCTGCGCGCTCCTCGATGGCGCGGAGGGCGAGGCCACGGTGAGCGCCAGTGTTCCAGCAGTGTCACAACAAACCCCTACGACTACTTGACGTATACTTCTATTTCAAGTATCTCAAGAGATCTTGCGGTAGAGTCACGTGGTGTGTGCGGTGCCCCTGACCGGACCCCGAATTGGCATGCAGCGTCAATTTGTTGGGGGCAGGCGGCAGCGCGCCCGATGCGGGGCAACATCGAGCGCCGGTGTTCAAGCATACCTCCAATGAATATACTTGAAGTGTTTCGTCGCATCCGTCACAGCAACTGTACTGTCAAGACGCGCCTTGATGTGCATGATTGGCAGGTGGGCATGCATCAATGGATACGTGGGGAGTATGGCGGCAGCGCGTTCGACGGCGCGAGGGGCGAGGCAATGCCGAGCGGCGTGTTCCAGTTTCTCAACGTACTCGCTACCGTTTCCGGGAAGCCTTTGGCTGTTGCGATCGAGTTCCGCCAGGGCGCACATGATGTCCCTGCGTGTTGAGCAAATGTGCACAATGTAAAATGTATGCCGAAGTCACGTTGTTCGGTATGCATGCCTCACGTGCCAGTGAACTGTGATAGGTTGATCGCCCGACACCAGTTCAGCGTGGAGAGCTCGTAACTACTCAGATATGCGCACTGGTATTGAAAGCATGGGGGACCGCGGCCGCTCCGCCCTTCACGTGGCAACTGCATTGTCAATGGCGCCGAGGCATGGATCACCAGGGTGACAAGCCTTGGGGCCGAGGGCAGTAATCAGGGTCAGGGTGAGGGCGACGACAACATGCGCCGTCATCATCGCCACCCTCCCACTCCCGTCCAATTGCACACCCAACATCAGTATCTCTCCTCGTTCCAGCGTTGTGCTTTACAAACCTCAACATGCCACTTCATGGCGACGTGCCCACCCCTGCCCGCGCGCACAGGCATGCGCACCTCAACCCTCCCCCCCCCCCGCCCCCCCCTCACCGCGCGAGCGTCTCACCCCCTCCCCCGGCGCCCCCCCCGCCCCCCCCCGCGCTGCTGCCCGCCGCCGCCGCCCTCCGCCGCCAGGTGCGCTACACCGCGGCGGAGCTGCGGCGCAGCGCCGCGGGCGAGGCGGCGCCGCTTGCGCCACAGCTGCCCGCCGGCGCCGACCTCGCCGTCCACGTGCTGCTGCGCTGGGAGGCGTCGGGGGGCGGTTACGGCAGTTACAGCGGCGGCGACGGCGCCGTGGTGTTCGTGCCGTGCGCGCTGCGGGCGGTGTTCGTGGCGCCGGAGGGCGGGGGCGCGGGGGGGGGCGCGCCGCCGGTGCCCGCGCGCGTCGCGTTCGAGGGCGTGTTCGCGGACGCGCGGCACGCGGAGGCGGTGCGGCTGCAGGTGCGCCGCCGCTGCGGCTGCGCGCACGCACGCTTGGAAATTGTGTGCATCACGCTTCGCAGTACACAGTTTTCAAGCGCTTGTGCGCAGACCACGCTTCGCAGTACACAATACCAGGTGCGCGTGCGCAGCCGCAGCAGCCGGAAAGCGTGGTGTTGCGTGTGTGCAAGGAGGATACGGCTGTACGCGCACACTCGGAAGCTACGGAATGGTGTTGTTGGTATGTCTGTTTACGCGCTCCGGAAAGGTAGATGGTTTTTGATTGTATGCGGGAGACGGCCGAGCCTCATCTATTAACGGCGCTCGTGTGTACATGCATACTTCCGGCGTGCGCATGGAGGTGCAGCACACCTCCCAAGCCACACCACTCAGCAGGTGCTGTAAGCTACGTGCGTGACAGCGGCTGTGCTGCGCCGTGTATAACCATGCGTACGGCACCGAATGCTTGGCCTCTACGCAGAGCATCAGCCGCTGCCATGCTTTTCCAACTGCAAGCACCAGCATCCGATGATGGTCTGTCCTTGCGCACATGAACGTATTTGACGCCTTGAGCACCACGTTGCGCAATACCCCCGACCATACTCGCATTGCCCCCTGCGCTGCGTGGGCCGACTGCGCTCATACTTCTATGCTGCGCGCATTTCAACTCAATGCGCTACTGCTGCGCCACCAGGTGCGGTGGGGCTTGCGGCTGCACAGCCCCCCTCTTAACTACATATTGTCTCCCCACATGCATGCGGCACCGCTGTTGCCGCCCTCTGCGCCTGCCAATCGCTCTGCCGTCGCTCCCGTCCGCTGCACTCAGGCCTTCCGAGACGCCGACGACGACCGCAGCCCCGAGGAGCGGTACTACGCGACAGCGTGCGCCGCCGTCGCGGCCACGCTGCGCGCCGGCGACGCCTCCGCCGCCTGCCGCCAACTGCTGCTGCTCTCGCGCGCCGTTGACCTCTCGGCGACAACGGCGGCGGCGGCGGCGCTGGCGGCAGCGCAGCGCGTCGTGGCGGCAGGCCCCGTGGAGGTGCTAGCGCGCGCTGCTGCCTACGCCACCACGCTATGCCACTTGCTTGCGGACGACGGCAGCGGCAGCGGCGGCGGCGGCAGCACGGCAGCGGCGCTGCAGGCGGCGGCGGCGCTGCGCGCGGCCGCGGCCGCGCTGGCGCGCGCGGCGGGGCCGGTGCGGTTCGAGGGCGCAGCGGCGGCGGCGCGCGGCGTCGCGGCGCAGCTGCTGGAGGCGCTGCTGCGGCCGCCGCCCCCACCGCCGCCGCAGGCGCCGAGCGCGGCCTCTTCGAGTTCGACCGCGAGGGAGCTCGCGGCGCAGCTGTGCGAGATGCTGCAGCTGCTGCTGCTGGCGGCGGAGACGGATCTGCTGCGCGGCGTGCCGGAGCTGGAGGAGGCGCTGGCGGCGTGCGCGGGGGAGGGGGGGGGGGCGTCGGTTGCCGCGGAAGCTTGACGCCCGTGCAAGCATGAATGATTCTGGATTTGCAGTTCGAATGCATCGTCTTCACGGGTTGATCGCTGCAGCTCCACTGCAGCTGCATCTGCCGCGGTCTTTCAAATGCACAACTTTTGTGGTGGTTTAACGGCGTGCCTGCCCTGGGCCCCATGGCCTGCGTCATTCATATGTCCTGCTTGTGCACGGCGGCAGATATCATTTACTGTCTTATGAACTTGAAGTTCAGGAATGGAACTCACCATCACTTTCAGTGCATCCCAACGCTCCCATGGGGTTTTGCGGTCGCGAGCTCACACGCTCTCACAACTTCAGCTGCGACATTCCCGCCATCAATCATCATCTTGCAAAACCCAAGGGGGGTGTCGGCGAGGCCGAGACTAGCGCATGGTGTTTCTCGCGGTGGGCACTGTTGAAGTTCATGCATTTGCCTGCAGCAGCTGCGCCCATCAAAAGATTTTTTTCGCTGCCTGTCTCTATTTCTTCCATCCCCAAAGAGCTACAACCACGATGCAGGTGGCCTTTGCGCAAACAAAGTGCAAAACGAGCCACCGACTCCAATGCTGTTGGCCTTCTTCTTACTTGCCCTAGACCCTAACCCAACACCCTAAACCTACCCCCAAGTAGGAGGTCGTCGGGATGATGATGGTGGTCGAATGCATCTGCATTGAAATGGTATTTTGGCGCAACAGCACAAGACACTACTGTCGTCCAGCGTCAACATTATCGCACAAACATATAATTTGCTCCCTTTGTAGATTCCATCAAATTTCGCTTGACGGGCGGAGAATATGAAATTTGCAAGATATGCAGCTCTCATGCTTGTAGCAAGCGTCTGCTCACAGCATTTCTGTAAACGCAGCTGCAGGGAAGGGCCACCCTGTAGTACGCTCACTGACCAGGCCAACTGTGATATATCTTCGACCTGGTTGGCGGCACACTGATAAATACTGGCTTCGTAAACCTCTTTAATAAGCAGGGACCCACGTGCGGCTCAGGTCGACGTGAACACTCAAAAACTGTGATGGGACCGAAGAAAGGACAGAAGCTCTCGCTGGGAGCCTTCCTGGGCGACGTCGCAGTCCCCGGCACTGCAGGCTTGCCCTCCGGCCCCGACCCCAACAGAGAGTAAGTGAGCCGCGCTTCTCAGGCCAAATTCTAGACTTGTGTGCTTGTTTCATTTTCGACAGTTGCCACTGCGCTCCGCTGCTGTGAATGAGCTGAGGGGACCGCAAGCTCCTATAATCACCATATTGCTCCGCAGTTTCTCCTTGTGCTACATCTGCATGTCACGCTTTGTTTACAGAGTCAGTCATTGAGTTCTGCTCTCACCCGCTCCCGCATTTTTCCCACTGCTGGCCACAGCCCTGATGACAATGGCAGGCGTCCCTATCCCTCTCGTAGTGGTGGTGGTGGTGGCTTCGATGACCGCGGTGGCGGTCGAGATGGCGGGTTTGATGGAGGCCGGGGAGGTGGGTTCGAGGGCCCTGCCCCTGGCGACCGGTCAATGGGCGAAAGCCAATGGCGCCGCAGCGGCCCTCCTCCAGCAGAGGAAAGGCGCAGCGGTGGCGGCGGCGGCTTCGGCGGCGGCGGCGGCAGATATGAAGAGCGTTCAGGCGGCGGCGGCGGCGGTGGATTCGAAGACCGTCGCGGGGGCGGTGGGTTCGGCGGCGGCGGCGGTGGCGGGTTTGAGCGTCGCGATGGCGGCGGCGGGTTTGAGCGTCGCGATGGCGGCGGCGGCGGCGGTGGCGGTGGCGGCTTCGACAGCGAGCGCCGCGGATACGGCACCCAGTACCGCAGGGATGAGGAGCCGGTAGCATCGGAGCGGCCGGCAACGATGCGTCTGAACTTGGCACCTCGCACGAAGCCCATTGAGACTCCCGTGGCGGCGGCGGCAGAGCCGGCAGCAGCCGCGGCGGCGCCGGCGGCGGCGGCGGACGCGCCGGCGGCAGCCCCGTCCGGACCGCCGAAGCCCAAGCCGAACCCGTTCGGGCAGGCGCGCGCGGTGGACACGACGCAGCGCGAGCGCGAGATTGAGCAGAAGATGTCGTCGCTGCGCGTCGCGCGCAAGGTCGGCGACGCGCCCGCCGCCGCAGCGGCGGCAGCGGACGAGGGCGCCGCCGCTGACGGCGCCGCCGCCGCCGCCGACGGCGCAGCCGCCGAGAGCAGTGGCGCCGCGCCGGCGCCGGAAGCGGCGGCGGCGGCGGCAGCGGCGCCGGCGCCGCGCAGCGGCAGCGGCAGCCCCGCCAAGGAGAGCGCTGAAGCGCCGCCGAAGCCTGTGGGCCGGTGGGCAGCTCTCCGAGAGGCGGGGGATGAGCGCAGGACGGGCGGCGGGGGGTTTGACGAGCGCAGGGGGGGCGGCGGTGGGGGGTTTGAGCGCGGCGGCGGCGGCGGCGGCGGCTATGACGAGAGGCGCGGCGGCGGCGGAAGGGATGGCGGGAGGGACGGCGGGTCTTTTGACCGCAGGTACGATGTGGTGGTGTGTGTTTGTCACGGCGTGTGAGGTTTACTGCGTTGTGGCGAGGCAGAGCTGCGGTCTGCAGGTTGCCACACAGGGTGATCCCGCTTTGTGCTGCGAGTCATACATGACCTATTGCACAGAGCTGCCGGGGCTGCAGGGTGATCTGGGTGTGAACGCTGATTGAAAACCACAATGCTGCCTGGCTGTGGTTCCAGGCACAGTGCCAGTCCAGACGTCTCAGCTGCATCAGCAGCCTTGTACCCGTCCAACCTATTGCGCTTATTATTTCAGCAGCGTGTGGGTGCTACTGCTCGCTCGGTGGCGGTCAGGTCAGCTGTGCTGTGCTGTGACAATCATCCGCAGCACCAGCAGCAGCGGTGCAACCCTTCAACTTCCGCCGCGCAATACTCACGTGCCCTCATGTCACTGATCATTCACCTACCGAAGTGCTTTTGTGCGTCTAGCGGTGGCAGTTGCAGAGCACGGCGTCCGCGCATCGCTGCTCCGCCGCCCCCTTCTGGTCAGGCTAACCCGGGCTGCATACATTTGCCTGCTCTGTGCTTGGCCGATAGGGGCAGCCGCCAACAGCGGCAGAGCAGCGCCCTAATGCGGCGCCCTTCCTTCCCACCACTCTTGCTCGTGCAATCCCGAATCTGAAGTAAACGATTTGACTGCTGCGATGGCGGTTGCATCACCTTTCGCGCCCCTCGAACCAGAAACCTCAACTTCACTTAACTGAACCACAGCGCACATGACCCGTCGGCACAGAGACAACTTCCTCAATCCTCTCACATGGACAGCGGCAAGTGTACATGAACTGTCGCGGAGACGGCTTGCTCAATCCTCCTACACAGACAGCGGCAAGTGCACATCAAATTGTTGTTCTGCTTGAAAACGCCCCCCATCAACAATTTCAATGTTACGTTCAACAACTTCAATGTTACGTTCAACTGCCACAGGGACGACGGACGCGGCGCGGGCGCCCCGCCGCAGAGCAGCGCCTTCACGCGCCGCTTCGGCGCGGACTTCCAACGCGAAGATGACCGCTCCTTCCAGCGCAGGGACAGGGACGATGGCTTTGAGAGGAGGGATGGGGGCGGCGGGGGGTTCCGCGGGGGGGGGATGGAGGGGGGGCGGGGGTACCAGCCGCGGGTGGGCTTCGAGGAGAGGTGTGTGGGTACCTGCAAGCGATGTTTGCACTTCGTGTTTTGCATGGCAGCCTCTCTGTATGGCTTGGTGCGGTTGTGCAACGGTCTACATACGTGTTGTGATCATTATGTGGGTTTGGTGTGTGTGTGTCTCAGGCACACTGAACAACTCAAACTCACTCACATGTCGTTTTTGTCCAGGTACAGCCTCGTTGCCACAAGCCAGAAAGACCTATGGTGGTAGCTTCTGTGTGTGCTTGCATTGCGGTTTGCACTGATTTATTCATTGTACATTGTACATGAGGTTTACTTTTGCATTAATGCTTTTTGAAAAGATGTAGTACGAAGTATAGCCGTGTTTGCACAAGTTTGGTCAGGCATTGATGTGAAAGCTTGACACATCGTGGCTGAATGCGTGTAGGGGCACTGGAAGTGTGGTACATGTATGGCAGTCACTGACACGTCCACTGGCAACTTCACAATTGCATCGGTAGCTTTTTTCTTGGACTTGCGCGTCAAGCATGATGCGTTCACTTCACCCTCGCATAACCACACATCAGAGTAGACCTTGCGCCGCATCTCGCGCTTGCTCGAGTACCATGATTCAATTACTACAGCTTCGCCCTTGACTGCGCGCAAACTCACCGCCTCTTAATCACCCCCCCCTTCTCATCACCTGCGCCACCTTCAACTCTGCGCTCCAGGCGCGGCGGCGGCTTCGATGACCGCCGCGGCGGCTACGGCGAAGAGCGCAGAGGCGGCGGCGGCGGTTTCGACGAGCCCCCGCGGCCCGGCGGCGGCGGCGGCAGATTCGGCGGCGGCGGCGGCGACGAGCGCTTCGGTGGCCGCGACGGCGGCGACCGCACGTCGCCGCGCGCGCAGTCGCCACGGCGGCAGCCCTCTCCGCGCCGCGCGCCGTCGCCACGCCGCGCCTCCCCGCGCGCGCAGTCGCCGCGGCCCGCGTCGCTGCGCTCGTCCCCGCGCGCCGCCGCCGCTGCTGCGCCGGCGGCAGCAGCGGCAGCGCCGAAGCCCGCGTCGGCGGCGGCCAAGTCGCGGTCGCCCGAGCGCGCGGCGGCGGCGCCGAAGCCCAAGCCGAAGCCCGCGGCGAAAGCAAAGAAGGCGTGCGTGGGGGACGGCCTTACGGAGGGGCTGGAGGCGGCAGAGGCGGCGGTCGCCACCGGCAAGCGCGGCGCGGAGCTGAAGGAGCACGTCGCAGCGCTCAAGGAGGGCAGCGGCTGCGGCGGCGGCGCGCTGCTGCTGGCGGCGCTGCGCGTGACGGAGAAGCCGCTCGCGGGCAAGTGGGCGGACGAGGACGCTTTCGGCGCCGCGCTCAAGGCGCTGGGCAAGGGCAAGCGCGCACAGGCGAACATCCTGTGCGGCGCGCAGATGGTGAGCGCGCGCGTGTCGTGTTATTCAGCACGTTTTGCTGCTTAAAACCCTACCATCGTAGGTGGTGTCTTGTGCGGCGCGCAGATGGTGAGTGCGCGCCGTGTTCTCAGTGTTTTTCTGTTTCAGAAATGGGAAGTAGAAAATGTTTTTGTGGAGTTGGAGGGTGTCGTTCCATGTGTGTTCGGCGCTGCTGCTGCCGTACGCGCAGTCCCGCTCCACCGTCAACTTCGATTGTCTCGTGTAGCCTTTCCAAGTCTGCAATGATGCTGGGCTTGAGGGCGGCGGCAAGGCATCAGAGAAGCACCTCGTGGTGGCGTCATCTCAAAGTTGAACTTTGAATGCACTTCTTTGGCACCTACTGTGTCTCAAAGCCATGCTGCTGACCTTCAACCGCTGCTGCTGTACCCCGCCGCCGCTCCGCAGTTTGCGCACGAGAAGGGCTTCCCCAAGACCGAGAAGGACAACATGGTGCAAACGCTCTTCACCCTACTCAACATCAAGGTCAGTGCCGGCGCTGTCAGCTTCAATGTGTAGGTCAAGCGTGCCAGGCCTGAAGTGGTAGTGACTCTGGTGAACATCAAAATAGCGCTGTCAGCGCATGCCGGTCACTGGCGTCGATGCAATTGCTTGTCCAGGACTTGAAGTTCACTGAGGCTTTGAGGTTGGCGTGGAAGCAAGTTGAAGTTGGCGTGCCAGACGCGTGCACAGTCTATGGTGCCATGCGAATACAGCGCTCACAACAGGGGCGCTTGTTCGCTTGGGTTGGGATATGCAGTACCTCCACTTGTGTGACAGTGGCTCAGCATTGCGTGTCCCCGTGCCCGCCCCCTGTGACCCCTGGAAATCTGCGTCGAGACGCGCACGCGGGGTGGAGGATGCACTTGCTATGTTTCTTGCCACATGTGCACTGTTACTCCGCATGGTCGGGCCCAACCCAACCGCCCTTTCTGCCAGTCGATGTCTCGTGTGATTGGTGCACACATTCAGCCGCGCAGTTCTGCCCCCCCCCCCCCCCCCCCCGATGTTTGCTCGGTACACACACTCAGCTGTGTTCTTCTGCCCCCCCCCCCCCATCCGTGACCCCAGGAAATCTGCAACGAGGATGTGTACGCGGAGTGGAAGGACACACTTGCTATTTTCCTTGCCCACATATTCGATGTACTCCACATGGTTCGATCCACCTGCCCGTGCTGCCAGTCAATGTCTCGTGCCGGCACACGCACTCAGCTGCCCCCCACCCCGCCCCCCTCCCTACCCCCTCCCCGTGACCCCAGGAAATCTGCGACGAGGACGCGTACGCGGAGTGGAAGGACGACGTCGACGACGCGACGCCGGGCCGCAAGGAGACCATCGTGCAGACGCTCAAGTTCTTTGAGTGGCTCGAGGCGGAGGAGGAGGAGGACGAAGACGAAGACGAGGACGACGACTGAAGAACTTTCCGCAGAGCGTTCCACAGAACATGCCCTGGAACTAGCGTGGCTCTTCCACGTTGGGGGGGGGGCGTGACAGACCCCCTGGCGGCACCCCCCCTTGCCCCCCCCCCCCCCCCCTGTGCCAGTGACGGGCGACAGCATTGTGTCGCAGGCGTCCTGCCTCAGCTGAGCCGCGTGCTTTGATTGCGAGGGAGCGCTGCTGCTGCTGCTGCTGCTGCTGCTGCTACTGCTGCTGCGAGACTGACCGTTGCCGCGCCCATGTTGCAGTGCCCGAATTTTAGTAAGCGAGCACGGCGCCCCGCGCGCGCTTTGTGTGCGTGTGCCCAAATGCGCCGCCAGAGACCACACCATACCCATCACATGTAGCAGACACGACTGTTGAGGCAAGCACCTTTTTTCCGTGTTTTTTTGGGGGGAAGCGGGGGGGGGGTAGCCTGAACGAGGGGGTTTAGGGGGGGAACGGGGGGGCGGGGAAGTAGAATTGCAGCCCCCTCGCTCGCATCACCTATTCATGCAGGGGACTTGGGCGTGTGCTGCCTGCCGTGCTGAGTGAATGGAGTGGTGATTCATGTTTGCAGACGCGCCTTTTTGTCTCGTCTTGTCGTGCTCCTTGCTGGTGATGCTGCCGGCTCGCAGTGTCATGTTTCCGCGCGCTCGCGCTTGATTACATTTGCGCGTTGAGCTGCCTGCCTGTTTGCATGTGCGCACCTGCAGCAGAGGTGCTACAGCGCTCAACCACTGGTATGGTGCGCCCCCCACCGCATCTCGGGTCTGTATTGTCTAGACCTTGATACCGTGGACCGAGACTTCTGTGTACAGGGCCTGCCTGCAATTGTTGTGATGCGGTTGCAGTGAGACAAAATGGCCACAATGCCACAGGTTGGTAAGCACATGCTGTTATCTCTACGACTTTGTAACACTGCTTTCGGCTGAGCACCTGTATACGTGAGGCGTGGTATAGTGTATATGTACGCATCACACTTTGGAAATTCGCAGGTAAGCCAAGTTTGAGCACAAATTGTCAACCAATCTTTGCTATTTTCAAGCAAGCACGTCCCACTCCTTCCTGTGGAGTACTTACTTCACGTTCACTTCAAGAAGAGAGTCACCCTTCAACTTGAAGTTTTTTGCAAAGAAGCTGGAAGTGTGCCAGACATCGCGAGCGAGCTGAGCTCGTAGCACATATAACGAGACATTTGCTGCGACTGCAATTGAGGATGCTTGCGCATTCGTGGACGGCAAAGCAACGCTCATGAATATGCGTCTGGATTCTGCCTGCGAATAAATGATTTGCCGACACAGTGCGCCCCACGATAGTGGTGGTGCAGGACTGCGCAGAGGCCTGCTTGATGATGGCCTGTTAGGCGCTGCCGACGTGAGTGCCTTGCTGCGCTAGTACATCTGTTACCTGCCTGAACTAGAAGTGACGGCGGCCTCCTCTGGAAATCGTCGTGTTGTGGTCTCGACGAGGTTGCGCTGTCAATCTTTCAGCAAAAACCCTAGCGCCAACGCAGTCGTACAGTATGTGAGGTTGCGATGGCTCGCACACACGACGCTGTCCGCCAGCATCATCAATCACCCTCTACCTCGTTACACACGCTCTGCGTGCGACCACCGCAGCAATTTTTCTTGTCAATTGCACGCACCACATAACCCCCCCCTGACCCTGCTCTTCCGCTCCCCACCGACTCCCACAGCGCCACCTTCCTCACCACGTCAGCCATGGCGGACACCGCCGCCGCCGCGCGCCCCGCCGACGCCACCGACGCCGCGCGCGCCGCCGCCATTGCCGCCGCCGACGAATACTTTGCGCTGGTGGCCGACATCCGCGCGGAGAAGCGCGAGCTGGCGCGGCTGCGTGCGCGCATCGCGGAGGTGGAGGCAGTGCTCAGTACAGACCCCGTAGGGCCGCTGCGCATCGACGGGTTGATTGTTGAAACGCGCGGCGGCGCCGTGACGGAGCTGCAGCGCGTGCGCTGCGGCGTGCAGCGCGCGCATGAGCTGCTGCATGACTACCAAGCGCACCTCGCGCGCCTGCCCGTGCCGGAGCCAGGTGCGTCAACTTCAAGTGCACCTCCTACACGCACCCTCTCAGCAACTGCCAGCACGGCATGCGCACCCCTGCAAGGTCCAACCCCAACGCTAGCTCCAACCCTGCCCCCAATCCTAACCCTGACCCGACATGCGAGACGCAAAGCCGCCTCGCCGACGACGCCAGTCTGAGCGCTGCCGAACACAACTATTGACAGTTTTAGGGCCACCAAACTTTTGAGTTCTGGTAGACACGTGCAGCTATGGCTGCACACTTGCTAAGCGCACGAGTTGGCAGCAGCGCTTGATCGCTGCTGCCGCAGAGGCCTCCGCAAGTCGTCGTCTGCGGCGTGCAATAACCGCCTCTCTCCTATGCTGCCCACAAATGATGAGTGCACGTTGTTGTCGAAGTCGCTTGCCTCTCAGCCGACCATTGCGATGCCCCTGCCCGCTCGCTGCACGTCGCTGACCGACATGCGCACAACGCTCCTCAATCCTCGCCTGTGCGCTGACTCTTGAGCGTTGCGGGATGTAAGGGCCGCCGTGCCTTCCGCGCGCTGTGACCTCCTCACGCTCAACTTCAATTTCAAATCCAATACAATCAACATGCGCACAGCGCTCCTCAATCCTCGCCTGTGCGCTGACTGTTGAGCGTTGCGGGATGTAAGGGCTGCCGTGCCTTCCGCGCGCTGTGACCTCCTCACGCTCAACTTCAATTTCAAATCTAACTACTACTCAGGGCGGCGATGAGCGTTGTGACACCAGCGCTGTTCAGAGTTTGTGGGCGCGCCGCCATGTGCGCGTGCGCTTGTTGCAGTGCGTCATTTTCCAGCAGCATGCAGTATCGGTACTGTAGGAAAGGTCAAGAGCAACTCGACTGAAACCAGCGCTTCCAAGCTGCAAGGTCCTGAGCCCCTTCCTGGATGTACCAGACTGCTCCATGTGTCCTACACCAGCACCCCAAAGTACCACGCATTGGCAGCGCTCTCCGAAATTGCGGCGCGCACACAGGCAACCCCCGCAACTCCGGCTGCGCGCCGCTCACGCTCGCGCCGCGCCGCCCCCTCTTCGCCGCCCCCCCTCCGCCTCCCCCTGCGCACGCCGCGCCCCGTGTCGCCGCCGCCGCAGCGTTCGAGCTGCGCGCGTGCCTCCTGCGCTGCCGCCAGTATGTCGGCATCCGCAAGGTCATCTACCGCGAGGCGCAGGACTGCTTTGCGTACTGCGTCGGCGACGACGCGTGCGACGAGTGCGTCCGCGCTGCTGACGACGGCGGCGGCGGCGGCGGCGGCGGCGGCGGCAGCGGCGACCTGCTCGTGCGCTTCGGCTTTGCCCGCGAGGAGCATGCGCTGCGCATGCAGAACTTCCTGTGGGACGTCGCGCGCGGCGGCGGCCCCGTGCCCGCGCTGCGCGGCGCGGTGGAGGGCATCACGGTCACGCGGATCGCCGCCGCGCGCCTGCGCGACCGCGTCTTTGCGCACTACGGCGACATCGCCGAAGGCGCCGCCGCAGCCTGCGACGACGCGCAGCGCGGCGGCATCGACGCCTGCCCCGCGGCGTCGCTGCCCGGCGGCGCAGCGGCGGACGCGGCACAGCTGCCGTCGTGCGCAGCGCCGAGTGCTGATGCGTGCTCTGGCAGCAGCGCTCAGCGGGCGTGCGATGATGATGATGATGGCGGGAGTGACGTGCCGCTGCCGCCGCTGCACGCCGTCGCGCTCGACTCGGACCTCGCGCTGCACCAGTCGATCGAGGATGCCGCGCTGCTGCGCGCCGCCGGCGCCGAGAGGGCGCGCATCCTGCCGCTGCGCGACTGCTACGCCGGCGGCATCCACGACGACAACTTCAACAACTGGCTCGCGCTCACTCCCAGCATGCGTGCGGCGTTCACGGGGTCGCACAGCAGCATGGGCGGCATGGGCGGCGGCGGCAGCAGCAGCGGCGGCGGCAGCGGCAGCGGCGCAACGGTTGCAATGAGGCCAGTTGGAGAGCCGTCGCCGCCAGTGGAACGCGATGACCGCTATGAATTCTGGGTTGCTGTAGAGTGCAGAGATCCAGCCTTGCGAGGGTGGTTGCAGTCTAGCCTAAAGCATGGGGGCGCAGGTGCGGCGGCGCACGGTACTGCGGGGGGCGCGGCGGCATTGGCGGGAGCTGACGCCGCGGATGCTGCTGCGGAGCTGCAGTGCGCTGTCTGGGTGCGGAACCCTGAGAAGTTTCGCGATTATCTGCAGCGCAACTACGAACGAGTCAAAAGCACATGGTGATGCAGCATGCGCCTGGTATGGAGTTTTGCTCATCGAGCTTGCCCCGTGTTTGCCTGTCACACGAAACGATGTAGGTGTGTGCTGTGGGCTGCTGCGATGCCACCTCGTCTTGCAGTGTTGTGTTTGAGTTGTCTGCTGTATATCTCATGCACTCATGATTGTTTTGAAGAAGTTTGATTGCGTTGTCAGAAACTTCTTGACGACAGAGAGGAGTTGTAAGTATGGAACTGATGTTGCCCAGTTGAAGTTGGCGAAGTCTGGCAGCCTGAAGTCACCTAATAGCAGGCGAGAGGATTGTCCTGCTCAAAACAGGCATGCTGCCTTCGCTGCTGCGCTGCGGCCGGCAGGTCGCTAGAAGCGCCTGTACTTCACATCGAGCAGCTGCAGCAGCAGCCTTTCGATTACCCGCCTGGGACCACCACCAGGCTCCCAGAAATGCTGGTCCTGTTCAAGCTGCAAGCGGAGCCGCCGGCGCTGTCCGCTGTTTAAGCAGTCAGTCAAGGCAGGAGCGGGAGGCGCAGGTCATCGCACAAGAGGCGGAGGTGATCCGCGTCCTCAAGGGGGAGTTTGACCCAGAGCTGGACCCGTGGGAGGAGGGCTTTCTGCCAGAGGATGACTTCTCGGATGACGAATGGGGCGGCAGAGGGCAGGCAAGTGCGCAGAGAGACAGTCTGCTCTCGTGCTGACACCCAGCACAGCGATCACAATTGGATGCTGCATGCGGTTGGTAGTGTTTTGAGGAGTCGAGTCTCGCGTCATGCAGTCGCTGCATTACCTCTGTCCGACAAAGATAAAGCACAGGCAGATCATTTGTGAGGTCAGGACCGTCTGGCACAATGCTGCTGCCAACCGCGGCGCAACAATGACAGCAAGTCACGTTCTGATGTCAAAGCACGAGGCATAGGAAAAATAGCAGCAGGAGCGTCATCAGTTCAATGGCCATTCAGCACAACAGCATCAACAGGGCGCCCTTGACGTCACGTTGTTAAGCATGCGCGCAATTTTTTGCTGTACGCAAAGGTCCTCTCATGACAACTGCTGTTGCTGGCGTCGCAAGCCCCAGTTCGACGCACTAAAGAGCATAGCAGGCAGCAGGCTGGGCCCAGCGCCTGCATGCAGCCCTGCCCGCCAAGCTGTCGCCCACTCATCGTAGTGACCGCCTGCTTGTCGCGCCTCTGTATGGCGACCAAAGCGGCGCGCACCCTTTTCCGCAGCGCGAGTGCGGCAGACTTGACGATGATCAGGCCCTGCGTGTCAGCGTGCCTTTCAACAGCAGCGCTCACAAGCCTGCCTCAGATGTTGCCAGGCCTGACGCTTGTTCCTCTCAAGCACTTTGAGTATCGTATGCAGTGACAGGTCACGAGGTGACGCTGCACACAGTTGTAGGCGAACGGACGTGGCGACTGAGCACGTAGACTCTGCGGCAGTCCCTGCCGCGCTGGCTGCGCACGCGCGAGCACGACTCTTTGGCCTTGTTGGAGCGTCACCCTTGCAGCAACACCGCGGTGTGCCCACGGCGCACAGTCAAAGCACTCCTGCAGAAACTGCAGAGCTGAGTTGAGTATGTGTGCGCACGGCAGCACGGGCCGCCGCAGCGCTGACTGGCGGGGCACTCTCCGGCGATCGGCGCGTATGGCTGCGACTCTGACACTAATGCACGTGCGCTGGAGTTTGAGTCCGGCGCTGCGCAGCTATGGGACGGAGCCTCTTTCATGGGCACCTACGAGTCTGACTCTTATGTGTGCCGCGCCGCGCAGGGCCAGCTGCGCGCGCCCGCAAACTTGCTGTGCGCGGCTGCAACGACTCTGAGTCTAGTGTGCGGGCGGCTGCGAGTCTGAGTCTAGTGGCATGTGCGACTCTGACTCTGACATGTCACGCAGTGCGGCCACACCTCTGACCCTGATTAGCCGCACCATATCCTCGCTGACTGTTGCGCCCGCTGCGCAGGGCCAGCTGCACGCATGTTACATGCATGCATGGGTATGCATGTACATGCATGACTTCAAAGTATGTAATGTGCCGCCCCCCGCCTCCTCCGTTCGCGACCGCTGCGCGTTAACACGAAGGGAAATGCATGCATCTGTATAGAAGTATAACCATCAAACCAAATTCTGACAGAAACGGATGGTTTCCAAGGAAACGCCGGGGCAGTTGTTATCGCGGTAACAGCCAGCGGCTCTGAACCGATTGATCGAAGGTTTAAGTACATATGTAAAATGTAAATAATCTGCCCCCCCCCCCCCCCCCCCCCCCCGCGCAGGGCGGCCTGCGCGAGCCGCGCATCGACGCGCGCGGCTACGCGTGCGCCGTAGGGCGCCGAAAGACGGCCGTCGCGCGCGTGCGCATCCGCCCCGGCGCCGGCGCGTTCCTCGTGAACCGCTCGCCGCTCGCGGAGCGCGTGCGCCGCGACGCGCTGCAGGACACGGTGCTGGACCCGCTCGCCGTGACGGGCAGCCTCGGGCTCTTCGACGTGGAGGCGCGCGTGAGCGGCGGCGGCGCGTCCGGGCAGGCGGGCGCGCTGCGCCACGGCCTCGCGCGCGCGCTCGATGCGTATCAGGTGAGCGGCAGAGCGCTCCGCAGCAGCAGCACTTACAGGGCCTTGTGGGTGTCCAGAGGCGCACACAGGTTGCGGTCTGGGGTGAGAGTAGTTGAAGTTGCGCAGCGGTGGCGGCGCGGCGGGGCAAGCGCGCTTGACGCGTACCAGGTGAGAGCTGCGGCGGCGGCAGCGGCAGCGCTCAGGGTCTTTTTGTGGTTCTTCGCTCAGTCGGAGTAGTTGAAGATGCGGAGCAGCGCGGCGCGTAACCAGGTGAGCGGCAGCAGCACTGCGGCACGGCCTCGCGCGCGCGCTGGATGCGTACCAGGTGAGCAGCAGCGCTCAGGATCTTGTGCGCGCTGTTATTGGAGTAGTTGAAGTTGCGGAGCGGCGGCGGCGCGGCGGAGCAGGCGGGCGCGCTGCGCCACGGCCTCGCGCACGCGCTCGACGCGTACCAGGTATAGTCTTACTTTGAAGGGTGTAATCTCTGAACTTCAGCAGTGCCCATTCAAATCGGCGGCGGCAGCAGCGGCGCTCAGGGTTGTGTGGGCGTCTGTCGGGCGTCCGCTGCCGTGGCATGAGTTGGGGTGTCTTCGGTTTGGAGTAGTTGAAGTGGCGGAGCGGCAGCGGCGCGGCGGGGCAGGCGGGCGTGCTGCGCCACGGCCTCGCGCGCGCGCTCGACGTGTACCAGGTGAGAGCTGCGGCGGCGGCAGCGGCAGCGCTCAGGGTCTTTTTGTGGTTCTTCACTCGGTCGGAGTAGTTGGAGATGCGGAGCAGCGCGGCGCGTAACCAGGTGAGCGGCAGCAGCGCTGCGGCACGGCCTCGCGAGCGCACCCGCGTATGCGTACCTGGTACAAATGTCCCTCGAAGAGCGTGATCTTTATACTTCTTAAACTGGCGGCGACAGCAGCGCTCAGGGTCTGGGCGCGCTGCTGTGGCATCAGTTGGGGGGTCTACGGTTTGGAGTAGTTGAAGTTGCGGAGCAGCGGCGGCGCGGCGGGGCAGGCGGGTGCGCTGCGCCACGGCCTCGCGCGCGCGCTTGACGCGTACCAGGTGAGAGCTGCGGCTGCAGCGCTCAGGGTCTTGTGGTCCTCGGTTCGGAGCAGTTGAAGTTGTGGAGCAGGGCGCTGTGGCACGGCATCGCGCGTGCGCTCGACGCATACCAGGTGAGAGCCGCGGTGGCAGCAGCGCTCAAGTTTTTTGTGGCCTTCGCTCCATCGTAGTAGTTGAAGTCGCGTCGTTGACGCAGCGCACTCGACGGATCGAGCAGGCGCGGCCTCGTATGCGCCTCCTTTGATGGTAATGTATGAAGTGATTTATGAACTTCAAACTTAGATGGCCTGCATGCGCTGGCACATGACTCTGACTCGCAGCGGCTGTGGGGCAGCGAGCCCCGGGGCCGCCCCAGGACCGTCTGTGCTCCAACACTTGCACATATATCTATCCACCACCTCTGGCTGAACAATGCCACTGCTGACACGCTCTCCGTACTGTCTTCTCTCGGTGACTGCACCTTCCGTCCTGCGCGCGCGCGCAGCCGCTGTTCCGGAAAACGCTGCGCGCCGCCGGGTTCATGACCCGCGACCCGCGTATGGTGGAGCGGAAGAAGCCCGGGCAACCGAAGGCGCGCAAAAAGAAGCAGTGGGTCAAGCGATGAGGCTGTTTTTTTTTGGGGGGGGGGGGGGGGGGGGGATGGCAATACACACTACTTGTCTTTGCAGCGCAACCTGTATTGTGTTCCTGTGACCTGTGCGGGCGCATGTGTTATGCAGTACCATTGTTCCGTGTGCGCAGGGGATGCATTTGGTGGCTCGGATGACTTTCACATGCGTAGAACAGTGTGCTAACATGCAGGTAATGCAGGTTCTAACGGTGTTGCAACGCCGTGTCAATGCACAGATGCAGTCATGTGCAGGATTTGTGTGCGCGTGCCCAACACATCATTGCAGCTTGCTTTGTTGAAGTTGTTGAGGATACTGGTGATAGTCACATGCTCTGCTGCTAGTGTTGCGGACTGTTCATGAGAGTGGGCAGGGCGGAATGATGTCAGAAACCATTATGCAAACCTCACCCATTGACATGAGAGCTCCGGAGGACATTGATGGTGCCGTTCGAGTTCAAAAAAACAAAGAGCAATTTTTTGAATTTTTTTCAAATCCAAGCACATTTTCTGGTTTTTTGAACAAAGTAGGTCACCAGCCAAGCCCTAAAGGCACGCGTCGCATCGCGTCTCGATGCACTCTTTGCACGGACCGCGCCATGCATCGGCAGGTCGTCACTAGGCGCCTGATGGCGTAGATGAGGCAGGCACGCACACACACATAACCCAAAGCGCATCGCTGAGTTTGGGGCTCGGCGTTGGAGCTCCGACATAATTCGATGCTGCAGGCAGCAAGTGCGGAGAGGACCGAAGCAGCCAACGCACCATCAGCCGGGCGCTGGTCATTCCTAGGAACCAGTACGGACTCCCTGTTCGACTCCAGCAACAGCGCTGGAGGTACTGGAGGCGGTGCCCCAAATCAAGGCTTCGTATTCAAAAGGTTGCGACAGCAGCAGCACGAGGGTGGAAGCGCAGGCGCTGCAGCAGCAGACGTGGCTCCCTGCTGCGAGAAGCCTCCTGCAGACAAGCTGAAGCGCGGTGGTGGCGGCCTGTTTGACTGGAGCCAGCTGGTCAGGCGCAGCAGCAGCGGGGGCAGCACAAATACACCGTCGTCTGTACATTCTCAGATGGCCGCAGCCGAGGGCATGGCCGCGGCGGCGCTCGCCAGCATGCAGGATCCTGCGCATGCTGGGGCGCCTGCGCAGCAGCTCCAGCAGCAGCAGGGTCAGCAGCCCCAGTTCGCACACTACGCGCCCCCTCCCGCGTCTTATGAGCAGCAACGCCATTATGAGCAGCAGCAGCCGTACGTCCCGCAGCATCACCAGCAGCAGCAGGAGCAGCGCCTGCAGGTGACGCCACCGCCGCCGCCGCCCCGCGTGCGCACATGGGACCCTGCGTATCTCGTGCAGCAGCAGCAGCAGCAGCAGCACCAGATGCCGCAACAGCAGCAGCTACAGTACCCCCAGCAACAACAGCATCTCATGCAACAGCAGCACCATCAGCAGCATCAGCAGCACCAACAACCCATGGTCTTCAGGCCTCTGCCGCCGCTGCCCGCCTCTGCGACTGCAGCAGCAGCCGATCACGTGTCTCCACCGCAGCATTCAGCCGGCGGCGGGGGCGTCGACGCCAGCGCCTTTAATTCGAACATGAGCGGCCTGTCAGAGCTCAGCGTGTCAATGTTCGATTCAAACATGTCCATGAACCCAGACCTGGCATGTTACGAGTCAAGAGACGGAGGCGGGCTGGCGGCATTCGAGTCCAACCGCAGCTACATGTCCATGGGAGGGCTGAGCCAGTTTAACTCCAACGCGTCCATGAACCTGTCCCCCTCCCACTCGGCCATGCTCGCGGCCGCTGTCGCCGCCGCCGCACCGGAGGCCAGCCCGCTGCAGCTGTCGCCGCCGCAGCTGCCGCCACAGCACGCTGGCGGCGGCGGCAGCGGCGGCGGCGGCAGCGGCGGCGGCCAGCAGCGCTTCCTGTTCCAGGCGCCGCTGCTGCAGGACCTGCCGCAGCCGCCGCCCGCGCTCTCCCCGATCAAGGTGGAGCTCTCGCCGGCGCGCGCCAAGCCCATCGTCCACGACCTCTCGCGCGGCGACAGCGGCAGCGGCGGCAGCGGCGGCACGACCGCCGCGTCGCCCGCGTCCAGCAGCAGCACCGTCGCCGCGGGCTGCGGCGGCGGCGGCCGCGCGCGCGCCGCCCGCAGCGCGCGCGCGCACCTGGACGCGTCGAGCGACAGCGAGAACGACGACGGCCGCGGCGGCTGCTACGACGGCGGCGGCGGCGGCGCGGATGATAACGCCATGGACTGCGATGATTTCGGCGACGGCGGCGGCGGCGGCGCGGCGGCGGACGGCGAGGACTGGAAGCCGATGATGCTGCGCGTGGAGGACTGCGGCGGCGGCGGCGGCGCGGAGGGCGGCGACGGCTGTGCGGTGTCGGCGCTCGAGCAGCGGCTGGAGCGCGAGGCGTTCTTTGAGATAGACGAGAGCCTGTGGCAGACGGTGCCGCGGCGCGCGATCTGCAACGCGCCGGCGTGCGCGTACCGCAACAACGCGACGCTCATCAGCCACCGCAAGCACTACCACGCGCTGTGCGGGCACCTGCACCAGGTATGTATGGAAACGAATCGAAAGACCGTAGAGCTCTAGGTGGCAAGGGATGGTTAGCCGCAAGTACCTTCCACCAATAACCGTGGTCGCCGCTGCAAATCGTAGAGCTCTAGGTGACAAGGGATGGTTAGTCGCCGCTGCTGCGGTCATTGGCCACCAGGCAAACAGTGCCATCACTATCCACAGTAGTCAAAAGACTTCAGTGTGCAAGCTATGTATGTATGCGTATGCAAAGCGTACTACCGGCAGAGACATTGCGCAATGCGTTGGTGAAAGCCTGTGAGGCAAGGCCATCATTCCACAGCACACGAGAAAAGAGTTGATGCGTCGTCAGTTCAGCAGCTCGACGAGATTGCGGCTGAACCTCAGATGCAAGGTGGCGCGATTTTCTTTCGTGCCTTGCGTGATCGCCGACAGCGCTGCCAGGTGTCGTGCTCTCACCCGCACCAGGCATGGACTGAGGGTCAGGGGTAGAGGTAGGGTTGGGGTTGTAGGGTCAGAATTAGGGCCCATGAGTTGGCCGTA
Organism: Tribonema minus; assembly: GCA_017506865.1. Taxonomy (NCBI): domain Eukaryota; class Xanthophyceae; order Tribonematales; family Tribonemataceae; genus Tribonema; species Tribonema minus. Next base: position 16,202 of record JAFCMP010000546.1, on the reverse strand, counting down.
ACCGGCGTGTACCAGCTGTCAGATAGCTACTGGCCGCGCTGTTGTGTCAAGTGTCGGCCGTTCTGTGCGCGCGCGCCAGGCCAAGGCGGTCCTGTGTCAGGCACAGATGATTAATTTTGCCACATTTTATTACACAATTAGCTTACACCCGCATGGAGCGCTGGCGTGGCAGATTCACTGGGCGCAGCGCATACATCATCTTGTTCCTTGAACCCGTGCAATCGCAATTCACACCTCAAAATTGGCCGGACATACGGCGTGCATCACGGCGGAGCAGCATCTGTAGGACACACTGAGTATGTGACTGGAGAGCCCGGTCTGAGAAAGCGCCAGGTGGCGTTGGCAGCAGCGCTCCGCGCATCGATAATAGCGGCCACCTCGCGCTTGCGGACCCCGCAAGGCTCTGTGGCGGCAGTCTCTTTGGCCACAGACGTTTTGTGTCACAAACTTTTTTTTGTGTGACAAGCAGCACTTGCGGTGTTTTCGGCCGCAGTGGTTTTGTTTGCGTGACAAACAGTGCGCTGCGGTCACAACAACCACCAATTCGGCAATCATTGTTGCTGCCTGCCACATGGGTAATCGTACTGACCAGCGCGTACATAAACGCTTGAATGAACGTCAAAGTCCAGGTCAAGACAAAGAAGGCATTCCATCAGAACTGTAATTGCATTGTCTGGACGGCGATCGAATTTTCACGAGTACGCCAGATGTCACACATGCTGTTGTGCTGTAAGTATTTTTCGTGCTGAAAGTGCGAGCATAGACATCTTCGTGGTCTCAAAAGCATATCGCCAGTGCCAAGACAGCACGTCACCATTTGAACTTTAGGGCTCACGAATCATGGCAGCGATCAGCATTGCATTGATGGCCATGGCCATCTCGCAAACTCATGCACGCGTGCACGTACAGCGCGCTTGAGCCAATACAACGCAATCTGCATCCACTACTGCAGCGCTGGTACCGCCTTCGTTGACACTGTCCTGTGTGCGCCTGCCGTCGCCGGCATGGCGCGTCACCGTTGAGCTTTAGTTGAAGTTCAAACATTCGTACATCGACATCAGCCATCAGCACAGCAGCCATCTTCCCTGGCATCTCAATCACGCTTGGCCCTTGGGCAAGGACTGTACCGTCTGCATCCACTCCTGCGTGTATCGGCGCACACTTCCACTGACGACGCGCCGTGTGTGCTGGCTGTCGCTTCGGCTCGTGAGCTGCATCCTCTCGCTGTGGCGCATTTAGGAGGAGTCTGGACCGTGTCTAGTGTCATCATCACAGTACCGCAGCCGCACAACACCACATCCCCTTCACATCCCCTTCCCCCCCCCGCCCGCGCGCGCCGCGTCCCATCGTCGGACATCAGAGCGCCCCTGCTCAAAAGCCAATAACCAACTCGGCAAGTGAGCGCGACGTGCCTGTCACGCATACACGCGCCGCAACAACGATTCCTGCGCACACGTCATGACATCTTGACCCTGACGGTCGCTTCCCCTGCTGCCCCCCTGCCCTCCCCCCTCCCCCCCCCCTTGCCCCCCTTCCCCCCCCCCTCCCCCTGCCGCTGCGCGCGCGCCCTCAGACGGGCGAGAAGCGAGGCATGCCGTTCCACCACCACCAGCTCGAGAAGATCAAGAAGCACCAGCGCGCGCACCAGACGCAGAATCTGCGCACCGCCGGCGGCAGCGCGAGCGCGCCGACAACCCCCGTCCTCGCCCCCCCCTCGCTCTACGCCGCCGGGCACTCCCCCTTCGGCGGCGCCACTGCGGGGGGCAGCAGCACCCCCGTGACCCCCCTCCCCACCCCCCCGCCGCCCCCCCCGCGCCCCCCCTCCGCCGCGGCGGCGGCGGCGCTGCTCGAGGGGGAGCGCCCCTGGAGCCCGCTGGAGAGCGAGAGGCTGAGGGTGCTGGCGGAGGCGCCGGGGGGCGGGGGGTGGGGGGACATCGCGCGGCAGCTCGGCGGCGGGCGCACGGAGGCGTCGTGCAGGGCGCGGTGGGGGGAGATGTGCGACGCGCGCGCGCGCGAGGGGCGCGCCGGCGTCGGCAGCTGGTCCCCCGAGGAGGACGAGAAGCTGCGCACGCTCGTGGGGATGTTCGGCGCCAAGTGGGCGCAGGTATGCGCGTACGCGTGTGTTTACTTGGTGTACATCTCAAGGAGTAGTAGGGTTCAATCTGTATGTATCTTTGCGTGCGCTTCGTTATTCTGAGAAGTATCGGGGTTCGGTACGTATGCATTCGCTTAAGGGTCGGACGAAGTATGTGATGCTCGTGGGGATGTTCGGCGCCAAGTGGGCGCAGGTGCGTGTCTGTGCGTTCGCGTCTTAATACCTGGAAGTGTTGGGGTACAAGGGGTTAACTCAGGTCAGTGATGCTCGTGGGGATGCTGGGCGCCAAGTGGGCGTGGACGCAGGTGCGTACGCGTGTGGTCACGCGCGCTCGTCTTAATAATGAGTTTTTAGGGTTCTGTACGTATGGGTGCGCAATAGGGGGTTGGGTCAGGTCTGTGATGCTTGTGGGGATGTTTGGGCGCCAAGTGGCCGCAGGTACGCATTTGCGGGTGTTTTCAGCTTTACGGTTAGGGTAAGTGTCAAGTGCTAGGTTGCAGCGTACAGCGGAGGCGAAGGGTTACGGTTAGGGTTAGGGTCAGGGTCGGGTTTACACTTAAGTCAGCGCGGCATTGCACGGTGGGCGCAGTGTAAGCGCATTGCAAGGCTTAGGGCAAGAGTAACGGCTAAGTCAGCTGCCGCGTTCAATGCGCCTCTGGCGGCGCGTCACCGAGTTGAGGTTGTCTTCAAGCTTTGAGGTTGCAGCCGATACGCAAATGTGCTGCTGCTGACCTTGAGGTTGCACTGAGGCCGGGCTGTGCTTGCTCGCGCGCGCCGCCTGTGTGCGTGGTCGCCACGGATCCAACTTCAACTTCTAATTTCCCACGACTTCCGGTTTTTGGGACAACATGATGAGCAAACACGCGAAGTCCTTGTGACATGGCTCCCCCTTTCTCGGCTTTCATTCTTGGTATCACTCATGTCGGGTTTAGACTATGTAGTCGTGGCGGCTGCCCGTTGTGCCCACAGTGCTCAGCGCTCAGCGTTGTGCTGAATTTGAAGTTGAATGCTGTGGTATGGCAGGGTAGGGTGCCAACCGCTCGGTCAGCATCCTGTGCCGCACGTTGCGCTCCGATGCCCTCACAAATGGCCGGTGCGCTTGCGCCAATGGCGCCGCTGAGCTTTGCTCCGCCCGCAGCGCGCACGTCACTTCAATGGCACTGACGCTGTTGCTGGTGGGCATGAGCAGCAGAGCGGACTGCATGCTGTGTGGCAGAGAAGTTTGCCGCCTGAAGAGATGATGATGCAATTCAGACGCTTGCACGCGCAAAGCACCAACTGGCCGCTGCGATGTTTCACTTTGCGCTCCTCTCTCAGGCCGCCAGGTTTATGCCTGCAAACTTCAACTTCAAGTTGCGCTCGGAGAAGTAAAGACACGCTAGGTCCTTGAACCGCTCACGAATGCCTTCCAATGCTCAGGCCCTTCCCTGCTCTCTCTCTCCCTCCATCAGACGTGCATGCACATGTCAGCGGCAGAACCGTTTGCAAGGTCCTTGAAGCGCTGGCGCATTGCCACCTAATGCTTTCTGCTCTCTCTCTCTCTCTCTGTCTGTGTGACAGATCTGCATGCACATGCCGGGGCGCGTGGGCAAGCAGTGTCGCGAGCGCTACCTGAACCACCTCGACCCCAGCCTCAAGAAGACGCCGTGGACGCCCGAGGAGGACGCGCTGCTCACAGAGCTGCACACCAAGATGAACAACTCGTGGGCGGACATTGCGCGCCAGATGCCAGGTGGGTGCCGTCAGAGAATTCATTTGTTTAAGGGACATTGTTTAATTGGGAGGACGCGCTGCTCACGGAGCTGCACACCAAGATGAACAACTCGTGGGCGGACATTGCGCGCCAGATGCCAGGTTAGTGCTTTCTCTTCTCTGCCATCGGAGGGTTCAATGTTTTTAGGGACATAGTCATATGGGGGGACGCGCTGCTCACGGAGCTGCACACCAAGATGAACAACTCCTGGGCGGACATTGCCCGCCAGATGCCAGGTGGGTGGGTGCAGTTCTTGTAAACGAAGTCACTAGGTCCCCGTATACCTACTTGGCTGAGAGAGTGCAGCGTGGACAAGTCATTGCTCTCTTGGAAGTCTGCAGGATGAACAACTCGTGGGCAGACAATATATTGCGCGCCAGATGCCAGGTGGGTGCTCCTGCCGTCAGAGGTCCCACTTCCCGGGAAGCGCTGTTTTGAATCAGTGCATGGACACGAATCAAAAGATCGTAGAGCTCTAGTTGACACAGTGTGGTCAACCGCAAGTGACTTCCATCAATCAGTGCATGTTTGAAGTAGTGTTTAAAGTAGTGCAGGACGCGCTGCTCACGGCGCTGCACACCAGGATGAACAACTCGTGGGCGGACATTGCGCGCCAGATGCCAGAGGGGCGCTGCTGCCGATAGGGGTTCCACTTCCCGGGGAGCGCTGTCCTGAATTAGTGCATGTTTGAAGTAGTCACATTGAGTAGTGCAGGACGCGCTGCTCACGGAGCTGCGCACCAAGATGAACAACTCGCGGGCGCACATTGCGCGCCAGATGCCAGGTTAGTGCAGTACTCTTCTGCCGTCAGGGGCTCCACTTGCTCAAGAAGTGCTGTTTGAAGTGGTGCAGGGCGGACAACTTCCAGATGTTTCACCGGAAACACGGCTGGCAACGCGCAGGATGAAATGCTATTGCATGGCCCGGTCCCCCCCTTTAGGGGGTCCCCCGCCCCCAGCTCCCTCAGCAGAAGGGGGGGTGCTCCCTCCTACACTTGCACCTCGAACTACACATCAGCTTATTCACTGGCCTTGCCCCCCCCCCCCCCCCCCCCCACTCTCCAGGGCGCTGCGACAACGACGTCAAGAACCGCTGGAACCTCATCCAGCGCAGAGCGAGCGCCAAGTCGTCGTCAGACTCACACGGGCGCACGCGCCGCGGCGCCGCAGCAGCTGCTGCTGCTGCTGCCGCCGGCGACGACGGCGGCGACGTGAAGCCCAGCCGCGGCTTCTCCTGAGCCGCTGATGCAGCATGTCTGCGGTGCGCTGCTGCAGCCCTTGGGTTGAACAGCACGGCGCAGGGGGCGCTTGATCAGGGAGGCGGGGAGCAGCTTCGGGGGCGGGGGGGGCGCGGGAGGCAGCGCAACAGCCTGGTCAGGAAGGGGCGGAAAGGTGGTGGGGGTTGGGGGGGTTATTGCAAGCATCGGTTTGCGTCCCAGGGATGAGGAGCGGTGCTGCACGCGGCCGCTGCTGCCGCGGTCACGGGCAGCCGCAGCAGCGAGCAACGGGCGCCCTCCTCGCACGGAGTGCGGATGGGCAGCAACACTGTACAGTACTGAAGAGCTGCACTGATCTAGGGGCGGCGAATCAGGTCGCGGGGGGGGAGGGGAGGGGGGACGGGGGACTTGTTGGATTTGGGGGGCGTGAGGGGGGACTTTGTCAGTTTTTGGGACCGTAAGTCAGTGCCAAAGGTCGTCGTTTGCGGTGCGCCGCTGCCGTTTTGGTGGGGGTGTGCGTGGCCTGCGTGCGCGAAGCCGCGCGGCAGGTGCCACTAGCAGAAAGAGCGCGCGCACACGACCCCCTTTGAGGGGAGCGGTGCGCGACCATTCCGGTTGCGCCCGCCGCCCGCAGCAGCAGCAGCAGCAGCAGCAGCAGCGGGCATCGTATCACTACCATGTGCTTTCCGTGCATGTGTGTATCGGGGTATTCCTCAGCAGGGTTGGGGGGGCTAGGGGGCCTAGGGGGCGCGGGTGATCGCTGTAGTGGGTTGCATATTTCACGTCCGTCTTGATACCGGTCGGCAGTGGTGAAAAGGGCGGAGGCAGGCGGGGGGCGCATACCCCTGCCGCCATGTACCCCCTACATCAGAGCCAGCCGCCACAGCAGCAGCACTTCGCTTGATTCGCACAAACAGCAGTTGCGCATTGCATCTGTGAATTCAGAGCAGCCGAGCACCTAATTGGGACATGGTATGCCTGATGCTCGAAGTCATTAGTTTCACGTCTTTTTTATGTGCTGCTCGTGATGTTGTGTGGCTATGTGTTTGACCATGCGGCTCAGCAGTCAGCTCTTCTATTGTGCATGCAGCAGTTCTTGGATTGTGAGTAATACAAAAAATCAACACGGCAATGGGTGATGATGCTTGATGTGGGATGAGTGACACGCGATGTTGAAGGTGATTCGTGGTCGCCTGTCTGGGGAAACAGAGAGAGTACAGCGAAAAGTTAGGTATCCTGAGTCAGTGTAGGTGTCCTTCAGAGCTAGCTGCACAGTCCAATGCTTGAGTGTTGGGCTTCCCTCAGTGTTGCTCCAGCTGGGTTCCAGGAATGAGAAGTCTCAACTCAGAAACTCCCATTCTCTGGGCCTCTAGACTAAGGTTGAGGTTCAAAATGTGAAATGCGCTGAGACATCATACAGGAGCCCTCGAACCTTGGAACTCTATGGCATGTCACTCGCTCATCTGCGGTAAATACCCAATGCATTGCTGGAGTCAGGCACTATCTGCAAGTGGATGCCTGAGCATACAACGTGCACTTAATGCTCGTGGACAAAACTGAGCCACACACACATTTGTTGATCCTGCAAACATGTTTGTCATCAAATGGTTCTCTAACCTCGTGATCTTTTGTGAGAGTCACCGCTTTGAAGTTGCAATTGATGAAGTTGATGTTGATGATGATGTGTGCCCACCTGCCTGGCCCTATTTTCAATTGGCCAGCCGAACTCGCGCCCCCCCTTTCGCTGCCGTGCCGCAGATGCTGGACAGTGTCCGTTCTACACAGAGCGGTTTACTATCGCAGCACTCAGGTACAGCTGGGGCATCGCAGCAGCCCCGCGGGCATCGCAGCATCCGCAGCACCACCAGGATGCTCAGCAACTGATACAGCAGCAGCAGCAGCAGCAGTTCAGGAATTACGCAAGTCGTTGACGATGGTGGGGGAGCAGCACCAGCAACAACACCGGCAAATTTACAAGACGACGACACTGTGAGCGGCCAGATGGTGCCGGACGTGTTGGAGAACGCTGAGCCTGAACACCAAACAGGGCATGGCGACGGCCTTAATGGCACAAGGCCGAGCAGGTCCTGACGGCTTACCTTCGGTTGGGCCTGGCCTCTGGCCAGTCGCCACGACGCCGTCAAGCGCACGCCTGGGGGCATGCTGATCAGCGCCCTTGCGAACGAAGCTCAAGGAGAAAAAAGTGAAGTCGTTCGCAGTGCTCGCACTGAATGATGCTGGTTATTCAAAGAGGTTGCGACTGAGATGTAGACTAATGTGACAGCGTACGTACGTTGTTACATTATACACATAAATTATTGCAAACATGAGCAGCGGTGAACGAAGCAAGAACCGTCAACACAGAATGCACAGTTTCGAACGAGGAACATTGTGTACACAACGTTGTACATTGTGCCGACAAGACGTAATTGCGCACAGCTTTCTCAGCGGGACGCACCATGACCGCCGACTATGGGGGGCCTGAGGCGCGTGCCTGCAACGCCCTCTGCGCGAACGCGACCACGATCTCATTCACACGCTCAGGTATGTCGATAAACTCACACATGTCGGTGATCATGTCTCGGACTACCGTGTACTCGGCCGGCAGCCCTATATCGGCGCCTGCCCTCATCAGCTTTGCGATAACACTCTTGTGTGATCCCAGCACTGCCAGACGGAAGGCCGTGCTCCCCTCCCTGTCGACTGCTGCGACCTGTTCCGCCGCCCTGTGCTGAAGCAGCGCCGCGACGCAGCCGACGTGGCCGTTCCTCGCTGCCTACATGAGCGCCGTTCGCCGCCTCCCGTCAACTGCCGTCACCTGCACTTCCGCGTCGTGCGCCAGCAGCGTCGTGACGCAGTCAGCGCGGCCGGTGCTTGCTGCCCATATGAGCGCCGTTCTCCCCTCCCCGTCAACTGCCGTCACCTGCACCTCCACGTCGTGCGCCAGCAGCGCCGTGACACAGCCTACGTGGCCTGTCATTGCTGCCCGCATGAGCGCCGTTTCCCGCCTCCCGTCCACTGCCGTCACTTGCACCTCCGCATCGTGCGCCAGCAGATGTGTGATACTGTCTACATGGCCGTTCCTTGCTGCCCGCATGAGCGCCGTTCTCCCCTTCCCGTCAGCTGCCGTCACCGCCGCGTCATGCGCTAACAGCGTCCTGACGCAGTCGACGCAGCCGGCGTCTGCTGCCCACATGAGCGCCGTTCTCCCCCTCCCGTCAACTGCCGTCACCGCCGCGTCATGCTTCAGCAGCACCCTGACGCAGTCGATGTAGCCGGTGTTTGCTGCCAACATGAGCGCCGTTCTCCCCTTCCCGTCACCTGCCGTCACCTGCACCTCTGCATCGTGCGCCAGCAGCGCCGTGACACAGTCGACGTGGCCGTACATTGCTGCCCACATGAGCGCAGTTTCCCCATCCCCGGTGCCGTCAACTGCCGTCACCTGCACCTTTGCGTCGTGCGCCAGCAGCGCCGTGACACAGCCTACATGGCCGTTCATCGCTCCCCACATGAGCGCAGTTATCCCCTCCCCGTCAACTGCTGTCACCTGCACCTCTGCGTCGTGCGCCAGCAGCGTCGCGACACAGTCTACGTGGCCATTCATTGCTGCCTTCATGAGCGCGATTTCCCCCTCCCCGTCAACTGCCGTCACCTGCACCTCCGCATTGTGCGCCAGCAGCGCCCTGACGCAGTCGATGTGGCCACCGATTGCCGCGGACATGAGCGCAGTTTCCCCCTCCCCGTCAACTGCCGTCACCTGCACCGCCGCATTGTGCGCAAGCAGCGCCGTGACACAGTCGACGTAGCCGTACATTGCTGCCCACATGAGCGCAGTGCTCCCCTCCCCGTCGACTGCACCGCTGCATTCTGCGCCAGCAGCGCCCTGACGCAGTCGACGTGGCCGTACATTGCCGCCAACATGAGCGCAGTCCTCCCCTCCCCGTCAGATGCCGTCACCGCCGCCTCTTGCGCCAGCAGCGCCCGTTCGCCATCGACATCTCCGAAGCCCGCAGCCAGGATGAGGCGGGCGTTCATGGCCGCGGCGCTCGCCGCAGCTGCCGCGGCGCTCGCCGCAGCCGACAGCGCCGCGTCGCCGTCCGGCCCTGCTGGCTCAGACCTTTTCATCCTCTTGGCAGCATGTGGCGAATCACTCATGCTGGCAGCGAAGACATTGCAAACATACTGCGGGTGAGTAAATAGAGTGCACTCGTCAATGTCATCCTCTTTGCTCTCGTCACTGAGCGCTGATTGCGCCCTGGCGCTGCCCTGTACCACCTCTCAGACAATCTGTTGCATTACAGCAGGCATACACTACGATCAAGCTGCAAGGACTATACACTATGCGCTTACTGCCTATGCGCTGCCGCTGCTCAGCGTCGTTCTCAGGTGCACTTGCGCTACAGCAGCTCTTGACTCACCTGATGCGCTCCAGCAGCTCTCAGGCACGCAGTACGATGGTGCTATTTAAGGCACTTATTCGAGCCTGTGTTTTGCGTGCACTGCCCTCACTGCACCTTGAAGTTCTGATATTGTGAGAGTCACCGCTTTTGAACTTGCAAATCTCTTGGCAGTGGGACCTCGGCAAACCCATCACCTGAGCAGAGTCCCGGTACCACCAATAGAGTGCAATGCTGACATCTTCTGTCTTGTGTTGCCCCTCGTCATCAACAGTAATCTGCAACAGCTGTTGCTAACCCTGGAGCATGATCTGATAGACAGCTGGAACACTCCAAAGCATTATTGAAGGCAGCACCTGCGTGAATCTGTTACCATTGCTAAGCACAGTAAAACGCGAGGTGAGGTTGCATCTTACTGGCAACTTACTGGTAAGTGCCGACTGGACTGGCAACAGGAACGCCGCTCGCCGCCATGGCTTTGGCGCTTGGCATCGCTGAGGGGAGGGTGGCCCTGAGCGAGAGCTGGGTGCTGGATGTTGTGGACTTCACAGCGATACTCAACAGCGACAACGAGACGGTGCTGGTGCAGGGCCTAGGCAGAGCTGCGGCGCAGATCCGGCGGGAGCACGACAGCCTGCTGCTGCCGGAGGACCGCGACGACGTCGCTGATGCCGACGGCGGCGGCGGCGGCGGCGGCGCAGCCTCTCAGCGTGGCGGCGCCTCGGACGCGCGCAGCAGCGGCGCGCCGCTGGGACTGCTGGGCGCCTACCTTGCGGCGTCGCCGGACGCTGCGGAGCTCTTCGTGCTATTCGACCTGGATCAGCGGAACAAGAGCAGGGCGCTCACAGCGGCGCACACGGACCTGCTCGCCGCGGCGGTGGCGTGCCTGGCGGCGGCGGCGCGCGGCCGCGCCGCGAGCGCCGCCACCGCCGCCGGCGCCGCGCTCTGCCGCCGCCTTCTCAAGGAGCGGCTGCCCGCGCTGCAGCAGCAGCTCGCGGGCGCGGGCGGCGAGGCCGCGGAGCGCGCCACGCTCGCGCTGCTGGCGGCGCTGGCGCGCTTCAACCGCACCTCCGCGCGCGAGCTCAGCCGCCACGTCGCGTTTGGCGGCCGCGCGTTCGCGCGCCTTGCCGCCAAGCGCGGTGCCGCCGCCGCGGCGCCGAGCGCCGCCGCCGCCGCCGCGCTCGCGCTGCTGCCGACGGTACGCGGCATCGCGCGCAGCGGCGACGGCGACGGCGAGTGGCGCCCGGACGTGCGCCACGCGTGCGTGCGCCTGCTGGCGGCGCTGTTCGACGGCGGCGACGCCGCGGTGCGCGCGCGCCTGCTCGCGCCGGCGGCGCGCCGCCCCGGCAGCGCGGCGCTGTCGCAGGCGCTGCGCGCGCCGCTGGCGGAGGACGCCGCGCCCACGGCGCTCCTCGTGCTGCGGCTCATGGATCAGTACGTGCTCAGGGCGCCCGTGCAGCGCAGCGGCGGCGGCGGCGGAGGCGGCGCGGCGCAGCGCGCGCGCGTCTCGTTCTTCTGCGCGGACGCCATGGACGCACTGCGTGCGGCGGCCTTCGAGTCGCCGCACGCTCGCGTGCGCAAGCGCAGCCTCACGCTGCTGACGGCACTGCTGACCGACGCGGCGCTGTCGCCGTTCCTCTCGCACGCGGCCGGCGTCGCCGCCGCCGGTGCCGGCGCCGCCGCCGCCGCCGCGCTGCCGGAGCCGCCGCGCGCCGTCGCACGCGCCGCGCTGCTGCTGCCGGCGCAGTCCGACGCGGCGGCGCGCGCGCTGCTCGTGGCGGTGCTGCGCGCGACGCCGCCGCTGCTGGCGCCGTTCCTGGAGAGCCTGAGCGCTGCCTCGCTGGAGCCGCGCGCGACGCCGCGCTGCCTGCGCGGCTACGCGCTGCTGGCGGAGGTGCTGCGGTGCGCGCCGCTGCCGCGCGGCGACCTGAGCGGCGCGGCGGCGGCAGCGCTCGCGGCGCTGGTGCTGCCGCCCGCGCTGGGCAAGAAGGAGTTCACCAAGGTGCGCCGGGAGGGTTCTTTCTTCAGGGTTCGGGGGGTGACGAAGGCTTTGCTGCGGTTCGTTCATGATAAAGGGCGTCTCCTGTTGATAGCCTGCTTGAAAGAACTGGCGAGCAACGGGGTGCTGAGCGCCCGAGAGCAGGGCCGCGCTGGGAAATCGTGCCGCGCAGCGCCCAGCGGCCCCCTGCACACTAGCCCTCTTAATCGGGCGCGCTGCACACACTGCTTGAGCCCTGCTGCCGGTACTCTGCGCCCCGCGGCGCGTTCTGCGTTGCATTGCGACGCCAGCGCCAATCGCTCCGCTACAGCAGCTCCCGCGCCAGTGACTGACCCCTCGCCGTCTGTGCCCCCCTCCCCCCCCCCTTCCCCCCCTTTTCCAGGGGATACTGAGCCCGAGCCCGCTCGTGCAAGCATCGACGCTCACGCTGCTGTGCGCGGCGCTCGCGCGCGCCGGCGCGCTGCTGCGCCGGTTGAGCGCTGCTGCGGATGCGCGCGCCGCCCTCAGTGCTCAGCTACGCGCGCAGCTGCCCGAGGTGCAGACGATCCTGGCGCTGCGCGCACGGCTGGACCCGTTTACCGCACCGGCGGCAGCGGCGGCGGCGGCGGGGTCGGCGGCGGTGGCGGCAAAGGAGGCAGCAGGGGCAATGGGCGGGGATGGCGCTACAGAGGAAACTGAGGTGATGCTCCGCCGCTGATGTTGAACCACATGCATGCCGTGCCTCAAGCATACACACACGCACTGCGCGCGTACATATTTACATGGAGCGCATACACTACGTGCACACATCTACGCACTGTATAAATGTATCGACATCAACGCGATCACGGCTATGTGCGGCACACGACCCTCCTGCCGCATTCTTCAACTTTCCAACCTGACTCTCCCTCCGCCACGCCCCCCCCCCCCCCCCCGCATCCCACCGCCGTCAACGACCAAAACTATCAGGCACAAGAAACGCAGACGACGTACATCTACGGCCGCGCGCTCGCGGCGCTGCGCCTCTACGCGCGCCACCTCCCCGCCGCCGTCGACGCCGCGCGCTTCGACCTGCTCAAGCTGCTGCCGCCGGCGGCGGCGCTCGCGGCGGCGCCGCCGCTGCTGCGGCGCGCGCTGCTGGCGCTGCTCGCCGAGGCGCGCGCGCCGCCGGGCGCGTGGCTGGCGGCGCCGAAGGCAGCAGCAGCAGCGGGCGGCGGCGGCGGCGACGGCGCTGCTGCCGCCAGCGCTGCTGCCGCGGCCGTCAAGCCGGGGGAGGGTGTGGCGGCAGCAGCGCCAGCGAAGGCGGTGGCGGCGGCGGTGGCGGAGGCGCCTCTGGCGGTGGTGCTGCGCGCCATGCTGGCGGCGGAGCGCGGGGGGGAGGGGGATGGTGAACGCGCAGCTGCTCGGCAAGCGGCGATTTCGGGGCTGCTGTCTACGGGGCTGTTTTGTGTGGCGGGGGCAGCGGCGGAGGGCGAGGCCCAGCTGTGGGTGGATGAGGTGCGTAGTTGATTTTGTCCCATGACTTTGCTTGATTCTTGAATGTTTGATGCAACCATCTCTAGCTGCTGCTCTGGTGCACTGTCTGCTTGGAGGCTTCACTGAACTCTCCACTTGGTTTTCCAATGTAGTGGTATCATTGATTCATGTTTGTTATGCGCTCGTTGTTTCCAATGTGATGACGAAATTATTGAAACCTATGAATAAACAGGTTCAGTGTAGACTACAGGCATCACTTCCCGCTGCGGACAGCGCAGACGTACACAGGACAGTAGGGTGGCGGTGGAACTGCTCCTGTTGGCTTAATCCTGTTGGCTCATTCCTTGTGGACACGGCCGGTGCAAGAGCAGCCATACATACATGCCCTGCGGCTGCACCCTGCTCTACGTCCTGATAGCGCCGACGGATGCTCTACGATCTCATAGCGCCGAGGGACGTCAATCTCCACCGTGCACAACAAACGGTGTCAGCCCGCCCGCAGCGAATCGCTGACGCGCCGCCGCTGCCGCCGCCGCCGCTGCCGCCGCAGGCCAGCGAGGACGGCATCCCCGCGCTGCTAGCGCTGACGCAGGCCGCGCACGCCGACCGCCACCGCCTCGCGCTGCGCGGCATCGAGGGCGCAGAGCGCGGCGCGCGCGCTCTCGGCGCCGCCCTCGCCCCCGACTTCAACATTGAATTCAGCCCGCTGCTCGTCGCGGCGCTCGACGCGCTCGCTGCGGGCGGCAGCAGCAGCGGCGGCGGCAGCGGCGGCGGCGGCGGCAGCGGCAGCGGCAGCGACAGCGGCGGCGGCGGGGGTAGCGAGCTGCGGAGACTCGCCGCGAACGTTGCTTTCCGGTCGCTGCACCTGCACGCCGACCCCGCCCCCCTCGCGGGGGTCATTGAGTCAGCGCTCGGCGGCGCCGCTGCTGCTGCTGCTGCCGCTGCGCACGTGAACGGGGGAACGGGGGACATGGGGCTCGCGCGGTACGCGCGCGCGCTGCTTGGCGCCGCGCCGTGGCCAGCGGAGGCAGCAGCGCTCAGCCCGGGCGACTTCTGCCGCAGCGCGTTCAGTGCGGCGTTCGACGAGGTTGGCGCTGGCGGCGGCAGAGGCGCAATGGCAGCGGCGGCGGCGGCGGCGAGCGTGGAGGAGGAGCCGATGTGGCGCGTGCTCGCGCAGGCGTTCATGCCGACCGGCGGCGGCGGCAGCGGCAGCACGTGCGCGCTGGCGCGGCCAGAAGTAGAGGGAGTTGTCGCGCGGCGGCTGCGGCGCCTGCACGCGGCGGAGCTGCCGCTGGCGGCGCGGCAGGCGTGCGCGCAGCTGCGCCTGCTGCTGTCAAGGCGCGGCGGCAGCGGCAGCGGCGGTGCGGAGGAGGTGCTGGTGGCAGCGCTCCGCTTGCTGTCAGTAGCTGTTCTGAGTGCTGCTGCAATGGACACCAGGGACACAGCGTTGGACACCTTCGGGGACAGCGGAGGCATAGACGATTCTCCACTTGGTGCCGCGCCCGCTGCTGGCAGCGGCGGCGGCAGCAGCGCTGCGGCGGCGGACATGCTGCCGCAGCTCCTGAGCATCGTTTTTGGCGACTCATTCATAGTGGACGTCGCGCTGCGGGGGAAGCTCGGACACGAAGCGGGGCGGCACATGTGCGCAGCGCTGGTGGCGCTGCTGCGCACTTGCAGCGAAGCTGCGGCGGAGGCGGCGGTGGAGGCGAGCGCGGCATCGGCAGCAGCGGCGGCGGCGGCGGAGGCACGCGTATGGCAGACGCCAGCGGTGCGCGCGTTCTTGGAGGCGCTGTGCGCAGCGGCGGCGGCGGCGGCGCTGCAGCCAGACGCCAAGGGAGATGGTGAGTGGGCGATCGCGTCTTGTTTTTGTCAGCTGTTGGGCTCCCTCGCTTGATGAGGTAGTGTTTCAGGCGTGTGCAGGCAGGGCATGGGCATTGTTCGCGGACGTGGTGGCTCAGCCTACAGTGCAGTGCCGGCGCGTCCTTTGTGCTGACGTCAGGAGGGGGGGGCACCTATGCTCGCTGAGTAGCTCCATGGTGCAGGACTGCATGCGCCAACTCGACGCTTGAAGGTGCATTTTGTGCACAATCACTGCTTTATGTGGCAACTGTCATAAACGGGGGATCGCAACGTCTGTCATCTGAGGGGCTGCCGTGAGCGCATGCCAGTCACAACACGCAAGCTACTGCGTGAAGGCGTTCTGCACACAGTACAACTGGGTTGTGCGCTCTTTCAACACAGCTGCTGCGCGGTGTCACACTGCCATGTGACGGTGCTCAAATCTGCCACCCGTACATGGTGACTGCACCCTGCACGCTTTCTGCTTCTGGAGAATATCTCACCATGCAGCGTGCTCACCATGAACGTCACAAGGGGGCGCGCCGCAGGCGCCGCAGTGCTGCTGAGCACTGTAACGCTGCCGCGCACCAGCGCTCCTCAGGCAATCCACAGGCGATTCACGCCTGCGCGCATGCCCCGTTAACCAATCAGGCAGCAGTGCTCACACAATCCTATCTGACGCTGGCTTGCAGCGCTGCCGCCGCCGCTCTCACAAACCTCACTGACGCTTGCTTGCAACGCCGCCGCCACCTGCCGCAGACGCGCTGCGCGCACTGGCGGCGCCGCTGCACGCGTGCGCCGACCGCTGCGGCAGCGCGGCGCTGAGCCGCGTCGTGCGCGCGCTGCTGCACGGGCTGCATGCTAGCGGCTGCGGCGCCGACAGTATCGGCGGCGGTGACATCGGTGGCGGCAGCAGCGGCAGCGGCGGCGGCGGTGGCGCGGCCCGTGCCTTGCTGGAACAGCTGCTGGAGCAGGCAGAGTGCGAGCAACGGGAGGGCCGGGGTGGCCTAAGCCTCATCTCTGACGATGACGGTGAGTTCGCGCTTGAGTATACGGGTCGGGACGGGTTGGCGGAGTGTTAGAAAGGGCAGTACTTCAACACCAAGCTGACATCGGTAGGGGTCAGATCTGACGCAGTCAGACTGTTGAAGTGGGATAGTCGCATTGAATCTGGTGTTGAAGTTTTTGCTTGCGGAGCGGCCTCAGCCTTGTCTTGGCGATGGCGGCGGGAAATTGTGGAAGGGGGGGCTCAAGGAGTTGATATACTCGCTAGCAGCATTACCGCATCATGACGGGCAGCTCTCGCCCGCCGGCGTGTTGTTGTAGTGAGACAGCTAGGCGTTGTAGTGGCCATGGTGGTCTGCCACCGGCAAGCAGTGCGAACAGCTGCAACTGCCAGCATGCGACAGCCACAACTGCCGCTATGGTGCGATAAGGTCACTGTGGAG